>OY992894.1:47958386-48578386 GCA_963921405.1 Cepaea hortensis | reverse complement strand
GTCCGTTTCCGTTTCCGTTCCTAGTTACGAATGGTCCCGTTCAATCGCCTACAATATCGGCTTGGTTGTAGTTGGGTCCTTTGTTGTGTGGCTTGTTTTGATTCGTTCGTAGATCGGGCTGCTTGTTTTCAGCTTCCTGGTTTCTGGTTGGCTGATTTTGTTCGTTCCTGTCTTGATAGAGTGTACCCACCCCGTCATATGGTGCTGTTTCCTTCAGGGAGTCTACCAATCGTCGTTCCACCTGTAGTTCCTCCTCCTTCCCCGTCTTGGGTTGTCTTCGAACCTTCCCGTTCGTCTGTCGTCTCGATGGTTCGATCTTGGCGTGGAGCGATTCGGAAGTGCCCTACAGAATTGCTCTTGGTTTGGGAGGCCGTTCTCATCCAGTTCGATTTCAATTTCTTCTTGTGGTGCTTCGTCTTCTGTTTGGGTCTTTGCAGCTTCTGGTTCTTTCTGTGACTTGAGTAGTTCTATCTGGTCTCTTTCTTCTTGGATTTGTTTCGGCGTTTCTTCTGTTTTTGTTCTTTCTTCTTGAATTTTCGATAGAGTTTCGTCAGTTTCAGCTTTTATGGCGGCCATTCGAGCGACATCCTGCTCTATCTTCTGCTGGACTTGCTTCAGTTCGTCCAGGATGCGCTGAACGGCCGTTATCTGGGTTTCTTGAGTCTTGTCTTTATCTTCCTCCATGTTTTTTAACTGTGTTCTCAGGTCCTTCAGTTGGTCTTCCAGTTGAGCTTTGTCGCTTTTGGATAGTCGGTTGGTCGCCTCGTACTGCCTCCTGGCCTTCTTATATGGTAGGTTAGACTTGATGACGATTTTCATGGCTTCATTACTGTCTTGGTGGCAGGGGCAGCCGAGGTACCTGGCGCCGTGGTTGCCGAGGCAGTTGGCGCATTTTCTGTTGGTGTTAGGCCTCCTGAAGTCCGAGTCGTTCTTGGCATGCTGGCACTGACTATATTGATGGGGACCAGAGCAGTACCTACACACCTCCACATCACTCTTGCAGGTGGCACGGGTGTGCCAAAACTTCTGGCACTTGGAAAACTGCAGCACTCTCGGTATGTAGGGCTCTGGTACTTGGTCTTTCTTGTCCCATATAATGTATTGAGGGATCAGTCGGCCCTCCGATGTTACGACGACAACTGTAGAGGGTATGTTGTTTTTCCCGATGATCCGCTCAGCGCTGGTGATCTTGATCTTGCGGTTCTCCCTTGTTATCATCTCCCTGATCTGGTCGTTGGTGAGATGGGTCTTGACTCGTTTGATGACCCATCTTTTGATCGAGTGGTGCCGGGCGGCTTCCAGTAGTATGCCGTGGTGAAGCTGGATGACGGCTTTCTCTTCTTGTGATATTTGCTGTAGAAGTGCTGTGGTCTTTTGTTTTTTGTTGATGGTGACCACTATTCCATCCGGTGTCTTGCGCAGCTGGCCGATGCTGTTTCTTCCCAGCTCGTTTTCCAACAGACTGATTATCTTGTCTGTTGGTAGCGCCGTCAATTTAGCTTCTCCCACGCTTGTCTGCTTCAGTAGTATTTTGCCGGTGATGTCTACAGTAGTAGTTGTTTCCTCCTGTGTGGAAGTCTCTGGTATATTGGGCTGCATCTCCTTGGTGTTGATAGCTTCCCGGCTGTGCTGGCTGTAGTTATGGTTTCTGCGACGGGAACGGTTTCAGCTGATGTCGGGGCAGGACTGCTGCTGTTTGAAGAAACGAGCACAGCAGTCGTAGCGGCCTTCTTCGCCTCTCCCTTCTTTTTCCCGGCTGCATAAAGCGCATGTCTCTGCGCGGAACTTTTAACGCGAGGCATCCTCTGCGTTAACCGATAAGGCGATATCGGCTATCTCGATAGCGCGTCGAGTCGACTGATGACCTCCACCGTCTTCTTGGTCTTCCGTATATGTAAATTGTCTAAGATTAATCTATGGTTGCAGAAACAGTCTGCGCTTGGTAGGGGGACATAAACAGCTAATATTGATACAAGGGAAATTACTAGAATTTGAAAATGAAAATGGTATACCTAGGTATAATACCAATAACTAACATTAAAATCTTTCATTTTTCTTTGAGAAATAAAACAATAAATACCGCAGTCATTTCTTTTGCAATTGTGAAAGGAATGCTATTAAAATGTTTATACAAAATTTGTTTAATCTTTATTTACTTACGTTTTATGATCCACGTTTTAAATTTTATGTTTATATTTAATTTTTTAAATTGTACTTTTAATGATAGGGATGTCTCCTTTATGTGTAATATTTCCCCTCTGTGGGGAAACAACATTTTTTTACTGGCCTCTTAAGGTCACCCACAATTTAAAAACAATTTACTTACGTTAACGGCGGAAGACCTTGGAAGTCTATGGGGTTTATGTTGATAAATATGTTTAGAGGACGGAATATGAGCTACCGTATGACAGTAGACGGTACTACCTGCTTTCTGTCAGCGCCGAATGTTGGGCGGCGCTTACCAAACCCGACGCCCCACATTGTGTCAACGGCTTCGGGCGGAAGAGCGCAATTGGGAGGGTACTAGCCTTATCCTGGTGCGAGGAAATGCAACCCAAAGACAAAATAAGTCATGGCAGGGCAGACCAGGCCCTAAGCCTTGGTTGGCAGCTGGTCTAGGATCGAAGCTCCGACAGGCGGACAGTTAGAGCATTGCTTTGCTGATCCGGCAGCTTCTGCAGCTTGTCTTGTTCCAGATTATAGGTGTCAACTTTCCTCTGGAGTGAACTAGGCAGGCCGAGAGAGGGATCATGCTGCATGGGCAACACATGGTTTCTTTATTTTAGCCCAGGCTTTGTGCTATGGAGAGGCAATAACTCCATCCCTGGTCTTAACCGGTCTCTGAATCAAAGCGAGAGGCAACTGTTACGGGTTATAAGTCCTTGTCAGTTGGCGTAGACATGGGGCGCAACGCGTTGCCTCTGTCGGTGGGAGACATCTACAGGTGTCACTGATCAGCTACCACCCGCCTCAAGCTGGGCAGCCCCCAGCCAATTGGGTGCTGATCCGCCACAGCCTGCCTGCTTCAATGGGTGCTTGGGGCTAGGACAAAATCTGAATTGCAGGCTGTAAACCCAATGCACCAGGTACTAATAAAAAGAATAGAAACCTCAAGCTACGGCTTGCAACCTGGAACGTGAGAACCATGTGTCCAGGATTTTCCACTGACTTGACAAATAGTGACGATGTGAGAAAAACGGCTGTGATTGATGCTGAACTCAATCGTCTTAACATTGATATTGCTGGCCTGCAGGAGACTCGCCTCGCTGAGGAAGGGTCACTCAGGGAAAACAATTACACCTTTTTTTTTGGAAGGGAAGAGGGCAGGCAGAAAAAAGGCAACATGGTGTGGGCTTTGCAGTGAAGAATTCGCTACTGGGAATGATTGATATCCCAGCTGGAGGTAATGAAAGATTATTATCACTGCGCTTGGCAACCTCTTGTGGATTTGCCACCATTCTCACTGCATATGCACCGACACTCGCTTCCTCTGATGATGTGAAGGATACGTTCTATGAGCAGCTAGACTCTGCGATCAAGGCAGTTCCAAAATCCGACTACATTTATATGCTCGGTGATTTCAATGCTCGTGTGGGCAAGGACTCGAGTTCATGGCCAGTGTGCCTTGGAAAATACAACATCGGTCGCATGAATGATAAGGGGCAAAGGCTGCTGGAGCATTGCACTAGAAATGACCTATGTATTACAAACACCTATTTTAAAACAAAAGAGATGCATAAGGTCACATGGAAACATGCAAGATCCAGCCATTGGCATCAGCTGGACTTCATTATCACACGGAGACAACATCTGAACCATACATCATTAACTCGAAGTTACCACAGTGCTGACTGTGATACAGATCATTCTTTGGTTGTTGCAAGGGTTAGACTGAGACCAAAGAGAATTTACACAGCTAAACACAAGTCTAGCCCCAGGATTAATATTACTAACACTCACGATCCTGGAAAGTGCTTTGAATTTCAACAGCAACTTGAAGACGCTTTCAATGATACATCAGAAAATTGTATAGTAAATGATAAATGGAGTAAACTTAAGGAAACTATTTATAAAACAGCGGTAGGGGTTTACGGCACTGTGGATCATAAGAGGCAGGACTGGTTTGCGGCAAACAGCCAGATACTGCAGCCCTTGATTGATAAAAAGAAGATAGCTCTCTTAAGAAACAAGGAAAGACCAACGCGTAACACTCTGAGTGAGCTGAAGCAAGCGAGGAAGGATGTACAAAAGGCTGCCAGGATCAAGTTATGTGAGTCCATTCAAATCGCAAGTGATAAGGGAAACATCAGAAGCATGTATGAAGGGAAAAAGAAAGCCTGTGGTCCAATGATCAAAAGAAGTGCACCGCTGAAAACCTTGACTGGAGAAATCATCACTGATAAGAAACGCCAGATGAATAGATGGGTCGAGCACTATTTAGAGCTTTACTCAAGTGAGACCAAGCTAGCGCATGATGCCCTCAACGCCATAGAGGCCCTGCCAACTCTTGACCACCTGGACACACTTCCCACTATAACAGAAGTTAAGTGTGCTATAAATGAGCTTGCATCTGGCAAGGCTACAGGTAAGGATGGGATTCCAATAGAGGTAATCAGGAGTGGGCAAGACACACTCGCTCTACAGATCCACCAGCTAATAGAGCTATGCTGGCGAGAAGGACAAGTCCCACAGGATTTCAAATATTCAAACATCACAACGCTGTACAAGAACAAGGGAGATCGGAGCGACTCTAACAACTATAGGGGTATCTCACTGTGATATAATAAAACGGCCTTACCCTTTCCTATTTATTGACTCCCTTAAAAATAAACAACCCCTTTCAACTACGGTTTAAGTATCTTACTGAATATAGGATAAAAACTAACCCGTAGGGTAGCTAAATTAATTTGGGCTTATTTTGGCCTACGTACCTGGCCAACAGTTGTCGACTGATTGTAAGACAAAGGCCCAGTGTAGCCATTTTTAGTTGAAGCTAAGAAAGTAAACAGACGTGCATTCCCTTGTGGGATTTCTTTCCCCGTGTGGGGAAAAGGTATTGTTGCCTTTAAAACCATGATTCTCTTCAACTATTGAGAAGCAGGTGGTGGTTGAATGTGGTGGGACTATATCACTAAACCTGGATCCTGGGTCAACAGCCAGAAAGTGAATGTCCTAACCATAGTCTGCATCTAGAAATACCCATGGACTGCTGCGCTCAATAGCTCCATAGCGAGCAACAGATAAATTCGAAGACAACTGACTGGGTGAGTGATTAAGTCCTATTTTAGTAGGAATATCCAGGATGGACTTCAAGATCTAATAATCTACAAAGATGAAGATCATCAGAGTACTGACAACAGTGTATCGTTTGCGTTACTTCTGAGAAGTATCACCTATGGCCTCATCATTCAACCAAGTCAGTGAAACTGGGACAATCCTTCTTCAAGTTAATAAAACTAACACCAGTGAGTAACCTTCAACTGTTGGTTGGATTACCAAGTTAATATCCACAAGGGATAAGTCTTGGAAAGAACATCTCACAGCTGCAACAGTCAAACATAAGGTTCCAGCCATGCAACCACAAGTTCTAGCTATGAACACCAACTCAAAATGGAAAGAGACACTGAAACAACTTTATAAGCCAATACAAGCAACTTCAGAACCTCTGAACTCTAACAACACCAGATTACCTCAAGGGTCCAAAACCTGAACACATAAAAAAATACAATATGAAAGCAGTTAGTGGAGGAAATGCCTCTACGCCTGCAACCACAGGAAGCAACTGATGGCCTGCAACCCTGGAAATGTGGTGGAATAATATTCTTCAGTCTCATACCCTCAGCAGAATCCTGGAATTAATGCCAGATGAACCAAATGAATAACAAGCAGAATTGTATGTCTACACTGAAAGTAAATAATGAATCAGAACTCTGTGCTGGTCCCATGTCAGCCTAAATGCCATCAACTGTGGAATAGGTTATAGACTGATGACTAGGTGGGTGAAAGATCTGTGGGAACAAAATTGAGATTCGGATATTATAAGCCGAGAAGCTGAAGGTCGGCATCCTTTTCATCGGATATGGTGATATAGGGAAGAACCTTAGTCCAAGACTCAAGATGCATCTCCTGAAGGTATGACCAACCCAGGCCTCAATTTCACACTGACACCGAGCCGTTCGCAACAGAAGATTCTTGAATTCAGCTCCACGGAGGAGATTGATTGATTGATTTAGGAACTGACATCACAGCATTCGGGACATTCCCATAAGCGCTCCGTCCCCTTCCCCAGCAGCCAGCGAAGAGTTCCAACACTAATAGTTCCAGTAGCAATCTGATTATATGTCCGTCTCGCCTTTCCTCTGAGCGTCGAGCGTTGGCCAGACCCCCTCGTCACACCTCGCTGTCTCATTCTTACCAGACTATGGTGATCCATCTGCTCCTCCGAGGTGTACACGTGCTCCCACAAGGCCGCAACCACGTCTGCCTTGTCATGCATCAATACTCCACCAAGTTTTGCCGAGCCAGCCAATCTGTCCGCCTGTTCATTTCCCAGCACACCGGCATGCCCAGGAGAAAAGATCCAGGTGATGCTTGCTACCTGTGACCTCCGAAGCGAAGCAAGCCACTCTGCACGAAGCTTGCCTGTTCTCACCCTTCTCAGCATGCTTTCTGAGTCATTTACAATCACAATGTGTGTATGTATCGTGTTTTCTATCCAGCGGAAAGCTGCACTGACCGCCTCCACCTCCATTCTTAAGCTAGATGTAGTGTCATCATACGCCAGGCTCTCCTACACCAAACGCCGACTGGCCACGGAGGAGATATGTATATGTGGTGAATTTATTTCCTAATAGGGATTATAAGTCGTTCCGCAACAACTTCAGTGGACATTAATACATGACTGTGAGTATTTATTGCTGTCCCGGATAATTATGGACATTAGCAGCTTAGCACTGGAGAGGAATATCCACCCGCAATGCCAAAATGAACACTATAATTAATTAATTTAATTATTAGTATCAACTGTTTTTATGTAGGTGTGTTTTTTATGCCGTGTATAAAGAGTGTTTTATTTGGTAATGGTATACAACTAAAGGGTTATGTTATGATATATGTATAGTATTTTGACACCAACTCATTATTTTTAAAATGAGAGAATGGTAAAAGGTGTCAGAAACCAATGTTGATATGTTGGGTTCTATTTAATCTTTATTTGCCTTAATTATGAGGGTAAATGAAAGTAGACCCAATTTGTGGTTGTTGTGTTGTTTGTAATAACATTGTGGGTTTTTTGGGGTCACTGGGTACTATATTGTAATAATGCAATGAATCCCATGCCTGTCTGAAAATGCATAGTGTTTATTACACATATATATGTAACTGCAGATCTTGAGTTAATACCTGAACTGTTTGTCCAAAAGTGTTGTGTACATCAAGTAAATGTGGTGTCCAACAAGTGGTTGTCTATATGTTGTGAGCAATCAATATCCTTCTAGCACTATAGTTAATTTAAAGGGTGATGAAGTGGGAAGATGAAAAACATTCTGACCAATAAATTGATGTCAATTGAAACGAGAAAAAGAGTGTTGAGGGGATACATAGAGCCTGTTCTTTTGTATGGATGTGAAACTTGGACAATGTGCAGTCAAGCTGAAAAACATCTGATGGCTGCAGAAATGTGGTTTCTGAGGAAAATGCAAAGAATACCATGGACAGATAGAAAAACCAATGACCAAGTACTACAAGAGACAAATGAAAATCGTAGATTGATTAGAGAAATTAGACGTAGACAGTCAAAATTTTTTGGACATGTTATGAGAAGAAATGGACTGGAGAACTTGGTGACAGCTGGCAAGATCGAGGGGAACAGACCAAGAGGAAGACCGAGAGGAAAATACCTGGATGGCTTGGCCACATGGCATGGACGAGACAGGAACACTGAGCTGATCCACGACTCTGGTGATCGAGTGAAATGGCGAATCATGACCGCCCACGCTTTCCGGCATGGCACATGATTGATTGATTGAAGTGGGAAGGGAAACCTACACACAGGTGCCATTGTTTCAAGGATTGAAATCTTTTCTCCTGGGATTTGTGGTAAATATCCCTGATCACCCTGCATTCTAACCAGTGACCAGAGAATCAATAAAAACCCCTAGACATCTTAACAATATTCTCAGGAATTAAAATCCACATCCCACACTCACTTCTGTGTATTGTTGGGAAAGTATTTGCCAGAATTGTCCTGCACAGACTTCAAGTCCTGGGAGATCGTCTACCCCGAATCACAGTGCGGCTTCCGTCAGAACCGGTCTACCATTGATATGATATTCTCATTGCGACAAATGCAAGAAAAATGCCGGGAACAAAATCAGCCACTGTTTATTGCCTTCATCGATCTCACAAAGGCATTCGATTTGGTCAGTCGTGAGGGTCTGTTCAAAGCACTAAAGAAGATTGGCTGCCCACCAACTCTTCTGTCCATTGTGGAATCGTTCCACACAGGCATGAAGGGTATAATCAAGTTTGATGGCTCAACTTCAGAAGAGTTTGAAATCAAGAGTGGAGTTAAGCAAGGTTGTGTACTATCCCCCACCCTCTTTGGGATATACTTTTCACTTCTACTGAAATATGCCTTTCGTGATCAGGATGACGGTATATACATTCACTCACGCTCAGATGGTGGCCTATATAATGCTCAGAGATTGAAGGCCAAGACAAAAATTAGGAGGGTACTAATCAGAGAGTTGCTTTTTGCGGATGATGCTGCGATTACGACCCACTCTGAGGAAGAATTACTACATCTACTATCTGCATTCTCCAATGCTTGTTCTGAATTTGGTTTAACAATTAACAAAAAGAAGACACAGATTATGTCAGAAGGTGCACATGGTGTACCATCAATCTTTATTGACGACGCCGAACTGGAGATAGTAGACCATTTTACATATCTAGGATCAGAGGTAAATAGCAAATTATCCCTCGATCAGGAAATCAACATCAGGATTGGCAAGGCAGCAACAACAATAAACATGTTAGCAAAAAGAGTCTGGGAGAACAGGAAGCTTACTGCCAAAACAAAAGTCCTCGTCTACCAAGCCTGTGTCCTTAGTACTCTTCTTTATGGCAGTGAAACCTGGACAACGTACTCACGCCAAGAGAAACGTTTAAACAGCTTTCATATGCGGTGTCTGCGAAGAATACTTTGTATTAAGTGGCAAGACAAAATCACAAATACTGAAGTATTGGAAAGATCAGGTTGTGTGACGGTGTATTCCATGCTCAGTCTTCGTAGACTTAGATGGATAGGACACGTTAGGAGGATGGATGATGGTAGAATACCAAAGGACATCTTTTTTGGTGAATTACAGACGGGTAGGAGATCTCAGGGTCGGCCTCTACTACGATACAAAGATGTGTGTAAGCGGGACATGATTGATACAGGCATTGATAATGCACATTGGGAGCACGTCGCCGCTGAACGTATTGCATGGAGGGCAACTATTAGAAATGGAACAAAGACAAAGGAGAAAATGATTGCAGATAAAGCACACACAGAGCGTGAGAGACGTAAACTTGTGCAAAATGGTGGAAATGACCATGTTTTCACATGCACCTACTGTGGGCAAACATTTGCAGCAAGAATTGGCCTTACCAGCCACACTCGCCACCGCCATGGATCGTAGTTATTAAGCCTTTTTGAAGCACAATGTACCAAACTATTGTCTGTCAAGACGGAAAGGTGCCAATGAATGTTTAGAGGAAATGTCATTTATGGTTGTAAATTTCATTCAGTTTGAACAAATAGTTCTCTCTCTCTCTCTCTCTCTCTCTCTCTCTCTCTCTCTCTCTCTCTCTCTCTCTCTCTCTCTCTCTCTCTCTCTCTCTCTCAAATGCTGGTGCAATTACGTTTGCTTAGAGAATATTTAAAATATAATAGCATGATATTAATGCCTTGATGGATGCCTCCTTCCCTCCACTAGCCTACGGGACACCCTTGGGCAAGGTGGAGTAACCGTTTAGCCCCTCGATCAGGGTTACGTGAAGCCATGTGTGCAGGTGGTGGATGAAGTTGAGGAGCCGCCGACAGATAGATGTAGGCTATGGTCTCCAGTTTCACGACGGTAGGCAGATGATCTCTTTTTTGGGAGACATTAACTACGGTCATCGACCAGTATGGTCACTGCTTGGAAGGAAAGCAATGGCAAACTACCTTCTTTACAGATGCCAAGAATATCATGTACTGCAGTCTTATCGATAATCAGAGAAACAGCGTAAATGGGTGCTCCATAGGAGCAGCCTCGCCCGGTAGGGATAGTCATGTGCACCAGGTGATTCCAGACCGTCATCAGGCGATTGGGTGCAAAAGAATATCAACATTGAAAGTAGGAACTTGGAATGTAAGAACTATGAGTGGGGATGGAAAATTTGATAACATTAAGAATGAAATGAGAAGATTAAATATTAACCTGTTAGGTGTATGTGAGACCAGATGGACAGGAATGGGCATTATGACATCTGAGGAATATAGAATAATCTATTCTGGTGGCGAGAAACAACAGCGAGGAATAGCAATTATAATGGATACACAGAGAGCAAAATCGATCAAAGGTTATTGGACTGTATCAGACAGAGTGTTACTGGTGAAGTTGAGTGGAAGATCTTTTGATGCCAACGTTATACAAGTTTATGCACCAACATCAGACAGTAGTGATGACAGCATTGATGAATTTTATAGTGATTTAGAGAAAGCCTTCAAGAAATGCAAGAATTCTGAAGTAACTATCATAATGGGTGACTTGAATGCCAAAGTTGGAAATCAACAAGATGGATGCATAGTGGGCAAGTATGGACTAGGGCAGGGGTGGGCAAACTTTTTGTGCGTAGGGCCGCATTGACAAATGCAAAGCTATTGGCGGGCCGCATGTATATATATATATATATATATATATATATATATATATATATATATATATATATATATATATATATATATATATATATATATATATATATATTGTATAAAATGTCAATTTCGCTTACAGCAAACTATCACAATAAGTAATTATAAGCAATCCAGGATTGCCCAAACTACAACATATCCAGGCGAACCTTCTGGCCTAGAGAGACAACAGTGGAAGATAAACTCTATGGACCGCTGAATGAACTAAAAAAAACTGTTAGATTCATACAAGAGACAACATTGCAGTTATAAACATATTTCAGGCGAACGAAAGAAGAAGAAGAAGAAGTAATTATTAATTATTTATATTTATATAAGCAGTATAAATAAATAATGATTGCAATGTTATTTTACTTATATACTTATACATTATATTTGACAATATGGACAAAAACTTTGGCACTCTTCCGATTGACGGGTCTAAATAGTTCCGCAGTGAATAAGTTAGGGTTAAGGGTTAGGGTCAGTGTTAGTTTAACACTAACCCTACCCCTTAACCCCTGACTTATTCACTGCGGAACTATTTAGACCCGTCAATCGGAAGAGTGCCAAAACTTTTACTAATTTGTTTACAAGATTTTACAACATGTTATTATAACAAATATTCTTTATTATCTATCAATGGCTTTAATTTAGACACACAGCGACTACATTGTCACTACAGTTGTTGATTTCTAATGAGATGTATGTAATTGCTTGCAATTTTTGCCAATATTCTTGAAATCTGGAGCAAGTTTACTTGTTGAAATTCGCATGACAGCATGTAAGTTGCAGTCCGACAATCAAGACCTACTCTTAGATTTGTTGATCTTCAAGGAAGAGAATGCTTGTTCGCAAATGTATGTTGATCCAAACAATGATAAAAGTTTAGCTGCAAAGTTTTTCTAGTTGGGAAATGATTCTTGGGATAAAGATCCATAGAAATCCAGCAAACCATCTGACTTGAATTTCTCTTTCAGTTCATGATCTGCTTCTAAGTCAAGCAGCTCCAACTGTATATCCTCTGTGGCTGTATCAGCTTCTGCACTGAAAGGGGAACTGAGAATATTGAACTGTGGCTCTACGTTCTTGAAATCTTTGAATCTCCATCCAAATTCTTCAATCAGTGCATCTAATTGGGCTTTGTACTTTTCAGTCATTTCACCAGAAATGGTTTCTTGTTTCAGCAAAGGGAAGTGACAAAATCTTTTTCACTTGCTTGTCTGGAGTACAGTGAGAGTTTTGCCTGAAATGATTTTACATTTACATACAATTCATGTGCGAACACACCATTGCCCTAAAGTTTGTCAATTCAGTTCATTTAACTTTTCCATAATTTCAATGGCAAACATAAATTCTAACTTCCACTCTTTATTGAAAATATTAGTATTAAAGCCATATTCAATGCCCTTCATCTCTAGGAACATCACTATTTCTTCTCTGAATTCCAACACTCGCCTTGCCGAGACTCAACCATCGAACCCTGGTGTGGTACAGGACATCGGATTGTTCCGTTTCCAAATCGTCAAGTAATGCCTTGAACTGTATGTGATTAAGTCCTCTTGATCTGATGAGGTTGATGACACTGACAACTGGGTCAATAACATGCTTAACTCTTTCACTACCAAACAAAAACTGGGCTCTGACCAAACAGAAATTTATGGCAGAAAATTGGAACTAGGGGTGTGTTACAATAATGCTTTTAAAATGGTTAAGATGGTAGCAGATCTATTGTATTACATATCAAATTAAAGAGGATTGCACAAGGAACATGACAGTGTTAATAATTAATTGATAGGTTACAAATATTATGATAATAATGAGAGGTTTAATAATAACAACTGAAATTAAAGAGGTAAAAATTATTTAAAAAACTGCACTTATAAGGTGTTTTCTACACTCCTATACTGCTAATCATGTTTAATTTACTGAATAATCAAACAAACACCACTTGTCTTCAAGAATATAAACAGTATTGCTCATTAAAGTAACCCAAAAAGACGTTTTGGTGCATATTGTGAACCATGTATTTTTCACAAAAAATGACAAAAAATAATGGCTGAAATCTTGAAGGTGGGGCTGTCACAATAATGTTATGAAAATGGTTAAAATTGTAGCAGAAATGTTGTATTATATATCAAAATAAAGGGGATTGCACAAGGAATATGTTGGTAGGAGAATTTCTGCTTTAGGTTGTAAATATAATAAAAATAATAATATAATTTGTAAAATAATTGGACAAAAGTAGGTAAAAATAATGTAAACATTGCACTTATAATGTGTTTTCTACACTCCTATACTGCTAATCATGTTTAATTTACTGAATAACCAAATAAACACCACTTGTCTTCAAGAATATAAACAGTATTGCTCATTTAAATCACTCAAACGGAAGTTTTGATGCATATTGTGAACCATGTCTTTTTCACAAAAATGAAAAAAACTAATGGCCGAAATCTGGAAGTTGGTGTATGTCACAATAATGTTATGAAAATGGTTAAAATTGTAGCAGAAATGTTGTATTATATATCAAAATAAAGGGGATTGCACAAGGAATATGTTGGTAGGAGAATTGTTGCTTTAGGTTGTAAATAAAATAAAAATAATAATATAATTTATAAAATAATTGGACAAAAGGAGGTAAAAATAATGTAAACATTGCACTTACCAAGGGCGCGTTGTTATCCAATATCCTGATCACTGCTAATCCTGTTGAATTTACTGAACAAACAACACTTTTCTAAACTATAAATACAATTGCTCCCAATCAATCATCCGAAAAGAAGTTTTGCCGCAGATTCTGAATCATGTATTTTTCTTTTTTCAGACAAAAATTAGGAAAACACTTGGCAGATTTACATTTAATTGTCATGTCTGTTTGTTTTTATTTACTATATGTGGCAGTCTATTTGTGATAGGCTGCAAAGCAAACTTTGGCGCACAAGTCTGGTCTATTAGTGCAGCCGGAGCAAACAAAAGATGATATGTGTCGTTTAGTTCGAGTGCTGCAAAAAACACAGTCTCTATTGACACCAACAAATTCTATTAAATGCTTGGCTCATGTAAATCTTTCGGCATAATTTCCTGCAACAGACTGAAATTCTTCGGCAGGCAGAGTTTCAAACTTTCAGGAATACTCTGAGCTACTTCGCGATGAGCACTTTCCTTTACTTGAAATCCTTCTATGACAATTTTTATCCTCCTTTCTCTGTTTGCCATATGGAATGTAGGATGTGAGCATTGATCTGTGCAATTTCAAAGATCTAGTAGTAGACCTTCTTCCACCACTTAATGGTTTTCCTATCATGGATATTATAATATCCAACCATTTGGTCCATTCTGTCGCAGCCATTCATCGCCATGTTATTTTCATGGAGACCATCTTCGGCTTGCTTTGCGGTTTTCGCAATCCGCTCTCAACAGTTCTAACTACAGACTTGGTAGAGATAACAATGCATGTTTTTTTTTTTAGCTTTATTTAGCCCTTCCACCAAATAATCATTTCATCAATGGACACATTTTCAAATGGGTAAAATGCTTCCTGGATATTCTTCAGAATCATGTCAACAAGAGGATCAATTTTTTTTTTTTTTTTTTTTTTTTGGGTACCCTCAGGTTCACATACATGAAACATGGTGTGATAAATATATTCTAATTTTCTAATTGATTACTGGGAAACGTTGTGGCAGTGGCATACCAAGGAGTATATAAATGTGCACTTGTACACCAGTAGTCTTTGATACATGGTCTTGGATCAAGTCCCATAGCAATAATGACAGACGTAAACTTCAGCCATTCGTGCTTCGTTGTCAGACACTCAGCTGTTGACGAACATTCACTGGTTTTTCTTTATCACCACGTGCTAAAACTTTAGACACAACTAAAAATTCTTTCTAAATATTCACTGATAAGGGAATCACTATTGTTTAAAACAGTTATAAACAATAATCTAGCTTAATCTCAAGTCATACTACGTGGACGCAAACTGGTGGGCGTTTTCATTGTGAAAAAACAAATTAACACTACCTTAAAACTGAAAATTCACAAGAATCCAATATTAGAAAACGTTTGACCTCACAAACATGGCGTAGAAATCTTTCGGCTGTACGACTTTTCAGTTTACTGTAACTTAAAATTCCGAAACGGAGCAGAAATATATGAAATAAACCACTGATCATTTTGTGGGACTAAAAGGACGAATTGCCATCACAGCAAATCCATCCTGTCCACAGATGGGCTCACGGTAGCGAAAGAGTTAAGATTCAAAACAGTTTTTCACAGACTTTCTTGATGAATCACAAAGTGAAGTGGTAATAATGTGTGGTCTGGATATTCTGCTTTAATCTCATCACTTATCAGCTTTACCAGAACTACGTTTTTTCCAGTCAAAGCACGAGCTCCGTCAGTTGTAACACTTGCCATCTTGTTCCGAACTAACCCAGTTCTTTCAATACAGTTAGTAAAAGCATTGAATATATCATGGCCTGTGGTTGTGTCTTTGAGTGACTCAACACTCAATAACTCTTCAGTGAGTTTTAAAGAAGTGTTTATTCCACGTATAAATATCAATAATTGGGCAGTATCATGTACATCGGTACTCTCATCCAATGCAAGAGACTACCTCAAAAATTGTTTACTTGCATCTTGAAGTTTATGCTTAACATTGTCACTTATCTTATCAACACGTCTGGCCACAGTTCTCCTGGATAAAGTAATGTTGTCAGATCTGGTTTTTTAAAATTATTCTGGACACATAATGTTTGCTGCATCTAGCAAACATTCCTTGATGAACTCGCCATCAGAAAATGGCTTGTTCTGTTTTACAATTCTGTGTGACAGCACAAGACTAGCTTCAGTTGCAGCATCTTGAATTCAAGACTGTTTAGTGAAAACAGTTTGCTGTTTCTCCAATATTTTTCACCAACTCAAGGCATTTCCTTTCCCTCCCTACGGTTGTTAAATTGTATCCGAATCGGAATATTTTGTTTGATAATGTCTTTTTAAATTGTACTCCTTGAAGACAGCCACTGACTCACGACACAGCAAGCAAACTGATTTGCTACCAACTTTTATAAAACAGTACTTAGTTGTCCATTCATAATTAAAAACACGGCATTCATCTTCAATCTTACTTTTGTTATTGACACTCATTTTTTAAATAAAATTCGAACAGTTAGAACTGTACAAAACTTTAAAACGGAAATGAAACAAAACCTACTTCCGGCTGTGTGTGAAAATAAAATATTCGGAAAACAAGTAGTAAACTCAGAATAAATTTCAGAAATATATCAAGACTACTACAACAAATAAATCAATTTGAACATTGTAAATGTGGAAATAATTTAAAACAACAAAAGACTTAAATTTAATATTTTCTTGCAAAATAAATCATTTTATTCACCGGAGAAAAGGCTGTTTTTCATAAAATCATCCTTGTTAAATTTTTCATATCGATAAATATTTCTCTATATAAAAATCGATAAATTCGCATTTTAGCATAACATGGTTCCAAATGTTGCTGTATGTAGCCAGGGGCAGGGTTGGGGTGAGCGCCCAACCTTGCATAAATACCCTAATGACTCGTGCGTTCATCACCTATGCAGCAGAAGTCCAACTTCTGGCCTTCTCGTGGCGGAACTGTTTTAACTAACAGGAGAAGAGGCGGCGGCGAGTCACTGGCGCCGAGAAATATACAGAACGCTCTAGATGTGTATGCTTGTACGTGCATGCGCAGACATGTGTGTGCGTGCCTATACACCTAAACTCGAGTAAGACCACAGTCTGCTCTAGCAAAGGAAAGGTGCTGAATAAAGAGGCAACCAGCCAGGAGGCGCACCACAGAAATCAAGATGCCACCAATCACGCGCAATGAAATATGTCGACTACGGCTAAATGTTACAGTGCTCGCCCTACTTTGGACCCCCAGGCAGGTGCAGTGCCGGGTCATATGCCTCGAAAGAGTCCAACCACAACTACTGGAGGTCCTTCTCAGATGTCCTGAGGAGCCAGGGGACCTGAGAATAGAGCGTCTGGCCATACCAAACAATGACTAAAACTAAGGCACTGGAATGCGGAGGGATTCGGCAACAAAACAATAGAACTAGAAAACATCTTGGACCAAGAAAAGGTAAGCGTGTGTTGCTTGCAAGAAACTCACCTCAACGAAAACGAAATGATGTCTAGGAAATTGCCAGTATTAAGGACACTGCTTTCTGAACTTAGCAGCCAGCATAAGGTCACCATACAGTGGATACCATCCCACTGTGGAGTACCCGGAAACGACAGAACTGATCGATTGGCTAAGGAAGGAGCAAAAGAAGAACAGCCTGATGTGCCCGTTACCACCAAAAGAAAAGAATGATCAAATCAGTCAGAAAGCCACCACAATCTGCTCAAGACGACTACCACGTTATGGACAGACCAGAACAATTCATTATTCTGCTCCTCAGAACAGGACACAATAGATTACGCAACCACGTGTATACAAGATTCAAGATTGGTGAATCAGCCATGTGCACGTGTGGATTATCGTCGCAGACAGCAGAGCACATACTCAAAGACTGCCCAAATTACAACATGTCTAGGCTAACCTTCTGGCTAAGAGAGACGACAGTGGAAGATAAACTCTATGGACTGCTGAGTGAACTAAAAAGGACAGTAAAATTCACACAAGAGGCAACATTGCAGTTATAGTATTTAAGGCGAACGAAAGAAGAAGCATTACAATACGAAGGCCAAGGACTGTTTACAAAAATTGATAATTAGAAAGAAATCTTATAAAATAAAATCTTGAAATAATCATAACGGTACATGAAATTCTTTAAAATTCAACAAAATAACTTAAAAACGAATTAAAAATTGTTATTCCTAAATGCCCTCTCGGGCCGCATAAAATCAGGTGGCGGGCCGCATGCGGCCCGTGGGCCGTAGTTTGCCCACCCCTGCTTTACAGGATGGCCTGGAGCACCTTGTACCTGCCTTGTATGGACGGCAAGGACAGTATATCCTGTGCACATGCAATAGGTGTATCTCCGGAAGAGCCAATTACTACCAGCATGGCCTCACCCTAATGCGTCCAAACTGGCCATAAAACACTGTGAGCACTCCTCCTAGCCCACACTCACACTTCATTTACTAAGATAATGAATCTGTAGGATTCATCTGTGGAGTCTCATGGTGTTTCATTCATTTTCAAAGAGATTCCCCATCAACGTTGCCAAAGGCCTTTTCATAGTCCACACATCAAATGAAAGTGGTGAATTCATTGCATGTTTTGTTCTATTATTGTGTGTAGTGTGACTATCGGGTCAGCGCATTATCTATTTAGTGGGAAGCCTGTCTGTTCATCCCTTAGTTACAATTTTACTTTACATAATTTACACTTATTATACATATTCTATGTACATCTCTTGATAAATGAGTGTTTACAAATTTAAAAACAACATATTTTACTCCGTGCTCCTACTGTTACTATAAACAATGTTCACTTATTATGCACATACATGATATGATTTGGTAACGGAGTGTTAAAAGTTTACATTTTAACTCTACATAATATTTAGTTAATACACACACTGCATGTGTTTATGCTGGTAAGAAATTGTTGAGAAATTAACAGAGCTGTTCTACATAATGTTTTACTTACACACATTGCATGTCTATGTTTTAATATACAATTGTTGAAAACTAACAAATTTTTCTCTCCTATCTTACCTTTCTTGCGCGTAGAGCAGAACCGCCGTCTAGACTCTCAGTTCTGTTTGTGAATTATGCAAACATGCAACCTTTGTTGTAGGAAGATAAGCGACAATGCGTGTGCGACATCAAGACATAAACAACGTTTGTAATTGCCTGTCGTCCTAGACCAAATGTAGGTAGCTGTGTACCCAGTGAAGAAAGCGTTCAAGGTAATGTCATAGACCTGGGTCATACCTCACAACCCCATGGAATATGGATCTTGAATAAATAGAATGATAGAATTTATGTCACTACCTTTACAAAATCTAGTCCAAGGAACCAAAATGGCTGCACAACTTAAAAAGAGAGACTTCAGAGAGATTTGTTATCAGGTGGATTTATTACCCCTCCCCCACTCTTCCTATTTTCGTACTTACTATTGTATGTAATGTACCCTTTCTATAACCTCCCCATCATGATCCCTCGCAACTATTCAATAGAGATTTAAATATGTTATCCAAATGTCAAATGAAATGACATAAACAAATAATGAAGCCGGTTCGTCTATAAATGTATGCACGTGGTGTGCTGATAGTGCCTGATAAGAGCAGCGGAGAGAATCGAATGGAATTCAACGCCAGACGCAGATATCACTGAAAGCATCCAATTCAGATCTCGCTCTGGCAATGAATTTGTAAATCTACACTTAGCATGCACAATGAGCGTTCAAAAGAAAAAAGAACAATCTTAAATATTTATTTAGCCAGATAATGTGTTCGGAATATTAATGATTACCGAAACTTTCACAAACTGGGAAATATAACTACCATGTGATGTGTAATCCTCATCACCAACTTGATGGAAAAGCAAAGGCCTGGTAGTCATGTGTTCAAGTCCCCGTGGATGACAATGGTGAACATGTTCGTGGGCTGCCAGTTGGTCCTATTTTAAAACGGGTACCAGCCAATGTGTTGGGAAGTAAAGACAGTCGTCATGGTTTTGACCACATCGTCCCTAGTGTACCGATTTGTCCGTGGAAATATGGGGCTGGCATCATATGTCCAATACGCATCAAGGTGTGTAATACTGTCTTTTACATTTGTGACACTCGATGGTTGATGTGATCCATTCACGCCGACCGCCTTTGTGGTACTTGTAATTTACGTCCTCAAGTCACGGACGAGACGTCAACATTTTAATCCAACTACATTTGACCTCCGGCCCTGTAGGCAAGTGTTTCTGACACGATGTACTGTTCTTGAATTATTGTTCCTGAGAAAGTTGTTACACTCACTGACTCTGCTCCGGGTGGCCCGCTATCTTGCAGTGTTGTTGTACTAACTGCTTCTGACACCAACATCGATTAGTTTCAAGCAACAGATAATGAATTCCTTCAGTCCACAACAACGTGCGATGTGTGATTGCCCCGTCCCTGTGTATCCCAGCCGAAATGTAATAGCTTCTCTTGCGTTTCATATTTTGTCAAATCCTCGCTTATCCAATGGCCACTGGTAGTGTATATTTAGTCTTGTTCTATAATACCAACACAGAGTTCAGGAAGATCAAGGATCACCTGTCTTGGGCTGAGATAGTTCATACAGAACTGGCTTATTTTTTATTTTTATTTTTTAAAATCACATTGCGATATCTACCTGGTCTGCTAGAGTTATAGGGGAAAGTCCCAACACTAAGTCGCTCATTCTGTTGTTTACTATTGGGTTTTATGCACGTGCGTTTGAATTGCTTAAAAAGGGTATTCTGTATGTATATACTGTATGTGTACGAGGGGAATGCCATAGGCGGACTGCGGGGCAAATGAGAGGGTTCTGCCAGAAACAGGGAAAAGCAGTAGTGCAAGAAAAGGACTCTCCTTGAATATCAAGACAACAGTAACAATGGTGATATCAAAGAAAATGGTGACACCAAAATGTGACATAGAAATAGAAGGAAAAATTCTTAACCAAGTCGATAATTTTAGATACCTAGTAACATTTATAACATCAGATGGAAGATGTACAACAGAGATTAAGAGCGGAATAGGGCAAGAAAAGGTCGCATTTCAGAAAATGAAGAGTATCTTGTGCAGTAGGTCACTATCACTGAGTGTAAAAAAGAGAGTGCCGAAATGGTATCTAGAACAAGTTTTGCTGTATGGCAGTGAATCTTGGAATGCAAATGAACAAATTAAGAAGAAATTAGAAGCAACAGAGATGAGGTTCCTGAGACGAATGTTGCGAATTCCTTGGACTGCCAGAGTAACTAACAACGACTGCCTGAAACAGGCTAATGAAACTAGAACACTATATACAACAATAAGAAAGAGACAAACAGCTTTCTTTGGTCATGTAATGAGAAGAGAGGCATTGGAGAACATCGTGACAACTGGAAAGATCGAGGGGAAGAGAGGCAGAGGCAGACCATGAGAAATGATGCTGGATGGACTGAGACGGTGTCACGGAGGAATATCAGCAGCAGAGTTGATCCAGAAAACCAAAGACCGAGATCTGTGGAGAGCCATGAACGCCTACGCCAGCTGGCAGGGCACTTGATGATGATGATGATGATGATGATGATGATGATGATGATGATGATGATGATGATATGATGATGATGATGATGATGATATGGTGAGAAATACGCTTGGAAATCTAAGTGGCGACTGGCGGGGGTTGATATGACAGGAGCACCGGGAGATTTGGCGGGGGGGGGGGGGGGGGGTGAAGAGAAAGAGAGAGAAATATATGAGTGGCTTGACCATATAACATGGCGGGAGAAGGACACAGGCCTGATCCATGACTGGTGATCTTGTGAGATGACGAACCTTGACCTTGTGTGTGTTTGTGCGTGCGCGCGCGCCTGGCCTGCAGAAAGGAGGTCAACGACAACCTCCACAACAAAATAGCTATCATTGAGCAAGGGGGCGGGGGACATTTTGCGATAAGAGCGTCACATAATCTGTGAAGAATAACTTAAGAAAAGCAGGGCCCACTATACATGTATGTTCCGACAGAGACTTTTGAGTGCTTAAGTCCCAGAGTCACGGGTGCAAGGTTGAAGAGAACGGATGAACACGGGTTTTGATGTCGGGAAATCCTTTCATCGTGTGCCAGACCTTAAAAAGATAACAGAGAGAGAGAGTTATGATCCTGAGTCAAGAATATGGCGGCAATGTTCACACAAACTCTATGATCCAGATAAAGAAGCAATATGATAAATGTTGAAATTGCTGTTTAATTTTTCGCATGTTCTGTGTCTGGTTGCGATCACGTGCTTCCTCAACCATTTGTTTCTTGTGATATAGATTAGAAAAACAATTTTGCATGGCGTTCCGATACACTCTAGCTCTAACCCGATTTTCTAGGCAACTTTACGTTCAGTAGTTTGCCATTCTAGTGATAGAGTGAGATGGCAGAGCATGACCGCCCATGCTTACCGGCATGGCACATGATGGATGGATGGAGTTTGCCATTGCTTTCTGAACGAGAAGCCAACTTTTTAAGTTCAACTGACTGGTGTGTGGAATGGGCTCCCTACCCTGCTATCAACGCACCGGAAGTTTAAGAGCAAGCGACCATATCATTTCAGCCATGCTGACCGCTGTTATTGATAAGTTCCACCAATAGTCATTTTCCGTGTCACTTCTCCAGCCTGCAGATACATACCTGTCTATCCATCCAGCCATCCATCATGTGCCATGCCGATAAGCGTCTATAGACCTTCATATCTCAATAGATAAGAGAAGTAACGGCTGCATAGAAAATAAACACAGTTATGTGCCCAGCCGGCTCCGTGGCTAAAGGCTTGCGAATGCGGTTCGTGAGCCGGGTACCAGTCGATCGAATTCAGCTGCGACCGATTTGTGCAGCAGACCGTGTCGCGTTGTGTTATAACGTGCTGGTATGGGAGCCGGTCGTTCAGAAAGCAACGGCAAAATACTGAACGTAACACTTTCCTAGTACATCAACAGCAGCTAAAAAATGCTGGTGTTGACTGCAACGTCCCGTAAGGGATTCGCAACACACATAAAAAAATATGTGCCCGTAACTGCTGAGACAAAGCGATAGATAACGTTCACAGACACAATGTACACACACGTATGTACACTGTGTCTGTGCTCAGCAGGGGAGACTGGGGAGAAATGGACCAGCAATTTTGTAGTTTTCAATTTTTGCTCATCACCGGAACAGATTTTATCGAAACATAACAAAACCATGACTAAAATGTTGTACATTCATTTATTTTAAAAGGGGAAAACATTTAGCAATCTATTTCTATATGTTTCTTTACAAAATGCATTTCAAAAATGTATATGAACATGGGGAGAAATTGACCACCATTGGGGTGAAATGGACCAGCACGTGGGGAGCAATGGACCATAGTGGGGAGAAATGGACCTTTTTTAAAAAGAAGCAGCAACAACTCATCCATATTGCTATAAGAAATAAATAATCATTAAAAGGATATTTGCAGTTTTTTTTATTATTTTAAGCGACAGTAAAAAAGTTTAATATGATATATTAATATAATATAAAGTTTTATCGAACATTTATGCCTGCAAGACTTTCTTTGAAGACATAGCCATCTTTGGTCCTAGAAGTGGTTCCAGTGATTGTAGATCTAGTAAGCTGTGCTTTAATACATGTAATTGAGACACTGGCGACACCTTCTACCTTAGGCTTAACAAATTTACCAGCAACCTTCTCACTCTTGCGCAAGAACTCTACCTCAACATCACCATCATCATCAATGTCTCCCCTTACAATTCCTACATAGTAAACACAAGTCTTCTTTGTTCCATATTCACATAGCACACACTGGCCTTCAAAAACCTCACGCACACCAGTCAAGCTAACCGTACACTCCTCATTTTCACCAAATGAAACATCAGAATCTGTGTCATCACAAAACGAAATGTCAGTTTCTGGATCTGAATCAACATCAAGTTCTTTCAGCAGCTGTCTCTTTGCCTTTTTGGGTGGAACTTTTGCTGCCTTTTCTTTCATCACCGCTCTTTCCCTAATTCGATCCATTTCTGGCGTAGAAGTAGCCAGCATAGTTTTTCCTCTTTTCCTCATATTATTTGAATCTTTTCGCGGACCAGCTTTTGGTAGTCCTCTGAAAACATGAGGCGAAGTAAAGGAAGAAGTAGCTTTATGTTGAAGACTCCCTGCTATTTCCTGCAAGTCATCTACAAGGTTCTCAACATTACACTCTTTCTGATTTTCATGAAATTCTTGTGCAGTTTGATCTGTGCTGGTACCACAATGTGGAGATGCTGATCCTGTCTGTTCATTGCTTTCTAAAGTGGCATTTTCACTGTCCTTGCTGATGGGCCTGTTCGTTATTTCTGAAGGCATAAAATCATCTTCTGTAAAAACATCTTCGTTAAAGGGCCAAATACCTGACACGGCAAAGCCTGATTGAATGTTAATGGGAGTTGCCGCTTTAAGAAAAGTGTGGCCTCCTAGATTTGCAACTTGATAGATTGTCAGTGGTGTCCCAACATTTTTCATCATCCATGAATCACACACATTGTTGTAGACCGACTTCATGGGTCCAAAAACTGAACGGTCCAAGGGCTGAGTTTTAGATGAGGTGTGTGGTGGCAACGTGATCACATGAATGTTGTTTTTCTTGCACAGTTCAAGTGATTCAAATGAAATGTGGGAATCGTGATTGTCCAAGATCAAAATCAAAGGGAAGTCTTTGGAAGGTCTTGAATGCTTAATGAAGTGATTTATAACTTTGACGAAATTATCACGGGTCATCCAATCTGATTCATTCACAAGGCCAAGGGAACTTTCAGGTGCTCCAGCAAGCATAAAATTCTTAAAAAATTTTCTGGGAAACACAAAAACTGGAGGGATAATGTGACCCGCAGCTGACACAATGCAACAGATTGTGACCAGTTCTCCTCTTTCTCTGGATGTCACCTGGCCTATTTGCTTCACTCCTCGTGGGGCAATTACTTTTGGCATTTTCTGTACAGTGGTCAGACCTGACTCATCCAAATTGTAGATTTGAGCTCCACTCACATTTAGTTTTGTAATGGTTTCCTTCACAATGTTGAAGAAGGTGCAAATATTATGTTTGTTGAAAGCTGTAGCTCTAGCCAGAGATGTTGCCTCAGGTTGCCTTATGGTCAGCTCGGGATTCCGTCGCAAAAATCCACAAAGCCAGTCATTCCCTGCCATCATTTGCTCATCCCAGGTTAAAGGATGTTGTGACAAGACCGCCGGGGCTTGGACTGGTTTGCCACGATAGTTACTATCCCCTGCCTTTGCTCCAACCACCTCAGTAGCACTCTACATCTACCAGGCCCCACACAAGCCGGGACAGCTTAACCTCCCCTCCCTCACCTAGGGTTCCAAACCCCAAGGGGGCTCGGACCAGACACCAGTCATATCACTGCACAAAGTCATAGCTAAGAGAACAAAAATTTAATTCTGAACTACGTCAACCACAACACAGAGAAGGATGGCTGAAAGCCAGACTAGAAGAACTATGTACAAGATCACAGACGCAGATGAGTATTCATCATGGAGGCGGACGATAGCTCGTGCGGTTGTCCAGTCGTGGTAGCGACTCACCCAGGCTCCTCCAGTGGACTGGAACTCCAAGGTCTGCTGCCTCTCCAAAGTTCCCTCTTCACCCAGAGAACCAAGCAAGGGCTGATCAAGCGCCGTACCACTGCCTGACGGACACTGCACTGATGAACAAGGATCCTTCCTTGCTGTCGTACTATTTCCCTCGTCACACTCTTGATGAAGTCTGGGCCGACCCTAGAACATTAGCGGTCTCCCACTTGCAGAAAAAATACATGTAGCACCGTCTCAAAATACACAAGAGCCAGGTCACTCTTCTATCTCATCAGTGACCCACACACTGATATGTCACCTACACAATAAGCGGTTGCTCCACACGAACATACAATGTCACTGGTAAAGTCTATCAGGTGACTAAACACTTCACCTTAGTTCCATGTCCTTGGACAATAGATCTTCACACAGTATCATGTACCTACCCTGATCCATGGGTAGTAATCACAACCTAGCATACACTGTCAACAGTTCATCACGTTGGCATGAGGTAGCTCCCTACCTTCACAAACATTGTCAACAGTTCATAACGTTGGCATGAGGTAACTCCCTACCTTCACAACCATGTCACTCAGGTGTTTCCACCCATGTTGTAATCAATGTCCTAGTTCACTGGACCACATGTTGGCTTCATAAAGGTAACCAATGTAAAAACACTATGTAAGCATCAACTGATACATGGTGTCCCATAACCCAGCCGGGCCAGAAGCATATAACACAGGTCATGGTGACCGGTAACAATGATCACTCTGCACAACTTGAAAGGTCACTACCTTGCAATTACCAAGGTTTACACAGAGACGGAATGTCACCAGTGCTTCACTGGCTTGAATCACCAGACGTTTCAGTGTTGGATCCTCTCAGGATCGGATGACACTCGTCGGACTCTTGACGGAGGTCCTAACCTAGACCTACCGACTTATTCAGCACTCAGCTCCTTCCAACATTGATCTCGCAGAATCAGACAACCACTCCCAGTATGGCCTCAATCAACTTCTGGATAGGCACTGGAATGAGTGGGCCCATAGAGCTCATGGTGCAGCTCTTGAATCTTCTTCTGTATAGTAATAACAGATCCTGAAACACGGAGAGGTTGGTGTGAGTACTCAACTACAACAAAGACTACCAGCATCTCCACCCTGTCACCTGCCTCTCAGACATTCCTCATGTCTACCAACATGAGTATGAAATCATCACATCATAGATCTACCTAGTCACTATAATATATAGGCATAATGGTGGTAGAAAAAGCAATAGCACACCTGTTCAGTCAAGTAACACTTCTGGGCTACATATAACCCCTAGCACCAGAGTCGACTGTATGACTCTGTCAAGCATCCTTCGCCTGGTGCCAGTCCAATCCGGTTTCATCTCCCATCCTCCATCAACATATACACTTACTTTCCTTTCAGTGTAGGGATTACTGTATCGAGAAGGTGTCCAGCCGGACATCTCCTTCCTGACAGACTCATCAATTCATCAATCCCTTCACCCATGGACTGATGAATTACACACATTAATAACTATATGTCCATAATGAATTATACTCCTGATAATTCATTACTATAGCATTAACTAAGGAGAACTCATGACTTGTTACACTTAACTAACAAAATCATATCACAGCCATAGTGTCAGGTCTGGGATCCCTGCCCCAGATCCTGAGTTGCCCTTGTATTCACTGACTATCTTTCAGGTCAGTCATCCCTGTGCCGGTCGAGCACAGCTGTGGTGGCCATCCACCACTACACTTTCCCACAGCTACTGTGGGTCTCGTGTACCTTGTCCCGTGACGACTTAAGTCACGTCATCCAATGTAGCAAACCTCCAGACTCCACTACCAAACTCTGGCTCCACCTTTTGGGGGGGGGGGGGGGGGGTTATGCCCCTCCCAACTACTACCTCACGGCAGTACTCCAAGTATTCCATGAACCGAGTCAGGGTTCCAGAAGAGTAGAATATTAGAGACAGAAACGGTTAGGTTCAAACCTCGATCTATCTAGACACCTCGGCCTCGAATTACGGAGCGCCGCATCACCCTCGATCGGGTATGTTCATCCATCGGATATGCACGATTGCATTGGGTCGGACCTATTACCGATCGGGTTGGGGGTACCGGCCTACCTCCCGCTGCCTAGACAAACGCAATATGGAACACGCACGGTCATCCTAGCGGACGGACATGACAACAAGCAGTAACAATAGTATCATGAATACTTCTTATCAATTGTTATCCTACCGATGCAACACCATTCTGCTTACGCGGAATAACACTGCTATCTGCACACAGCAAATACACCACAGCTGATCTCACCTTGATTCCTCGAAAACTCACCATCACTGATCGAACAATTCCGTTACAATTCTAATGTCACGAAGCACATTACACATCTCTAATAATAAGCTCTACCTTATCATTATTTACAGCGTCTAGCAGGTTGATGGGCTGACTGACAAACTGTTGCCTTTCATGCGTAGTTAATAAACCAAACCAGTAACTGCTACACACGGTAAAGCACTTCGTTCGGCCTATGTTAGTTACACACCATTCGCTGTGGAATACGGCTTGTTCCATCAGATAACACATTACATCGCTAATCGATAAAACCTACTTAACATGCGGATAGCCAGCTGTAACTTGTAACGCTACGCCACGACTCAGTTCGACGGCGATTAATTCTTTCGGGGAGATCGGCGGGGTATCACGACAACAGTTAAATAATAGAATAAGTATTCAACTAACCTGTGATTGAAACATCACAAACTTTGACTGCAGATGTCCGCTCTGGCCGCGACTATTGACATCCAAATTACTGCAGCCTGCTGGCCATGATCTCTCCACGCTGAGGTCTGGTGGGCGACTGACTCCGACAACGTCAGTCCGCCTTCCACTCGCCTACACGGGCTGCGTGACTTTCATGATTCATGAAGAAAACCAGAGTCACGATGGGTTCCTCCAACCCGTGCTGCACAACGCACTCGTGAACTTAGAGATCAAAACCACGTACGCACTTGGGGGAACATTCTAGATTCTTCTATAAATAACTAGAATAGCTCCGCCCCCGCACTACTTTTCTAGGGAACTCCCCTATTAATTGACATTAAATTAAAGGGAGACCAACGCATGGCACTCCCTTCAAAGGGCTATTATGCAGAGATCTTACGATATTTATCCGTTTCGTCACATAGGCCCCCACTTAAGATGGTCGACCCGGTCGAACTCACTAGACAAAGATCGGTCTGAACTCTGAACCTCTACTCTATCAAGATTGGATTTCCAGGAAAAGACGTTCCATAACGTTCACTTTCCCTGGGGAGATTTACCAGAATGGTATGGATGCTGGATCACCAACCACCGCCTCCAACATACGTTATCTCCAGCGATTAGGCCCGAAACGTAACGGCCTGGTGATTGGCTTACAGGATCGGTCTACACTGGACTGTTCCGCATCCACCTGTTGTAGGCCATCGGTTACTTTACTGAAGGTTCGTTCGTCCCTTCTGACAATAGGATATTTCCTATCCCGACTAGGCATCACCTTCGTGGACTGTTCGCGGATGTCGACCGAAATGAATGGTCGCTTACTCCAGGTTCGTCTGGAGTACCCTTGCTCCTGCCTTCTCTCCCGCGAGTAAGGACAGTGAGCCTGTCGGCGTATCGAGTCACCCGACGATCCCGTCGTGCCAGATGTGACTTCGCCTGTCCGACCTCGATTCCCAGTGTGCTTAACACCATGGGCCTCTTCCCGACGGAGCCCGTTCGCCCTATCTACGGTTGAACGCTCAGGAGACCGCAGACCCTCCCCACAGGATGTACTGCGTAGGACTGAGTCTTCCTCGCCCTCGTCTGGACCCAGAACCGAATCTAGCGCGATGGTAGTCGCACTATCTTGTGGAGAAACTACCTCGGACCTCTCCAAATTCTGAAGGAGAGTACAATGGAACTTACGCAATTCCCCGCGGACCTTCACCTCATACGTGGATCGGGACCTTATCCGCTCCACAGGAAAAGGGCCCTGCCATCCGAGTTCGAATTCCGCCCCCTCGATTGGGAGAAGCGCGAGAACCCTATCTCCAATCTGCAGAGATAAACCGTTTCTGGTCTTGTGCTTTGGTGCTGCCAGACAACACGTTGGGCACGACCGGATATATCTCCGCACGTCGCCTGTCATTCCCGGCCAGTGGTAGTGGCTGGAAAGACACTGGACTGTTGCCCCCACATCCTTATGTCCGGTTAAGGATAAGGTATGCACTCTATGTATCAAGCGGGATCTGTAGTCAGTAGGGACTACCATCTGACCGTACTGCCTATCCCCTTGCCCGGCTCTACGATAAAGCAACCGGTTTTCTACATAGAACTGACCCGGAGTTGGCGGGTCAGAGCTTTGGGACACCTCCAGTAAGTAAGGACGCAAAGTCTGGTCCCTACTTTGAGCACTGCTCACTAACCTCGCAAGAGAATGGTCTATTTCCTTACCACACTGCCTTTCTCCATCCTTAGCCCTGGCCTGCCTAGCGCTCACTAGACAATGTCCCCTGGGGTCCCCCAGGAATACATGCGGACGACCGAGGATCAAAGGGTAAATAGGATCAGGCAGCACAGCCGCCAGGATGCTACCCGTAACGTACCTGCACCGAATGTCAATCCGAGCAATCGGCAAGTCCATAGCTACGGAGCTCCTCATGGCCAGCTGAAATTCTCTTGTCTCGCCGGTGAGCTGCCCTGGGCTCACAAGGTGGGATGAGATTACAGCTTCAAACTGCAATCCTGTATCGTATAGACATTCCACCTGCTTCCCATTCACCTCTATCGTTTCGATCACAGGTGATTTCTCAGACTTTGGTTTCTCCCGACCCTTAGGTGTGGTCTCGCTAGGTCTACCTCTAGTAGAGGCGAGACACGCAAAGTGCAAGTCCTTTGGCTTCCTCAGACAATCTACAGTATTATGGGAAGGAGACTTACAGTGCTTACACCACCTCTTACTCCACTTCCGTTTTGGGGAGGCGGGAGGGCTTTGCTTATCGGGTTTCTTACCAGAGTCTTTTACCACAGGATCTGCTACATTGGATGATTCTTTGGGACCTTTGGTCTTGGGCTTCTGATCAAGCCCCTTCTGCCTTTTCTGTGAATCAGTCTGACTGGAATCCCCAGTCTCCCCATAGACTTCCACATACCTTTCAGCTAACTTATTTACTATGTCTAGCCTTTCCGCCCCATTTTCCCCTAAGAAATTCCTTAAAGGCTTGGACATCTGCATTTTCATTTGATCCACCAACATCAACTCTCTCAGACTCTCATACTCCTCTTTGAAATTGGCCAACGCCATCCACTTCAACAGGTATGAGTTCAACCTCACACTATAGGCCGAGAACATCTCACCTGGTTCTCTCTTGGAAGTTCTGAACCTCCGCCTGTAAGCATGGGCTGTCATTTCGAATCTTTTCAAAAGAGCCGATTTCAGGGTTGGATAATCATTTTCCATCCCTGGGGGAAGACGCGCATACACTTCGTACGCGGTGCCACGGAGTCCTTGTGAAAGCTTAAGATTCCAACGCTCTGGCTCTAAACCCATAGCTTTACACATTGCCTCGAACTTCTCTAAGAATTGATCTATCTTCTCTTGGTCCGGTTCAAATGGTGGAAACGGCCATTTCATAGCATGGTAAGCTGGTCTGCTGGCTACTGATGAGCTAGGTAAAGCTACTCCACCTACTGCTCCCTCAGACTCACCAACCGATTTAGCCTCTACCTCAAGTTGCTTCATACGGAACTCATGTTCCATTTCCAACTTCCTAGCATCTAATTTCTTAGACTCTAGGTCAGCTGCCAGTTTTTGTGCCTGTTGGTCTGCCACCAACTTTTGCTCTTCAAGTGCTACCTTTCGAGCTTCAAGCTCAATTTCTGACCTTCTTCGCTCACTCTCTTCTGCTCTGAAGTCTCTCTCTACTTCCAGTACATAGGCTTTAAACTCCTCACCTTCCAATCCCATCTCAGTTGCAGATGCCCGCACCTTCGCTAAATCTAAAGTACGAGTAGCCATGCTTAGTGTAACTTAGTATCAGTATAGATATGCAATACCCAATCACAATGCTAACTGGACTCCAACCAACACTGTAACTATGTATCTATACTAACTTAACTAAATGTCTGTCCACGTCGAAGAGAAAGGTTTCAGTAGCCCTACTCGTCAAGTAGATAATAGGTATAGGACAGATGACACTATAACCTATTCCTACGAGATGTCAGAACAAAGAGAAGATCCCGGACGAGCCCCCACTCTATCTTGTGACAAGACCGCCGGGGCTTGGACTGGTTTGCCACGATAGTTACTATCCCCTGCCTTTGCTCCAACCACCTCAGTAGCACTCTACATCTACCAGGCCCCACACAAGCCGGGACAGCTTAACCTCCCCTCCCTCACCTAGGGTTCCAAACCCCAAGGGGGCTCGGACCAGACACCAGTCATATCACTGCACAAAGTCATAGCTAAGAGAACAAAAATTTAATTCTGAACTACGTCAACCACAACACAGAGAAGGATGGCTGAAAGCCAGACTAGAAGAACTATGTACAAGATCACAGACGCAGATGAGTATTCATCATGGAGGCGGACGATAGCTCGTGCGGTTGTCCAGTCGTGGTAGCGACTCACCCAGGCTCCTCCAGTGGACTGGAACTCCAAGGTCTGCTGCCTCTCCAAAGTTCCCTCTTCACCCAGAGAACCAAGCAAGGGCTGAACAAGCGCCGTACCACTGCCTGGCGGACACTGCACTGATGAACAAGGATCCTTCCTTGCTGTCGTACTATTTCCCTCGTCACACTCTTGATGAAGTCTGGGCCGACCCTAGAACATTAGCGGTCTCCCACTTGCAGAAAAAATACATGTAGCACCGTCTCAAAATACACAAGAGCCAGGTCACTCTTCTATCTCATCAGTGACCCACACACTGATATGTCACCTACACAATAAGCGGTTGCTCCACACGAACATACAATGTCACTGGTAAAGTCTATCAGGTGACTAAACACTTCACCTTAGTTCCATGTCCTTGGACAATAGATCTTCACACAGTATCATGTACCTACCCTGATCCATGGGTAGTAATCACAACCTAGCATACACTGTCAACAGTTCATCACGTTGGCATGAGGTAGCTCCCTACCTTCACAAACATTGTCAACAGTTCATAACGTTGGCATGAGGTAACTCCCTACCTTCACAACCATGTCACTCAGGTGTTTCCACCCATGTTGTAATCAATGTCCTAGTTCACTGGACCACATGTTGGCTTCATAAAGGTAACCAATGTAAAAACACTATGTAAGCATCAACTGATACATGGTGTCCCATGATCCAGCCGGGCCAGAAGCATATAACACAGGTCATGGTGACCGGTAACAATGATCACTCTGCACAACTTGAAAGGTCACTACCTTGCAATTACCAAGGTTTACACAGAGACGGAATGTCACCAGTGCTTCACTGGCTTGAATCACCAGACGTTTCAGTGTTGGATCCTCTCAGGATCGGATGACACTCGTCGGACTCTTGACGGAGGTCCTAACCTAGACCTACCGACTTATTCAGCACTCAGCTCCTTCCAACATTGATCTCGCAGAATCAGACAACCACTCCCAGTATGGCCTCAATCAACTTCTGGATAGGCACTGGAATGAGTGGGCCCATAGAGCTCATGGTGCAGCTCTTGAATCTTCTTCTGTATAGTAATAACAGATCCTGAAACACGGAGAGGTTGGTGTGAGTACTCAACTACAACAAAGACTACCAGCATCTCCACCCTGTCACCTGCCTCTCAGACATTCCTCATGTCTACCAACATGAGTATGAAATCATCACATCATAGATCTACCTAGTCACTATAATATATAGGCATAATGATGGTAGAAAAAGCAATAGCACACCTGTTCAGTCAAGTAACACTTCTGGGCTACATATAACCCCTAGCACCAGAGTCGACTGTATGACTCTGTCAAGCATCCTTCGCCTGGTGCCAGTCCAATCCGGTTTCATCTCCCATCCTCCATCAACATATACACTTACTTTCCTTTCAGTGTAGGGATTACTGTATCGAGAAGGTGTCCAGCCGGACATCTCCTTCCTGACAGACTCATCAATTCATCAATCCCTTCACCCATGGACTGATGAATTACACACATTAATAACTATATGTCCATAATGAATTATACTCCTGATAATTCATTACTATAGCATTAACTAAGGAGAACTCATGACTTGTTACACTTAACTAACAAAATCATATCACAGCCATAGTGTCAGGTCTGGGATCCCTGCCCCAGATCCTGAGTTGCCCTTGTATTCACTGACTATCTTTCAGGTCAGTCATCCCTGTGCCGGTCGAGCACAGCTGTGGTGGCCATCCACCACTACACTTTCCCACAGCTACTGTGGGTCTCGTGTACCTTGTCCCGTGACGACTTAAGTCACGTCATCCAATGTAGCAAACCTCCAGACTCCACTACCAAACTCTGGCTCCACCTTTTTTTTTTGGGGGGGGGGGGGGGGGTTATGCCCCTCCCAACTACTACCTCACGGCAGTACTCCAAGTATTCCATGAACCGAGTCAGGGTTCCAGAAGAGTAGAATATTAGAGACAGAAACGGTTAGGTTCAAACCTCGATCTATCTAGACACCTCGGCCTCGAATTACGGAGCGCCGCATCACCCTCGATCGGGTATGTTCATCCATCGGATATGCACGATTGCATTGGGTCGGACCTATTACCGATCGGGTTGGGGGTACCGGCCTACCTCCCGCTGCCTAGACAAACGCAATATGGAACACGCACGGTCATCCTAGCGGACGGACATGACAACAAGCAGTAACAATAGTATCATGAATACTTCTTATCAATTGTTATCCTACCGATGCAACACCATTCTGCTTACGCGGAATAACACTGCTATCTGCACACAGCAAATACACCACAGCTGATCTCACCTTGATTCCTCGAAAACTCACCATCACTGATCGAACAATTCCGTTACAATTCTAATGTCACGAAGCACATTACACATCTCTAATAATAAGCTCTACCTTATCATTATTTACAGCGTCTAGCAGGTTGATGGGCTGACTGACAAACTGTTGCCTTTCATGCGTAGTTAATAAACCAAACCAGTAACTGCTACACACGGTAAAGCACTAAAGGGGCAAAGAGGGGCAAATCATGGATGGGTCGGGCGGAAGATGTCGTCGGACAGGTCTGCAGTCTTACCAGTATCAACCCCGGCAAGGAATGGGTGCCGGTGCCTCCAGCTTTTAAGTGTACCTTCTCCTGCATTATCACACTCGACAGACGGTGCAGAGAGCAGAACCCTGCCGCTGTCAATGCAGAGGTTAACGCGCTCATCTATGATCACTCAGATAGCCCCGAAGTGCTCATCTATACAGATGGATCTGTTGTAAAGCAGCAGAGAAGTGCGTGGGCATTTACAGCCCGTTCAGCGGGCCGAACCGTTCAAGAATCCAGTGGTGCCCACTCCATGACCACGAGCAGCATGACGATGGAGGTAATGGCAGTTACACAGGCTTTCATATGGCTGGAATCACAGCATTATACCAACGTGTGTGTACTAAGTGATTCAATGAGCATGATTCAGAAGGTCGAAGCTGGATCTGTACGTAGACAGTGGACTGAGTCGCTGCGGAAGTCCGTTGTCCGCAAAGTCACTTTCATCTTCGTCCCGGGACATGCGGGAGTCGAGGGAAATGAACGAGCTGATAAATTGGCTGGCTCTGCACCCCCTGTAGATGGCCAGCCCATGGATCGTGCCGATGTTATTAACGCCCTTAAAGATTTGGCGAGAACAGAGGATTTTGACGCTAGTGATTCCACATCGCTGTCCAGGATGAAAGACCTGGGAGTAAGAATCGGCACAGCCAGACGCGAGAGGTACATCGGGAAAACAAAGCGCCTCGTCAACCAACACAGAACTGGCACTATTAGCCACCGGACGCTGATGCATATGCTGGGGGGAGGATCTGAGCACCTATGGACATGTCCGGAGTGCAACGAAGATACCCCAACTGATAACTAACTAACTAACTAACTAAGCACTTCGTTCGGCCTATGTTAGTTACACACCACTCGCTGTGGAATACGGCTTTTTCCATCAGATAACACATTACATCGCTAATCGATAAAACCTACTTAACATGCGGATAGCCAGCTGTAACTTGTAACGCTACGCCACGACTCAGTTCGACGGCGATTAATTCTTTCGGGGAGATCGGCGGGGTATCACGACAACAGTTAAATAATAGAATAAGTATTCAACTAACCTGTGATTGAAACATCACAAACTTTGACTGCAGATGTCCGCTCTGGCCGCGACTATTGACATCCAAATTACTGCAGCCTGCTGGCCATGATCTCTCCACGCTGAGGTCTGGTGGGCGACTGACTCCGACAACGTCAGTCCGCCTTCCACTCGCCTACACGGGCTGCGTGACTTTCATGATTCATGAAGAAAACCAGAGTCACGATGGGTTCCTCCAACCCGTGCTGCACAACGCACTCGTGAACTTAGAGATCAAAACCACGTACGCACTTGGGGGAACATTCTAGATTCTTCTATAAATAACTAGAATAGCTCCGCCCCCGCACTACTTTTCTAGGGAACTCCCCTATTAATTGACATTAAATTAAAGGGAGACCAACGCATGGCACTCCCTTCAAAGGGCTATTATGCAGAGATCTTACGATATTTATCCGTTTCGTCACAGATGTGCAATGTTATTGACTTTCGCCATCTCGTACGCCAAAATACGAACGTTTTTAGTTGTGAGTCCATGGAACATTCTTGCACAATCTTTCAAGTAACTAGCAAAATCAGCTTCTTGCTTAGCTGTGAAAACAAGGCTATGCCTATAATTTGGTACGAGTCTAGTAGGCAGACCATTTCCTTCTCTGTCTTTTGTAAGATTGTTATTGAGGGTAGAGCGAGCAATGCCGTACTCCCTTGCAGCTTTCCTCACATTCATTCCATTTTTCACAGCATTAACAGCTTCTCTCATACGTTCCTCCGTAACGAGACCCTTGTTGGTGTTTCTGATGTACAATCTTGGCATCTGAAACAAAAGAGTGACAGAATTATATAACATTTAGAATGGTAGGCCTATCATTTGCAAAGAAATACTGATCATAGCACGAATGGCGTGCATCTTTAATAAATCACTGAAATCAAATTTGTTAACAGTTTTATTGGTCTAGATTTAGACCCCAGTATTAAAAAGAATCAATAATGCTGATATTCGAATGCAATCTTCAACACTTTTAATAACAACTGACTGTCTTGTCAATTTCTTCTATGGGGAGAAATGAACCGGTCCATTTCTCCCCCATCAATGTATTAAACTATTCAGCCATAAAGTCTCTTAAATCTAATATTATATGCTATATTTTTAATATGAACTCTTAAATAACAAGTAAATAAAGATATTAACGTAATTACCTTGTCCTGATTCCTGACTATGCGTCTGCTTTACGATGGTGTCTGGAACTGGAAAAAGAAACTTTAGTGCAGAAAATTTTTCAAACTTTGCGTGGGAACGACCTGTGCGGGAAGTCGATGGCAAATGAAAAATTCGGACTATGTTTGATGTGGAAAACAAACTTATTATGGTTTCACTTTCATTGCATCACAGCCAGGGGCCAGAGAGGGGGTGGTCCATTTCTCCCCAGTCTCCCCTATCTCTCACTTTAAGTTACACACAGCTAACTGATTTTATTTTCTGTATTCATATCTTACACCTACCGTCTTTTCTGCCGCCACAAGGTTTTTCCGTCCTTTTCTCTTCTTGCGCGACCACAAAAGGAGAGTTTATTTCTTCCGTGGATAAAAATCTGCCATTTCGAAATAGCGCCCCTAACCATTTAATTACTGGTCTTCTTTGTCGTCCATGTGGTTACCAAAATATTATATATTACAACCCTTTTGGATTTTTTTACGTAGCCCACAGAATACTGCTCTTAGATCTACTAGTTATGCACTGCTTTTGCTCTTCAGTATTGAAACAGCCGACTTCCCATCTATAAAGAAAGCTGCAGTTTTCAAGGCCTCTATTTCAGCCTTGAAGTTTGACAATTGTTCAGTTGCCACTGACCTTGTTTTCTTATCTTACTTTTTTCTTCTTTTAGATTCAGGATAATCTCTCCGCTTCCATTTTCCATTGGGTTCTGAGATGATCCGTTTGTTTATGCATGGGTCTATGTATTGATTAGTTAATGTTCTTCTATGGAGCTCATGGCTGTTTCTCCTCTTTCTGTTTCGTTTTAAGATTTCTTTGTCTCAGTATCAGGAATGTTTTCTATTATCTCAGGCTGGTGCCGTTGTCTCCAGGCTGGGAACATGTGTTTATTGTTAATAGGCTAAGCTGTTGAAATGTAAAGTATAGGATCTGTCTTAATCTTTCTTTTTACAGATTCTGCAAAGTTATTTTGCTTTGATCTTCCCATTAAACCTTTGACACATGAGGTAGTCTGTCAGTCTTTAAAATGTTGGTTGTTGTTGGGCTCTGTTATATCTTTTATCTTGTATAGATTCTAGGCATGTGATCTTTCCAGTTTATTAGTAGGCGTTGTTTTTATTCCTCCATTTATAATCCGCATTCATGATTGATTGATTTAGGAACCGACATCACAGCATCCGGGGCATTCCCATAAGCGCTCGGTCCCCATCCTCAGAAGCCAGCGAAGTGTTCCAGCCCCAATAGTACCAGTAGCAATCTGATTATATGTGCGTCTCACCTTTCCTCTAAGCGTCGAGCATCGGCCAAGTCCCCTCGTCACTCCTCGCTGTCGCATTCTTGCCAGACCACGGTGATCCATTTGCTCCTCCGAGGTGTACACGTGCTCCCACAAGGCCGCAACCACGTCTGCCTTATCATGCATCAAATACTCCACCAAGTTTTGCAGAGCCAGCCAGCCAATCTGTCTGCCTGTTCATTACCCAGCACACATCCGCATTCAATGATTTTGGACTGGGTATTATTTTAAAGTATAACCTATTCACTCTTACCAATGCAGCAAAACCGTTTCCAAAACGTAACCTCATTCATTCACTATATAACTTCTTTACAACGTTCTCATCTGCTCCTCATGTTGTAACAGCAAGATTTTCATGAATGTCATTTTTTGTTCTGCGGTAGTCATTTGGTTCTTCCGGGTGTTTTCCTTTGTATGGAACTGGTTGGTATTACTATTTTTTCTGTTCACATCCGTCGGGCAGTTTTTCTCTTTCAGCTATTATTTGGGACTGCTAATAGTTTCTTTTTTCCATTAGTACCCAATCCTGTTATCACTGCATTTGTAATTCCATCATTTATAGCGTTTTCTTATTTTCGGAGCACTCAGTGCCTGTTCCATTTCTTCCATGTATAAATACACTATCATATATTCGATTGCTGTGTTATTATTTTGTCTGTTCGTTTTTGACACCATTGCAATTTGCAATAATATAATGCTGCTCTCAGATCTGCTAGTTATGCACTGCTTTTGCTCTTCAGTATTGAAACAGCCGACTTCCCATCTATAAAGAAAGCTGCAGTTTTCAAGGCCTCTATTTCAGCCTTGAAGTTTGACAGTTGTTCAGTTGCCACTGACCTTGTTTTCCTATCTTACTTTTTTTTTTCTTTTAGATTCAGGAGAATGATAATCTCTCCGCTTCCATTTTCCATTGGGTTCAGAGATGATCGGCTTGTTTATGCATGGGTCCATCAGTGCTTTTACAGCTTTTCCATCTGCTATCACGCTTCCTTGTTTAATTATCATTTGTTTCTTACCAGGTTCTGCATTGTTCACGCTTTTAATAATTTTTATAATTTATTTAGTTCAGATTTTAAAGTTTTTGCTCTTCAACGTTCTCCTGTTACTTGATTTAATGTACTTGTGGATTTTGCTAAGCTAAGATAGCTTTCTCCCTGGTCCAGTAGTTACACGACTTTCTCCATAATCCCGTATACTCTCGTGAGTAACGTTATATTGCGTGAGAATCGGTAGCGGTTCTCTCCGCGTCGGTAACTTAGGGGTATGTGAGCCGGTCGCTCAGAAAGCAATGGCAAACTACTGAGCGTAATCTTGCCAAGAAATCAACAATAAGCTGAAAGATACTGGTGTTGACAGCAATGTCATGTAAAGGATATGCGAAACAAAAATAACAAAGATGGCTTTGAACGAGATGTTTGCTTTGATTTTTATTCTCGCTTTACTGTTTTCCTGACGTCTTCGACCGTATTCTTCACAACAGTTCTTAAGTCCAGTATGGGTTGTAATTTTTTCTTGCCCCTATTGGAATGGATTCAGTGGCTGCATGCCGGAATTACTTTTATTCAGAGTTTCTGTCAATGTTCTCGTGTTCCCATTACAATTTTTTAATGTTGCCTTTAGCATACAAGATTATCCCGACCAGCTCGTTTGTAATTCTATCGAGGTAATGGGTATTGCTCCTCTGGAACATACGTCATATTAATGACAAATTTGACTAGTCTGTGGTCACTGCCTACCAATTGGTCTAGCACAGAGCGATCAATTTTGTTGAAAATGACTCTTATGCAGAAAGCCAATCCTAAAGGTGGTAATAGTAATACTAATAGTTCATCATCTCCTGGAGTATATACTTGGTTTGCCATTTGTTTGTTGATTAGATGAAGATTAGAATATGTTGCTCAGTCCTCCGCTGCATCTTCTACTCTGTTATCAATTTTGGGTATCCCCATCTTTCTGGGTGACTATTAATACCTACGGCAATTATTTAGTTAGTGTGTTTATTTCCATGCTTGGAAGCTTAAGATCGTTGGTTGCTGGGCTGTATCACACACACACACACACACACACACACACACATACACACGCGCGCGAGCGCACACACATATTATATACTACACACGAATACAAAGAAGACACGGTAGGGTAGTGGCCAGACTTTTGCTTGCCGGTTTATACGCCATAGGTTCGAATCCGCTTTGAGGCTGATTTTGAAAGTTGACCCGGGCTCCCAGATTGACCCATTGTAAAATAGATACCAGGAAATGCCTTGGGGAGTAAAGTCGGCCGGCGTGATACTGACCATATCGTCACCGAGCATCGACTGATCTATAAAGATATTGGTATAAAACCACACGTCCAAAGTGTCCCTTATGACATGAAAAAAGTCCCGTTGCGCGCGCGTGCGCGCGCGCACACACACACACACACACACACACACACACACACACACACACACACACGGTAGAAGCACCCATCCAGTGGCGGGTGGTAGAGTGGCCACTAGATATATAGTTTAGCCATGAAGATGCTGAATACAGGTCCATCATAAACATTGTGGTGATCATTGAGAGGAGACGAGTTAGTTCGTGGGGCAGCTATCTCGGTAAAACACCTCAAAACTATCATATGCGGATAAGAGTCCCCAAACATAACCTCTGTCCCGTGTTACTTTGCAGTGTCTGTTTTTTTAGACAATAGTCGAACCTTACACAAACCAGCGGAAGTCATCATCATCAACATCATCATCATCATCTTCCACTTCTGCCGGCAAGCGACGTTGGGAGGAATAATTTGCGCTCCAGCGCCCGATGGGAGGCACATATTAGTGTCATTCTGTGTGATTGTACTAGCGGAAGTCAAAGGGGAAAACAAAGGTGGAGGGGATCGCTGTTATATTTACACCTATACAATTTTAAAAAGTTGCATGTCCTATTTTACACGACCGCGCAGTCAACTCCAGCATATTTTGGCTGTTTATGGCAGACTCACGTTCAGTAGTTTGCCATCGCTTTCTGAACCGCCCACGATCATACCATTGTAATAAAAAAAATAATACGAAAATCAACGCAAGGCGGCCACCTATTATGCTTCTCAATAAAAAAGGATCTATTTAACGACATTAATGGAGACTTCATTATATTGATTGTCTCTTCCAGTTGAAGCATCGAGTGGTATAGGTGATATGCAATCGTCATGCTACTTCATGTAAATAAAATGTTAAAAACAGCTTAATATCGGTAATTGAAATGCCAGAACATTTCTAGAAATGGGAAGCTAGAAAACATCAGGAATGTTGTTAAAATGTACTAGATGAAGTGACCTGATGCGGGTGAGGGTTGGTGAGTAGGTGGTAATGGTTGGGGAGGGGGTGGAGTTGGAAGGGGGGGGGGGGTTGGTTGGATATTTAGATATAAACATAATTATTCCTTCAGGAGAGAAGAAAAATGAAAAAGGTGTTGGTAAAACATTAGTTAAACAGGGTGCTAGTTAAACTATACTCTTGCTTTTTTTATTTCTTCCTTCATTAATAATCTATGGAATTTAATGTGTCATCCATGTTTATTTGTTTTTGTTGTTGCGATTTTAATGTTTAGGTGGAAATATCTGTTGGACTGACTCCTGCTTCACGTCCCGCTTTTCATCAGTAGTCTGTCTTATCCCAATGACATTATATCTGTTTTGTACAGTAATATTGTACCTTTCTCTAGTTTCTTTGTCGTTCATCATCATCATCATCATCATGTGACATGCCGCTAAGCGTGGTCGGTCATGTTTCGTCATCTTACACGACCACCAGAGTCGTGGATCAGCTTTGTGTTCTTGTCCCGACCATTCCATGTGGTCAAGCCATCTAGATATTTACTGCTCCGCCTTCCCCTTATTCTTTCCCCACAATCTTGCAAGATGTCGCCACGTTCTCTGGTTTATTTATTCTCTTAACTTGCCAAAATGTGACTGTCTACATCTAATTTATCTAATCAGTTTACGGTTTTTATTTGCCTCTTGCGGGACTTGCTCATTCATTGCTTTTTCTGACTGTCCGTGGTATTCTTTGTACTTTCTTCAGAAACCACACTTCCAATGTCATTAGATGTTCTTTAGCTTGTCTGCTCATCGTCCATCTTTCACATCCATATCAAAGTACAGGTTCTAAGTAACACTTAAACACTCTTTTTTCTAGTTGCAATTGACAACTTTTTATTATAGTCACATAAAGAATTGAGAAATCGAGATCAGGCGTGGGAGGTTAGGATGCGGGCCGATTTTAATGGCATGAGACGTCAGTCGTTCAGAAGGCAATAGCAAACGAGTGAACTAAAATTGCCTAAAATCAGTCAATAAATGATTGCAACATTCTATATAGTGATAAAAACTCCGCAAGTACGTTATGAGATTTCTGATTGTGCAGAAATCAGAATCATCCCAAACCCAGAATGTTTCGGCTCTTTATTTTCCTGACATTCTTTGGGGGACTCTGGGTGTCTTTTTCCTGCCGTGGATTCGAACCATGTATCGAGACGTTACGTTGGTTTCATGCTTGTCCTACAACTGGGAAATGTGCCTGCTCCCATGCAACCCCTCGGGAGGGAGAACATCGTGCAGCTTATACTCATACTGAGAGACAGAAATAGAGCTAACACTTCGATTCTACCATTACCCCACCCCGTTCAACATCGATTTTTTCCCCACGCATTTCCATCCTGTTTCAGGATATTGCGGTCAACACCAGCATCTTTCAGCTGTATGTTGATTCCTAGGCTAGATTACGCTCATCAGCACGCCACGAATTTCTGAGCGACCGGCTCCATACTCTCATAAGTCAATGGCACAACTCGAACCACTTCTAATTCACGTGCACTCATGTCAACCACGAGAGTATTCGGGGTTAACGGAGAAAGCTGCTAATTCCTCGCCAGGGAGCCAGCATTGTTAGGGTCAATCCCTGGCTCAGATTAATAATCCTGTGACGGAGTCAGCCATAAATACTGAAATAGCTGTTGCCCACGGTTTTACCCCCATAAGCTTGTTAATTTGCAAGTGATTGTTGTCCATATGGGATAAATTAATGGCCATAAAGAACTATTTTTTTCCCGATTCCATTACCCGTATTCCGTTCAACCTCAGAGAGAAGTTATATTAGGGTCCATCACCGGCTCAGATTAATAATCCTGTTAACAGGATATTAATTTGAAGGTGATTGTTGTCCAAAGAGGGTAATTTTATTTTAAAAACTAACTAAGGCACAAACCATAGATTGTACGATTTATTGCCTTGCACATTTCGCTGCATCTCGTCAGGCACATACTGCAGAAGTCACACGACATAGAGTGAAATAATTAGATACATCGTTCAAGCTGAAATATACACATGTTCGCACAGTGATATCAATTGTTTAGCTTGGTAATTTTAAATTGACTATCATGTCTTTCTGTTTGCACAAAATTGGCTTATGCAGATAGATCATTATAGCTTCTGCAAACTTTAACAAACGATTATTTTGTGTATGAAACAACACGCGAAAAGCGCTGCCTCTATCAATTACACAATCGGTTTCCAAGTCATGACGTGCAATGGACGACGCCGGAAGTTTATAATTGTGGTGTGTCAGCCTTCCCATGATCCCATCGCTTGTGTAGTTTCTTGTTAATCCAGTTTGGTATGTGTTCAACAACCCTGCTGTGTAACTGCCACTCTGTTCTGCCGATGTAGGTAGACTCGCACCTGCATGTGAATTGGTAAATGCAATGCCAGTTAGATGTGGCGTACAGACGGGTAGATTCTTTTATTGCTGGGATGGGAATAGGTATGGTTCTGTATCTAATTGACGGAGTGGCCAAGGGGTGTCCTCTTGGTCCTATTCTAGCGGACATCTTCATGGCACATTTGGAAGAAAAGAGATGCTCAGACATTAAAAACTTGGTCTTCTACCGTCGTTATGTGGACGATATATTAATTATCACTACTGACGAGCTACAAGCAACATCATTCCAGGCCATAATGAACATGGCGCATAAAAACATCTCTTTATCTATGGAACACGAACACAACGAAACGTTGCCGTTCTTGGATATCCCAATGAGACGTAGAGCTGACGGCACAATTCAAAGATTAGTGTACCGCAAAGAAACATTGACGGGACAATACTTACATTTTCATAGCTTCGCACCTGTCCAGTACAAATGGGGCTTAGTGACGATTCTGTTTGATCGTGCTAGGAAGAAATGCACACAGGACACACTGGCAGAGGAAACTGAAACTGAAGAATGTCTTACACCTGAATGGGTACTCCACAGGATGTATAAAGCGCCACTGCCAACAGCCAAAACCAAAATCAGACGTAACTACAGTCTCTAAGCTCAAGATATTATACAGCTAACCTTACGAGGGGATGATGTAATGCAACGTCTACAGGACCGGCTCGTTACAGCAGTCGGCCGAACATTCTGTGCTGCAACTCCAGTTATTAGGTACATAACTACACCTATTCCCACCCCAGCACTAAAAAGATCAAACCCTTAGTTCGTTTGTTCGTTCGTCAGTCAGTTAGTTAGTTAGTCAGTCTTTCCTGTTGAGCCTAAGTCGGCGCATAGGGCAGAAGTCATGGCTCTCCATGTCTGGCGGTTCGCTGCTACCTGTTGTAGATCTTGGATGTTCACTTGGCCATTGAATGAGCCTTCTCTGATGATGGTTCTATGCCACATCTAATTGCATTTACCAATTCACATGCAGGTGCGAGTCTACCTACGTCGGCAGAACAGAGCGGCAGTTACACAGCAGGGTTGTTGAACACATACCGAACTGGATTAACAAGAAACTACACACAAGCGATGGGATCATGGGAAGGCTGACACACCACAATTATAAACTTCCGGCGTCGTCCATTGCACGTCATGTCTTGGAAACCGGTCATGTAATTGATAGAGACAGCGCTTTTCACGTGTTGTTTCATACACAAAATAATCGTTTGTTAAAGTTTGCAGAAGCGATAATTATCCATCTGTGTAAGCCAATTTTGTGCAAACAGAAAGACATGATAGTCAATTTAAAATTACCATGCTAAACAATTGATATTGCTATTATTACTGATTATTATATCGATACAGAAACACTGAGCTGATCCACGACTCTGGTGATCGAGTGAGATGGCAAAACATGACCGCCCACGCTTACCGGCATGGCACATGATGGATGGGTGGATTATTACTGTGCGAATATGTGTATATTTCAGCTTGAACGATGTATGATCTAATTATTTTACTCTAATACTCTATGTTGTGTGACTTCTGCAGTAATTACCTGAAGAGATGCAGCGAAATGTGCCAGCCATAAATCGTACAATCTATAGACCTATAGTTATAGTTTGTGTCTTCGTTATTCAAAGAACTAACTCACTGCTTTATATGTAATCTTTATTGGTATCGATTATTAAGCTGAATGGTTACCATGAAAGTGTAAACGTGTATTGTAGTAATACACGACGAATACTTTTATAATAGCTCGACTACCTACTCGTGTTATCACTACGTAAACCGGACAAGATTAGAAATGTGACCTTTAACTGTGCAATGGCACCTTTTCCACTATTTAAGCTGGGATATCTTGCGATTAAGCAAATTAGTAAACCTTTAGCTAATTATATAAAAAGGCAAGCTAAGTCTAGTCCGGTTTTTGCGAAGTATATCTGCATTCCGCCAGCTCAGTGTAAGTTTATTGTGAATACATGATACAAAAATTATACAAATTAGGAGGGAGTTGCGTTGCTGCCGATGCCAGGGTACTGAGGCGGTTCGAGTCAGTGGAGTCGGTAGAGAGATTAGGCTACCGCACCGCCTAGTGAGTGGTTATAATAACTAGAATTAGAATGCTTTCCTGCCGTCTTGGTGGTCATGTGTTCGCACCCGCTTCGAGGAAGATTATTAATATTATTGAAAGTAAAGTAACATTGCTCCGATGTACCATGAAATGTAATGGGAAGTAAAGGCGACCTGGACCTGTTTTATATTTTAATTATTTACCATATCCAGTGCCAATTTGTCTACTGAAGTACTAAATAGTAATTAAATAGTTCTACTACTACTACTTACTAGTTAAGTAGTTAGTGTAGTAATACTAGTAGGTAGTTAGTTAGCTACTTTAAGTACTTAGTAAGGACCTAGAATCACAAACCCAGTACACCTCAAACTCAAGGCTTGTACACTTGTAACGCTCGAGTCTGGGAGAACAGAAAGCTTACTGCCAAAACAAAAGTCCTGGTCTATCAAGCCTATGTCCTTAGTTCTCTTCTTTATGGCAGAAACCAGGTCAACTTACACCAAGAGAAAATCAGCTTTCAATTGCAGTATCTGTGAAGAATACACTTGGTATTAAGTGGCATGATAAGATCACAAATACAGAAGTATTAGAAAGATTGGGTAGTGTGACGGTTTGCTCCATACTCAGTCTTTGTAGACTTAGATGGATAGGGCACATTAGAAGGATGGACGATGGCAGAATACTAAAGGATATCTTTTTTGGTGAATTACAGATAGGTAAAACATCTCGGATTTGGCTTCTACTAGAGTACAAATATATGAGTCCATGGAACATGATAGATCAATCAATTAATCATGTGTCATGCCGGAAAGCGTGGGCGGTCATGACTCACCATTTCACTCGATCACCAGTGTCGTGGATCAGCTCAGTGTTCCTGTCTCGTCCATGCCATGTGGCCAAGCCATCCAGGTACTTTCCTCTCAGTCTTCCTCTTGGTCTGTTCCCCTCGATCTTGCCAGTTGTCACTAAGTTCTCCAATCCATGTCTTCTCATAACATGTCCAAAAAATTTCGACTGTCTACGTCTAATTTCTCTAATCAGTTTACGATGTTCATTTGTCTCCTGTAGTACTTGGTCATTGGTTTTTCTGTCTGTCCATGGTATTCTTTGCATTTTCCTCAGAAACGACATTTCTGCAGCCATCAGATGCTTTTCAGCTTGACTGCTCATTGTCCAAGTTTCACATCCATACAAAAGAACAGGCTCTATGTATCCCCTCAACACTCTTTTTCTCGTTTCAGTTGACATCTTTTTATTGGTCAGAATGTTTTTCATCTTGCCAAAGGCTACTTTCGCCATGGCGATTCTTGTTCTAATCTCTTCAAGGCATCTCCCATCAGATGTTATAACTGTTCCAAGATAATTGTATTGATTCACTTGTTGAAGAATATTTCCATTTACTTGTATATTACATTGTGGCACTTCTTCCTTCCTACTGACGACCATAACCTGAGTCTTTTTACAATTTAATTCTAACCCCAGTTGCTCACTGTGTACAACAACCGCATCTACTAATTGTTGCAGGTCCTGCGCATTGTCTGCAATTAAAACTGTATCATCTGCATATCTAATGTTATTGATGTTTCGTCCTCCAATGCTGATTCCATTTATATCCTCTACATTTCTGAAAATATTTTCACTGTACAGGGAAAAAAGATCTGGAGACATCACACATCCCTGCCTAACACCTCTCTTAATTGGCTGATACTGTCCCACTTCATTATCAATCCTTATTGCAGCTTGTTGTTTCCAATATATGTTTTTTATAAGTCTAATGTCTTTCCCATCAATTTGTAGATTTGCAAGCATATCCACCATGCTGACATGTCTAATGCTATCAAAAGCCTTTGTATAGTCAATAAAGCAAAGATGTATATCCTTGTTTACTTCTATAGCACGTTCAATAACTGTTCGCAGCATATACACAGCATTTACTGTACCCTTTCCTTCTACAAACCCGCATTGTTCTTCCCCTATTTCAGGTTGTATCTTCTTCCTCATTCTTTGCATGATAATTCTTAGCAAAATCTTTGTGATGTGACTCATTATACTAATTGTTCTATGTTGATCACATTCCAGGGTTCCTGATTTCTTTGGGATTGCAATAAATATAGAGTTACATAATTCAGGAGGTATATCTCCAGTATCATATAATGTGTTCAGCAGTCTGGTGACTTGATCTAGTCCAAATTCTTCTAAAGCTTTAATCATTTCTGATGTGATGTTATCTGCACCGGGGGCCTTGCCAGCTTTCATATGCTTAAGAACATTTCGAACCTCCATCTCCAAAATTGGCGGTCCTTCATTATTAAATCTAATATCATACTGTTCATCTCTGTTATCATCGTAAAGGTGTTTCACATAATCTGTCCATACCTGTAGAATGTGGTCTTTTTCTATTATGATTTTGCCATCTTCAGTTTGTAGACACCCTGTTGATGTACTTGTTCTTTTATTAGTAAGTTCCTGAATTCTTTTGTGCACTAATTTGGTAATTTGACTGTTGTGTTGGCTTTCAATTTCTAAACACTTTTCCTCAAGCCATGCTTCTTTTGCCTCCTTACATAATGTTCTGACTTGTCTGTGAATTTCTTCATAATTGACAGAATTATTTTTGTTGAGTCTTCTTGTTTCCATGAGGTGTAAAATTTCTTCAGTCATCCATTTCTTACGACCCACATTCTTTAATTTTGGAATAGTTGTTTCTGCAGCCACATTGATTGAATTCTTCAACGTTTCCCATTGATCATCCACATCCTGGAATAGGATCTCTAGATCAGACAAAATTTCAAATCTGTTCTGTACTTCTATGTTGAATTTGTTTTGTATTTCCTTGTCATTACTCAATGTACACAAATCATATTTAGTGTTTCCTGTTATATACTTGACTTTCTTCAACTTTATCCTCAATGTTCCTGTGAGTAATCTGTGGTTACTATAACAATCAGCACTGGGAACTGTTTTTGCTATTGTTAATGCGTTTCTAAATCTTCTGCTAATCAGAATGTAGTCAATCTGGTTTCTAATCCTGCTATCAGGACTCCTCCATGTCCATAATCTTCTAGGGTGTTGTTTGAACCAGGTGTTTCCTACAATCATTTCCTGTTCTTTTGCCCACTCTACGAGTTTGTATCCTCTTTCATTTCTCTCTCCTAAACCATAGTTTCCTACTGTGTATCTATCTCCTTGATTTCCTACTTTTGCATTGAAGTGAAGTGATAGATACATGCTTTGATATTGCACCTTAGGAGCTGATCGTGTTCCATGGAGAGAAAAGATCAGGAATGGGATAAAGGCAAAGGACAAAATGATTGCGGATAGGTCACACACTGAGCATCTGAGTCGTCAAGTGGCGCATGATGGTGGTGTTCACATGCATCCATTGTGACTGAACATTTACTATTTGAATTGGTCTGATCAATCACATGTGCTACTGCCATGGGTTATAGTTATTATGCATTTTTTGAAGTACACTGTAAAGAACTATCATCTGTCAAGATAGCAAGGTGCCATTGGATGATATATAGCACTCAGATGGCTTTGAATTGATTTTGATGGTATGAGGCATTGGTAATTCAGAAAGCAATGGCAAACTACTGAACATAATATTGCCCAGTAAACCACAAACAGTGAGTACAGTTGATAATGAGCTGTACTGATAATGACATGGGCATGGTCAGATGAGGATTTGACTCCTACGCTCGTCTCGATAAGTGAAGGAAAGATTGGGCACCTATTACACCGTGCCTTCAGGTCTGTCAAATCACAGAACCATGAAATGGAATAAGTCTGCAAACAAAGCTGAACGTCTACAAAGCAGTTGTATTATCCACACTGCTATATGCTTGTGAAACCTGGACAGTTTATCAGCGACATGCTAGGAAATTAAACCACTTCCACACAGTCTGCCTTAGGAAGCTATTGAAGATTAAATGGCAAGAGAAGATCCCAGACACTGAAGTTCTAGAAAGAGCGTCCATGCCCAGTATACACACTCTACTAATGAAGAATCAGATTCGCTGGGCTGGTCACTTAACCTGTATGCCAGATCACAGGCTTCCAAAATGAATTTTTTACGGCGAGCTGCGTTGTGGTAACGCTCCCAAGGCAGCCAGAGGAAACGCTTTAAAGACACTCTGAAAATCTCACTGAAAGCTTTTGGAATTCATCATGACACCTGGGAGACTGCTGCCAAAGACCGGAATTTGTGACATACATCATTACGCAAGGGTGTAGTCACTTGTGAAGCAACCAGGATTGCAAGAGCTGTGAAGAAAAGGCTGGACTGAAAAACCTCTGCAGGAGATCCTCCTTCGGAAACTTCAAGCATTCTTTGCCCACATTATCAAAGAACATTTCGAGCCAAAATAGGCCTTATCAGCCATCTTAGAACACAAGTCTCCATACTTTCAACCCCACTGGATGAAATGAATGGTCATCATCATTCTTGATGGACAAACAACATCACAGAACCATAGCATGAAATTGCTTCGGGACAAATTTTACTTTGTTTTTAAATCACGAGCTGAGTTGAGCTAAGAACTGACATCACTGCACTCAGGACATTCCCATAGAGCTCTATCCTCTTGTTCAACAGCCAGCGAAGAGTCATACTACTAATCGTTCCCACCGCTATCTGACTGAAAATTATCTCTTTTTTCACTCTGTTTTGAGATTGTTCCAGGACCACTGCTGACCCCCAACAATATCATTCATTCCACATACAGGTTCTCAGTCTGTTTCCCCGCTTTCTTCACCTGGTCCCACAGGCGCTTGACCACCTCTCCCCTGCCCATAGGTAATCTACTACCAAGAGGTGCATTCCCTGCCAGCCTATCAGCCTGCTAATCACAAAAAGTAAATAAATGCTGGGGTTGGTTACAATGTCCTGTAAAGGACATACAACTAACTACTAGAAAACATGTCAGCAGTCACCAGCTGAGCCTTAAATATAGATTGTTGTTTTAATGTAGGAACTATACTTGCTTTCTTGCCCGTGTGTTAGATAAACTATTCCATCAGCATTTAACATAGTGGTAACCTTGAGTCCAGGTTTTAAATGTTTCCTTTTTCTGTTCCACAGTTTACCACTCATTTGAAGTTAACTTTAGACTGCGACTCTTAGGTTTAGGGTCTGCTGAAAATGTGGGAAAACTGAGCGAGAAAGATGCTATTGAGCTAGGCGGAGATATGCTGGGAGAATTTTTAGTATTTTCCTTTGCCTCACTGATCCTGTTTGCAGAATATCAAAGAGGGGCAAGAAAAGATGCAGCTAAGGAACAGAAATTACAGCAAGAAAAGTTAGATATACGTAACAGACTTAAAGAATTAGAAACAAAATCAGAAACGCATAAAATACAAATTAAAGAACTGCAGCAACAATTAGATATCTTACTTTCACATCAGGAGAGCAGGACAGAAAATGTAAAGTCAAGAAGTTTTTTTAGAATTTTTTAGACAAATACAAGTATTGATCTGATTGCCCTGTTTTGTTTGCTGATATATTTATAGAGTCTGTCTGTTAGGAAGAAGACATTAGCATTAAACAGCATATGTCAGAAACAGTGTACCTTCTACAGTGATTTCATCCTTGTGGTTCTCCAAGCTGGAAACCATTGCAACAACATCCCAAAGAAAATTGTTGATTTGATTATATATAGATTTTTTTATTTGCATATCCTATTTACAGGACATCGTTGTCAACACCAGCACTGCTGTTGTTGATGTCTTTGCAAGTTTACATTCAGTAGTTTGCCACTACTTTTGAACAACCGGCTCCCATATCATCACATTAAAACCCAGCGTGACATGGTCTGCTTGCAAATCGTTTGCAGCTGTGTTTCGAACGCAGGTAGGCGGAGTTTCGAACTGCATCCGTAACGCCTTTTCCACGGAGACCGGCATATATAAATTAGTTGTGCAGAAATAAAAAAAAAAGGTCAGGGACCCTTGTACACACCTTAATACAGGTGCTAGATCCATAATTTTACAGACTATTTGGCACTTGGTTGGTGATGTGATGTAGTCAGTATCACTCTGGCTACCTTTACTTTCCCAAGACGTTTTCTGATACCCATTTTAGGCTGGGTCACCTTTGGGTCCCAGGTCATTTTTAAACATTCAAATCTGCCTCAGTGCAAATCAAACCCGTGACCAGCAGCTGGCCACTACACTACCATGATGACCATTTTGTGGCACTGATTTCTAAGAGAATTTGATCTTGAATCATTATGAATAAAGACAGTTGTAAAAATCTGAGTGACTGTGCAGCTTAATACAAGACATAATTATCATAAACAGACTGTTGCATGTGAGATGTCTTGTATGTTCGTTCTATCAGTTTAAAGATCAGACTATAACAACAGTTTGACTGAACAGTTTGTCTCTGAGACTCACAGTTCATTGAATAAATTAATCAGGTTGTCGTACTCATAATAAAAAAACTACAAGTTATTTAAGTAAAGAGCAATCAATACATATATGGTGTAAAGATAAATATGAAAATAGTGTTTGCTGATCTGACCATTTCAGACTTGCTGCCTACCTATTTTTTTATTTTCCATGTTATGAAATGCCGATGAAACTACAATAATGCTTCAGAGTGTTCATGGTTTTCATTGTAATGAGTGATCTTTATTGAATTGTGTTGCTGATTTACATGTCATATATGCTTGGCATGTTGTATCTGTGAATAGATCTTGCCTAATGCATTACTGGTCTCCCTGGCCAAGGCTTTAATGACATTGTTTGTAATCCCATATATCCACGTGGAGAAAACAGCAGATGCGAGAATCGGCAGTGGTTCGCGCCATGCTGGTAGCCAGTCGTTCAGAAAGCAATGGCAAACTACTGAATGTAAAACTTCCCTAGTACATCAACAGCAGCTGAAAAATGCTGGTGTTGACTGCAACGTCCTGTAAGGGATATGCAACACTTGCTTGTCCACCTAAGCCATATCCCTTGCACATAGATGCATAAATGTATACAATTACACACTACTTTCTTGCCATTAAGTCTGTTAAGTCTGACAATTCTCTGGAACTTTCAACAGGGACTTTGAAAACCACTTTGTTAAATAATAGATCCTTTCATTGAAAATTATAATGCTGTGATAACTGCCATGTTTCTAACTAAACATCAGCAGTCTTTGATTATGCCTGATTTTATATCTGTAAATATTAGAATTATGTTGACTAGTATTATTAATTTAAAAAATGCTTTCATAATACGAATTACTCATAGTGTCACTGTCTTAAAATAATATAAGTGCCATTCATTTTATACACCTTGTTGACATTCTTTTAAAATGTTGCTGTTATAAATTTTCTTTTTCTGTTTAAAAAATTCAACACAATATATATTTTATATCAATTAATCTTTGAGTTAATTGTATAATTTCTTACTGTACATTGTCTACAAAGATAATCTATACAGTTGAATGTGTGTATGTGTGTGAACTTGCATGAATGCGTGCGTGTATTGGGATAGATACATGACAGGTATCATCATATAGCAGATCCTTTGCAGAATGTCACTCTCATCACAGCCAACCAAAAATTATCTTGACCTCTTGTCAGTTCTGGCCTCATGTTCCCAATGCCCAAGGTGTCTACAATGTCCTGTAACCATCTTCGTGCTGGTCGACCACTGATTCTTCCAGGAACCGTGCCTTCCATCACTGTTCTTTCCAAGCCACTATGACATTTAATATGACCAAGTATTTTCAGTTTCAGAGATATGACGATTATGAGCTAGTTTTCTTTGATGCTCAGATCTTGTAGAATGTCAGCATTTTTTTTCTAGTTCTTTAGTTAACTGTGTTCTAATAATTTTTCTGTAACAGTCCCTCAAAATGTCCAGATGATTCTTCTTGGTTGTCCAAGGAATTTTCAGCATTCTTTAATAAACTACATCTCTAGGGATTTTAAAACTTGTTTACTAATAGTCCATAATTTGCAGCAGTATGTTAAAACTGGTTATATGTAACATGCAAAAATGCTTTTTCTAACTTCTTGTGACATGGACTATATAAACTCCCTTCTTTATGCGCTGAAGTGTTCTAAAAGATTGTTGATTCTTAGGGCTGCTGTTTGCTGCCAATATATGTTCTTTATTATTTGCAGACCTTTGCCCTCAATGTTTAGTTGCTCTTGTAGTTTGATTATTTTCTCACGTTTCACATTGTTAAATGCTTTTGTGTTGTCTATGAATCATAAGTACAGAGTACAGATCTGTTTTTACTTCTTGGCTCTTTCAAATAGTGTCCTGAGAATATATATAGTGTTGTCTGTGCCTGTTTCCTCTACAAATCCACATTGTTCATCACTAATTTCTGGTTTGATCTTGTTTCTTATTCTTCTCATAATTATTCTCAGAAACAGATTTGTTATGTGACTTATAAGACTTATTGTGCAATGATCTTCCATTCTAAGGCGCCTGGTTTCTTTAGTTAGTTAGTTGGTTAGTCTTTCCTCTTGAGCCTAAGGCGGCGCATAGGGCAGAAGTCATGGCTCTCTATGTCCGGCGGTTCGCTGCTACCTGTTGTAGATCCTGGATGTTCACTTGGCCGTTGAATGAGCCTTCTCTGGCTGAGCTAAAATGATGGATTTTATTAGGTCACTAGGAATGTACATGCTATTATAAATGTATTTTAGAAATGTTGTCAATATTGCGATTGCAAAATCACCTAGAGCCTCAATTTCCTCCAATGAAATGTTGTCTGGACCAGGTGTCTTTCCTTTCTTCATGTTATGTAATGCATCTTCAACTTCCGCTGCAACTATTAGTTGCTGATTGTAGAGTGTATAGAGACATGATATTAACAGTTTATGTAAAGTCAGTGTGATCAATGGTAAAGATAATCGCATGACAATTGCTCATGAAGGACTATGAAGTGTTAGCCCTTCACATATGCTTAGTCATGGGAGAATGAACTGGGGGAGATCAGTTCCATTCCTTTCCTTCCCAGCAGTTCTGAATATTACCTGGTATCCATTCAGCAGGATTATTTCCTCCAAGATGTGGTAGTGGTTTGATAAGTATACCAAGATTATTTCCCCCAAGATGTGGTAGTTATTTGATAAGTCTACCAAGATTATTTCCCTCAAGATGTGGCAGTGGTTTAATAAATTTATCAGGATTATTTCCCACAAGATGTGGCAGTGGTTTGATAAGTATACCAGGATTAATATCCACAAGATGTAGCAGTGGTTTGATAAATCTACCAAGATTATTTCCCCCAAGGTATGGCAGTGGTTTAATAAATTTATCAGGATTATTTCCCCCAAGATGTGACAATGGTCTGATGAGCTCCAGAGCTTTAACTACTTGGTGGTTTTTGGAAACTACATCTGTGAGGATTCATTTATTTCATAATCCTCTGCAAGTTTGGTTAAATAAGGGCACTGACCACTACACCATCATGGCTCAGTACATACACTCACATGCATGTGTACACATGCACACACACACACCTCTGTTAAACTGAACTATTCATATTCATTACAGCATGCCATCACACAGAAATTCTCTCTCTCTCTCTCTCTCTCTCTCTCTCTCTCTCTCTCTCTCTCTCTCTCTCTCTCTCTCTCTCTCTCTCTCTCTCTCTCTCTCTCTCTCTCTCTCTCTCTCTCTCTCTCGTTCTCACACACACAAACACACTATGAGAGAAAGAGTGAGATTTGGTTGACTGTGAGTCTCTTTGCCATATTCCTAGGTCTTATGCAAACTGATGTAAGCTAATTTATAAAGGAAATATAATTTGTGAAATAAAGTATAATTTTGAAACAATCTTGATTTTGTTGAAATATTTATATCTGTCATTTATTTTTGGTGCTGTGAAATACTAATCATGCAAGGATTATGCATCAGGTTTTAATAAAATGCCTGCTGGTAGGCTGCCATTGGAGCACTAACTGTGTGCATCTTCCATTTTACCTTTTATGTCCTAATAGAGCTTAGACACTCATGTATCTTATGCCAGTCATTTCATTCAATCCTAGTTCCTTCTATATCTTACCCATGTTGATAATTTCTGTCTGTATTTGCCCTCTCAATGTGCTTTTTTGTTATTGACTCCCTGTATTTTATTTGCCTTGTGGATTGCAGTTGAAGACTTACAAGTCATGTTATTAACTGGTTTTCTCAATGCATGTACTATCCATTACCAGTGTCTTTTTCTAACCTCCTGATTCACTGACATTAGTTTAGCTCTCAACAACTATATATTGATGATTTTGTTAGTCTAATTTAGTCTTTACATTATAAACAGCCACCTATAAATCGATACTTATAGTATAATATTGTTTGTCATTTCAAGTTTCTAATCCATATAGTGTCATTCCAAGTTTCTAATCCATAAAGAAGTATTGCTTGAGTTTAATATAGGTTGTTTTAGCTTGGCACAAGTTTTAATTTCTTTTGACTTCCACATATTTTCTAGTTCTATGATAGCTCCTCTTGCTTTTTGTATTCTCATTTTGACATATTTGCTCTTCCAAATTTGTTTACAGCTTAAATATGTGAATGATTTCACATTTTGGCTATGAGTTTCACCAAAGGTGATTAGATTTTCATTTGTCATATTAATTCTCAATATCTTTGTCTTTGCCCTCTGAACTGTTAGACCTAGTTGTTGTGACCTCTCACGTGATCTTAAGGAATTTAATTTAACAAAAACATGAATCAGTATATGAAATCTTACATAGCACTTTATAAAATGTGCCATAATTTATGTTTGTAATAGTATACAATGTTGTTGGTGCATGGAACCAGAATTTGCAAACACTTTAATAAGAATGTAGTAGAACCATCATCATGGAGCAGGTTCTTTGTAGAATGTTGCTCTCATTATTTCCCGCTGAAAGTTTCTAGATCTCTTGTCATTTCTCCAGCACTGTGCACCCTCATGCCCAAGGTGTCTGCAATGTTCTGCGTCCATCTTAATGCTGGTCAATGCCTGCCTCTTGCAGCAATTCTGGAGTGTGTACGAGCATGTGCTTTAGTTTAAGCATTTGGCTTAAGACTGTTATACAGGGTCTGTTTAAAAAGTATTGGACCTTTGGCCAGAAAAAGTTAGTAGCAGTTCCAACTTCACAGCAATGGGTCGTCCCCATTATGCTCCGTTCCTGTTCTAGTGAATTTCACACAAAATACCCCTCATTGCCCCATGTGAAATGTGGAACAAACAGGAGTCTCAACAAACCAACAGCATGCACAGATATACAATGCATAAGACCGCTGCCAGAATGACAATACAAAAGTCTGCCATGAAATATACAGTTCATCATCGATGGAAGTGGCAGTCACTAGAAAACCAGCAGCCTCACATTTCTGCATAAGGCAACCCAGTTAGTTCAGCGACAAGCCGTGCACCATTTTTCCGAACATGCAGTACACTCTACAAACAACCAAAGACATTTACTCGCTTGAAGGTCTGAGGCCTTAATCCCTTTCAAAGTACTTTCCTTCGGACTACACATTTCTTTCAGCAGTCCTGCCGTTGTGGAAGCATGTTAGGAAGTTCTCTCTGGAAATAGGTTACATGGGGCCATCACATTCCACAACATGTCTTCTTGTGACTCAAACTGAATCTCTTTCATTGATATTTTCAGCTTGGTGAACAGCCAAAAACTTCATGTCAGGAGAGCTAAGATAAATATAATTATTTGACCTGATGATGTTTACCCTTTAGGGATATGAATTTTTTAAAACAAAAGCAGTGTGCTGTTTGTAGGCTTTAGACATCTCTCTCTCTGTTTGTTTATATGCACACACAAATACATTCACACATATGTGGAAGAGAATCATCTTCATCATCCAGTGGCTTGACATATGCAGAACTTTGTCCCCATAATAGTTTTTTTCTTTCATAATTTATATTGACTACTATTGTTTATTTTTTAGACATCTGTAAAGAAGGTAATTATTTCTTTCCTTCTTGGCAATGACTGTTCTGGTTGGTGACCGTAGCCATTGTCTCTATAAAGAGATCCTCAGCCTCATACAGTTCAGCTTACTTATAAAGTATCTCCATTGCAGATACTACCTTTGAAGCATGAAGCACTTTCGCACATTCTAGTCAAGGACATATGAGATAGGGTGGCTGCCTCCCTCAAAAGTCTTCCCAGAATCTGGATAGACCCCCAGAACCACAATGGTCAGAAAAAAAACAGCCCTATCTCTGCTGAGGATGTAATCCAGACCACTGTCTTGGCAGACAAGTGCTAACCACTATGCCACAGCAGCTAAAAAAAATTAATTAATTAATAATTAAGAAATTTAAAAAAAAAAGGTGTGTTTGCTGTTCTTCTTAAGTTGCAGTTATAAAAAAAAAATAAAGAGGCCCCAGGCAGAAATAACCATTTGAATATGAAGTGCTAGCAAGTCAGTAAGTAAAGGATCCTGTGCCTTAAGGTGCACTGGGCATATGGATGGCGTGAGATCCATATTTTTACTGACCAATCGCTACTCGATTACTCGGTGGGTAATGTGACATTACCCATGACATTTGTGACAAATGGAGAGAGAGAAGATAACATATTAGGAATGTCGGAAACGAGATGGAAAGGGGCAAGGATAAAGACAAGAGAGGATTATAGGATTATTTACTCGGGGGAGAAGAACAGCAAAGAGGAGTAGCCATTATATTAGATAAGCAAACATCAAATTCTGTTAAAGGATATCGAGCTGTGTCAGACAGAGTTCTATTAGTAAAATTAAACGGAAGACATTTTAAAATAAATGTCATTCAAGTATATGCTCCAACAAGTGAATGCAGTGAAGAAAGTATAGAGGAAGTTTATAATGACATGGAGTCTGCTTTGAAGAACTGTAAAGAATTAGAAATAGATATCATAATGGGTGATTTCAACGCAAAAATAGGAAAGCAAGGCAATGGATGCAGTGTAGGTAACCATGGTTTGGGAGAGTGAAATGAAAGAGGATACAGACTTGTAGAATGGGCAAAAGAATAAGAAATGGTTGTAGGAAACACCTGGTTTAAACAGCATCCTAGAAGATTATGGACATGGAGGAGTCCAGACAGCAGGATTAAAAACCAGATTGCTAACATCCTGATTAGCAGAAGGTTTTGAAATGCATTAACAGTCGTAAAAACAGTTCCAAATGCATACTGTTACAGCGATCACAGATCAATTACAGGCATATTGAGGGTAAAGTTAAAGAAAGTCAAGTATACAACAGGATACCCTAAATATGACTTGTGCAAACTGACAACTGACAAAGAAATAGAAGATAATTTTAACATAGAAGTAAAGAACAAATATGATATATTGTCTGATTTAGAGATACTATTTCAAGATGTAGATGATCAATGGGAAATGTTGAAGAATTCAATCAGTTGTGCTGCAGAAAAAACTATTCCAAAATTAAAGAAAGTGGGCAGTAAGACATGGATGACTGAAGAAATTTTACAACTAATGGAAATAAGAAGACAGAACAAAAATAATTCTGCCAAATAGTAAGAAATTCACAGAAAAGTCAGAACCTTATGTAAGGAGGCAAAAGAAGCATGGCTTGAGAAAAATTGTAGAGAAATTGAAAAACAACACAACAGTAAAAATACAAACTAATGCAAATCAAAGAACACGTACATCAGCAGGCTGCCTAAAGACAAAAGATGGAAAAATCATAATAGAAAAAGATCATATTTTACATGTATGGTCAGATTATGTGAAAAACCTTTATGATGATAACAGAGATGAACAGTATATTCTTAAATAATAATGAAGGACCATCAATTTTGAAGATGGAGGTTCAGAATGCTCTTAACCATTTGATATCTGGTATGACCCCCGGTTCAGACATCACAACAGAAATGATTAATGCTTTAGAAGAATAAGGAATAGATAAAGTTATCAGATATTATATGATAGGCCTACTGGAAAAATACCTAATGAATTATGTAACTCTGTATTTATTGCAATCCCAAAGAAATCAGGAGCCTTGGAATGTAATCAACATCGAACAATTAGTATAATGAGTCACATCACACAGATTTTGCTAAGAATTATCATGCAAAAAGTTAGGAGGAAAATACAACCTGATATAGGAGAAGAACAATGTGGGATTGTTGAAGTAAATGCTATGTATGTATATACTGAGAACCATAATTGAATGTTCTATAGAAGTAAACAAAGATCTGCACCTTTGCTTTATTGACTACACAAAGGCTTTCGATAAAGTGAGGCATGTCGACATGATAAGGATGTTGAAGATCTACAAATTGATGGAAACGATCTGACTTATAAAAAACATACATTGGAAACAACAAGCTGCCATAAGAGTTGATAATGAAGTAAGCCAATATCAGCCTATTAAGAGAGGTGTGAGACAGGGATGTGTAATGTCTCCAGATCTTTTTTCCCTGTACAGTGAAAATATTTTCAGAAATATAGAAGATATGGAAGGAATCAACATTGGGGGGCGATGCATCAATAACATTAGACATGCAATGATACAGTCTTGATTGCAGACAATGAACAGGACATGCAACATTTAGTAGAGGTGCTACATAGAGCATTGATTGAAAGTGGATGTGAAGCTTGGACAATGAGCAGTCAAGCTGGAAAACATCTGATGGCTGTAGTGTAGAAATGTGGTTTCTGAGGAAAACGCAAAGAATACCATGGACAGACAGAAAAACCAATGAACAAGTCCTTTAAGAAACCAATGAAGATTATAAACTGATTGGGGACATTAGACATAGACAGTCAAAATTTTTTGGGCATGTTATGAGAAGAAATGAATTGGAGAATTTGGTGACAACACTGATAAGATCGAGGGGAAGAGACCAAGGGGAAGACCTAGAAGTAAATACCTGGATGGCTTGGCCACATGGCATGGTCGACTCTGGTGATCGAGTGACATGGCAAAACATGACCGCCCACGCTTATCGGCATGGCACATGATGGATTGAATGTGACATTACGCTATCCTGCGAGGTGCCTTCATATTTAAATAATATATAGCATATAAACAACAGTATAATGAAGTGGGTTCACACAAATCTGACAAAAATAAGTCTGGTCAATCCCAGAGTCGTGCTGGTGGGAGGCAAAATTATACTGCCACAGTCCGGTAATAAAACTGGATCGCTGTCTTCGTAATAAATTCTAGAAATCTTCGGTATTTTAATGTTGAGTTTAGTCAATTGGATCAAATTTCCGGCATTGGATCCACCATGACACTGTGGTGACACGGAAGTAGAAACAAGGTTCTGCCACAACGTCTGATAGCAGAGGTAGATTCCTAGAAGTACACAGCCGAAGTAGGAATGACTGATGATGTTTCAACTATAGTGACGAATCTCGTCACGGCTATCGACACAGAAAGAACTGATGTAATCTGCTCAGTTTTGTCGGAATTGAAAAAATGTAAGCGTTAAGTAAAAGAAAAGATAGGTAAAGTGAAAGATTAAAAATTAACCCGGTCTGTGTGATGTGAGTCACGCAGGCAGTTCAGTAAAAATTTAGTATCAATCAGCACTGCAGTGACACTCACAACTCACACTGTTGTTGTAGTTACTGTGTGTACCTGTTTTTACTGTTGTACTGTACTGATACTGAGTCTGCTTGGACCCGGTCGACAGGGCTGAGTTTTGATACTGTTTTAAAAATAATTAAATGTGTTATTAACTGTTACTTTCTACGTTTCCGGACTTTCTGTTTGATTACTATATCATTATAGTAATTAGTATGTCCACATTTGTTTGCCTTCATTCACGATCAATTATTTTGAAAACTGTCTGTTGCATCGTTATGAAATTATTCCAGCCGTCTTATATTTACCCCCACCCAAGGAATATGTCTTTGATAGGTCCAAAAACAACTTAAATCATTGAAAGCGGCAACATTCCTTTGATGTTTTGCTGAAAAACTAGTGATTTCTTGCTAACAAAGTTATTTTTACGGTAATGGGAGACCTGCAAATTCTGATGACACACAAAGGCGTATCTGGATTTGTATGGGAGTGGGTGCAATGAAAGAACTAGCTTAAAATCGACAGGGTCGGCTGCATTGCACCGGTTTTTATCCCATATGGCTCAGTTTCTTTCCGCAGCGCGGAAAGTGTCGCACAAAGCACAGACTCCGTAGCTCCAGCGACGACCCTCGGGAGTCCGAAAAAATGCACTCGTGAAATGGACGCGGCCCGGAATCGAACATACAACCTTCGGAGCCCGAGTCAGACGGCTTGACCACTTCACCACAGAGAATCCCGAGAGGGGTGCAATGTGTAATATTAGTAAAGACAGAGAATTTACAGAGGCACGGGGTAAATAATTTGTAAATTAACAGGAAAGTAGAAGGAATATATTTCTTACCTTATTTTTCATTTCCTTCTTGTTTCTTCTGCTGATGCTGTAATGTTTAGGGCCTGCAATTCGTCTGAATAGTTGGAGCAAAATATCCCAGTAAGTGTGTACGTAGATTAAGGTCTGCGATCTGCTCAGACCTTAATCTGTGTCGGGCGATTCCAGTAGGTTGATGATTGCTCTCGGTTGCATAAAATTCAATCCATCCTTTCTCCAATAGTCCTCTTCCTCTTTCAACACATGGTCCTGACGTTTTTTCCAGTAACTTTTATCAATATTTAATAGCACAGACAGACAGACAGAAAGGTAGGTAGGTAGGTAGGTAGGCAGAAAGGTAGGCAGAAAGGTGGGTGGATGGCTGGGTGGGTGGGTGGGTCGGTCGGTCAGTTGGTGGGTGGACCGGCAGGCAGGCAGGTAGGTAGGTAGGTAGATTAGATCGATCGATCCCCACCAGGAACCGGGCCGAGCCAGCTAGTTTATTTATATAATCACGTTTCATGAAAGAACCCACAGTTTGACGACACCTCTGAACTACCTCATAAATTCCCTCAGTCTGCCAAAAGCGAAAACCGCGCAGACAAAATTTAAAAACCACGGGGGTGTGTCTTGCTGAAACGGTAATACTCTTAAAATGATGGAATGAATGCGAGGGGCATAAAATATATACCGCATACAAACAAACATTGAAATCTGCTGTACAATCTCCAGAACAAAAATTTTTTTGTTGGGAGGACATAATTATAAGGTTATATGCTAAATCTCATCATTTTCCCTCAGTTGGTTACTGAGATATTGAATTTTATATTGAGGCAACAAACAAAAAAAAACTATAGAAATAAGTCCGCGTCTGTGGCTAAGTAAGTGAAAGTAGTTAGTGAAATGCTATTTACTATTTGTAGTACTAGTAGGTTCAATCATGATTTTAAAATTGAGTGTTTACTAATGAGACCACCACAGATAGATAGGCATTGAAAACCAAATCTAATGGTACCTCAATGATGCCTGTATGTAAATTTTAAGCGGAGATATTCACATTTGAGTGTAGGTGTCTTGGGCTAAAATAATGCCAATAATGTGTAGTGTAGTAAAAATTCAGAGTATTATTCTCATACTGCTTCATGGTCTTGGCCGCCAGGGCTGAATTCTGATTCTGTTTTAAAAATTATGTTTTACTTTTTACGTTTCCCTCTGATTACTAGAATAAAGTCAGCGCCTCTGGCAAGTGGTTAGTAAAATGCAGAGTAGTAGGTTCGAACGAAATCCAAAATCAAATCTGTTGCCGGCGATTCGGAAACAGATGCGTTTGAGACTACGGAGTTTGCGTTGATTTCGATGGTATGATATGAATGTGACTTGGACCATTCGGAAATCAGTGGGAAACTACTAAACTAAACGAAAAATGCCCAGTAAATCACAAGCAGGCAGTAAATGAGTAAATGTTGGGGTTGATTGTAATTTTGTAACATCATGTAATTTAAATGATTGTAAATGACATGCAAATAACTTTTTAACTAGAATAAAAAGTGCAGGGATTTTGTAAAGTCTCACTACACTGTGTGTAGAACAAATTTGAAAAATAAAGTAATTAGCGTCTTCAAAGAATATGCTAAAAAATTCATTAAATTAGCTTGCAACAATAGTTACTGCTTTGGTTTAATGCTGTTTTGAGGAAGCTAGAAAATACCAATGAAGTATATTGTAACAGGTGTTGGAAATGTCCACCACGGGCTTCAAGACGTACATGTCTCTTCATATTGTCAAATACCTTCTGCAACGTGTCTGTTGTTATTTCCTTGTGTATCAACTGCCATTTCGAAACACTTGTTCAACCAAAAAAATTCTTCTGCTGATAACACTATTCTGTTTGGAGTGCAGAGAATTACTCCAGCAGATGACGATCATTCGCTGCATATTGCTTCACGATGAACTGTGGAGCATATTTTTTTATGACGTCATGTACTTCATTTTTCACATTTGTTCTACATGCAAAGTGTAGTGAGACTTTACAAATACCCTGTATAACAGTCCTGGGATCCTCTTTAAAAGTTTGAGCAACAGCAGTGGTTGATAATCGTCCAATGTTGCTCTCAAGTCTCAAAGGTCTAGAATCTTAGGAATTAGAAGTTCAAATACAGCAAACTGGAGCATGACATATGAGAATCACCAAGAATCTCTCCTGTATTTCACAATGGCTGCAGAAATGTGGTTTCTGAGGAAAATGCAAAGAATACCATGGACAGATAGAAAAACCAATGACCAAGTAGTAAGTACTACAAGAGACAAATGAAAATCGTAGATTGATTAGAGAAATTAGACGTAGACAGTCAAAATTTTTTGACATGTTATGAGAAGAAATGGACTGGAGAACTTAGTGACGGCTGGCAAGATCGAAGGGAACAGACCGAGAGGAAAATACCTGGATGGCTTGGCCATATGGCATGGACGAGACAGGAACACTGAGCTGATCCACGACTCTGGTGATCGAGTGAAATGGCGAATCATGACCGCCCACGCTTTCCGGCATGGCACATGATTGATTGATTGATTTCACAATGACATGTTAAATGCTTATCACTCCACACAGCTATATTACAATGTTCTTTCATAAAAATATAATCCATGACATACATCTTTGGTTGTCAATGTTTGTCCACACCATCTTTTCTTACAATCCATACTTTATATTGCCATTCATTACCGATACAGTTGTTTCTAATAAATTCATCTTTCTTTGAGTTAATACTGGACTGTAGTACACTTTTCAAAATAACACCAATGGTATATATCTGTTTTTAAAAAAGTCATAATTTACTAGGAATTGTCTAGGAAGGAAATTTGATGAGGAAGGGAATGGGTCACTCCACCTCATATGTCATGTCCTTAAATATGCGAAGGCCTAACACCTTACAACCCAATGGCAGAATCTGCGGTGGAACTACTATTGACCTTTAATTATAGCATTGTGTGAATATTTATGTTTTTATAGTATTGTATAAATATTTATATTTTTATTATTGATGTAGATACACATGATCCGGACATTCTGCCAAAAGTTTTGAATGGATTGCATACTACACATGGTACACTGCTGCACTATGCTACGAAGGTTTGCAAGCATTTTTGTAACGTGAAATAACTATTGACAATTTGTTATTTCTTCACCTTTTTTCAGATTTGTACACATCTTGAAAGCAAAGATTGAAACACATCAACAGTGGCGCGTTATGTGGCAACAGGTTTTTAAGATGTTTAACACATTCGTGTTCCTTTGGCATAGGTCATACATTAGTTTGTGGTAGAGCAGTGACTAGCACACTTCCTTGGTGGCCGTGTGTTTGAATTCCCTGCTTGGCAGAGATGTTTTAACTAACCTGGGCTCTCAGGCAGTCCCAGCCTAAGATTGGGTACCAGGAACTGTTGTGGGAAGTAAGGGCGGCAGGTGTGACAGTGACCACATTACTCATTGAATGTCAATTGGTCTAAATATATGGGGCTAGTACCCTCTGTGATCATGCGAGATGGCGAAAGATGACCGCCCACGCTTATCGGCATCACACATGATGATGATGAGTACCATGTATCTAGTATTCCTCCAGGCATGGAATAGATTCCTTACTTGTTACGCTGCTTTATTTTTTATTGTTTTGTATTTTTGAGTGATTGTTATGAACACAATCAGTCTTGTGATTGATTAATGAATATATTCTGCAAATTAGTAGGCAGAAGTAATTCCAAAAAACAGTGAGAGTAAATTGTTAACAGCCTATGGCAAGGAATGGTGTCTACAAGGATTGATTGATAGGTGCTGTTGGAAATCACAGGATGTGGAGTGGCAAGTTCACATCACCCACACCAGTTATCAAGACACTTGATGATGATGAATGAGTAATTAGGAATGTATGCACTATTATAGATGTCATTTGGAAATTGTATTATTCATTCAGTCTGAACATCGTCCTGGAATCATTTTCTCTTATATAATTTTGGGACAAATCAGGGGAAAGGCTCACATTCCTTGTACGAAGGGGCTTCAAATGAAAATCTTAAATGTTGATAAATGTATTCTGAAAAAATAAAGAACAAATGTGGTGGGCTGAACCTTGACTGATGTCAAGATGTACGGCAATGTCACTCACAGTCAATCAGCGGTTTTCCTGTAGGAGGCCTTCAACGGCTGCAATCGACTCTAGGGTCACTACTAGGTGTGCTTGACCCGGTCGTGAACAGTCTGTCACAGAAGTCACGCCGTTTTGAAACTTCCTACTCCACTCATACACTTGCTGTACTGACAGGCATGCATCACCATACTGGACCTTTATTTGCCGTGAATTTCAATAGGTTTCATCTCTTCACTGATAAAAAGCGGATAACAGAACGCTGTGCCGCTTTGGTGCATGTCAAAAGTTGGGTGGCTATTTTTAAACTGTCCTTATGACGCCACCGTGTTTGTCTGTACTGTGATGCCACATGCTTAACATTCTTGACATTCTTAACAACAATATTGACAGGTTACAAGATATTGGTATGGTTATTGTATTTTCTATCATTTGTAATTTGAAGCCCCCTCGTACCAACAGATATATATCTTAACAGGTAGGAAATAACACAGGATGTTTAAATCCAAGGGTGGAGCAGTATTAATGCAACAAAATAATATAATTAATAGATGGGTGGTGATGGACGAGTGCACAGAAGAGCTATATGATGATAATAGACCAAACAGAAATATTTAAGACAATGGTGAAGGTCCACTTGCTACGCTAGTTAAGGATGTGTTGCATAAGAAGAAGAATAGAAAGGCACCTGACCAAGCAACAGTGGCAAAGATTGTATATATTATGTGTGGATTCTGCATATACATATTGAGTTCCCTCGTTGGTGCAAAGCTGACATTCTATGGGGATCTGACAGAAAGTTTTTGAGCACTAATGAGTATGAATATAACAAAGCAATAAGAGCTCTGTCTTTCCTAGCTGAAATTGAAGGATGTGAATGCTGATTGCCCCTGCTGTAAGCGGGTTAGCTACATGATAAACAGGTCCTTGTCATTCCAACGGCTGTAATCATAAAGATTCATGAGGAAAGGTGTCACCTTAGACCAGACTGTCAGCTACTGCCCACAGTATATTTCCTCTGCCCATCTTAAGTGTCCAGTTATATGTGATCACTGATGGATAGTTTCATAGAAGGTTGATTGGCACACACACATGGACAGTATTACATCAGCACCTTTGCTTTCATAGAGAAATCTCCAATACCTAGTTGCTGGACTAGTGCACTGACTGCTGGGAGAGCTCATGAGCATGGTTGGAATAAGTATGTTGCTTGCCCATTGATATGGAACTAAGGCATCACCAGTTCCCAGTTCTTCAGGTTGTACTGTCCAAAAAAAAAACTCATCTACTGCCTATAGTACCTTGTGGTGTAGGATAAATCTTGAACCTGAGGAATTAAGGTTGCCTGGCTAAGGCAGTCACCGCAAACTGTGCAGGGTGTTTTTTCCCCCTGACAGAAAAAAATCCAGTCCTTAAACTGAGGATTCAAATGCGGGTCTCACGAAGGAGAGCCCGGCATTCTAGCCACTCGGCCGGCTGCTTCTCCTTCAGGTTGTACAAAAGTGGAAAAACTTGAATCTTTTAACAAAACAAACACAGAGGCTGAGTCAATCCCAGAGATATTACTATCACTACTTCTAAGTTAGCGAGGCAGGCGTTTCGAGAATGTAACCGCATTGTGCAGCCAGGGTCGTGGTTTGAGCGGGCAAAAGAGCAAAATATGTACGACCGTTTGACAAAGTCTCGATAAGCGCCCACTCTCTCTCGATGAGTAGTGGGCCTGCAGTCAGTAAGCTGGTATAGCTTTTTTTTTGGTCAGTCCTGCCGGCGTAGCTTGAAAGCTCGTCAGTAGGCGTCCAGTGGTTTTGCATGTATCACCTTGTACCGGGAGGGCGCGCTTTAGCGATGCTACTCTTGGCTTGCGTGTGCGTTAATGGTCCGTCTGTCCGATAGATATCTGATTGATCCTGCCAGTAGTCATATGCTTGTCTCAAAGATTAAGACATGCATGTCTAAGTTCACACTGTCTCACGGTGAAACCGCGAATGGCTCATTAAATCAGTCGAGGTTCCTTAGATGACACGATCCTCTTGGGTGTCAGGGTCTGGCCATAACTCGCCACCTGCTCGTGGTGGCGAGGTCGCAGTGGATTGACGCTGCGCCGCCAGCGTCTGCAGCCTACCTTGTGCCAGACGTATTGGTTACCCATTCCTCTGGACAACACAAGGTTAGGCCGAGAGAGGGGTCATGTCGTTTGGGCGCCACATGTTTCTCTGAAGCTCTGCCCAGACATTGTGATGGAATATTGGCCACATTCCAACTCACATACTTTGGTCTGTCAAGACTGCAAGGTGTCAACGACTTCTACTACTACTATTACTACTACTTATTCCTCTTCTTCCTCCTTATCCCCTATTGCCAAGCTATCCTATCTTTTGCTATTCTTTTCATCTCCCTTATGTCCATCCATATTATTCATCTCATCTCTTTATTTCTCTTCTTTATGTTTTGTTAGCCGGTCTCCCTGGCTGAGGGGTTACACCACTTTCTCCGTAATCCCGTTTATCCACGCAGGGTCTCGCAGCGAGGCGAGAACTGGAAGCGGTTCGACCCACGCTCGTGACTTGCGGGATAATGAGCCGGCCGCTCAGAAAGCAATGGCAAACTACTGAGCATAATCTTGCCAAGAAATCAACATACAGCTGAAAGATGCTGATGTTGACAGTGATGTCCTGTAAAGGATATGCAAAACATTTATTTATTTATGTTTTGTTAGGTGGCTCCCTCTATTTTGTGGACCATGTGGGTTAATGACCCAGAGCTTTCTAGGTATACTATTGTGAGGTTTTCTCAATGTGTCCTATCCAGTGCCAGTCTCTTTTCCTTACATCTTGATTTACAGGTATTTGTTTACAGAATCCTACAGGTAGGAAAAGATGTAATCATGCCACTGCTGGGAATTGAACTCAGAAACTTGTATCAATAGGCCAGTACACTAACCACTTCATTCATTCATCATGTGCCTTGCTGATAAGCGTGGGTGGTCATGATTTGCCAGTATCATGGATCAGCTCAGTGTTCTTGACTCTACAATACCACATTACTTCTCTGCCTTCCCCTTGTTCTCTTCCCCTCGATCTTGCCTTGATCTAACTACTACACTACCACAACTCCTAAAATGTGACTATTAATTAAATTTCCATAATATTAATTTCAAAACACAGATGACTGTTTAAACTGTTAATTTTTTAATTTTATTGTTTATGAGGAGCGGCTGGCCGAGTGGCTAGAACGCCGGACTCTCCTTTGGGAGACCCGGGTTCGATCCCTCGGTAAGGTGTGGAATTTTTTTTCTGTCGGGGGCAAAAAGAAAATGCACAGTTCGCGGCGACTGCACTAGCCAGGTGGCCTTAATTCCTCAGGCTCAAAGACCCCTCTGCCATACACCGCAAGGTACTATATTGGCAGTAAATAACAGTTTTTTTGTTTATTTACTTTTTTTGGTCAACAGCATGGCAAAGTGGACAAGGTAAGAGCATTGCTTGCCGGTGGAGCTGATCCTGGAGTACAGAACAAGGAAGGACTATTACCACTGGACTTGGCCACAGATCAGATCAGAACTGTTTACAATGAGGAGCTTCTTAAAGCAACAGCTCAGTCTAAGTGTGATATTTTACATCTCTAAACTCATTCTGTTATTTCATTAGTCTTTGCTTACTTTACTGCAAATGTACATTGCATCTACTTGGGTATATCATCAAGTCATTATTAATTTGTTATCATCATCATGTGCCATGCCAACTCACACGATCACTAGTTGTGGATCAAATTTGTGTTCCTGTCCTGATTATGCCATGTGGCCAAGCCATCTATGTATTTATATCTTTGCCTTTCCCTTACTCTTTTCCCATTTACCGTTTGTCACTAAATTTTCACATTTATTTATCCAATTCAGGTGTCCATAAAATCTTGACTACCTGCATATAATTACTCTAATCTGCATGTGGTTTTCTTTGGTTTATTCAAGAACTGTCTCATTTGTTTTTCTGTCTGTCCTGGGTATTAATTGCATATTTCTTCAGAAACCACATTTCTACTGCCTTGAGATTCTCTCATCTTGTCAACAAATGACTGACGATGATGACTGACTAACTGGCACCTTGCCGTCTTGAATTTAGAGACTGTGTTGCCCATGCAGCATGATCCCTCTCTCTGCCTATCTAGTTTACTCCAGAGGAAAGGTAACACCAATATGTCTGGAGCAAGACAAATTGCAGAAGCTGCCGGATCAGCAAAGCAGAACTCTTAACTGTCCACCTATCGGAGCTTCCATCCTTGCCCAGTTGCCAACCAAGGCTTAGGGCCTGGCTGCCCTGCCATGACATTTAGTCTTTAGATTGCATTTCCTCACACTAGGGTAAGGCTTGTATAATGTGGGGTGTCGGGTTTGGTGAGCGCCGCCCAACATTTGGCGTTAACAGACAGCAGGTAGTCCTGTCTACTGTCATACGGTAGCTCAGTCATATCTGACTAGGACCTGACTATGTCAACAAATATGCACAAATGTAAATGTGAAACATCAGAAAAATATGTCTCACTGCAGTCTTCATATTGTTTTTTCATATAAAAAGATATTTTAATTAATATCTAGAACTGAGTAGGTTAGTGGAACGACCACATGGTACAGAAGTTAATTAAAATCAGACAAAGGGAAGTTGATTTTTTTTTTCATATTAGATTACTATTTTAAGAATGATCAAGCAACTGTATTTTTATTTTACATCTAGAAAGTAGAGTTTGTTTTGTTCATTCTTGTTTTAAAACACTTAGAATAAAATTATTGACCATGTAGTTTTATTACACATTGGTGTAATGTTGTCTAAATGTAGTAAATAAGATATACACATGGTAATATATTACATGAACACAGAGCTGATCCACAACTCTGGTGATCATGTAAGATGGCAAAACATGACCACTCGCGCTTACTGACATAGAATATGATGATAGTGTATATATTACAGTGTAGGTTTGTTGAGCTTGTTCGAGATGTTCATTCATCATCATCATCAGCATCAAGTATTGCAGCCCTAGGTATGGTTGTGAAGCTTCCTGATCATTCCATTCCATAGTTGTCTGTCTTGGATAACTCTTCTTAATTCCATGTACGTCTGAATTGGTAGATTTGTGTGTGTGCCTGTTTTATAAATGTTGTTCATAGTGTCTTCATTTCTCGAGTATTGTGCCCTATAGTTCCCTCTTTGGTGTGTCATCATGTCTAAGCCTTGAGTTATCACTTTTTTGTTGTTGTTACTTTAAGAAACCTTTGTCCAATTATATTTTTCAGTACCTGTTAATTTCTTTGTTCCAGCTAGTTCTTGTCATGTTTTGTTAACACCACATCTCAAATGCCTCATTTGGTTTTTAATGTTTATTCATTGTCCGTGTTTCAGAACCACATAATACAACTGGCCAGATGCACATATTAAGGATGTTAAAATGTTAATGTCGGTCAGCATGGCCGATTGGATAAGAATGCATGTTCTTAAACATTCAGTGTGCTGAGGTAAGGGGTTCAACCCCTACACCAGACATTTAGACTAAAATGTTGACCTATCGTCCTTGACTTGGGGATGCAAATTACAAGTACCTCTGAAGTCGGAGTGGGTTCGCCCTGTGACGAGGGACACTGTTAATATGGAAAGCTAATCCACAAGCAAAATTCAGTCCAGTACTACTAGAAGTGGTGTGTATAGACTACGCTTGAGTTCAAAGCGTGCGCCAAAAAAAAATAACTTAATAATTGAGTTGATTAATTGTCATGTACGCTTGTATTGAAAATTGTGTGTTGGTATAGTTCTATGCAAGCATTACATTCTACTCTATTACAGTTTAGGTCGTGTTTGTCAGCTGTTAGCAGCTGGCGTCAGCATTAAGTTGAAGGACAGCCCAGAGATGTTGAACACTCCATTACATTGGGCTGTTTGCCATGGCAACAGAGATATGGTCCAGTGTTTGTGTGGTGAGGATTCATTATTCATTTATTTAGTTCTTATGTCCTGTATCCTTACACAGTGGCTAGTTTAAAATACTTGCTTCTTCATGTGTATTTATTTCAAAACAGTGTCTAGATGTTCTTACTTTTAATAATTGGTTTTTACTCATGTATTACCAACTCAAAAAACAAAAAGTTTTCATTGTACTTCTTACAGTTTTAAAGAGGCATATTATTGATACCTTTTCAATCGGAACTAAATATTTATATTAACTGATTCAAAGCCGAAGGATAATACTTTGCTAAATTTGACCTCCCATTTCGACAGAAGGACAATATTTCACCATACTAGAGTTATTGTGTTATTTGTTTTTGTTTCTTGGTATCTTCTGCAATTTCAATGCTCAGTAGATGGAAAATTACATTATTATACTTGCTCATTTGATTGTGTATCATGTCTGGTCCAAACATACTTTTTTGTTTAGCACTGGATCAGTTAAAAAAGTGAAAATTGAATATTTTATATTTTTAATGTTTGTTTTATATCATAGCTTGTTTTCATGTTTGATATTTTAAATAATATTCAGTGTTTGTTATGCTTTCATACTATGTCATTACTAGGTGTCTTAACAAATGTATTTCTCACAGTTGCCATACATATTTTATATATAATCTCTTTCATGCATGTATAATGGATTCTTAGTATAAAATTACACACAGTACTCGCTTATCTACCTTCTTGTCTGTCTGCTTGCCTGTCTGACTGTCTGGTGACTTGCACCAAGTACACAATGACCAACCTTGTCTGATTTAGTCCAGTCTTGTAACTAAATCTATTGCGGGATTGAAATTTCTGTCCATAATGTAGTGAAATATCTTGTCTTGACTTTATTTAGTTACTCATTATGTAGGATTCTAGTGATTTCATCTTCCCAGCTGTTTCTAGGCCTACCTTTATGGCCATATCTATTACATTCGTAGACATATAGTGGCACTTGGATGGGATGCATTCACAACAGGTGTCTCAACCAGTTTTCTGTTATATATGAAATTGGTGTCATGTGTATTAACACTGGCATATATGCCTTCAATCTCATAGCCAATGAACCTGTATCAATTATATATATGTAGACATTGCTCTCACCCTTATGAAACTCTCCCTTCTGTGTGTCTTTTTCCAAATCCTTCGAGCTTCGCAGTCATGTTTTGCATTTTTATTCATACACACTTTTGTAAACAACCAATGACCTTCTTTTCTAATGCTGTATACTTTCAAAGTCTAGGGAAAAACTACTACAGCTGTCTCCAACAGTTACTAACGTTCTCTAACTGCAATATATTAGAATACAACAGCTAAAGAAGACCTGCATCTTCAGAAGAATAGTTTGGATTGCCAAGAGCCCCTCTGCCGTGCGTCCACCTTGACGAGGTAGAGGGGCTTGAGCGTTCCAATGACCCCAAGAGCTATGCCGACGGTAGCACAGCTACTGGTAGGGCCACCCATGTCGGACAGGTCAAGGGAGAGGGACCAGACGAAGTGACGCACAAACCTGCTGCCTTGTAGGTAGACTGGGGACAGTCAAAGGCTAGGGAAAGCATCCCGAAAAATGCTTGTCGAAATCGGATGTACTGAGCCACAGGCTTGACAAAGAAGTGCAACGTAATTTTATCATTTCATGATGCCACAGATGAAAATTAATCGTTATGGTGCTAATCCCGTGAAGTCCCATCAGGCAGTGATAGTGCCGGGCCCCCTGCCTCGAGGGGGTCCACCCATGACTACTGGTGGTCACCTTCCCCTGTGCTGTGGAGTCAAGGCACAGAGGAGTAGGTTAAGAGCTATTGACCAAACACCCCGGACTCTCAACATACTACAATGGAATGCCGAAGGAATTTATAACAAGAAAGCCTCCCTAACACAGCGTCTTCATAAAGATAGAATAGATGTGGCATGCATTCAAGAGACACACCTCAACGCCAATCGCACATTTTCAGTCGAGGGATATCAGGCCACACGTTTTGACCGCGAAGGACACAAAGGAGGAGTTGTAATACTTACACGAAATACAATACCTTGCAGCGAAGTATCTGTGATCTCTGACAACCAAACGGAAATTATAGGTGTTGATATAATGATAAAGGACATGAAAATAAGAATTTACAATCTGTATAGCCCGGCAGATAAGGATCTTACACTCTCAAACATGGAAATAACTGACACAAATTGCATTGTTGTCGGAGACTTTAATAGCCGCTCAGAAAGATGGGGATACCCAGATACTGACAAAAGAGGAGATGAAGTGGAGGACTGGGAAATAGACTCAAATCTCCATTTACTCAACAAAGCGGATGACACACCGAGCTTCTACTCCAGAAGATGGATTACCACTTCTACTCCAGACTTAGCTTTCTGCACAGGAGACATCCTCCACAAAATCGATCGCCATGTGCTTGACCAATTAGCAGGTAGTGACCACAGACCAATCAAGCTTGTAATAAATATGGAGTATGTTCCACAGGAGCAAAAGCCTTTGCCTCGCTGGAATTACAAACGAGCAGATTGGGACAGATTTTCCATACTAACAGACAAATATTGTGAAAACATAAATACACGATATGGCAACATGAAGCAAATGGTGGAAAGTCTAAACAGAGCAATAATACAGGCGGCCACTGAGTCTGTTCCAAGAGGAGCGAGGAAAAATTACAAACCATACTGGACTGAGGAACTACAAATTTTGGAGGACAAAGTTGAAGATGCTAGGAAGACCGCAGAGAGAGAACAAACAACTGAAGCGAACATCTCTCTCAAAGCCATCTCAGCAAAATATAAAAGAACAGTAAATCAAACAAGAGATTGTTGGAGGAAAAAAACAGAAAACCTGAATTTTGACAGGGATGGAAACAAACTATGGAAACTAGTGAAAGCCATGAACAATGAAGGACCTAGAAACAAACAAATAACAATTAAACAAGGAAATGCCTTGCTTACAGGAAAAAAGGCTGCAAATGCACTAATGGAACACTATGCCAGTGCAAACCACATTGATATTACAGCCGAACAGAAGAAAGCAATCAAAGATAAACAGATACATCATAGATATACAGAGACAGCAGCAGAATATATGATGGCAAATCTAACAATGGAAGAAATGGAACAGGCAATGAATACCCTAAAAAAGAAGACATCACCAGGAAAGGATGGAATCACAAATGAAATGCTAATAGGACTAGGCACTAAGGCAAAAAAGAAACTACTAGCAGTCCTAAATTACAGCTGGAAGAGGGGAATAGTCCCACAGGCATGGAAGGAAGCTATACTAATACCAGTCCCAAAGAAAGGAAAAGACCTGGAAGAACCAAATGGCTATCGACCTATCAGTCTTCTTAGCTGTGTAGGAAAATTAATGGAACGCATTATCAATGGCAGGCTAACATGGCATCTGGAAGAAAACCAACTCTTAACACCTCACCAAGCAGGATTCAGAAAGTACAGATCCACTGAAGATCAAATAACCTATATAGCTCAGGAAATAGAGGATGCCTTCCAAGAGAAAAAGCACATACTAGCGGTCTGGATAGATTTAGAAAAAGCATTTGATAAAGTATGGAAGGAAGGACTGAAAGTAAAACTGCAAAAAATGCATGTTTGTGGGAAAATGTACAAATGGATCAGCCACTACCTTGAGAACAGAACTGCCAGGACAAAAGTACAAGGACAAACCAGCAAAATGATGCTGTTGGAGCAAGGTGTCCCCCAAGGAGGAGTTCTTTCACCAACATTATTCCTAGCATATATAAACGACATCACGGAAAATTTTCCAGCCAGAGTACACACATCATCCTTTGCAGATGACCTAGCCATATGGACATCTGAAGAATATATTAGTACAGCTAACAGCAGAATACAGCAAGCCCTATTAGCGCTAGAGGACTGGTCAAAATCATGGCTAGTGAAGATAAGTGAGGAGAAAACAACATGCACAGTATTCTCCCTCTCAACTAAAACTCAGCAACCTAAGCTGTTATTGAATGGAAAAATATTGCGCCATGAAGAAAATCCAAACTATCTAGGAGTCACCTTTGATCGTCGCCTGACATGGAAGACACAGGTTGAGAAAAATCGAACAAGAGCAAGGCAAAGAATGGCAATCATGAAAAAGCTTGCTGGTACAACGTGGGGAGCAGATGAGAAAGTTCTCAAGAAGTTATATACTGGACGGGTGAGGCCAGTACTGGAATATGGCATTGCAGCTTGGGCAACAGCAGCTAAGTCAAACTTTAACAAAATAAGCAGAGTCCAAAATCAAGGAATGCGAATCATAACTGGAAGCCTGAAGACAACGCCTATTAATGAACTAGAAAAGATCACTTGTTTACAACCAATGCAGGATAGAAGAGATAGCAGAGCCCAGCAACAAGCTGAAAAATTTAGAAGATTGACAGACCACCCTATGTATAAAAGGTTTAGTGGTTTTGGAAAGTGAAGACTGAAGCGTAGCAACTTTGTAGAAACTGCAAAACGAAAGATTAGGGCAGATCCCATACTTAACATATCAACAGTCAAACCCATTTACAATGCAGACAAGTTCCCAGCTTGGAGACAGCAGCTACTGCCTGAGATGATAGAAAACATTCCTGGTATTGAGAAAAAGAACACTCAGCATGAAACCGAAAGAAGAGAAATAACCCTAAACTACATAAAAGAACATTACCCAAGCAGCAATTGGACCCATGCATATACAGATGGATCAGCCAAAAATTCAGTAGAGAATGGAGGAGGAGGAATTCTCCTAAATTTAAAAAATGGAGTGAAAAAAACACATTCAGTGGCAACTGGAAAGTTTTCAAGTAACTTCAAAGCGGAGGTAGAGGCTCTGAAAACTGCAGCAGAAATGCTCTTGATGGAGGAAAATAAAGAGACGCAAATAGCTATCTTTACAGATGCAAAGTCAGCTGTCTCAATACTGAAGAGCAATTACAGCACAGAAATAGCTGACCTAAGAGCAGCACTCCATGGTCTATGCCAGAAATCCAAAAAAGTTGTAATACAGTGGATACCATCACATTGCAGTATACCTGGAAATGAAGAGGCTGACAGACTGGCAAAAGAGGGCGGACGACTACCACAGCCTGACATAGACATAACCTATAACGAGGCAAAGAGGTTGATAAAAAGCACTTATAGAACCAAATGGGAATCAGAGCATCCAGGTCACCAGAAGGATGATGCATATTACAAACTTGACCGAAGAGAACAAGTAGCAATCTTCAGACTCCGCACAGGACATAACAGGCTGAAATACCACTTGTTCAGTAAACTAAAGATAGGAGATACCGATGAATGCAATTGTGGAACTGGTAAAATGACAGCTAAACATTTGCTGCAGGAGTGCCCAATATATGCAGAACAGAGAAAGATATTTTGGCCCACACCTGCTTCATTTGAGGACAAGCTCTATGGAGATATCAACAAGCTCAAGTTGACTGCAGCTTACTTTAACTACATTCAGGTTGACATTTAAAGGTGCATGAAGAAGTATTTAGACTGCCGCACTTCATACCACAGGTATGTCGGTTACAAAAGCGCCCCAGAGTCATGAAATGGAATATTGCTTGGATAGCAAATTCATTACGTGGAAAGTCCGAACCAAAAGCTCACTGTGTGGGCTTCATAAAAGGTGGAAAAAGTGTCCCAGTGGCACGAAATGGAATATTGCTTGGATAGCAAATCCATTATGTGGAAAGTCCGAATCGAAAGCACACTGTGTGGGCTTCATAAAAGGTGGAAAAAGTGTCCTAGTGGCACGAAATGGAATATTGCTTGGATAGCAAATCCATTATGTGGAAAGTCCGAATCGAAAGCTCACTGTGTGGATGTCATCTGCAGACTGCATACTTCTGGTTGCCGGAAGAACAGCCTATGGTGAATGGAAGGCCCAATATACGGAAGTGAGGCTAAGCAGCCATGTGCAGGACGTGACGATTCCTTGGGTGAGCCCAGTACCAGAGCGCTGTGCGTTGGCTCTGCAAGTATGGAAGCCTCCTTGGATGGCGGGGAATGCCCATGGTCTGCCCCTGCCTTCCCTTGAGGGCTGACCAGGATGTCCTTGGCTGTTCTATATGGGCCAGCTGGGATGGGGGATAACACCACAACAGTGAGAGCCAAACGTCCTAAGAAACCCCCGGGAAGGTTAACCCGGTCAACAAATGCCCGCAGAAGTCGGATGTGTCGGCCTAACGGCGCAAGAACGCAGCTCTGCTGTGGACAGGCACAACGCAATCACGTCCGGAAAAAAAAACTCCGGATGAACGAAGAAGAAGATTGCCAAGAGTAAATAACTGCAGCATAGGGATTACAACAAATGAAATTAACCCAGCAGCCAACCATGGATTGTAGAAGTATCATGATGGAGACATCAGTACTCAGTGAAAGCTGTTATAGTATTTCACATAGGAGTTCTATGATGGAAGTATCAATACTCAGTGTAAGCTGTTACAGTATTTCAGATAGGAGTACCATGATGGTAGCATCATTACTCATTGTAAGGTAGCAATTATAGTATTTCTCATAGGAGTGCCTTGGTGGTAGCATCAGTACCTGGCGTAATCTAAACTGTCATAGTATTTCACTGAAGCATCAGTACTCAGATAAATGAATTAAACTTAAGGAAACTATTTATAAAACAGCGGTAGGGGTTTACGGCACTGTGGATCATAAGAGGCAGGACTGGTTTGCGGCAAACAGCGAGACTCTGCAGCCCTTGATTGATAAGAAGAAGAAAGCTCTCTTAAGAAACAAGGAAAGACCAAAGCGTAACACTCTGAGAGAGCTAAGGCAAGCTAGGAAGGATGTGCAAAAGGCTGCCAGGCAGTGTGCAAATGATTATTGGATCAAGTTATGTGAGTCCATTCAAATCGCAAGTGATAAGGGAAACATCAGAAGCATGTATGAAGGGATAAAGAAAGCCTGTGGTCCAATGATCAAAAGAAGTGCACCACTAAAAACCTTGACTGGAGAAATCATCACTGATAAGAAACAGCAGATGGATAGATGGGTCGAGCACTATTTAGAGCTTTACTCAAGTGAGACCAAGCTAGCGGATGATGCCCTCAGCGCCATAGAGGCCCTGCCAACTCTTGACCATCTGGACACACTTCCCACTATAGCAGAAGTTAAGTGTGCTATAAATTAACTTGCATCTGGCAAGGCTCCAGGTAAGGATGGGATTCCAATAGAGGTAATCAGGAATGGGCAAGACACACTCGCTCTACAGATCCACCAGCTAATAGAGCTATGCTGGCGAGAAGGACAAGTCCCACAGGATTTCAAAGATTCAAACATCATAACGCTGTACAAGAACAAGGGCGATCGGAGCGACTGTAACAACTATAGGGATTTCTCACTTCTGTGTATTGTTGGGAAAGTATTTGCCAGAATTGTCCTGCGCAGACTTCAAGTCCTGGAAGATCAAGTCTACCCCGAATCACAGTGCGGCTTCCGTCAGAACCGGTCTACCATTGATATGATATTCTCATTGCGACAGATGCAAGAAAAATGCCGGGAACAAAATCAGCCACTGTTTATTGCCTTCATCGACCTCACACAGGCATTCGATTTGGTCAGTCGTGAGGGTCTGTTCAAAGCACTAAAGAAGATTGGCTGCCCACCAACTCTTCTGTCCATTGTGGAATCGTTCCACACAGGCATGAAGGGTATAATCAAGTTTGATGGCTCAACTTCAGAAGAGTTTGAAATCAAGAGTGGAGTTCAGCAAGGTTGTGTACTATCCCCCACCCTCTTTGGGATATACTTTTCACTTCTACTGAAATATGCCTTTCGTGATCAGGATGACGGTATATACATTCACTCACGCTCAGATGGTGGCCTATATAATGCTCAGAGATTGAAGGCCAAGACAAAAATTAGCAGGGTACTAATCAGAGAGTTGCTTTTTGCGGATGATGCTGCGATTACGACCCACTCTGAGGAAGAATTACATCTACTATCTGCATTCTCCAATGCTTGTTCTGAATTTGGTTTAACAATTAACAAAAAGAAGACACAGATTATGTCACAAGGTGCACATGGTGTACCATCAATCTTTATTGACAACGCCGAACTGGAGATAGTAGACCATTTTACATATCTAAGATCAGAGGTAAATAGCAAATTATCCCTTGATCAGGAAATCAACATCAGGATTGGCAAGGCAGCAACAGCAATGAACATGTTAGCAAGTCTGGGAGAACAGGAAGCTTACTGCCAAAACAAAAGTCCTCGTCTACCAAGCCTGTGTACTTAGTACTCTTCTTTATGGCAGTGAAACCTGGACAACTTAATTACGCCAAGAGAAACGTTTAAACAGGCTTTCATATGCGGTGTCTGCGAAGAATACTTGGTATTAAGTGGCAAGACAAAATCACAAATACTGAAGTATTGGAAAGATCAGGTTGTGTGACGGTGTATTCCATGCTCAGTCTTCGTAGACTTAGATGGATAGGACATGTTAGGAGGATGGATGATGGTAGAATACCAAAGGACATCTTTTTTGGTGAATTACAGGCGGGTAGGAGATTTCAGGGTCGGCCTCTACTACGATACAAAGATGTGTGTAAGCGGGACATGATTGATACAGGCATAGATAATGCACATTGGGAGCAAGTCGCCGCTGAACGTGTTGCATGGAGGGCAAACATCAGAAATGGAATAAAGATAAAAGAGAAAATTATTGCAGATAGAGCACACACACAGCGTGAGAGACGTAAGATGGTGCACAATGGTGGAAATGACCATGTTTTCACATGCATCTACTGTGGGCAAACATTTGCAGCAAGAATTGGCCTTACCAGCTGCACTCGCCACCGCCATGGTTCGTAGTTATTAAGCCTTTTTGAAGCACAATGTACCAAACTATCGTCTGTCAAGACGGAAAGGTGCCAATATACAGTACTCAGTGTAAACGAAACTGTCATAGTATTTCACATAAGAGTACCAAGATGGAAGCATCAGAACTCAGTGTATACTAAACTGTTATAGTATTTCACATATGGGTACCGTGATGGAAGCATTAGTACTCAGTGTAAACTAAACTGTCATAGTATTTCACATGGGAGTACCAAGATAGAAGCATCTGTACTCAATATAAACTAAACTTGTCATAGCATTTCACATAGGAGTACCAAGATGGAAGCATCAGTACTTAGTGTAAACTAAAATGTCATAGTATTTCACATAGGAGTACCAAGATGGAAGCATCAGTAGTAAACTAAACTGTCATAGCATTTCACATAGGAGTACATAGGAGATAGAAGCATCAGTACTTTGTAAACTAAACTATCATAGTATTTCACACAGGAGTACCAAGATGGAAGCATCAGTATTCAGTGTAAACTAAACTGTCATACTTCGCAAAGGAGTACCAAGATGAAAGCATCAGTACTCATTATAAGCTAACTATCATAGTATCTCCAGTGGTGAAAGATATTTTTGTTGTGGGTTGATTGATTTTCTCAATTTTAGAAATTTGCCCAGGATATTGGCCAATTACAACAGGAGACAAATGAAAATCGTAAATTGATTAGAGAAATTAGACGTAGACAGTCAAAATTTTTTGAACATCTTATGAGAAGAAATGGATTGGAGAACTTAGTGACAACTGGCAAGATAGAAGGGAACAGATCAAGAGGAAGACAGAGAGGAAAATACCTGGATGGCTTGGCCACATGGCATGGACGAGACAGTAACACTGAGCTGATCCACGACGCTGTTGATCGAGTGAAATGGCGAGTCATGACTGCCCACGCTTTCCGGCATGGCACATGATTGATTGGCCAATTTGGCATCCTCTGAGATTTCCAACTTGCTAAGGAATTTTTTTGATAAGCATAACTTGCACATACGTCCTCCTAGTTTTACACCCTATCCACTGCCCAGATTCTTTTTTTTTTTTTTTTCATGTTCCTTCATTTGCATTTGAATTCAGTACCTATTGAGTCGAAAATGGATGCCCAGCCTTTTACCATTCAATGTTAGTGATACCATATTCAGCCAGTCAGATAAGTTCTAGAAGTTGACATGATTGATAAATTATTTTCTCAGAGTTACCATCTGGCTATCTGACCTCACATTGGAATAAACACACAAATCAAACATTCTTAAGTTTTATCCTTCTCACAGTTTTCTCCATCTGTCTTGTCCCATGGAAAAATGATTTTTACGCAGATCTTCATTCCAGCCCGTGGAGCTGACTTGAATGTGTACAATGCGAGAGGCCTAACTCCACTTCACGAAGCCGTTAAGAGAGGGGATGCGGGCATTGTGGAAGAACTCCTTAATTATGGAGCTAACATCGACCTTCAAGTTGCCACAGGGTATAGCTAAACTTTATAATGCAGTTATATTGTTATCATCATCATCATCATCATGTGCCTTGCCAGTTAGTGTGAGAAATCATGTTTGTCTGAATCTCTTGTTCTCCAGCATGTATTAGTTCACATGCTGATAATTGTAATAAGTAAAATAAGTAAAGAACTCTATTACTTTTCTTAAGCCTCATTAGGCATATGGTGCTAAACCCATATTTTGTATAGACCAACCGTCACTCTGTGGGTGATGTGGTCAGTATTAAGCGAGCTGCCTTTACTTCCCTAGACATTTCCTTGCCCTGATGCAAAGCTGTCCAGAATCTTCAATCACTGCCTTCCTGTGTCCATTTATTCCATTCATCTGACCACTATTGCTCTAATGTTTCTCCTTATTTACATATATGATATCTTCTGTACAAAATTGGTGGGGTAAAACAATTAATCACAGCTATCATCATCTTGTAATTAATCAGTCAGTCAGGTGCCGTCTTCACAATGAAGGTTGTCTGCAATGGATCTCCAACACTGTCTGTCTCTCACCTTCTGTACATTTTGTCAGATTGATGTAACATCTTCTTGTAACATAATTGTGCAATCTTTAATCATGTTTTCTATTCCAAAAGAGTGGTGTCGTTCGTCTTGTTTTGTAAACTACATATTATTTGGTGGTGGGAGAGGGGATTTGTATTTTAGTGGTTTGTGCACTCACCTGCCAACATAGATGACCTGGATTTGACCCCAATATTGGCATGGTGAATTTTTTATTTCGGATTGATATGGTTGTGGAGTTAACCTAATACTTAACATATTAGTGATGATGACTAACTGAGTTAACAGCAGCTGGGTATCCCACAGTGTTAACTGAACTGAAACCTTCCCATGACTATAGGCAGATGTTCTAATACTTCACCACAAAGTTGCAACTTCAGTCCCATTCAGTACCAATTCAACTTAATGGCAGTTTAGGGCCGAATGTAGTTGGTTCTTGATTGAAGCTGGGGATAGCTTGTGTGGTATACATCTTTCATGGCAACAAGGAATATTCAATGTCTTCCTGGTTGTTTTACTTCACTGAGAATTCATGAGTTCCTGTTTTATGTAGCTGAATAAACCTCATAGCCATACCAGTTGCATAAAATAATCCTGCCATCTCTGGAGATGCCCTGTCCATTATGTCTGTGCATGAATTCACTAACCATTACCTAAGTATTAATTTTAATGTACGTCATGTTTTGTTCCGGCTAAGTAATGTTTGGGCTTCTAAAATAAACCATGAAATATTTTCAAAGGATGCTGGTAATAAGCCAAAACAATTCTTTGAGGCCTCAGAGATGTGGTTTTTACAGAGTTAAAAGTTAGTTGCATGTCCTTTACAGAACATTGCAGTCAATACCAGCATTTTTTGCTGTTGTGATCTCTTGGCAAGTTTTTGTTCAGCCAGAAAGAGTATTCTAAATGTTTTAAAAGAAGCTAAGACATGGAGAGAACTTATTACAACACAAAAATCAGAAAGAGACATTTGTAATTTTTTTGGGTCACATTATGAGAAGAGAAACTGAAACGTGTTGAGCCAGCTAGAAAGATTTGAGAAAAGATAGATAGAGGAAGACAGCAATAGAAGGTACATAACAGCCTTTTGTTAGGGCATGGAAAGGTGTAAAGCACATGAATTGATATATGCTGTTTGAGATCATAATATGTGGAGAAACATGATTGCCTGTATTTTTGCTTATTTACTAAATTTAAACATTGAGCACAACCCACTACTGGCAACGCTGATCGTATTCTGGTATGAACCTAAGGCCTTGTCCACGTCAATATGAAAGCAGTAGACTCGCTATATAATAGCTATATAATAAAAGTCATGTGTAACATACTTCTAACCACTGAAATATTTAACCCATAACCACTTTATTGGTAAGTCCATTAACCACTATTATACCATATCTTTCCTGACAATACTAGTTTGGTCAAATATCTTGTTTCTTCTATTCCGTGCAGAGAATATGTGGGACAAACTGCTTTGGACCTAGCAGAGGGACGCGAGTCAGTGTTGCAAGTCTTGAAAGCTCCCCGACACCTTCTGGAGCCTGTCAGCAAAATCACCCATGACTTTGGTAATTTGTGTGTATGTGCATACATGCTTGCATGCATGCTTGTGTGTGCACATGAGTTTTAATGGCCATTTCCATGATGCTAGTGTGGGGGTGTAACATAAAAATAATACTGCTGACACTGATTACTTGAAACAATGGCTCGTGCATACAACAATCTGGCAGATGCTCAGACAAATGGTTTAAGACAACTCACGGTGGCAGCTGGTATAACATTAATTCCCAAATCTATTAGGGGCGTTCACAAAGTAATACACACATAATTTTTCTCAGTATGATAGAAGCATGCAATATTGCACACTTCAGATATGACGTGCTGATTTTGTGCACCAAATTGCAACCCAACCGACCAAATAATATGGCTGCCCTAAACCTTTTAAATGGAGCATGTTAGCAACTTGTGTTATATGCAGCGAATTGTGATAGAATTTCTAATTGCAGAGAAGGAAACTTGTAAACATTCACAAGCGATTATGTGATATGTATGGAAGTTTTGCAGTTGACAAGAGTACAGTCAGTCGCTGGGTTCAGAGAATCAAAGAATCAGGAAGTGGAGATATGGAGCTACTTGATCGGCCGTGCTTTCGACATTCTTCCACAGCCACCAATGTAGAAATGTTTAAATGCGCTGAGGACATTATTCTTACTGATAGGTGAATCACTACGCAACATTTGACCTTACAGCTGTCAGTCACCAATAGTAGTGCAAATGCAGTTATAAAAACTTTTTCTAAGATTTGTGCAAAATGAGTTCCTCAAAGTCTCACAAATGACCACCGATTGCAAAGGAAAGCATAAAATTGTTAGAGCATTTCAAGACTGACAGAGAGAACTTTTTAGCTAAGATCATTATTGGTGTCGAAACCTGGGCACATCATTTTGAACCTGAGACAAAAAGACAATCAATGGAGTGGCATCATCCGCAATCACCACGATGAAAGAAATTCAGACAACTCCTTCAGCTGGAAAGGTCTTGATCACTGTCTTTTGGGGCATTAAAAAAAATGAAGAATATCTTATACAATAAGTCGCTATCATTGAATGTAAGAAAGAGAGTGCTGAGGTGCTATATAGAACCTGTTTTGCTGTATGGCTGTGAATCTTGGAATATAAATGAACAAATTAGGAAGAGATTAGAAGCAACTGAGATGTGGTTCCTTAGGCGAATGTTGCGAATTCCTTGGACTGCCAAGGTAACTAAGGACGAATGCTTTAAAGAGGCTGGCAAAACTAGAACATTATATACAACAATAAGAAAGAGACAAACAGCTTTATTTGGTCATGTGATGAGAAGAGAGGCGCTGGAGAACATCGTGACAACTGGAAAGATCGAGGGGAAGAGAGGCAGAGGCATACCACGAGAAATGATGCTGGATGGATTGCGATGGTGGCATGGAGGAATATCAACGACAGAGTCGATCCAGAAAACCAAGGACAGAGATCTGTGGAGTCATGAACGCCTACGCCATTCGGCACAGCACTTGATGATGATGATATATATATATATATATATATATATATATATATATATATATATATATATATATATATATATATATATTCTCCTTGTGTGATCTATAGGAGGAGACTGGAGCACTTAGAAAGATATTTGTGTGCAATGGAGGCAATTATTTACAAACCAAACTAAACATTGTCAAATATGTTTGTGTTACACAAATTCATTGTTGAATATTTCATATACTGTACTCGTTATATCTTCAATTGTTATCTGCACACTGTAAACTTAACATATTTCTTTCACAGATAGTAAAGCCAATTTGGTTCGCTTTGATAGCATGACATCGACAGATAGTGTTCTTGCCAATGGTATTAATGGAGAAAATGGTTTCAGCTTACCAAGACTTGAAGTGCCATCGTCAAGGGTAAATTATATAGACATTTATTTAAATACTTGGAAAGTCAATTCTCTCATTCTCTCTCTCTCTCTCTCTCTCTCTCTCTCTCTCTCTCTCTCTCTCTCTCTCTCTCTCTCTCTCTCTCTCTCTCTCTCTCTCTCTCTCTCTCTCTCTCTCTCTCTCTCTCTGTGTGTGCGTGTGTCTCTCTCTCTCTCACAGCTTAGCAGGGCACATGATAATGATGATAGTGGTAAAATATCTTCACATAAAAATTATCTAATGACCTTATCATAGTTCTTTAAAATTTCTGACGATAACCAGGAGTCATAACATATTGCAGTAATGTTTTTTTTTGGTTTGTTTTTACAGTTTTCAACATAGCTACCATCTTTCAAGGTTTATACATTCTTCAATATAGCTGCTATCTTTCATGGTTTATCTTTATTTGTTTTTATAGTCTTCATGGAACCTGTTTCCATGCTACTGTGGCCCACATTTTCTTGACCAAATGACAATATGTGATGTATTCAGTATTACACTGGCCATCTTACCTTCCACAAAATGTACTTGTACCCATGTCATGAGGTTGGCCAACCTCAGATGCGCGCACTCATGAACAAATCCCAGCTCAAAGATGATTTGAGCCTGTACCGCAGGACAGCAGAACCCCATTGTTGTCAATTCAATATTTTATACAAAGATCAGGCTCTGTGTTGTTGTCCATTCAATATTTTATACAAAGATCAGGTTCTGTGTTGTTGTCCATTCAATCTATTATACAAAGATCAGGTTCTGTGTTGTTGTCCATTCAATCTATTATACAAAAATCAGGTTCTGTGTTGTTGTCCATTCAATCTATTATACAAAGATCAGGTTCTGTGTTGTTGTCCATTCAATCTATTATACAAAGATCAGGTTCTGTGTTGTTGTCCATTCAATCTATTATACAAAGATCAGGTTCTGTGTTGTTGTCCATTCAATCTATTACACAAAGATCAGGTTCTGTGTTGTCCATTCAATCTGTTTTACAAAGATCAGGTTCTGTGTTGTTTTCCATTCAATCTGTTATACAAAGATCAGGTTCTGTGTTGTTGTCCATTCAATCTGTTTTACAAAGATCAGGTTCTGTGTTGTTGTCCATTCATCTGTTTTACAAAGATCATGTTTTGTGTTGTCCATTCAATCTATTATACAAAGTTCAGACTCTGCTGTCAAAATTCAACTTTTTCAAACTTGCACTTTTCCAATTAGAGGAAAAATCTACTTTTTGAAAACTGCAAATGCACCTTATCATTAACTGTAACAGATCTTTCCATGTTGGTGCAATTTTGTTAAAATTTGTCTTCAATGGTTTTATTTTCTTCCAATCTTACATATAGAATCACTTTGCCTTTTTCATGAAAAGAAGTTAGCGTTCAGGTAGAGAAAATTTGCTTTAATCTTGTGCTACTTAAAGTGTTGCTTGTAAAAGGTAGACTTGTTTGCTGTCTGAATAGTATCATTTATGTTCATGTATTTGTTGTGATATTTCAACAAACTAATACATTACTAATAGGACTCTAAAGTGAGATTTGAAACCTCCAGCCCTGTTCCAACCATCGCTGATGAGAAACTGTTGCTAATGTGGCCTGCAGCTCAGAGTATCAAGCTAGGCAGTGACAAGCCATTTGCCGTCAGCAGTGTCCTTCCAGTGTTTGTAACACCAACACATCATGGAGGTATAGTCACTTTCTGATATAGTTACACATGAACTTATATGTGTTTTGTTACTGTGTATTGACTATATTGGTGCTGATAGAAGTACGAGACAGAATGAGAGACTAGAGGACGCACTAGACAACATAAATATTGAAAGCTATAGTTCCAGATCGGGATTCGAACCTGTCACCTCCAAATGCCTCCAGCGCCTCGCTGTAGGAACAAGTGTACTTCGACGCTGTGACAAGACCGCCGGGGCTTGGACTGGTTTGCCACGATAGATACTATCCCCTGCCTTTGCTCCACCCACCTCAATAGCACTCTACATCTACCAGGCCCCACACAAGCCGGGACAGCTTAACCTTCCCTCCCTCACCTAGGGTTCCAAACCCCAAGGGGGCTCGGACCAGACACCAGTCATATCACTGCACAAAGTCATAGCTAAGAGAACAAAATTTAATTCTGAACTACGTCAACCACAACACAGAGAAGGATGGCTGAAAGCCAGACTAGAAGAACTATGTACAAGATCAAAGACGCAGATGAGTATTCATCATGGAGGCGGACGATAGCTCGTGCGGTTGTCCAGTCGTGGTAGCGACTCACCCAGGCTCCTCCAGTGGACTGGAACTCCAAGGTCTGCTGCCTCTCCAAAGTTCCCTCTTCACCCAGAGAACCAAGCAAGGGCTGATCAAGCGCAGTACCACTGCCTGACTGACACTGCACTGATGAACAAGGATCCTTCCTTGCTGTCGTACTATTTCACTCGTCACACTCCTGATGAAGTCTGGGCCGACCCTATAACATTAGCGGTCTCCCACTTGCAGAAAAAATACATGTAGCACCGTCTCAAAATACACAAGAGCCAGGTCACTCTTCTATCTCATCAGTGACCCACACACTGATATGTCACTTACACAATAAGCGGTTGCTCCACACGAACATACAATGTCACTGGTAAAGTCTATCAGGTGACTAAACACTTCACCTTAGTTCCATGTCCTTGGACAATAGATCTTCACACAGTATTATGTACCTACCCTGATCCATGGGTAGTAATCACAACCTAGCACACACTGTCAACAGTTCATCACGTTGGCATGAGGTAGCTCCCTACCGTCACAAACATTGTCAACAGTTCATAACGTTGGCATGAGGTAACTCCCTACCTTAAACATTTCACTCTGGTGTTTCCACCCATGTTGTAATCAATGTCCTAGTTCACTGGACCACATGTTGGCTTCATAAAGGTAACCAATGTAAAAACACTATGTAAGCATCAACTGATACATGGTGTCCCATAACCCAGCCGGGCCAGAAGCATATAACACAGGTCATGGCGACCGGTAACAATGATCACTCTGCACAACTTGAAAGGCCACTACCTTGCAATTACCAAGGTTTACACAGAGACTGAATGTCACCAGTGCTTCACTGGCTTGAATCACCAGACGTTTCAGTGTTGGATCCTCTCAGGATCGGATGACACTCGTCGGACTCTTGACGGAGGTCCTAACCTCGACCTACCGACTTATTCAGCACTCAGCTCCCTCCAACATTGATCTCGCAGACTCAGACAACCACTCCCAGTATGGCCTCAATCAACTTCTGGATAGGCACTGGAATGAGTGGGCCCATAGAGCTCATGGTGCAGCTCTTGAATCTTCTACTGTATAGTAATAACAGATCCTGAAACACGGAGAGGTTGGTGTGAGTACTCAACTACAACAAAGACTACCAGCATCTCCACCCTGTCACCTGCCTCTCAGATATTCCTCATGTCTACCAACATGAGTATGAAATCATCACATCATAGATCTACCTAGTCACTATAATATATAGGCATAATGATGGTAGAAAAAGCAATAGCACACCTGTTCAGTCAAGTAACACTTCTGGGCTACATATAACCCTTAGCACCAGAGTCGACTGTATGACTCTGTCAAGCATCCTTCGCCTGGTGCCAGTCCAATCCGGTTTCATCTTCCATCATCAATCAACATATACACTTACTTTCCTTTCAGTGTAGGGATTACTGTATCGAGAAGGTGTCCAGCCGGACATCTCCTTCCTGACAGACTCATCAATTCATCAATCCCTTCACCCATGGACTGATGAATTACACACATTAATAACTATATGTCCATAATGAATTATACTCCTGATAATTCATTACTATAGCATTAACTAAGGATAACTCAGGACTTGTTACACTTAAATGACAAAATCATATCACAGCCATAGTGTCAGGTCTGGGATCCCTGCCCCAGATCCTGAGTTGCCCTCTTATTCACTGACTATCTTTCAGGTCAGTCATCCCTGTGCCGGTCGAGCACAGCTGTGGTGGCCATCCACCACTACACTTTCCCACAGCTACTGTGGGTCTCGTGTACCTTGTCCCGTGACGACTTAAGTCACGTCATCCAATGTAGCAAACCTCCAGACTCCACTACCAAACTCTGGCTCCACCTTTTGGGGGGGGGGGGGGGGGGTTTATGCCCCTCCCACCTACTACCTCACGGCAGTACTCCAAGTACTCCATGAACCGAGTCAGGGTTCCAGAAGAGTAGAATATTAGAGACAGAAACGGTTAGGTTCAAACCTCGATCTATCTAGACACCTCGGCCTCGAATTACGGAGTGCCGCATCACCCTCGTTCGGGTATGTTCACTCATCGCACCTGCACGATTGCATTGGGTCGGACCTATTACTGATCGGGTTGGGGTTACCGGCCTACCTCCCGCTGCCTAGACAAACGTAAGATGGAACACGCACGGTCATCCTAGCGGACGGACATGACAACAAGCAGTAACAATAGTATCATGAATACTTCTTATCAATTGTTATCCTACCGATGCAACGCCATTCGGCTTACGCGGAATAACACTGCTATCTGCACACAGCAAATACACCACTGCTGAGATCACCTTGATTCCTCGAAACATCACCATCACTGATAGAACAATTACGTTACCATTCTACTGTCACGAAGCACATTACACATCTCTAATAATAAGCTATACCTTATCATTTACAGCGTCTAGCATGTTGATGTCATGACGGACAAACTGTCGCCTTGCCTGCGTAATGAATAAACCAAACCCGTAACTGCTACACACTGTAACGCACATCGTTCGGCCTATTTTATTTACACACCACTCGCTGTGGAATACGGCTTGTTCCGTCAGGTAACACATTACATTGCTGATCGATAAAGCCTACTTAAAAATGCAAACCGCCAACTGTAACGGATAACGCTACGCGACAACTCAATTTTGCGATGGCAATTAATTCATTCCGGGAATCATCACGGCATCACGACAACAATTAAATAATAGAATAAGTACTCAACTAACCTGTGATTGAAACATCACAAACTTTGACTGCAGATGTCCGCTCTGGCCGCGACTATTGACATCCAAATTACTGCAGCCTGCTGGCCATGATCTCTCCACGCTGAGGTCTGGTGGGCGACTGACTCCGACAACGTCAGTCCGCCTTCCACTCGCCTACACGGGCTGCGTGACTTTCATGATTCATGAAGAAAACCAGAGTCACGATGGATTCCTCCAACCCGTGCTGCACAACACACTCGTGAACTTAGAGATCAAAACCACGTACGCACTTGGGGGAACATTCTAGATTCTTCTATAAATAACTAGAATAGCTCCGCCCCCGCACTACTTTTCTAGGGAACTCCCCTATTAATTGACATTAAATTAAAGGGAGACCAACGCATGGCACTCCCTTCAAAGGGCTATTATGCAGAGATCTTACGATATTTATCCGTTTCGTCACATAGGCCCCCACTTAAGATGGTCGACCCGGTCGAACTCACTAGACAAAGATCGGTCTGAACTCTGAACCTCTACTCTATCAAGATTGGATTTCCAGGAAAAGACGTTCCATAACGTTCACTTTCCCTGGGGAGATTTACCAGAATGGTATGGATGCTGGATCACCAACCACCGCCTCCAACATACGTTATCTCCAGCGATTAGGCCCGAAACGTAACGGCCTGGTGATTGGCTTACAGGATCGGTCTACACTGGACTGTTCCGCATCCACCTGTTGTAGGCCATCGGTTACTTTACTGAAGGTTCGTTCGTCCCTTCTGACAATAGGATATTTCCTATCCCGACTAGGCATCACCTTCGTGGACTGTTCGCGGATGTCGACCGAAATGAATGGTCGCTTACTCCAGGTTCGTCTGGAGTACCCTTGCTCCTGCCTTCTCTCCCGCGAGTAAGGACAGTGAGCCTGTCGGCGTATCGAGTCACCCGACGATCCCGTCGTGCCAGTTGTGACTTCGCCTGTCCGACCTCGATTCCCAGTGTGCTTAACACCATGGGCCTCTACCCGACGGAGCCCGTTCGCCCTATCTACGGTTGAACGCTCAGGAGACCGCAGACCCTCCCCACAGGATGTACTGCGTAGGACTGAGTCTTCCTCGCCCTCGTCTGGACCCAGAACCGAATCTAGCGCGATGGTAGTCGCACTATCTTGTGGAGAAACTACCTCGGACCTCTCCAAATTCTGAAGGAGAGTACAATGGAACTTACGCAATTCCCCGCGGACCTTCACCTCATACGTGGATCGGGACATTATCCGCTCCACAGGAAAAGGGCCCTGCCATCCGAGTTCGAATTCCGCCCCCTCGATTGGGAGAAGCGCGAGAACCCTATCTCCAATCTGCAGAGATAAACCGTTTTTGGTCTTGTGCTTTGGTGCTGCCAGACAACACGTTGGGCACGACCGGATATACCTCCGCACGTCGCCTGTCATTCCAGGCCAGTGGTAGTGGCTGGAAAGACACTGGACTGTTGTCCCCACATCCTTATGTCCGGTTAAGGATAAGGTATGCACTCTATGTATCAAGCGGGATCTGTAGTCAGTAGGGACTACCATCTGACCGTACTGGCTATCCCCTTGCCCGGCTCTACGATAAAGCAACCGGTTTTCTACATAGAACTGACCCGGAGTTGGCGGGACAGAACTTTGGGACACCTCCAGTAAGTAAGGACGCAAAGTCGGGTCCCTACTTTGAGCACTGCTCACTAACCTCGCAAGAGAATGGTCTATTTTCTTACCACACTGCCTTTCTCCATCCTTAGCCCTGGCCTGCCTAGCGCTCACTAGACAATGTTCCCTGGGGTCCCCCAGGAATACATGTGGACGACCGAGGATCAAAGGGTAAATAGGATCAGGCAGCACAGCCGCCTGGATGCTACCCGTAACGTACCTGCACCGAATGTCAATCCGAGCAATCGGCAAGTCCATAGCTACGGAGCTCCTCATGGCCAGCTGAAATTCTCTTGTCTCGCCGGTGAGCTGCCCTGGGCTCACAAGGTGGGATGAGATTACAGCTTCAAACTGCAATCCTGTATCGTATAGACATTCCACCTGCTTCCCATTCACCTCTATCGTTTCGATCACAGGTGATTTCTCAGACTTTGGTTTCTCCCGACCCTTAGGTGTGGTCTCGCTAGGTCTACCTCTAGTAGAGGCGAGACACGCAAAGTGCAAGTCCTTTGGCTTCCTCAGACAATCTACAGTATTATGGGAAGGAGACTTACAGTGCTTACACCACCTCTTACTCCACTTCCGTTTTGGGGAGGCGGGAGGGCTTTGCTTATCGGGTTTCTTACCAGAGTCTTTTACCACAGGATCTGCTACATTGGATGATTCTTTGGGACCCTTGGTCTTGGGCTTCTGATCAAGCCCCTTCTGCCTTTTCTGTGAATCAGTCTGACTGGAATCCCCAGTCTCACCATAGACTTCCACATACCTTTCAGCTAACTTATTTACTATGTCTAGCCTTTCCGCCCCATTTTCCCCTAAGAAATTCCTTAAAGGCTTGGACATCTGCATTTTCATTTGATCCACCACCATCAACTCTCTCAGACTCTCATAATCCTCTTTGAAATTGGCCAATGCCATCCACTTCAACAGGTATGAGTTCAACCTCACACTATAGGCCGAGAACATCTCACCTGGTTCTCTCTTGGAAGTTCTGAACCTCCGCCTGTAAGCATGGGCTGTCATTTCGAATCTTTTCAAAAGAGCCGATTTCAGGGTTGGATAATCATTTTCCATCCCTGGGGGAAGACGCGCATACACTTCGTACGCGGTGCCACGGAGTCCTTGTGAAAGCTTAAGATTCCAACGCTCAGGCTCTAAACCCATAGCTTTACACATTGCCTCGAACTTCTCTAAGAATTGATCTATCTTCTCTTGGTCCGGTTCAAATGGTGGAAACGGCCATTTCATAGCATGGTAAGCTGGTCTGCTGGCTACTGATGAGCTAGGTAAAGCTACTCCACCTACTGCTCCCTCAGACTCACCAACCGATTTAGCCTCTACCTCAAGTTGCTTCATACGGAACTCATGTTCCATTTCCAACTTCCTAGCATCTAATTTCTTAGACTCTAGGTCAGCTGCCAGTTTTTGTGCTTGTTGGTCTGCCACCAACTTTTGCTCTTCAAGTGCTACCTTTCGAGCTTCAAGCTCAATTTCTGACTTTCTTCTCTCCCTCTCTTCTGCTCTGAAGTCTCTCTCTACTTCCAGTACATAGGCTTTAAACTCCTCACCTTCCAATCCCATCTCAGTTGCAGATGCCCGCACCTTAGCTAAATCTAAAGTACGAGTAGCCATGCTTAGTGTAACTTAGTATCAGTATAGATATGCAATACCCAATCACAATGCTAACTGTACTCCAAGCAACACTGTAACTATGTATCTATACTAACTTAACTAAATGTCTGTCCACGTTGAAGAGAAAGGTATCAGTAGCCCTACTCGTCAAGTAGACAATAAGTATAGGACAGATGACACTATAACCTATTCCTACGAGATGTCAGAACAAAGAGAAGATCCCGGACGAGCCCCCACTCTATCTTGTGACAAGACCGCCGGGGCTTGGACTGGTTTGCCACGATAGATACTATCCCCTGCCTTTGCTCCACCCACCTCAATAGCACTCTACATCTACCAGGCCCCACACAAGCCGGGACAGCTTAACCTTCCCTCCCTCACCTAGGGTTCCAAACCCCAAGGGGGCTCGGACCAGACACCAGTCATATCACTGCACAAAGTCATAGCTAAGAGAACAAAATTTAATTCTGAACTACGTCAACCACAACACAGAGAAGGATGGCTGAAAGCCAGACTAGAAGAACTATGTACAAGATCAAAGACGCAGATGAGTATTCATCATGGAGGCGGACGATAGCTCGTGCGGTTGTCCAGTCGTGGTAGCGACTCACCCAGGCTCCTCCAGTGGACTGGAACTCCAAGGTCTGCTGCCTCTCCAAAGTTCCCTCTTCACCCAGAGAACCAAGCAAGGGCTGATCAAGCGCAGTACCACTGCCTGACTGACACTGCACTGATGAACAAGGATCCTTCCTTGCTGTCGTACTATTTCACTCGTCACACTCCTGATGAAGTCTGGGCCGACCCTATAACATTAGCGGTCTCCCACTTGCAGAAAAAATACATGTAGCACCGTCTCAAAATACACAAGAGCCAGGTCACTCTTCTATCTCATCAGTGACCCACACACTGATATGTCACTTACACAATAAGCGGTTGCTCCACACGAACATACAATGTCACTGGTAAAGTCTATCAGGTGACTAAACACTTCACCTTAGTTCCATGTCCTTGGACAATAGATCTTCACACAGTATTATGTACCTACCCTGATCCATGGGTAGTAATCACAACCTAGCACACACTGTCAACAGTTCATCACGTTGGCATGAGGTAGCTCCCTACCGTCACAAACATTGTCAACAGTTCATAACGTTGGCATGAGGTAACTCCCTACCTTAAACATTTCACTCTGGTGTTTCCACCCATGTTGTAATCAATGTCCTAGTTCACTGGACCACATGTTGGCTTCATAAAGGTAACCAATGTAAAAACACTATGTAAGCATCAACTGATACATGGTGTCCCATAACCCAGCCGGGCCAGAAGCATATAACACAGGTCATGGCGACCGGTAACAATGATCACTCTGCACAACTTGAAAGGCCACTACCTTGCAATTACCAAGGTTTACACAGAGACTGAATGTCACCAGTGCTTCACTGGCTTGAATCACCAGACGTTTCAGTGTTGGATCCTCTCAGGATCGGATGACACTCGTCGGACTCTTGACGGAGGTCCTAACCTCGACCTACCGACTTATTCAGCACTCAGCTCCCTCCAACATTGATCTCGCAGACTCAGACAACCACTCCCAGTATGGCCTCAATCAACTTCTGGATAGGCACTGGAATGAGTGGGCCCATAGAGCTCATGGTGCAGCTCTTGAATCTTCTACTGTATAGTAATAACAGATCCTGAAACACGGAGAGGTTGGTGTGAGTACTCAACTACAACAAAGACTACCAGCATCTCCACCCTGTCACCTGCCTCTCAGATATTCCTCATGTCTACCAACATGAGTATGAAATCATCACATCATAGATCTACCTAGTCACTATAATATATAGGCATAATGATGGTAGAAAAAGCAATAGCACACCTGTTCAGTCAAGTAACACTTCTGGGCTACATATAACCCTTAGCACCAGAGTCGACTGTATGACTCTGTCAAGCATCCTTCGCCTGGTGCCAGTCCAATCCGGTTTCATCTTCCATCATCAATCAACATATACACTTACTTTCCTTTCAGTGTAGGGATTACTGTATCGAGAAGGTGTCCAGCCGGACATCTCCTTCCTGACAGACTCATCAATTCATCAATCCCTTCACCCATGGACTGATGAATTACACACATTAATAACTATATGTCCATAATGAATTATACTCCTGATAATTCATTACTATAGCATTAACTAAGGATAACTCAGGACTTGTTACACTTAAATGACAAAATCATATCACAGCCATAGTGTCAGGTCTGGGATCCCTGCCCCAGATCCTGAGTTGCCCTCTTATTCACTGACTATCTTTCAGGTCAGTCATCCCTGTGCCGGTCGAGCACAGCTGTGGTGGCCATCCACCACTACACTTTCCCACAGCTACTGTGGGTCTCGTGTACCTTGTCCCGTGACGACTTAAGTCACGTCATCCAATGTAGCAAACCTCCAGACTCCACTACCAAACTCTGGCTCCACCTTTTGGGGGGGGGGGGGGGGTTTATGCCCCTCCCACCTACTACCTCACGGCAGTACTCCAAGTACTCCATGAACCGAGTCAGGGTTCCAGAAGAGTAGAATATTAGAGACAGAAACGGTTAGGTTCAAACCTCGATCTATCTAGACACCTCGGCCTCGAATTACGGAGTGCCGCATCACCCTCGTTCGGGTATGTTCACTCATCGCACCTGCACGATTGCATTGGGTCGGACCTATTACTGATCGGGTTGGGGTTACCGGCCTACCTCCCGCTGCCTAGACAAACGTAAGATGGAACACGCACGGTCATCCTAGCGGACGGACATGACAACAAGCAGTAACAATAGTATCATGAATACTTCTTATCAATTGTTATCCTACCGATGCAACGCCATTCGGCTTACGCGGAATAACACTGCTATCTGCACACAGCAAATACACCACTGCTGAGATCACCTTGATTCCTCGAAACATCACCATCACTGATAGAACAATTACGTTACCATTCTACTGTCACGAAGCACATTACACATCTCTAATAATAAGCTATACCTTATCATTTACAGCGTCTAGCATGTTGATGTCATGACGGACAAACTGTCGCCTTGCCTGCGTAATGAATAAACCAAACCCGTAACTGCTACACACTGTAACGCACATCGTTCGGCCTATTTTATTTACACACCACTCGCTGTGGAATACGGCTTGTTCCGTCAGGTAACACATTACATTGCGGATCGATAAAGCCTACTTAAAAATGCAAACCGCCAACTGTAACGGATAACGCTACGCGACAACTCAATTTTGCGATGGCAATTAATTCATTCCGGGAATCATCACGGCATCACGACAACAATTAAATAATAGAATAAGTACTCAACTAACCTGTGATTGAAACATCACAAACTTTGACTGCAGATGTCCGCTCTGGCCGCGACTATTGACATCCAAATTACTGCAGCCTGCTGGCCATGATCTCTCCACGCTGAGGTCTGGTGGGCGACTGACTCCGACAACGTCAGTCCGCCTTCCACTCGCCTACACGGGCTGCGTGACTTTCATGATTCATGAAGAAAACCAGAGTCACGATGGATTCCTCCAACCCGTGCTGCACAACACACTCGTGAACTTAGAGATCAAAACCACGTACGCACTTGGGGGAACATTCTAGATTCTTCTATAAATAACTAGAATAGCTCCGCCCCCGCACTACTTTTCTAGGGAACTCCCCTATTAATTGACATTAAATTAAAGGGAGACCAACGCATGGCACTCCCTTCAAAGGGCTATTATGCAGAGATCTTACGATATTTATCCGTTTCGTCACATACGCATAACCAACTAGACACCCCTAAAAAGATGTCTTTATTAGCCAGGTCTATCATCTACACCAGTGGTTCTCAACCTTTTTTGGCCCGTGCCCCCCTTCACCATATTTTCAGAACGCCATTCCCCCCCCCCCCCCTCCTATAAAAAATTTGGCCCGTGCCCCCCTTCACCATATTTCTAGAACGTCATTCTCCCCCCCCCCCCCTTTCATATTTCCTACCTAAAAATCCCCCCACCCCTACACAGTATACGTAAAAATGGAAGGTAAATATGTTAAAAGAGGTCTAGACATCCACATAAAATGTTATTTGTGGGTCTGTTTACTTTATAAAATGAATTTTAGAAGGATGAGTCTTGCATAACTGTAAAGTATGAAGGGAAAAGCAATATCAAGTAATCGGTTCTTGTATTAACGTGATCTTGAAATGATCTTCATTCCCCCCCTGGAAACCCTAAAATTCCCCCCTGGGGGGGAATTCCCCACCGGTTGAGAACCACTGATCTACACGAACCAACAACTATGGAATATGGACAGAATTCGTATCCAACCATTGAAAAAGTACCATAGGTCTCAGAATTTTATATTAAACCAGCATAGGTCAAATAACAAACACATCAGACCGTGATGATGTGTCCAGTATAGTAACAAACATTTAAAGAAGAGAAATGATTGGTCGGTTCCAGTGTTGTACACATATTACACATAAATATCAATTGGGAAAACCCCTTGAGGCCACTGAGACCGTTGATAAATAAATGCACAGATATTGTTTGGTGCTCATAGAAGTAGGGGAAAGAATTACAGAATAGAGGATGCACTAGACAACATAAAAATTGAAAGCTCTAGTTATCTCAAGGCATGTGTTTAACAGCCAACATACATTTAACAAAGAAAAGGTGTTTCACATATTGCATTCGACAAACAATAAACAATTTGCTCAAATATATTGAGACATTAGCAGTTAGGCAGTTCTAGCCAGGTTTGTGCAAACAGAAAGAGTTTATTTAAATTTGTGATTACCATGAGAGGATCATTTATGCTCCACAATGGAACAATTTCAGTGACTGTGTGTTTAAAGTATTTCAGCCAAAGTATAATTCAGTTATCCACTTCATATGATATATAACTCTGCAGTATGCACCTGATGAGATGCAACAAAATATGTCAGGGAATAAATTGTGCAACGTATTGTTTGTGACTACTGTGTTTAAATATGTCGGTGGAATTGTGTTAAGTTTGATCTTTTCCGAGTTTTGATACATAAAGTCCATTGACTCTATAAACAAGGATAAATCATGAATGCGTGAAAAGATCTAATGTAATTGACCAGATATCTGTGAGTATGAATAAAGATTATTACAGTAAAATACATGATTTTGAATGAATATTTTAACTTTTGTAGTTGAATTAGTGCACCAAGGGAATAATTGTTGTCACTCACTGCCTTGCTGTTGGCTCCTTGGCGATGGAGTTACTGATGCTGTTCATAATCCTGCATACCCATGCTCGAAACAGCTGCAGATGATTAGGCAGCAGACTGCCTTGTGTTGGTTTTTTATGAAATGGTATGGTGCCGGCCATTCAGAAAGCAATGACAAACAACTGAACGTAAACTTGCCAAGAGATCACAACAACAAATAATGCTGGTGTTGAGTGCGACATCCTGTAAAGAATATGCAACTAACTTTTTAACTGCCTTGCTATTTGTACTCATTTATCATCTGTTCACACATTTAAACACTGTATTATTTATAGGTCTCCGTTTCTGTTCAACATTGTTTCCTACAATGTTGTGTACAACATGATGCATTTACTCACTTTGGTTGTACATAGTATTAATTCTACTGACCTCACTGTGCGCACCATTTTTCTCCTAATTTCCAGTTCATTCTGTATTAAGAAAATTTTCCTGTATGGAAAGAGTTAAAGAAGAGTTATATTTAATTTTTTTTCTGAATTAGCAGAAAAATTCTTTAAAAAATAATAAAATATATTATTTTATATTAGAACCACGATATTTATTTTTGTTTTTTGCTGTTTGTTAAAGTATCGTGTTTGATGTAATTTCCTGTTTTCCAGCCTCAGCTTCAGAAGTTGCGTTCTTGTGGAATTTGAGAAGGCATATGTTTGAAGACCTAGATCTGGAGTTGTCACTGTATTTGCTCAGCCCATTGTCATTGTTTGAATCACCTCACATCATTTGCCTTGTCAACAAACATCTGGTGGTTCATCAGGGATCCTACAAGATTACTGTGACCTCAAGGCAGGTCAGTATCTGTTGTTTATTTGTTTCTTCACTCTCTTTGAACTTTCCATACACGTGCTCCTACTTCTGGTGCACTGGACTGATTTTTGCATGTGGCTTTCCCTATTACCAGTGTCCCTCGCTATCAGGCGAACCCACTATGACTTCAGAGGTACTTGTAATTTACGTCCCCAAGTCAAGGATGAGAAGTCAACGTCTAACTGACCAGTGTAGGGGTTGAACCCGCTGCCTCGGCATCAGCACACCGGATGTTTAAGAACAAGTGCTTTTATCCATTCGGCCATACTGACTTCATCTGGTATATGTTATGTCTCTAATAAACCCATTGGCTACTACACATGACATCCATGTGTGTTGTGGATACTCTGTCAGGTATATTATCTGGTGACTGAATGATACATAATTTACAAAGTGTATTTTTAATGACTGTGCTGCAGTGTTTTAAAATATTACCGGTCCAAGTTTTGTATTCACCCTCTAAAGTTCATACAACATAATATTAAATACAAAACTTGGACTGGCAATATTTTCAAACACTTCATAGTCATTAAAACGACACCCTATATTATATGGTCAGTGTTGTGCTAGCCCGCCTGCGTGTAAGCAGGGCCCATAACGTAAGTAAAGTCACACTGTAACCTACCAGGCATGTTGTAAGAGGTGACAATGGAGGGTTGACGCGAGAGTGGCTACCTCACCCCGCAGAAAACTTGCTGCAAAAGCCAACCAATTAAGAACAAATCTACGGAGGGTTTGGCTTGAGTTGGTTGAGGACCAGGGCTCCATTGGGAGATAGAAAGCAAAAGAATTAGAGCATGCTTAATCAATCAGGTACCATCTCCACAATGAAGGTTGGCTGCAGTGCATCTCCAACACTGTCTGTCTCTCGCCTTGACTACATTCTGTCAGACTGATGTTCGTCCATCTTTTGACGTTATCTTCCCACTTGTATCGTTATCTACCCCTTGCTCGCTTGCCCTCAACCTTGCCCTCCAGTGTGGTTTTTATAAGAGTGTTATGTCTTTTAACGTGGCCAAAATATTTCACTTGCATCATTTTTATTTCTTTCAACTTTCTTTTCATTCCCAGATTTTCTAGAACCTCTGTATTTGATTGTTTCTGTTGATAGGAGCACAAAACAGATACTCCAGCTTTACCTCCCAGGATATTTCCTGGTACATATTTTAGGCTGGTCAGTGTAAACAATCTGCCTCAAACACATGACAGTGGGGCGCTACTAATAGTGGCACCTATGAATTTGAAATTTCCAAGTAAAATTTATAGTTTTCAAGTTTTTGCAATTCTGATAAAAGGAAAATACCTCAAAATTATATGACGTGGCCATCAGCGGGTAAGAGGTGCCATATATATATATGTATATCTTCTATAGCCTTGCAGGGTCTGTCTGTTTAGACAAAGGCTAGTGGAGTAAACCATACACAAACCGGTGGAAGGAAAGGGGAAACCACCGATGCATTTTCCCAAGATAATCGTGCTTCGACTTATGCTTCATAGACTACATAAAAGCATTTGACAATGTGAAGCATGAAGAGATAATACAATTACTAGAGCAACTGAACAATGATGGCAAAGATCTGTGAATAATAAAGAACATATATTGGCAGCAAACAGCAGCTATAAGAATTCAACAACCTTGTAGGAACATTTCAGTGTATAAAGAAGAGCATCAGACAAGGTTGTTCTTCTTCTTCTTTCGTTCGCTTGAAATATGTCTATATCTGCAATGTCGTCTCTTGCATGAATTGAACTGTTTTTTTTCAGTTCACACAGTGGTCCATAGAGTTTATCTTCCACCGTCGTCTCTCTAGGCCAGAAGGTTTGCCTAGATATGTTATATTTTGGGCAGTCTTGGAGTATGTGCTCTGCTGTCTGCGACGCCAATCCACATGTGCACATGGCTGTTTCACCAATCTTGAATTTTGTATACATGTGTTTGCGTAATCTATTGTGTCCTGTTCTGAGGCGCAGAATAATGACTTGTTCTGGTCTGTCCATAATGTGGTAGTCATCTTGAGCAGGTTTTGGTGGCTTTCTGACTGATTTGATCATTCTTTTCTTTTGGTGGTATGTAACGGGCACATCAGGCTGTTCCTCTTTGGCTCCTTCCTTAGCCAATTGATCAGCTCTGTCGTTTCCGGGTACTCCACAGTGGGATGGTATCCACTGTATGGTGACTTTATGCTGACTGCTAAGTTCAGAAAGTAGTGTCCTTAGTACTGGCAATTTCCCAGAGAGGAGCGCCTCGAGTACTGATTTTGCATCTGTTAGTAGCACCACAGGTTGTGTACCATTGCTGTTATTTAGTAATTTCTCTGTTGCTATCTTGATTGCCTCAATTTCGGCATCATAGTTATGGCAGTACTTTCCTGTTGGTACTCTGGCTGTGTCCCTAGTATTATTTGGGTATTCTATGTACACTCCCGCTCCTCCATTTCGAACAGCATTTTGTGCTGACCCATCTGTGTAGACTCGGATCCAGAGGTCCTGTGGGTATTCTTCATCAAGGAAGCTGAGAGTGGCTGTTCTGCGCTGCACACTGTTCTGTTCTTCCTTGTCAAATATTCCTCTCACTTTTGTCTGGATTTGTAATGATAGTCTATGCTCATCTTTCCATGGAGTTCGCTCTGGAATAGTTGTTAGGGGGATACCAACTGTGGGCAGATCAGTGGTTTCTCTGCAGAGTCGTTTGGCCTGGTGGATAAAACTACTTCTTTTCAACCGCCCCATAGCTAGGTTTTCAAATCTGTTCTTCATAGGGTGGCCTGGCAAGCTGAGGAACTTTTCTGCTTGTATTAGCGTTTTCGTATCTCTGCGCTCACTCAGTGCCTGTGTCCTCCCCATCTTCTCCATTTCCACTATAGGGGTTGATCTCATCCCTCCTGTGGTGACTCTAAGTGCTTGATTTTGCACCTTGTCCAGCTCTTGTAGTGTGGTATTTGATGCTGAACACCACGCAGTTGACCCATATTCCAGGTGTGGTCGTATGCTCTGTTGGTAAACTTTGCTAAGTATTTTCGTACTGGCTCCCCATGTGGTTCCACTTAGCTTTCTCAGGATGGCTATTTTCCTTCTGGCTTTTGCTACTGCTTTGTTGATGTGCTTTCTCCATGTCAGCTTGCCATCAAATGTTACTCCAAGGTATGTTGGTTCTTTATCTTCTCTTAGGGGTGTTCCATTTATCTGGATGATCCCTGCCTTTTGTTTTGGAGAGAGGGTAAATAGGGTGGTGCTGCACTTGTCAGTGTTTATGCTGACACACCATCTATTTGCCCATGCAGCAAATGTATCTACAGCTCTTTGTAGCAATCTGGTGGCCACTGATGCATATTCATTTGTGCTCCATAGAACCAGGTCATCGGCGTACATTGCCGCTTTAATTCCATGCGGTAGGTGAGCAACAAGATCATTGATGAAGATTAGAAAAAGTGTGGGGGACAAGACTCCGCCCTGGGGGACACCGTGACGCAGTAGTACTTTCTTGCTCTTGAGTCCGTCTATCTGTACTCGGGCTCTTCTGTTGTGCAAGTATGCTTTCACCCATTTGTACATTCTTCCATTGACTTTGCAGTTTCTCAGTTTCTTCATCAGACCTTCTTTCCAGACTTTGTCAAAGGCTTTCTTCAGATCTATCCATGCCGCAAGCACCAGCTTCTTCTCTTGGAATGCATCCTCAATTTCTTGAGAGAGGTAGGTTGTCTGATCTTCCGTAGAGTAGCACTGCCTAAAGCCAGCCTGCTGTGGCACAAGGATGTTTTTACTTTCAATGTACCACTGCAGTCTGTGATTGATGATGCGCTCCAGTGTTTTGCAGAGACAGCTGGTGAGGCTAATTGGTCTGTAGCTAGAGGCAATGGAACCATCTTTCCCTGATTTTAGGAGGGGTATCATGATTGCTTCTCTCCAGGCTTGTGGAACACTGCCTAAGGTCCAGCTGTTATTGAAGATCTGCAACAGCTTTGTTTTGGCCTCTGTTCCTAGGTTCCTGATCATTTCATTGGAGATACCATCAGCTCCTGGTGACTTTCTCATTTTCAGTTTTGATATGGCTAGCTCCAGTTCGCTGATTGTGATGGGTGCCTCCAGAACCTCATGTACTATTTCCTTCTGTCCTGTATGTTGTCGTTTCTCTCGAATCTCTTGTTGATTCTCTGGACTAATTTTGATATTGCTATCTTGTGCGAACGAGTCCGCAAAATGGTCAGCTGCTTGCTTTCTTGTTAAGATTTTTCCATCTTTATGTAGTGCAATTTTTGAGTTTCTCCCTGTGCCCTCGTCATTAAGCTGTTTTATTAGCTTCCACAATTTCCTTGTGTCTCTTTCAAAGTTCAGAGACTCCGTTTTCTCCTGCCAGCTTTTCCGTCTAGCCTGCAGCTTGGCCCTTTGAAATTTGGCTTTTGCATGCTGGAATTTATTGTGGTGCTCTTGGCTGGGTGTGGCCTCTGCTTGCTTTCTACACACTTCAACATCATTATGCAACTGTTCCAGTTCACTACTCCAGTAGGGTTTATATTGTTTACGGGCTCCTCTTGGTACTGTTTCTCGCGCTGCCTGTAGTATGCATTTCCCAAACTCTTCAACTGCTTTATTTATGTCTTTCTCAGTGTTCAGGTTTCTAACCAGTATGCTGATGCGATGCTTGTACATTGCCCAGTCTGCTTTCTTGTAGTTCCACCTCGAGAGGGTGCTGCTTTCACTTACAAGCTCATTTTCTACGGTTAGAAAGACTGGCCGATGGTCACTGCCACCAAGTTGTTTCCCAACAGTTCGTGTAATGTTCCACCCCAGGTCTGGTGAATGAAAAGCCAGGTCAGGTGTAGTTGAAGAGTGCCATGATCTCGAGTAGAAAGTATGTGGGTCGGACGGCTTGTTAATCAACATGAATCTATTCTCATCTTGCCAGTCTTCCAGTCTCTCTCCTCTCTGGTCCATGTGATCATAGCCCCAGCTCTGCGAGTGGCTGTTGAAATCGCCACACACAATCATTTTTTCTTTTAGTGGTAGAGTGTCCAGTGCCTGTGGGCGGTCACTTGGACAGTAGTAATTGATCAGATGTAGATCTGTATTACCTGTCTTAAGTTTAAGTGTCTGATACTCAGCCCCTTCCATGTAGACTTTGATTTGGGAAGCCATGATGTTATTTCTTACAAGGGTCAGTATCCCACCTTTTCGCCTGTTCTTTCGGTCAGATCGGTAACACTGGTAGCCTCTGATTTTGAAGGCTATATTTTCATTGAGGTGAGTTTCTTGCAAGCAACATATGCTTACTTTCTCTTTGTCCAGGATGTTTTCTAATTCAACTTTTTTGTTGCTGACTCCCTCCGCATTCCAGTGCATTATTTTAAGTCTTAGTTTAGTATGGCCAGTCGTCCTATTCTCATGTCCCCTGGCTCCACAGGACATCTGAGAAGGACCTCCAGTAGTTGGGGTTGGACCCTTTCGAGACATAGGGCCCGGCACTGCACCTGCCTGGGGGTCCAAAGCAGGGCGAGCACCATAACGATTAGCAGTAGTCGACATATTCCATTTTGCGTGATTGCGTGGCATCCTGATTTCTGTGGTGCGCCTCTTGGCTGGTTGCCTCCGTCTTCAGCACCTTTCTTTGCTAGAGCAGACTGTGGTCTCACTCGAGTGTAGATGTGTACGCGCGCACACGCCTGTCTGCGCATGCATGTCCGTGCATACACATCTAGAGCATACTGGTTATTTTCCGGCGCCAGAGACTCGCCGTCGCCCCTTCTCCTGTTAGTTTAAACAGGCCCGCCACGTGAAGGCCAGGAGTTGGACTTTTGCTGCATAGGTTATGTATTCACGAGCCATTGAGGTATTTGAGCAATGTTGGGCGCTCACCCCAACACCGCGCCTCGGCTACATACAGCAACATTTGGAACCCAGACAAGGTTGTGTATTGTCTCCTGATTTGTTCTCATTGTACAGTGAATATATAATGAGATCTACAGAAAATATGCCAGGGATCCTGGTTGGTGGACATAATATAAATAACTTGCGTTATGCTGATGACACCTTCTTGATAGCAATACGTCAGAACGATCTACAGGAAATGATAGATACGGTGGTTGTAGAAAGTGAAAGAATGGGCCTTAGTTTGAATAATAGAAAGACAAGATTATGGTGATATCAAAGAAACATATTGTGCCTAAATGTGCAATTGCAGTGCATGACGTTATTTTAGGGCAAGTGCAGACATTCATATATCCAGACACATGGATAACATCAGATGGAAGATGCATCACTGAGATAAAGAACAGAAAAGGACAAAACTGCATTATATCAAATGAAAAACATTTTGTGCAATAAGTCACTGTCCTTGAAAGTTAGGAAAAGAGTTCCTTACATGTTACATAGAACCAGTTTTAACATACGGCTGCAAGTCCTGAAAGTTAGGAAAAGAGTTCCTTGCATGTTACATAGAACCAGTTTTAACATACGGCTGCGAGTCTTGAAAGTTAGGAAAAGAGTTCCTTGCATGTTACATAGAACCAGTTTTAACATACGGCTGCAAGTCTTGAAAGTTAGGAAAAGAGTTCCTTGCATGTTACATAGAACCAGTTTTAACATACAGCTGCAAGTCTTGAAAGTTAGGAAAAGAGTTCCTTGCATGTTACATAGACCCAGTTTTAACATACGGCTGCAAGTCTTGAAAGTTAGGAAAAGAGTTCCTTGCATGTTACATAGACCCAGTTTTAACATACGGCTGCAAGTCTTGAAAGTTAGGAAAAGAGTTCCTTGCATGTTACATAGAACCAGTTTTAACATACAGCTGCAAGTCTTGAAAGTCAGAAAAAGAGTTCTTGCATGTTACATAGAACCAGTTTTAACATACGGCTGCAAGTCCTGAAAGTTAGGAAAAGAGTTCCTTGCATGTTACATAGAACCAGTTTTAACATACAGCTGTGAGTCCTGGAAGTTAGGACAAGAGTTCCTTACATGTTACATAGAACCAGTTTTAACATACAGCTGTGAGTCCTGAAAGTCAGGAAAAGAGTTCCTTACATGTTACATAGAACCAGTTTTAACATACGGCTGCAAGTCCTGAAAGTTAGGAAAAGAGTTCCTTGCATGTTACATAGAACCAGTTTTAACATACGGCTGTGAATCCTGGACAATTAGTACACAGGCAAAAATATCCCTGGAAGTCTTGGAGATGGGGTTTTATAGAAGAATGCTGAAAATTAATTGGACAGCCAAAAAGAGCAATCAGGATGTTTTAACCCTTTACAGGGCAGACGCTTGTCCGTTTTTTGCCCTGAACGGGCAAGATTTTTTCAGGTTCGGTAAAATTTCGGGTCGCGTTAGTAAAAACATCACAAATAAGGTGTTAGTCAACCGATTTTAGTTAAATAAACAACACAATGACGGGAAAAGCATGCAGAATATGTTACTCACGTGATTGTTGTCGGTAATCCATATATGAACACAAATATTTACGAAATACGTCATGTTGTTTGTGATTTTCTGTCACCTATACGGCAATTTACAAACACATTTTCAGAATCATAATCACTTTCTTTAAAGTCCGACTCAGACTGCTAATGCAAAGTAACGCTTTGCACTGATATCTAGCTCCGATTAATAGTCAACTTCGTGCCCTTTAATGTCACTTAAATTGAACAGAGCGAAATCTCGGCTATCACTTGAAGAATCGCCGAAATCCGTTTTGAAAAACAGCGTAAAAACCCCAAAAACTATTTTAAAAAGTCCGTAAAAGTCCGTTCAAATTCATAGTATGCGCTTTACAAATGGCGGCCACGTTGTCAAGCTATCGGCGAAAGTAGCAGTCGGAAGTATCGGAAAGCCGAGAGATCGCGTTTTTACAATGCATAATAGTATCGGCCGGTTTGGGACGTTTCGCACATTTAAGGTATCGGATGTAAATGGCCGTTCTGCCTTGTAAAGGGTTAAGGAAGCAGAGTTGCAAAGATAACTTATAACATCAGAAAGAGGCAGACCTCATTTTTTTCGCCATGTTATGAGAAGACAAAAATTGGAACATATTGTGACAACCGGACAGAGGAAGACAGCATGAAAAGATTATTGACAGTCTTGTGTCATGGCAAGGAAGGGAGTCAACACACAAATTGATCCATGACATCAGAGATCATAATTTGTGGAGAAGCATGATTACCCACGCCAGCCGGCAAGGCACTGGATGATGATGATGAATGGGAGTAACTGACTTACCACGGCCACATGTACAATGACACAGAGGAATTGTAACTTGCTCACATGGTAGGGACTGGTTACAGGTATTTCGTGGAGTCATATCACTGAGGCAGTCTGTGGCTGTATGGGGAGCATTATTATACCGTGTGAGAAAAGTTGGTGAGATTGTCTATGTTGAGATCATTGTTGAAGCTGTTTGAGTGAGGAATAATCTTGATTCTGCCTGTGTGGGGGAAATATTGAGACTATCTGGGGTGGATATTTATCATTGACAAATTCTAAGCACACTTTAATTTTGAAACAACAGCTAACTTTGAAAAAAAAAAGATAGGATTCTGAATCACTTATGTTGCTTAAGTGGTGAGCTTGAATGCATATGTTTATGTGATGAATAATTCCTCTTCCTCTGTTGTTTTATACATATAGTTATTGCATTGTTTAAAATATTCGGTCAACTGAATGATTTTTAAATGTTTTTAACAGCTCAAAATCATATGTGGCGACAATGAAAGTTTGAACCATGCTATATCAACTGTTTTACAGTTGTTATCTCTTTACAAAATTGAGGATACCATCTCTATTCCTTCCTTACAGGTTGGTATTATGAAATATATTATATGTATCAGAAAATTAATCTGTGTTATTTGTCTATAATAATGAGTGTTTATTAAGAATCTGCAAAGTTCATACTCTTCTTATAGTCCATGCTGAGTGGTGTTGGTGATCATGTCTCTCCACAGCCTTTAGTCTTGTAAGCTGCCAATCATTTCTAATATTGATGTTCCTCTATGCCTTGATGTCAAATTGTCCAACATCCTCTCTCCCCCTGCTTCTCCTTCCCTCAAACTTTCCTGTTGTGACAACACATGAGGGATAGTAATTAACAGGAATTTTATTATAAAGTGCATGGAAGAGTGGAGAATGGAAAATCTAATTTCAGGACACAAACTGGCTCTTAACCAATACACGCATAAGGTTCATGAGGCTGGAGCAGTTTGTGCATGCGTAATAACGATTACAAAATGTCATTATTGGCTTGCACCATGGAAGAACAATGACGCGTTATTGATTTTTGTGTGTGGTCCAAGGGTATGAAACCTCGTGAAATCTACAGAAGAATATTTCATTGTGGAGTTCATTTTTTGAGTCAGAGTAGAGTGAATGAATGGGTAGAAATATTTCAAAATGGAAGACGCTGAAATCCGCTAGGAAAGTTATGATGACCATATTTGAGATATCAAGAGCCCTATATTGGTGTCTTTCCTGGAAAGGTGTGAAACTGACTAGTGCTCGATACAGGCAATTATTTAACAGAAGCATTACAGATATTGATTAACTATGAAAACAGTGAAGAATGTAGCATTAATCTTATAATTATGGACACCCAAACTTAACAGAATTATCACATGAGTCATCAATACTGTCAGCGGTTGTTAAAAGGGAACAAGATAGTAAATTAATAGGGAGGAAATACGAGAGAAGGAAGAAAATTATTGAAAAACACAAGTATTGGCTACAATAATTGTTGAAGTGCCACACAGCTTGCATCTGAACAAGGTGCTTGCGTGGACTGCATAAGTTGGTGTTCCTGGCCTTTGCTATTCTGCTGATCCAACGCTCACTGTTTCTGCTGTATCTAAATGTCAATGTTGTTGCTTACTGTTTGGAGGTAGGCTTATCTATCGTATGACCAAACCATCGGACTCACTGTCTCTCAATCAAATCTGTTGGTGATATTATTTTGAAAGCCATGTCTTCATTGAGATGAGTTTTGTTTGCGGCAACATATTTTTTACTTGTTCTTCTTTCAGAATGTTTTCTAGCTTTATGTTTTTTTGGGTGCAGTTCATTCATTCCACATTCCAGTGCTTTATTTTGAGTTTTGTTTGGTTTGGACATATGCAGTATTCTTGTATCCCCCGGCTTCATACTCCAATATGGCTGCTCCATTTCAAGGCAGAGGGCCTGATCTTCACCTACCTGAAGACCATCACATGGTGAGCACTATAGTGATTTTGCAGATATAGGCATCTTTCTATTGCTGTGATGTGCCTCCTGGTGGGTTGTCTTCGTTTTCAACATCTTTTTCTTCTTTGTTGCTGGGAGTATGCCAGTACTGAGAGTGGGGGTATTTGGCCAATGTTGAGAGTGGGGGTATTTGGCCAATGCTGAGAGTGGGGGTATTTGGCCAATGCTGAGAATGGGGATTTTGGCTAATGCTGAGAGTGGGGGTATTTGGCCAATGCTGAGAGTGGGGGTATTTGGCCAATGATGAGAGTGGGTGTATTTGGCCAATGCTGAGAGTGGGTGTATTTGGCCAATGCTGAGAGTGGGGGTATTTGGCCAATGCTGAGAGTGTGGGTATTTGGCCAATGCTGACAGTGGGGGTATTTGGCCAATGCTGACAGTGGGGGTATTTGGCCAATGCTGACAGTGGGGGTATTTGGCCAATGCTGAGAGTGGGGGTATTTGGCCAATGTTGAGAGTGGGTGTATTTGGCCAATGCTGAGAGTGGGGGTATTTGGCCAATGCTGACAGTGGGGGTATTTGGCCAATGCTGAGAGTGGGGGTATTTGGCCAATGCTGAGAGTGGGGGTATTTGGCCAATGCTGAGAATGGAGGTATTTGGCCAGTGCTGAGAATGGGGATATTTGGCCAGTGCTGAGAATGGGGATATTTGGCCAATGCTGAGAATTGGAATATTTGGCCAATGCTGAGAATTGGAATATTTGGCCAATGCTGAGAGTGGGGATATTTGGCCAATGTTGAGAGTGGGGATATTTGGCCAATGCTGAGAGTGGGGATATTTGGCCAATGCTGAGAGTGGGGATATTTGGCCAATGCTGAGAGTGGGGGTATTTGGCCAATGCTGAGAGTTCATCTTCAACTTCACTCTCGACCATGACAAAAGTTTGACACCTCTCTTGTTGGTGAATGAACCTGTCTACAATTTAATAGCATTTGGCATCATTTGTGGTTGTATCTGGCATAATCAAAATGACATAGGGACATTCTTAATCAGTGGACTAAAAAAACAGCATAACTGTCTTGAGACATCTACTGAAGTATTAGAACACATATGGGTGTGTTCCGAGTACAGTGATGTTGATTCTGGTTCATGAATATGGCTTGGCCACATGTCATGGTTGACACAAGAACACAGACTGATCTATGACTCTGGGATTGTGTAAAATGGTGAAACATGACCGTCAACTCTTATCGGCATGGCACATGATGATCACCATCCTTCTCAAAATAATTGCTTTAACTTTTCCTTCAAGAACTTCCTCCATTCTTTAATTCTCAGTTTTCTTATATTCAGTTACTTTATCTGTCCATATACATCTTGTTTTCTCATTGATTCATATTTGCTCACTTTTGCTGTTCACAGATTGATGACTGGCCAGATTTGCCACACAGGGGAGTCCTACTGGATGTATCCCAAGGTCGGATTCCAGTAATTGTAAGTGTGTCATGTTAGGCATAGTATTCTGTAGTTTCTGAAGTGATCTTACCAGTAAATTTCTTTTCTTTTTCCCACTTATGTTAATCTTCTTCTTCTTATTTGCCATGTCTTCTCCTCCTCCTCTACCCCATCCACTCCTCACCCTCCTCCTCTACCCCCTCCACTCCTCACTCAGCCAATGGAGCATACACCCTAAACAAACTCATGCCAAGCCCTTTGTTCACATTTGGGTAGATTTTGCAGCTGAAGCTTTCTATGGGAGGAGATAGCCAGTCTCACATGGACCTTCCTTAGCCATCTCTTACAACATGCATGGTAGGTTATAGTTTTACTCTTCCTTGCTTCCCTCTGGTAAGACACACCACATGTTGATGCAGCACATCAATCCGTCTAGTTAAACAGTTATTAATACAGCATGTTGTACCATTGCTGGTGTATGCTAGGAGGGTTTAGATAAGAACTGGAGAAATAAAGGCTGCTTGTCCAAGCATTTGTCATGCAGTGTTCAGACTGAAGAGTGTTTATTTTTTGTTACATCCAATAGATAAGATTATCTTGCTTAATCAGGGATTAGAACCCAGGACAGACTGGCATCCTAATTCCTTGACTACCCACTACTCATTAGTTCATCAATTCACTATGTTAGTCTCATTTATCTTCATCGTCATCAATTCCCCATAATGGATTAATTTATTTTCTTTAAAAATTCACTGTAACGTTTTAATTTATTCTCATCAACATCAATTCACACAATGATTCCATTTATCTTCATCATTATCAGTTCACCATAATGGTTCCATTTACCTTCATCATCATCATCAATTCATCATAATGATTCCATTTACTTTCATCATCATCATCAATTCACCATAATGATTCCATTTACCTTCATCATCATCATCAATTCACCATAATGATTCCATTTACCTTCATCATCATCATCATCAATTCACCATAATGATTCCATTTACCTTCATCATCATCATCAATTCACCATAATGATTCCATTTACCTTCATCATCATCATCAATTCACCATAATGATTCCATTTACTTTCATCATCATCATCATCAATTCACCATAATGATTCCATTTATCTTCATCATCATCATCAATTCACCATAATGGTTCCATTTATCTTTACCGTCATCATTTCCTTTTAGTCCTCTTCAGGAGTGTAGGGTTTTCACTACAGATGGTTTGCTTTCAGGAAATGGAAAATGCATTGCTTTAAGGATGCACTATATAGAGTGGTGTCATACATAGTCGTTTCTGCTGTATGGAACACTTACTGCTGCTGATGTCTGAGATTTATCTCCTCACATCATACACTGCAGTATCCAGAATGCCAGTACACAGTGGCAGTAATACTTTAAAACTGTTGTTATTGTATGTTGTACTATTGTTGGTGTCTGCTGAGAGGAGTAAACAGCGATCATCACAAAACTGCTTTTTTCTACAGAACCTAGAGGAGAAGTGACGAAGAAAGACGGGACAATAAATCAGTTGTGGCAGTCACTTGCCAGTGTGTGACTGCAGTCCTTAAGAGAAGCCAAGAAAACTCATACCATAACCTTCCAAATGTGTCATAAGAGGCACGTAAGGAGGGTTGTCATGGAACTTGCTGCCTCATACCATTGAAAACCTTTGTCTCAAAACCAGCCAGTTATAAACACGTGTTCTGAGGATTACTTTGACAAGATGGTTGAATGTCTATGCTTCACTGGGGAATAAAACACTTACAAAGAAAGAGAAAAAGAACAGTGGCATACTCTAGGGATCCCAAGTGTTTATATGGTCCTACAGATCATGTACCTAACATCCATTGTTTATAATCTGCAGAATTTGTTACCTATTGTTTTTAAGCTCTAAAATAATAGATCAGTTATCAGTATATCACATCTGTTTATTCCCCCAGAGCTGTTTTGAGGAGTATCTTGACACGTTATCACTTCTGAAAGTTAACCGGGTAAGTAGATGAACAATTTTAATTGAATGTTAATTTTGTTGAATGTAGAAATCAGTTTATCTGTGATATATATTACACCGGGTAGCGGGGTAGGGGTATCCCTTATCAAAGGAGAAGTAAGGCGCCTCACTTCCCTCCGCTAGCCTACGGGACACCCTTGGGCAAGGTGGAGTACCCGTTTAGCCCCCCGATCAGGGTTACGTGAAGCCATGGGTGCAGGTGGTGGATGAAGATGGAGAGCAGCCGACAGATAGTTGTAGGTTATGGTCTCCACCTTCACGACGGTAGGCAGAGGATCTCCTTTTTTGAGGAGACAATGGCTACGGTCACTGACCAGTATGGTCACTGCTGGGAAGGAAAGCAATGGCAAACTACCTTCTTTACACATGCCAAGAAAATCATGTTGTGTTCACTTATCGATAATCAGAGAAACGGCGTAAATGGGTGCTCCATAGGAGCAGCCTCGCCCGGTAGGGATAGTCATGCGCACCAGGTGACTCCAGACCGTCAACAGGCTACTAGGTGCAAAAGATTAATATCATTGAAAGTAGGAACTTGGAATGTTAGAACAATGAATGCAGATGGAAAGTTGGAGGACATCAAAAAAGAAATGGAGAGAGAGAAGATTAACATATTAGGAATATCAGAAACGAGATGGAGAGGAGCAGGGATAAGGACAGGAGAGGATTGTAAGATTATTTACTCGGGGGGGGGGGGGGGGGGGGGGGGAGAAGAACAGCAAAGAGGTGTAGCCATTATATTAGATAAGCAAACATCAAATTCTGTCAAAGGATATTGGGCTGTGTCAAACAGAGTTCTATTAGTAAAATTAAACGGAAGACCTTTTAAAATAAATGTAATTCAAGTATATGCCCCAACAAGTGAAAGCAGTGAAGAAAGTATAGAGGAATTTTATAATGACATGGAGTCTGCTTTGAAGAACTGTAAAAAATCAGAAATAAATATCATAATGGGTGGTTTCAACGCAAAAATAGGAAAGCAAAGCGATGGATACAGTGTAGGCAACCATGGTTTGGGAGAGAGAAATGAAAGAGGTTACAGACTTGTAGAATGGGCAAAAGAACAAGAATTGGTTGTGGGAAACACCTGGTTTAAACAACATCCTAGAAGATTATGGACATGGAGGAGTCCAGACAGCAGGATTAAAAACCAGATAGATTACATCCTGATAAGCAAAAGGTTTCGAAATGCATTAACAGTTGTAAAAACAGTTCCAAATGCAGACTGTTACAGTGATCACAGATTAATTACTGGCACATTGAGGGTAAAGTTAAAGAAAGTCAAGTATACAGCAGGAAACCCTAAATATGACTTGTGCAAATTGAAAACTGACAAAGAAATACAAGATAATTTTAACATAGAAGTAAAGAACAAATTTGATTTATTGTCTGATCTAGAGATCCTATTTCAAGATGTAGATGATCAATGGGAAATGCTGAAGAATTCAATCAGTTGTGCAGCAGAAAAAACTATTCCAAAAGTAAAGAAAGTTGGCCGTAAGACATGGATGACTGAAGAAATTTTACAACTAATGGAAACAAGAAGACAGAATAAAAATAATCCTGCCAAATATGAAGAAATTCACAGAAAAGTCAGAACCTTATGTAAGGAGGCTAAAGAAACATGGCTTGAGAAAAATTGCAGAGAAATTGAAAAACAACACAACAGTAAAAATGCGAAACTAATGCACAAAAGAATTCAGGAGATTACTAATCAAAGAACACGTACATCAGCAGGCTGCCTAAAGACAAAAGATGGAAGAGTCATAATAGAAAAAGATCAGATTTTACATGTATGGTCAGATTACGTGAAAAACCTTTATGATGATAGCAGAGACGAACAATATATTGTTAAAAATAACAATGAAGGGCCAGCAATTTTGAAGATGGAGGTTCAGAATGCTCTTAATCATATGAAATCTGGCAAAACCCCCGGTCCAGACAGCGTCACAACAGAAATGATTAATGCTTTAGAAGAATATGGAATAGATAAAGTTACCAGTCTGCTTAATACAATATATGATACTGGAAACATACCTCATGAGTTATGTAATTCTGTATTTATTGCAATCCCAAAGAAATCAGGCTGGAAACATACCTCATGAGTTATGTAATTCTGTATTTATTGCAATCCCAAAGAAATCAGGAGCCTTGGAATGTGATCAACATCGAACAATTAGTATAATGAGTCACATCACAAAGATTTTGCTAAGAATTATCATGCAAAGAGTTAGGAGGAAAATACAACCTGAAATAGGAGAAGAACAATGTGGGTTTGTAGTAGGCAAGGGTACAGTAAATGCTGTGTATATACTGAGAACCATAATCGAACGTTCTATAGAAGTAAACAAAGATCTACACCTTTGCTTCATTGACTACACAAAGGCTTTTGATAAAGTGAGACATGTCAACATGATAAGGATGCTTGAAGATCTACAAATTGATGGGAAAGACCTTAGACTTGTAAAAAACATATATTGGAAACAACAAGCTGCCATAAGAGTTGATAATGAAGTAAGCCAATATCAGCCTATTAAGAGAGGTGTGAGACAGGGATGTGTAATGTCTCCAGATCTGTTTTCCCTGTACAGTGAAAATATTTTCAGAAATATTGAAAATATGGAAGGAATCAACATTGGGGGCCGATGCATCAATAACATTAGATATGCAGATGATACAGTCTTGATTGCAGACAATGAACAGGACCTGCAAAATTTAGTAGATGCGGTTGTTACACACAGTGAACAACGAGGGTTAGAATTAAATTGTAAAAAGACACAGATTATGGTCGTCACTAGGAAGAACGAAATATCACAATGTAATATACAAGTAAATGGGAATATTCTTCAACAAGTGAATAGGTACAATTACCTCGGAACAGTAATAACATCTGATGGGAGATGCCTTGAAGAGATTAGAACAAGAATTGCCATGGCAAAAGTAGCCTTTAGCAAGATGAAAAACATACTGACCAATAAAAAGATGTCAATTGAAACGAGAAAAAGAGTGTTGAGATGCTACATAGAACCTGTACTTTTATATGGATGTGAAGCTTGGACAATGAGCAGCCAGGCTGAAAAACATCTGATGGCTGTAGAAATGTGGTTTCTGAGGAAAATGCAAAGAATACCATGGACAGCCAGAAAGACCAATGAACAAGTCCTTCAAGAAACAAATGAAGATCGTAAACTGATCAGAGACATTAGACGTAGACAGTCACAATTTTTTGGGCATGTTATGAGAAGAAATGATTTGGAGAACTTGGTGACAACTGGTAAGATCAAGGGGAACAGACCAAGGGGAAGACCTAGAAACAAGTATCTGGATGGCTTGGCCTTGTGGCATGGTCGAGACAGAAACACGGAACTGATCCACGACTCTGTTGATCGAGTGAGATGGCAGAACATGACCGCCCACGCTTACCGGCATGGCACATGATGGATGGATATATTACACCATCACTTCTACTTGTGTTCTTTCTGAGACTTTAGTTCCGGTTTAGGAATTTAACTTGGATGTTATTTTGGTCACATTAATATCTTCATACAGTTTGTCTTTATCTGAGATTTCTCTGGGCCAGAACTGTGCTCAGAGAGAGTGCTGTGTACGTCACAATCCTGTAAAATCTGCTTTGCATTCATCTCAGATTGTTTACACACATTCAGAACCAGGTTCAATTTTGAACTTACAATACACGTGGCCTTTATGTTTCTAGTGTCCTGTTCTCCATCAGAATATGATTGCTTGTTGGCTTCTTTCCAAGGATTTTTAACTGTCATCGTTAACTAATGTATTATGTTCTTTGATCCATTTCTTTTTGTAGAATTGTTTCATTGTTTTCATTCCTTCATTTTTGTGTTGCAGTTTGTGTGGGCTTGTTTTGTTGCTTGTTTGGCTAGCCAATCTGTCATTTCATTGCCCTCTAAATGACAATGTCAGGGTATCCATTGTAGGGTCACATGTTTTAACATTTCAGGCATGTGATTTCATACTCATGTTGTATAGAAGTAAACAAAGATCTACATCTCTGCTTTATTGACTACACAAAGGCTTTTGATAAAGTGAGACATGTCGACATGATAAGGATGCTTGAAGATCTACACATTGATGGAAAAGACCTTAGACTTGTAAAAAACATATATTGGAAACAACAAGCTGCCATAAGAATTGATAATGAAATAGGTCAATATCAGCCTATTAAGAGAGGTGTGAGAGACAGGGATTGTAATGTCTCCAGATCTTTTTTCCCTGTACAGTGAACATATTTTGAGAAATATAGAAGATTTGGAAGGAATCAACATTGGGGGACGATACATCAATAACATTAGATACACAGATGATACAGTCTTGATTGTAGGCAATGAACAGGACCTGCAAAATTTAGTAGATGCGGTTGTTGCACACAGTGAACAACTAGGGTTAGAATTGAATTGTAAGAAGACACAGATTATGGTTGTCACTAGGAAGGAAGAAATACTACAATGTAATATACAAGTAAATGGGCATATTCTTAAACAAGTGAATCTGTACAACTATCTCGGAACAGTCATAACATCTGATGGGAGATGCCTTGGAGAGATTAGAACAGAACTGCCATGGCGAAGTAGCCTTTTGCAAGATGAAAAACATACTGACCAATAAAAAGATATCAATTGAAACGAGAAAAAGAACGAACGAACGAAAATCTTTATTTTCAAAGGGTTAAGAATTGGGCACGCAGGCCCGTCTAACATTCTGCCCTTCTTCTCAATTTCCTCTCATACATTCTTTCATTCAGCATCACTTATGAAGCTAATTTTTGACAACAAAAGAACAATAGCATTATAATGCATGAAAAATAATCAGTAACAAATGACTCACTGAGGCAATGTTTAACATGGGCATTATAAATACCTTAGGAAGGTGTAATGTGCCATACATATGGGAATGTTTTTTGGCTAGTTGTTGTTTGAGATAAATTTACCAAATTTTAAATAAAATTTTTTATTATTGTCTGTTTTTGTTTTTGTTTATGGGGGCATGTAGTCTGTACTGAGGTAGTGTTCAAACAGGTTGCGAATGTATGTATAATGATTGGTGGTGTCTTTGATTTCTTGTGGAAGATTGTTCCACAACTGAGCGGCAGAGTATGCTAAGCTTGTTTTATATGTCTATCCTAGGTTTTGGGACATGAAGTATATTTAGCCGTTCGCTATGTCTTGCGTTATATTTAAACAATGGCCAAAGGTAGCTTGGAGCATTTTGAAATAGGATTTTGTCGAGACAGAAACACGGAGCTGATCCACGACTCTGATGATTGAGTGAGATGGCAGAACATGACCGCCCACGCTTATCGGCATGGCACATAATGGATGGATGGATGGTTGTAACATATCAGGCTTGTGATTTCATACTGCATATTTAAAAAAAGGTAAAATACCCTTTTCTATGCCTTAGGCATAAGGCGCTAGACCCAAATAGCACTCAGTGGTTGATGAGGTCAGCATAAAGTGCTAGACCCATATAGCACTCAGTGGGTGATGAGGTCAGCATAAAGTGCTAGATCCATATAGCACTCAGTGGGTGATGTCAGCATAAAGTGCTAGATCCATATAGCACTCAGTGGGTGATGAGGTCAGCATAAAGTGCTAGACCCATATAGCACTCAGTGGGTGATGTGGTCAGTATAAGGTGCTAGACCCATATAGCTCTCCGTGGGTGATGTCAGCATAAAGTGCTAGACCTATATAGCTCTCCATGGGTGATGTGGTCAGCATAAAGTGCTAGACCCACATAGCACTCAGTGGGTGATGTGGTCAGCATAAGGTGCTAGACCCATATAGCACTCTGCGGGTGATGAGGTCAGCATAAGGTGCTAGACCCATATAGTACTCCGCGGGTGATGTGGTCAGCATAAAGTGCTAAACCTATATAGTACTCCGCGGGTGATGTGGTCAGTATCACACCAGACACCTTTATTGTCCCAGATATTTCCTGGTACCCATTTTAGGCTGGGTTGACCTGGGAGCCCAGGCACATTTTAAAAATATGAAACTACCCTGGTGTGGAGTGAACCCATGACCACCAGATTGGCAGGCATGCATCTAGCCACAATGCTACCTGGCTCCCATGCTGTATATATTACACTGACAATGTTAAATATCAAAACAATGTTTTCCCGTAGTGAATTTCAATAACGAAGAAACAAACCATAGAATGTACTATTTATTTCCTGGCATATTTCGCTGCATCTCGTCAGATACATACTGCTGATGTCACAAAATGTAGAGTAAAATAACAAGATACATCGTTCAAGATGAAATATACACATGTTCGCACAGTAATATATCAATTGTTTACCAAGGTAATTTTAAATTGACTACCATGTCTTTCTGTTTGCACAAAATTGGCGTATGCAGATGAATCATTAGGGCTTCTGCAAACTGTAACAAATAACTATTTTGTGTATGAAACAACACGCGAAAAGCGCTTGTCTCTGTCAATTAAATGACCGGTTTCCAAGACGTGACGTGCAATGGACGACGCCGGAAGTTTATATTGTGTCAGCCTTCCCATGATCCCATCGGCTATGTGTAATATCTTGTCAATCCAGTTTGGTACATGTTCAACAACCCTGCTGTGTAGCTGCCGCTCTGTTAAATATGAGTGCTGGTTATTTAGAAAGCAATGGCAAACTACTGAACGTTAACTTAAACTTGCACAGAATCACAAACAACCAAACAATGCTGGGGTTTACTGCTATGTCCTGCGAAGGATATGCAACTAACTCTGAACACTATGAGACTGCAAGCCACAAGCGAAAGAAATCTGAGTCTTGTTCTTAGGATGTGACAGTTCCCTGAGTGATCCCAGAAAGATAACATCATGTATTGGATTTGCATTAGTGGAAGCCAGATAGATGGTGGCAAAAGCCCATGTGCTTCTCCTACCTTCCTTTGAGATCCAAACCTCATCATTGCCAATTTTCTGAGGGGGCTATAAAAGACGTGATTATGAGACTGGTGCAAATTACTTAATCTCATAAAGTTCACGTAATGTCTGGAAAAGCACATAGCAAAACTAAATTTTTATGATTATTAAGAAATTAAATAGCATTGACTAAATGACAAATCACTCAAATATCATTGCTAATAAACAACACTTCAGCTGTCTTTTTATTTGTTTATTTTATGTGTAAACTGCTTATACACACAAGTTGACAGCATTCTGTGTGTGAGTTACGAGAAGAGCTGACAGAGCTGAATTTATTGTAAAATATGATATACTCAGTACATTGTAAAGATGAATGATTTGATTATTTCAGGTGTATCTTTACACGCGCTTTCATTCCAACCTTCCACCACAGTGGCAGTGTCCTTACTCCCGAAGGTAACCATTGAAAACATTAGAGTATTTAGTATGAAAGGTGCCTCTACACCCTAGGGTAGAAGAGGATAGGGTATGAAAGATGCCTTTACACCCTTGAATAGAAGAGGATGGAGTATGAAAGGTGCTTCAACACCCTACGGTAGAAGAGAATGGGGAATGAAAATTGCCTCTAACCCTAGGGTAGAAAAGTTAGTATGAACTGCGCTTCTGCATCCTAGGGTAGAAGAGTTTGTATGAAAGGTGCCTCTGCATCCTAGGGTAGAAGAGTTAGTATGAAAGGTGCCTCCACCTCAGAAGTCGGAGTGGTTCATCTGATGGCAGGGTACACTGGTCATTGGGAAAGCTAATCCACAAACAAAAATCATTCCAGTGCGCTAGGAATAGAAGCATGTGTGTGGACTACATTTGAGTACAAAGCGAGCAAACACAAAATAAAAAAAGAAAAAGAAGGGTAGAAGAAGAAGGACTATGAAAAGTGCCTTGACACTCTAGGGTAGAAGGGTTAGTATGAAAGGTGCCTCTGCACCCTAGCGTAGAAGTGTTAGTATGAAAAGTGCCTCGACACCCTAAGGTAGAAGAATTAGTATGAAAGGTGCCTGTACACCCTAGGGTAGACGAACAAGGATTATGAAGTAGAAGTATGAAATTGATTGAATGTTAGTGATTTTGATATTGTCAGTGGACACATGTAAAACAAATGCCAACACCATTCATGTGGTTTTATGTTTGTTTCTGCAGTGAAGTTCTGCACATGTCAGAATTCTGCCACAAGCGACACATGCAGCTACTTCCAGTAGTTGAGGTGGGGCCCAAAGTGCAGTTTGAGGACCTGACTAAGTTGTATTCAGTGTTCCAGGATTTTCTGGCTTGTTTTGGTACAGCAGAGTAAGTCTTTTATTTGTTGATATAGTCATTGTATAGCATCTTCGTTGTGAGGAATATGGAAAGTAAAAATGTAATGGGGAGTGAGATGTTCGAGTCACTTTGTCATCACTGTATGCCATGCTGATAAATGTGGGTGGTCATCATTCACCATCTCACACAATCACCAAAGCCTTGAATCGAGTCTGTGTTCTTGTCATGATCAATCCACTCAGGTATTCATCATTGTGTTCTCCCCATGCTCTTTTCCCAGCAGTTTTGGCAGTTGTCACTAAGTTTTAACCCTTTACTGTGCATACGCTTGTCCGTTTTTTAGCCCTGAACGGGCAAGATTTTTTCAGGTTCGGTAAAATTTCGGGTTGCGTTAGTAAAAACATCACAAATAAGGTGTTAGTCAACCGATTTTAGTTAAATAAACAACACAATGAAGGGAAAAGCATGCAGAATATGTTACTCAAGTGATTGTTGCCGGTTATCCATATATGAACACAAATATTTACGAAATATTTGTTATTGTTTGTGATTTTCAGTCATCTATACGGCAATTTACAAACACATTTTCAGAATCATAATCACTTTCTTTAAAGTCCGACTCACGACGGCTAATGTAAAGTAATGCTTTTCACTGATATCTAGCTCCGATTAGTAGTCAACTTCGTGCCCTTTAATGTCACTTAAACTGAACCTAGCGAAATCTCGGCTATCACTTGAAGAATTGCCGAAATCCATTTTGAAAAACTAAGCGTAAAAACACCAAAAACTATTTTTAAAAATCCATTCAAATTCATAGTAGGCACTTGCAAATGGTGGCCACGTTGTCAAGCTATCGGCGAAAGCGACAGTAGCCGTCAGAAGTATCGGAAAGCCGAGAGATCGCGCTTTTTCAATGCATAATAGTATCGGGCACGTTGGGGTGGTCTGCCCGTTTAAGCGATCGGACGGAAATAGACGTTCCACCGGTAAAGGGTTAAAGTTTAATTTTTCCTCATAATGTGCCTTTAAAATCTTCACTATCTACATTTAATTTTCCCTAATCAATGTATGATTTTCATTTGTTTCTTAGACTGTCTCATTCATTCTTTTCTGTCCATCCATGATATTCTTTGCATTTTTCTCAGAAACCACATTTACACTGCCATTAGATGTTTCTCAGTTTGTCTTCTTCTTGCTAGCTTCATATGCAGACAGCAGATAGGTCCTATTGCACCTCAACATTCTTTTTCTCACTGAGTCACCTCTGGAGAGTATAAAACTAGTATGTGAAACTCAGATAAGGCACTTATTTGAATAACAGTTTTCAAGATCTATGCTACGATACAGGTTTCATAATTTTGTGTAAAATGCTGGCACCTTGCCGTCTTGACTGATGATAGTTTGTTACATTGTGCTGAAAAAAGGCATAATATCCACACACAACCCATGATGGTAGCTAATGTGACAAATCAGACCAATTCACGTGGTAAATGTTCATTCACAATGGATGCCTGTGAACACGTGGTCATTTCCACCATCATGCACCATCTGACGTTTCACACGCTTGATGTGTGACCTATCTGCAATCCTTTTCTCCTTGTCTTTATTCCATTTATGATCTTTGCCCTCCATGCAACACAATTAGCTGAAACTTGCTCCCAGGGTACAATATCAGTGCCTGTATCAATCATGTCCCGCTTATACACGTCTTTGTACCATAGTAGAGGCGACCCCCGAGATCTTTTACCCATCTGTAATTCACTCAAAAAGATGTCCTTTGATATTCTACAATCGTCCATCCTCCTAACGTGTCCTATCCATATATGTCTGTGAAGTCTCAGCATAAAACAAACTGTCACACAACCCGACCTTTCCAATACTTAAGTATTTGTGATTTTATCTTGCCACTTAATAACAAGTATTCTTCGCAGACACAGCATGTTTAACGCTTCTATTAGTGAGTAAGTTGACTAGGCTTCACTGCCATTCAGAAGAGTACTAAGGACACAGGCTTGATAGACAAGGACTATTGTTTTCACAGTAAGCTTCCTATTCTCCCAGACTCTATTTGTTAACCTGTCCATTGTTGTTTTCAACTTTCATAATCCATTCTCTTCGACTCTATATTTTATGAAATAAATTTATAAACTTTACTTTCTCTCCCCCCCCCCCCCTCCTCCCTCTCTTTATCCCTCTCTTCTCTCTAGGTAACCTGCCTGCCTGTTTTTGAGTAATCACTTTTTTGTTTGTTGCTGTACTGAGATCAATAAACTATTACTCAAATGCATAGAGGCCCTAGCAATTAGACATCTAAAACCAGAGTTGTGCTGACAGAAAGATGTCACAGTAACTATGATTACCGCGGGGATAACATTACTCCACATCTAACAGTATCAGAGACCTTGTGTGTTAAATATTTCATCTAAGATATGATTAATCCATTCACTTCACGTGGTGTATAATTCTTTTGTATACACCTGATGAGATGCAGCATCCTGACATCCTTCTCCATTATTCAAAATGCCAAATGTTTATTTTCCAGGTAGCTTTAAACCAGGGGTGGCCAACACAAGGCCCGCGGGCCGCATGCGGCCCGCCGGGAGTCATATTGTGGCCCACGGAGTGGGAAACGACGATGTGGTCGAAGCTGTAGCACGCTTGCTTCTTTAATTAACAAACAATTTAAAAAAATTAGGTGCGTGGCCCGGCAGGAAATATTATTTCTGAAATTTGGCCCGCCTGCTGAAAAAGTTGGTCACCCCTGCTTTAAACATTAATTAAACTTTTATGTTACTTGATCTTGCTGAAAGAAATATGTGTTGTATGTAAGGCTGGGTATAGAACATCCTCTGCCTCTGAAGGAACTTGAACTCCAGTTGTGTCAAATTCCAGAACAGGGCAGATACACTAAAACTGAGGTTCCATGAGGTGCTGTATCACAGTCATATCACAGTATGCGATGAGCCTCACACATTTTTCTCTCTGTCTCACTCACATGTTTTTGCTTGTAAAGTCTGACATGTTTACTCTTTGTCTCACTCACATGTGTTTGCTTGTAAAATTTGCCATGTGTTTGCTCTCTGTTTCACTCACATGTGTTCGCTTATAAAACCTGACATGTTTCCTCTTTATCCCTCTCTCCCTCCTTCTGTCTCTCTCTTTATCCCTCTCTCTCTAGGTAACCTGCCTGCCTGTTTTTGAGTAATCACTTTTTTGTTTGTCGCTGTACTGAGATCAATAAATGATTACTCAAATGCAGAGAGGCCCTAGCAATTAGTCATCTAAAACCAGAGTTGTGCTGACAGAAAGATGTCACAGTAACTATGATTACCGCGGGAATAACATTACTCCACATCTAACAGTATCAGAGACCTTGTGTGTTAAATATTTCAGCCAAGATATGATTAATCCATTCACTTCACGTGGTGTATAATTCTGCAGTATACACCTGATGAGATGCAGCAAACCATACCAGGCAATAAACCATGCAACCTGTTGTTTGTGACTTCTATGTTTAAATTTATGAGATTTAATAGTTGGAAATCTAATACAACAAAAATGAGTTATGGTTGCATGTTATCTAATTGCTAGATTTGTCAGCGCTGGCCCCAGATTAAGCAGCTTTATCTTGGACCAAACAGAAGATAATTTGGGAGTGGGGGATGTTATGCGTTACCTGCCAATCGCCTCACACCAGATGCTGCAGCTCTGTGGGTATCCATTGCATGACCTCAGCACTGACCTGCTTCAGCAGCTGCCTCCGGGAATTATCTTTAAGGAGTATGCAGTGAAAGTAAGTTTAACCTTTCTCTAAGATCTCTGAAGTTTTATCAAAACTTGGAATTCTCAGAGTGCATGTCTTTGCTTCTGCAGTGGCATACTAATTACTCAGGAGCAGCATGGCTTAAAGATATAACTTCCACCTCTTAACTGTGCAGACTAGTTCGATTCACAGCATGGTCTGAACTTCCTCCTCTCCTCTCCCTTGCCCCATAGATCCTGGAATAGTAGATCAACATTCACCCTTCTTGGAGAAGGGAGAAAAACCCCAAATACCTATATCCCATGACAGTTGGAAAATGTAAAGCCAAATAGGCTCTTTCTTGAGCTAAATTATAAAACCCAGCCACAATTGGAGAACATGACAACTGTAAGGATCAGTGGGGGAAAAAAGGCAGAAAAAGACTCAGATAAATTATGCTGGATGTTGACAAAATTCAAAACCAAACAAAACCTAGGCAATTATTTCCATATGAATCAATGTAAATCCAATTAATTCATTCTAGACACTCTGAAATACATTACCAAAAACACATTTTATAGAGAATAAATATAGTTTTTAATACTAAAAAAACAATAAGAAATTAATATACAAGACTAATGTAAAGAATAAATGAACTTTTAACATGGCATTTACTTTTCTGAAGACTCTTCTTGGTGTATGGAAGACTGCGAGGAGGGGGGAGAGAGAGGTGCAGATATTATTGTTTGGAAGGATCTTAGGTGTCAAGGCACTATCTGGGGGTCAATTCCTTTCTTGGTCTTTTTGTCTTTTGTATGAAGTATTTCAAACCATCCTTTGCTGGCCTTAAAATCACTAAGTACACTAGCACTCGTCCCAGGCATTTTCTTAATGAGATCGGCAAACAACACATCTGATTGCCTCCAATACAGAATTGCCATCTAACTGTTTTTGATTTATTCAAATTAATATTAACTGTTTGACATCTTCAGTTGTTTGTGATCTCTATTTCGTTAGCACATTCATGTCTTTCGCTACATTAGCCTCCTTTATTGCTTCCTTTTTTGCTGCAATGAAACTTATCGTGGATGGCGACTTCCCGTACATGCTGCCGATTTCAACAATCTTAATGCCTTTCTCGTATCTTTCAATGATTTCTTTCTTCAACTCGACCGTGTTCCTGGCCTTCTTCTTTGAAGGACTGCAGGCTGTGGAAACTTTCTTTGCTCCCATGATGGAGCTAATAGGAAAGGGTTAACTTATTAGCAAGTGATTCTCACACAGTGAGAAGCAACACCAAACTTGAGTAGAAGAATGCGTGGGTCCCCTTGTTTTCGCAAAATTAACAGCAAGGCCACTTGGGCATGTCGACAAAATCTGAGGCAGCCGATGAAAACCGAGGCATATTTTTTGCGGAAAAAAATCGACGAAAACTGAAGTCAACGAAAACCGAGGTTCCACTGTATTTCCATAAGTTGTGCTCGATTGATTGTGATCGTTGGATTAACGATATAGTTGGATCCCAATATAGTAATAGATGTTAAAGGTACTTGATAGTATTTGTTAATTAAGATAACATTTGTTCATGTCTTGAGTTGCTGAGTCAATATCTCAGCGTGCTTCATGACACTGGCTTCCATTGTAGAAGGTGAGTACAGTTCCGCAACTGAGTTATGAAGGTGTGGCCACTGCTCCCACCCCTCTCCTTCTCCATTATTCAAAATCCCAAATGTTTATTTTCCAGGTAGCTTTAAACATTAATTAAACTTTAATGTTACTTGATCTTGCTGAAAGAAATATGTGTTGTGTGTAAGGCTGGGTATAGAACATCCTCTGCCTCTGAAGGAACTTGAACTCAAGTTGTATCAAATTCCAGAACAGGGCAGTTACACTAAAACTGAGGTTCCATGAGGTGCTGTATCACAGTCATATCACAGTATGCGATGAGCCTCACACATTTTGCTCTCTGTCTCACTCACATGTTTTTGCTTGTAAAGTCTGACATGTTTACTCTCTGTCTCACTCACATGTGTTTGCTTGTAAAATTTGTCACATGTTTGCTGTCTGTCTCACTCACATGTTTTTGCTTGTAAAGTCTGACATGTTTACTCTCTGTCTCACTCACATGTTTTTGCTTGTAAAGTCTGACATGTTTACTCTCTGTCTCACTCACATGTTTTTGCTTGTAAAGTCTGACATGTTTACTCTCTGTCTCATTCACGTGTGTTCGCTTATAAAATTTGTCACATGTTTGCTGTCTGTCTCACTCACATGTTTTTGCTTGTAAAGTCTGACATGTTTACTCTCTGTCTCACTCACATGTTTTTGCTTGTAAAATTTGTCACATGTTTGCTGTCTGTCTCACTCACATGTTTTTGCTTGTAAAGTCTGACATGTTTACTCTCTGTCTCACTCACATGTTTTTGCTTGTAAAATTTGTCAAGTGTTTGCTCTCTGTCTCATGCTCATAAAACCTGACATGTTTGCTGTCTGTCTCACTCACATGTGTTCGCTTATAAAATTTGTCAAGTGTTTGCTGTCTGTCTCATGCTCATAAAACCTGACATGTTTGCTGTCTGTCTCACTCACATGTGTTTCCTTGTAAAATGAGTCACGTGTTTCTCACTTCTCTCTGTGTTACTCACATGTGTTTGCTTCAGGTAACCTGTTAGCCACGGCTCCCCCATATGAATTCTAGTACACACAAACACACATTGGGATCCTCATGTTGACACAAAGTTTATCACTGTTTTCAGAGCCTCAATAAATGATCAGTAAGGGAAGAATGGAGCACTTGTGGAAGTATCAGCCTGGGTCAACTCATAGGGAAAGATAATGCTTTTCTGTGCTGACTTGTACATCGCTCATGTTGTATTTCTTTCTTCGTCTTCTTGTACGTTTCATCTCCCAATGGTGCATAGACCTTCAACCAACTCCTGCCAAGCTCTCTGTAGTTTTGCTCATAATTGGGTGGATTTTGCAGCTAGTTTTCTAAGGGTTGTGGTAGCCAGTCTTGTGCCAAACCTCCTTATTTGCCTCTTGCGATGTGCCTGGTAGATTACGATTTTATTATTCTTTGCATCTCCTATATGTCCCTGTAACATACAAGCAGTGTTTTATTCATATATATATATATATATATATATATATATATATATATATATATATATATATATATATATATATATATATATATATACATTTCAGGCTGATCATGACTACAAAAAGTTTTGCACAACTTTAGTTGACCTAGGGTAAGAATTTCTCTTTTGCATTTGCCACTGTTAATAATTTGTTGATTGAATCATATCATACCATGGGTATGTGGTCTTTTAGAAAAATATTGAGAATATCTTGGAAAGAGAAGGAAGGATATGCTGAGGTATTGACAGCTGCAGCCATTGACCAGTTCTCTCATTAAAGCCGTAAGGAGAAGACAAATTGGGCAAAGCAACAGAAGAGGCGGAATAGAAAAATAAGTTTACTATGAGGAAAATACTGGGCAAAAGAGGCTAAATATTGTTTGTTGCCAGGGAAACCTTTCCATGAGGAAAAAACTGGGCAAGAGAGACTAAATATCATTTGTTGCCAGGTTATCCCTTTCTGTGAGGAAAAAACTGGGCAAGAGAGGCTAAATATTGTTTGTTGCAGGGTAACCTTTCTATTAGGAAAATATTGTTTGTTGTCAGGTCATTCAGAAAGCAATGGCAAACTACTGAACGTAAAACTTGCCTGGTACATGAAAAGCAGCGGAAAAATGGAGACCGTCCTGTAAGGGAAATGCAGCATATTAAAAAAAAGTTGAATCACTGGCCTCCATAATAGTCTAAGAGTATGCTAATGTTTTACCATTGAGATAAGAAGATGTGGACATTGCTCCTGACCCATCTCTTGTTCTACTGTTCAAATTGTCAGAGTTAGATTTAAATGTTTTGCAGATAATTGTAAACACCTCTTAATGCAGGTTTAGCTTTCTGAATAAGTGTTATCGACTTTTGTAAATGATACTAAATCCAGAATATTCTCTGCCTCTGAAGGAACTTGAACTCCAGTTGTGTCAAATTCCAGAACAGGGCAGATACACTAAAACTGAGGTTCCATGAGGTGCTGTATCACAGTCATATCACAGTATGCGATGAGCCTCACACATGTTTGCTCTCTATTTCACTCACATATGTTATTCATAAACAGCAATATTTTAGGGTCATTGGAGGATGATGTGTTTAATCAACAGCACATTTGTAAAGACTTTCATGATGAGTACAGATGTATGAGACAGTGAAGTAACTGAGTTGGCTGTAATGAGCAAAGCTATTATTTAAACACAGAAGCCACAAACAATATGTTGCAACATTTATTGCCTGGCATATTTCGTCATGTACATATTGCAGAGTTATATGTTATAAGAAGTGAATAAATGAATAATACTTTAGCTCTAACAGTTAAAACACATAGTTACAGGTATTGTTCAAATGTAGAGCATCTGTTATCCCTCATGGCAATGTTAAATATTACATGAACCCTTTCTGTTTGCATAAAACCGGCCAGAACTGCCTAATTGCTAACTCTTCAATATATTTGAGCAATCGCTTATTGCTCGTCAAATTCAATATACAAACCCATTTTTCTTTGTTCATGTTATGGCCATAGTTTATTAGTTGTTGAGAAATCTACGAGTTGGGCATTTTATGGCCTTTCAACTGCATGGGAATTCCTGAACATAGATTAACTGTTTGGCAACTCGATTTGCCAATTGTCTTTCTGTTCTGCCTATGTAAGTTGCTTGGCACACACTGAAATTGATAAATGCAGTTTGATTTGGTGTGCGGAGACAATAATTCTGTTACAGATGGAGTAGGTGTCAGAGTGGTTTTATATCTGATCATTGGTTTGTATGCACATTGACCAGACAACTTAACCTTGGATGAAATTGAGGTCTTGGGAGATTTTGGAATCAAAATAACGACATCTATAATATTGGGTACATTCCTAATGAGCTATTAAAATCCACATATGTAACTCTGCCAAAGAAACCAGGTGCTTTTGAATGTGAAGATTATCACACAGTGCAATGCATCTCTTAATTTCTCCAGAAGGCTAGTGCTAATATGGGCACAAAATATAAATATTATATTGGTTTGCCAGATAAGTCACAAGAATTAATTTACTTTGTACTACTTATGGACATTTATTATTTAAAACAAGTTTAGTGGTAGTAGAATCTTTCATTACATCATAGTATGTTCCATTTTATTAAATTTCAGAATCAACTACTTTGTATGTCCTGGGACGGCAGCATGGAACAGGTAGCTTCTGTCTTTTGCACACATTTTATTTGATTTTCTGTTTTTCTTAATGATTAGATAATTATTACTACATTTTAATTGTGTTTGTTTATTCTTTAACAGAGAGAGAAAGAGAGTATAGCGATATCTTGTAAGCTTCTGTGAAGTATTACAAGTAGAAACATAACATTCTTTTTTTGAACATTAGCAATTCATTTTAAGGCAACTATATGTGTAACATGATTCTGTCTAGAAAATGCAAGAAAAACACTAACTGAAGGGTTTTTTGTTAAACACATTTACTAACGTTCTAGAGAAATAATGTCGTTAAACAGTTGTCAGTGTTAAAACTTGCTAAGCAGTTTATGATGTGTCAATATTCTGTCAAGTTTATTAGTTCCACTTGATGTCTGTGTGTCACTTGATGTCTGTGTGTATAAAGAAGTTTGTGTCTAAACATAAGTGCTGAAAAAAAGGAATCCATTTCACAGAGCACTCAACTTAGTAAAGGGGAACAGGCTAAAGAGGGGTAAATAATAGTTAAGTTGGGCTGGAAATACTGTCAAATAATAAGTCAGCTGACTTCACCTTAACATTCAGAGACATTTGTTACTGTGGAAATGTTGTCTGTAACAATGGCACTACTTTGGCTGGAGTCACAGAACTGCATCTGTGCTGGCATAGTAAGTGATTCGTTGAGCGTGATCCAGAAAATATAGGCAGGTTTCACATGCAGGCTTTGAATTGAATCACTGCTAAGATGGGGACGCAGAGGTGTTTCCAAGGCACCAGGGCCGGGTTATATACTGGCCAAGACCTATTGACGCGTCCTCGTCGAGCATCCTGGGCAACAGGTCCCTTCAGGGTCCTGGCTAAAGTCAATAGGATCGCCGATTCCCCCGAAGTCGGAGAGTGTCTGCCTGTACGGCGAGGAACCACCAGTCTGCACACCAATAAGCCAGACATGGGACAATAGATACTCACGCAAACCTCAGGTCCTGTATGACATCACACTGATATTGGACAACAGGATGCCTTCATCCGACATACAGGACCTCGCGTTGGAGCTCAAGCCAACGAACACAAGCAAGCAAGCACTGCTAAGATCCACATTTCATAGAATTGCATTCATCTTGTGAAGGCATCAAGTGCTATGACTGAGCAAATGGGCTGATTATGTTGCGATTATATCAGCAGATCAGTATGTTGCGATTATATCAGCAGATCAGTCAATGTACTATGGAATGAAGACTTTTCAAATGAATGAATCTCTAGTTTTACTGCAAAATGTCAAATTAGCGATCAGAGTCACCAGGAAAGAGGACCGCTTCAAACACCTAAAGAGCTCATCTATCAACACTGAACTGGCACATTTAGTCACTGTATGCTGGTAGATTTATATCAGAGATTAGAACATGCCGGGAGTGCAATGCTGATAATCCACACTGAATGGAACTGAAAGCCATGGTAAAATGGTGAATTTAAACTAATGAGAAATACAGCATTAGCTATACAGCCTTGAGTGTACTTATCTTCCAGCCCTTGCATCTCTGGATTCTAAGATATTTTCAGTATCGTGTCTGGAAGCTGGAGCAGCTGGAAAAATACTAACTTTGAAATTGCCACTATTTTTATAGAATTTTGAAAGTTTATTTTCTGAGTATCTTAATAAGGAATACATGACCCATCTCAATTCTTCTTTAATGTGAAATATTGACTTATATTGTTGATTCTCTTATTTCACATGTTAATGTTACATATGATGTTAGAAAAGGAAACTATTTTCTCCCCTTTAGTCTGGCCGGGTGCCCAGAGGCAGCCGTGAGCAACATAGTTTCAGCAGCTACTAATGCAGAAGGAGCCCTAGGCATGGTTATCTGTGACTGGACTGGCAAAGGGCACCTCAACCATCAACCTTTCTCCTGGCCAGGTATCTTGGCAGGGGCAGGGTTAGCATGGAATAAGAATACTTCAAAGGTAAAAATGATCCTTCATACCTTACTTTTCTGTCTTTGGTCAGATTAACTGAGACAAAATGGATTTTATTTGTAATGTGAAATTGGTAATGTAACTCCATTAAAGCTGTAACATTTGCATTGAATGCAAGAAAAAACAATGTGGAAATGGTCAGCTTTATAAGAAGTGAATCATAAATAATAGAGTGGATATTCCAGTAACATTCTTCATCAGCAAGTTAAGACAAAAGGATATTACATTGACAAATGGGTATTAATATTACTACATTAAGATATGATTATGTGTAAACTTGTACAGTGAAAACTAGAGTAATAATCTGATAATAAGGCTAGTCGAGGTAAGTTTTGCTTGCTAATAAAGATTTTTTCCACTTTATTTGTTATTATACTCTTGTAAAGCTGACTTTACTCGCTGTCTGATTTTCTTTATAGTCTAAATGTACGTGACCTCATGTCATGGTTTCCTCTTCTGTTAAGGCTAGTTGAGGAATTAGTAAAAAGAAAGAATCAGTGTTCTTTTTCTCTTTGCTAATTGATTGTGTTTGGTTTCTTCCTGTTTCAGTATTTGTCTTGTCTTCCTGGTCTCTTGCAATCTCTCCCATCTCATGCACCCTCATGGCCAAGGATGTCCTGTGTCCATCTTCATACTGGTTGAGCCCTGCCTCTACTTCCAGGAACCCTGCCCTTCATCACCGTTCTTCCCAAATCCCAGGGACATTTAATATGTCTCAAGTAGTTCAGTTTCCCAGGCATGACACAGTTTATGAGCCAGTTGTCTTTCATGTTGACATCTTCTTCTCACCACATACCCAAAATATCTTCACTCTCTACTGTTGTTTAACACACAAAATAGTCGCTTGTTAAAGTTCACAGAAGCCTTAATGATTAATCTTCATAGGCCAGTTTTGTGCAAACAGAAAGACATGATCGTCAGTTTAAAATTACCCTGGTAGACAATTGACATTGCTGTGCAAACATGTGTATATTTCAGCTTGAAGGATTTATCTAGTTACTTTATATTGTGTGAATTCTGCAGTATGTACCTGACGAGATACAGCGAAATATGCCTGGCAATAAATTGTGCAATCTATTGTTTGTGTCTTCGTTATTCAAATTAACTGTCTGCGCCTAATTGCTCTAATCCAATCTACTATTAAACGCTCAGACCGGCTGGACCACAGGAACAGTGTAAATCTGTCTGCTTGGCAATCAAGAGCTCACATCTTCAGTAGTTTAAATACCGCCGGTGAATTTAGTTCACCTGTGCTATCCAGACTTTTTCTATCTAGTGTCCCTGTTTCCTTATCAGTCGCCACATGAAGCGTTTCTTCCTGTTTCCAAAGGGCACCTTCATGTCAGGGAAATGGCGGAACAAACCTTTGTAAAAACAATAACTGTGTGGCAGACTTTGTTTAAAACCAAACTGACATGATTGTTTACCTGTTGTGTTCAATTGGAGGTTTAAAGCCAAGAGGATCAACATAATTGCACTGGGTTTTATCCCTTTGGTTCAGTCTCTTTCTACAGAAAAGCCTGCTGAAAGCATTGTAGAGAACATGTACTCCGTAGCTCTAGGGAGTTTACACAGGCTGAGGTGTAAGCGATGCCTGTGGGGTATGAGTATATGTGATGCAAGTTCCTGCATGTCAGATGTTGCTTGACAAGAGACATCCATTTACAAATAAATAACCTCAAATGTCATATGGAAGGCCACCAAAGGTAGAGAAGTTGTAGGCAGAAAAAGGATAAATATGATGAACAAAAAGGAGTAAATAATGACTTTGTATTAGTTGCTAAATTAGACATTAAAAACAGTTTACAGTTTTAAAAAAATAAACATAAATCTTATAATGATATAGAGGTGAATCACAGTGAGAAATGAAGACTGGGACCTGTTATTAAAACAAGAAAATGGCATCATTTAGACTCTGAATGTCAGGCAGCAACAACTGTGTGGGTACAACATCTTGCCAGTAGAAGACATGAGTAGTTAATTAACAAGTGTCTTCAGAACATGTGGTTTGTGAAGGATTGCTTTCATTTCACACAGATACCTCCATAAGCACCCCAGTCTCCTTCTGTAGATCATAACAGGATAATCTCAACACAGTACACAAACTCTGTGGCACTGTTTAATAAAAAGAAAAGGACCCCTTTTTTAAAATTATGAGACGTATTGGATACGTGAATGTCAGGCAGCACTATAGCACTGACAAGTATCCAAATGTGTGTATACTAGAATTCATAATGCTATAAATATGTTGAGGGTCAGTTTTTCTCATTCAGATGTTTTGTCAGGCATTGGCTTTTATAACTGTGATAAGACCTCCATTGTGGAGCAAGTATGCCAGGCGGCTTCCAATCATTAGAAGTCCACCCTCACAATTGCTTCGGCTCTTTTACCTTCCTGACACACTCAGGGGTGGGCCCGCCTCGGTCATGACTAAATCTTTACAGTGTCCATTTACTAAGGTGCCCACAAAACCTCCTTTTGTCAGCCTGGTCAGAGAATACCAGGCATCTGTCCACTACCACAGAATTAAGGGGACATATAACATATTGAATTCTTCATTGATAAAAATCACCCACAGTTGAATTGCAGCACCACACTTTTGAAGTTAAAGGCTAATGTGTATCTCAAAACTACTCCACTCTGATTAAAAAAGGACTTGAAAACAAATGGACCTGGCTTACACTTATTGGGGATCTGTGCCCCAGGATCAGCTTAAAGGAAGAAGAAGAAATATCCTTTAAAATCAAAGTATTGCCTGATAAAGATATTGTAGACGGTGATGGTGTGGCTTTGACAACATCTTGGACATAGAAGAAAATCAATGCTGAGATTTTACAACTGGGGGTCTTACTGGATCACTCATCCAAACCTTAAGAAAAAGCACATTAAATTATAGGGCATATCAACAGTAGTGTCAGAATGGAGAAATTAGTCTTTAGTGAGGAAATGCAAGGCAATAAAAACTAAAGAGAATAGAAGGATATATATGACAAGCTTAAACATTTGAGAAACGGGTAACAATTAAAGAAACACCAGTTTCATTAAAATATTAAATGAGAGAGAGGAATGAAGAATCATGATCACCAGCGTCTGCTCCAGATCAAGCACCTGAAGAACATAGCAAGCATGGGAAGATCAGGCCTTGCCAGTGATGATGAAATAACAACATTTCAGCAGATATGATTTACTATGACATTTGTATCATGTTCATCCAGTACCCAAAAAAAACATACTAAATTCACAATTGAAACTTTTTGGTTTATTCATTTTGAATAATGACACATTTATTTATGATTAAACACTTCCAGCAGACTATGACTTTATATCTACCATTGTCTAAGTCTATCACAATCCTGTGACATTCTCTGTAACATTTTTGTAGCATTCTTCTCAGTAGCAGGTATACATTGATATTCTGATAATTCATTATGACTTAAGAGATCACAATTTCCTATGTATATGTAATAGAACTGTCACATTATCAGTGTTGACAGGGTTAAAACCAAACACTTGGCTATAGCATCTTGTTGATTTTAACTGAACAGGATATTTTAGAAAGCTCTTTGCCAGCATTGCTGGACCAGTATGTGTACAGAGACCGAGGAGGAGCTTTGGGAAGCATTGTCGTTGAGTTGGGTCAGGCAGAAACCTATGCCATCCGTAGAGCAAGAAACCAAGGAAGTAAGTTGTTCAGCTCATTTTGCCATAGAAACAGCAAACAGATGTTTGTCACATATTCTCAGTTCAGTGTAAAAAGTTGCTGCTTGTCAAATAACTGTTTGCTTGTTGACACAAGTTCAGGGCTAGAGTGGTTAGGGATAAAACCAATATAGGTATGTTGACGGGGGAGGGGCTGAGTGGTCTCGAGGTATGGTGTCCGCCTCGAGTGCTGGAGGTCCCGGGTTCAAGCCCTGGTGAGGACCGGGATTTTTTCTCGTGGACTTCTAGTAATAAAATTTCCCCTGATCTCTGGGTAGTGAGATCAAACGCCTGTGTGTATTGTTGCGCACGTAAAAAATCCCTTGGCAGTTGGAAATCGAAAAAGAGTAGCCTAACGGCGCTGCCCAGGTAAAATTTCGAGTTAAAAATCTACCCAAAATATTTCAGGATCCTCGCCGGTGCTATGGAGTTCGTGCACTGAGCTGAGTTTCTCCTGACTCAGGCTTGAGTTAAGAGAAGAACAGAGCACTTATGGGTTACTCGTGTGCCGTGATGTTGATCCGTCGAATAAACTAAACTAGCAGTATATAAACTAGGTATGTTGACATCCTGTGCAGAAGAAACAAAAACTCATATACTGTGCCTCACAAAAATGCCAGACCAGATGAAGAATAATGTAAATAATAGAAAAAACATGAAGTGTAGGGCAGCTTTACAAAGTACAATTACAGAAAACAGGATGTTACTGCCAGCAAGAAAACACAACAATATACAAACCACGGAGATGACATTACAGTGACTGAGTTAAGACATAATACACATAATGAACAAAAATGTGTTGCTTTTCTCAGAGGCTCTGGATATGAAGTAGACTGAATTCTGGCATATATAGCAGGAAGTAGGAGGGTTTGCTGTCTTGTAGGAGGAGGAGGAGGTGAGAATGGTTCAGTGGACATGTCTGGGAAATAGTGGGGGTGGGCTGGACATGGAGGTGCATAAAGAGGTGGGTAATGTGTTATGAAGTTAAGATATAGTGATGGACTGAGTATGAATCTGAGGAGAAGTATCCTAGAGGGTGTATCTTTAACATGTGAGTCTGTACCAGTATTAGTTGGTCATGGTGTGGTCGAAATAGATGAGTACTGATGTGCACAAATACAGGATTGTTTTTTAAGCAAAAAGAAGAAAAAGCAAATTGAATGGATGATGAGCATAGAAATATAGTCATACATCTAGGTCATGTGGAATGTAATGGAGAGTCTAAAGATACACATGAAATTGACCAGATCTCTCATCAAGTGCCGTTAGGTCTAACACTATATACCCAACACTCCTCATGGCATGAAAAGAGGTACTTTACTTTACCTTATATAACTACAGAGAAAAATCCACATAAATCCATTAAGTCACGGCAGGTGTGTTCAATGTTTCCATTGCAACAACCTTTGTCAGGGACAGCACAAACATTATTTTACAAAATATTTCATAGAAAACAAACATTACAAATTATCTCTACCTTAAAGGGGATTGTAACATATGACCAATGGGTGGACAAACAAGTGTGCTGGTCACTGTGCAACTGATCACAGCAGCTCCCTTATAACATGATACTGTCACACAAATGTTTCTACATTCCACATTGATCACACAATATCTTGCTATCTATATAAATACACACACAAGCGGTCTTGGTTATTTCTGTATTTATTTTGGATGGCCAGATGATGATTTAAATGACTTGCCAGAAGAACAAGGCTCGATTCTGTACAGATTTCTCATCCATCCTGATGGTGTTCCTCTAGAGTTCCTGTCTACTGATGCTCTACAGGTGAGTTAATACCTTAGTGTTGTTAGTGTTTAACTCTTTGAACCTGAGATCTCAATGTGACACAAGTGTTCCTGTCTATTGATGTTCTCCAAGGGAGTCTATACTGTAGTGTTGTTAGAGTTTAACTCTTTGAACCTGAGATCTCAATGTGACACAAGTGTTCCTGTCTATTGATGTTCTCCAAGGGAGTCTATACTGTAGTGTTGTTAGAGTTTAACTCTTTGAACCTGAGATCTCAATGTGACACAAGTGTTTCTGTCTATTGATGTTCTCCAAGGGAGTCTATACTGTAGCGTTGTTAGTGTTTAACTCTGAACCTGAGATCTCAATGTCTCACTGGTGTTCCTCTAGTTTCTGTCTACTGATGATGTTCTACAGGTAAGTCTATACTGTAGTTTTCTTAGTATTTTAACTCTTTAAACCTAAGATATCAACCTGTCATTGCTCTCAAGTTACTGATATACTAGTCCCACATATTAGCTCTGTGGGAAGTATATAAATGTATCTTTATGTGTGGGGAGGGGTGTTACTATGTCTTGTTGTGTTGAAGTTAATATAAAATAGCTACAATCAAGCAATAGTTGTCTATTTTAAATTGTGATCCTGATAAAAAGATGTGTTAATTAAGGAAATAACTGTTAAAATGATTGATAGTGGAACATGTTTTAGGCAGGGGGAACATCTAATGAATCACATTTAATGTATCATATAAATTTGGTATATGGTAGGATCCTATACACATACAAGTTCAACTCCTTCATGCTTGTTCAGACCTACATCTGTTCTCTTCTTCTTTGTCTTGTCATCTCCCAATGAAACATAGACCCTTAACCCACACCAAGCCCTGCGTAGACTTGTTCAGGATTGGTTGCATTTTGCAGCTAAAATTGTCTGTGGGATGAAGTAGCCAGTCTCACACCAACCCTCCTCAACCGCCTCTTACAACATGCATGGTTGGTTATAGTGTTCCTGTTCTTTGCTTCCCTACAGGGCCCCATAGCAGATGGATGACTATCTATAGTAGACAATATTTGTGGAACAGATATGCCAAAAAACAAGTTCAGAATCTGCTTCTGTCAAGAGCAAAGTCGTGACATTTTTGGAGAAGAAAGTATGGACAGGGGACTATCCGGTTGTGTCTGTTACAATAATATTGTCTTGTTTGGATTGACCAGCTCTGTGGCAAAGGGGTTATGGGCACAATTTGTAATCCCGCATACCATGTTCGAAACACAGTAGTGGGTGATTTGGCAGCAGACAGCTTTGTGTCTATATTCAGAAAGAATGGCAAACTACTGAATGTAAACTTGCCAAGAAGTCACATACAGCCAAAAAATGCTGGAGTTGACTGCAATGTCCTGTATGGGATACGCAACAAACTTTTTGGGGGGAATGGACCATAGGTCCATTTATTATATATCCAGTTGTAACTCAACAGAAATGGGAATTAACTGTTAGGATGAGAAACAAGAATGGAATGACTGTAGATGCTCAAATTCCACAACTGTTATTGAGTACAATACTTTGACATTTAGCTGCAATGTCAGTGACCAAGATTGTCATCTCAACAAAACATGTTGGCTTTATCCCAGGCCTGGATGGCTTACAGTGGAATTCTTCCAGTGGGCATGTAATTATGTCTCATCATCATATGCCATGCCAGTAAGTGCAGGCGGTCATGGTTGACTGTCTCACATGATTTACTGTCTCACATGATTTACTGTCTCACATGGTTTACTGTCTCACATGGTTTACTGTCTCACATGGTTTACTGTCTCACATGGTTTACTGTCTCACATGGTTTACTGTCTCACATGATTTACTGTCTCACATGGTTTACTGTCTCACATGGTTTACTGTCTCACATGATTTACTGTCTCACATGATTTACTGTCTCACATGGTTTACTGTCTCACATGATTTACTGTCTCACATGATTTATTGTCTCACATGGTTTACTGTCTCACATGATTTACTGTCTCACATGGTTTACTGTCTCACATGGTTTACTGTGTCACATGGTTTACTGTCTCACATGATTTACTGTCTCACATGGTTTACTGTCTCACATGATGACCAGATTCTTGAATCAGGTCTGTCATCTTTCCGGTTTCAAGATGGCGACGGACGGTCGTGTTGTTTTGTGTTCGTTAACTTTTTCACGTAGGGGATGGATTTATTCATCTCGTGCGTGTAATTGGTGTGCCAGGATGTAAAACCAGGAGTTTCTACTCAAGATCTGCGCGGGTGCTACGGAGTTCGTGCATCGAGCGAAACCATCCTTGAGTTAATTTTCAGCAGCGTGTGTGGTGTTCTCAGTCTGTGTTTACGTTTTCTTCAACATGGCGGAACAACGTGTTTTCTTCGTGCGGTCAGCAGTCAACATACCGAAGCGGCGTGGTAGCCGCACAGGGAAAAAGAAGCAAGGTAAGCGTGGAGGTTTGAGGCGTTTTAGACTCAAGTGTCACCGACTAGGACTCAGGAATATCCGTATTCTATATTGGAACTGTGCCAGTGTAAAACAACGGGGTTCTATTTTAGAAACCCTAGTTTACAGGAACGACATTGTAGCACTCCAGGAGACGAGACTGGGCGATCAGCTACTCCAAATTGCCCGCTTCAAATGTTTCTACAACAGACGACATCTGGGAATGGCGATTCTCGTTCGCGACAGCGTGGTGGCATCAGAGCTAGACATGTCCAGTTGGGACAGTGACGATATACAAATACAGGCGTTGAGAGTTCATTCCAGTATACCATTCGTGGTGGTTAATGTTTATGCCCGCAATGCCAGTGTGGACGCCCAGAAGTGGCAGTGCTTAAGTGGCATATTAGGCCACGAGAGAAATGTTATTTTCTGTGGTGACTTTAACGCTAAAGGCAGATCATGGGGAAACACTTCCTCCAATACACAGGGGGAGGAGCTCGAGACTGCACTGGAAACCATCGACCTGGTTTGTATCAACAGTGGCTGTGTCACCAGGACAGCAAGCCGTCCGGGCGATGAGGACAGTGCTATTGATCTGGCGCTAGTTTCACCTTCACTCACTACAGTGTGTAGATGGGGTGTCCTAGGACACCATGGCAGCGACCACCACCCTTGCAGCATATTGGTGGAGAAAGGCAGAACCAGGCAATACAAACTAAAGGTAAAGACTTTCCAGTATGACAGTACAGGGCAAGATGTGGTGAGTAAAATAAGACGTGACAAGCGCAGAACGTTTCAGGGCAGGAAAAAAAGCTGGGAGCAGCCACCGTGGTGGAGTTTCGAGGTGGAGAAGGCTTGGGTGGATAAGCGTAGTGCTGTAAGGAGATGGCAGAATGCCAAGAAGAACAGAGCTGGTCATCCTAGTCCCTGCTTGCACTTAGAAAGAGAGATGCACACAAAAGTAAGTTACTTCAAAAAACTGGTCAAGGTTGTTAAAAGCGAAAAATGGGCAGAGGTGTGTCAAAGAGTAAGCACAGACTGAAATTGTTCTGGCGACTACATAAAAGCATGAGTGGTGTAGTCAAGAATAAGAGCATTTCTGACTTCCAAGGTGCTGACCTCATCTGGCAGAGGACTGACGAGGACAAGGGCAAAGCCCTCTTTGAACGCTACCTTGAGCAAAGCAACCAGACAGACATGGGAGGCCGAAATCTGGCCAAGGAGGTTACTTCAGACAGATGCAAGGCCCAGAACACTTCGGATGAAGACACAGTGACAGTGAAAGAAATCAAGGCTGTGCTTCGACGATCAAAAAACAGTGCTCCAGGTCCTGATGGCATAAGATACGACGACATAAATAGGTGTACTGACAATGAGCTAGAGAAACTAGCAGACATGTACAACAACAGTATAGGGAGTGCTAGCATCAAGGAGGAATGGTTACACAGCTATCTGATTCCCTTGCCGAAGCCTGACAAAGACCACAAAAAAATTCAGGGATATCGAATTATAACCATGCAGAATGCAATAGGCAAGCTGCTGGAGAAGGTAATTGCCAGGAAAATATCAAGCCAACTAGAGAGGCAAGGTGTTTTCCCACCCACCCTGGGTGGGTACCGTCCAAAGAGAAACCTGGACCAATGCAGCCCAGGATGTCTATGAAGGTTTCCACTCAGGCACTGAAACCGTTGCTGCAGCGATTGATCTTGAGGACGCATACAACAGAGTACCACTGGATTTTTTAATGTTTCAGCTTCTCGAACTAAACGTAAGTCCATTCCTCCTTATTTGGATCGCTGCAGCCCTCTTCCAACGGAAAGTAGTTTTTAGATGTGGCAGTTGGACTTCGGAACCAACAACAATATATCCTGGCCTACCACAGGGATCACCATTATCTCCGGTACTGTTCAACGCCTACACAGTGAGAATCACCAGTGAGCAGATCACTGGACCTGGCAGGACATTGTCATATGCCGATGATGTTTTAGTGTATCGTCAGGGGAAGGATAGAGAGGAGGTTACTGTGGAACTACAAACCGAACTCAATCGCATAAGTACTTGGTGTGATGAAGCTGGGGCAATGGTCAACCCAATAAAGGCAACAGTGACTTGGTTCTCGTTGAATAATCATATTGTCAACACTCCAACACCAACTGTAATGCTGTGTTCAGAGACGGTGGAAAGAACGCAGGCAATGAATTACCTGGGGATACGGTTTGATCGAAGCCTTGCTTATAATGTGCACATAGACCAGGTGATAACAAAGGCCAAGCGGGGTTTGGCAGCGATGCGGGTGATGGCGGCAGCAAACTGTGAGCAGCGCCATCTATGTCTTCTGTACGAGGGGTTGGTCATGTCCGTTTTGGAGTATGCAATGGCAATCCTGACTCTCAGCCATAAGCAGATAGAAAGGATGGAAAGGATACAGAATGAAGCTATGCGCATTATTCTTGGATGTACAAGAGATACAGCATGCAGGGCGATGCGCAACCTTCTTGGTTTTCCAACCATTGAAGAGAGAATACAAGGTTGCAGGGCACGCGCCTACCTCAGAATTAACGCAAACACACAACATCCACTGCATAGTGAAATTAGGAAGGTGAAGGGCAGCAGGTTAAAAAGAGGACGGTCGTGGATGGGTCAAGCCGAAGACATTCTTCAACAGGTGTGTTCACTTGAGGACTTAGAACCTGGCGAGGAGTGGGTGCAAGTGCCAACAGACTTCTGCACATCCTTTTCAGTTTGCCTCCAACTGGATAGAAAATGCAGACATGAAAATCCGGCTGCTGTTGAGGCTGAAGTACAAGCGTTGATTTTTGAGAATTCGCTAGACGGTGACGCGGTCATCTACACAGATGGGTCGGTCGTCCGTCATGTGAGAAGCTCATGGGCCTTTACAGCTCGGGCCGGAGGGAGAATTGTGAAGGAGGACTCTGGTGCTTTCACTGAAACCACAAGTAGCCTGACCATGGAAGTCATGGCAGTAAGTAAAGCAATAACATGGCTCGAGACACAGACATTCACTAGGGCTTGTTTCCTTAGCGACTCAATGAACATGATCAAGAGGATAGAGGAGGGGTCGATCCGAAGAGAATGGTTGCTGCCTTTGGAGCGGTCTCGACTGGCAAAGATTAGTTTCATCTTCGTGCCAGGGCATGCGGGAGTACAAGGAAATGAGCGGGCTGACAAGCTCGCAGGTGAGGCTACTGTGGAGGGCGGACGTGCCATGGACCAGGCCGACATTTTGAATGCTCTACGAGAAGTAAGACTTTTGCGAGAACCAAGTGATGACTGTGAATCTACAACAATGGCCAGACTGCGAGAGCAGCAAATTAAAAGAGGGGTGGCCAAACAAGAACACTACGCAGGAAGCCAAAGAAGATTTATAAACCAACACAGAACTGGCGTCGTTAGCCGCTACACGTTGCGGGATTTGCTGAGGAGGGGATCCGAGCACTTATGGACTGAATGGTTCGATGTGCAATGAGGATGATCTGTCGACTAACTAACTAACTATCTTGACCCAGTTATGCCATGTGGCTAAGACATCCAGGTCATTATTTATTTGCCTTTCCCATCCTGTTGTGGTTGCTATGATATTATTGTTGTTGATTCCAGAGCTGCGGAAATGTCTGTTCTTGACAACCCGTTGCCACTTTTATGAGAGTTCAAGTCCTCTAGTAGGTGGTGACTGTGGTAGCTTTCCCTGTTTGAAAGTGCAGAGGCTTTGAAGAGAAGGTGGTTGGTGGTTACAGAATGATGAGAACAAAGTGCTATGTATATAAACTCCTCTTCTCACCAGCATGTCACCAAACATATCAGGAAGTGCCAGGCAGCTCTCTCTGATGTGCACTCACAATGTGTGTATGGGGATGCCATCAAGACAGAGGTCCAGCTTACTATTGAACTGATGATTTTGGCTTGCAAGTAAGTTATTCTTTAATTACCACGTTTCTTGTTCACCTGCTGCCTTCCATTTCTTAGTGTAGCATGAGTTCCCAACCAGCTGACATCAAGCTCTTAGTAGACTTATCCATGATTAGTTGGATTTTGTAGTTACATTTTTCTATGGAATGAAGTAGCTAGTTCCCATTCCAACCATCTTTAGTCACCTCTTATAATATGCATAGTAGGTTACAGTGCTGCTATTCTTTTCTTGTCCTTAGAGCCCCATAAACACACGGCGGCACAGTACCAAGTTTATCTGCTTCATTGATCATGTCTCTCGCTCTGTATTCTCTCTTCTGGTACCACACCGTGAAGGTTTTGGTGATGATATCCGGCTCTTTTCCGATGACATGGCCAGTTTAGTGTCACCTTTCAGGTGGGCACATAAAATAATGACAATCTCATGTCGTTCTTCATAAAGGCAAGACACATGATGGAGTGCTTGTGTAAGTAAAGGAAAGGACCGTTCTGCACGAGTTGAAACATAATAGGTGCATGATGATAATTAAGAAAGTCAGTAAAGGATTTCTTTACCCACCTTAAGGAGCATTGGGCATGTGGTGCTAGACCCATATTTCTATAGACCAATCAGCACTCAGTGGGTCACATGGTCAGTATCATGCCTGCATCCTTTGCTTCCCAGGACATTTCCTGGTAGCCATTTTAGGCTGGGTCAACCTGGCAGTTCAGGTCAGTTTTATAAACTGCCTGGATGGGGATTCAAACACGTGACCATTGGGCCGGCAGGCCAGCATGCTAGCCATTGTGCCCGGCCGGCTCTCCTGAGCGCTTGTGTATAGTGAACCAATTGGCTTACTTTTGTATGGGAACACCATTTATACATGGATGCCTCTGCCATTGTGCCCGGCCGGCTCTCATGAGTGTTTGTATATAGTGAATCAGTTGGGTTAGTTTTGTATAGGAACACCACTATACATGGATGCCTCCGCCATTATGCCCGGCCGGCTCTCATGAGTGTTTGTATATAGTGAATCAGTTGGGTTAGTTTTGTATAGGAACACCTTCATTATACATGGATGCCTCCGCCATTGTGCCCGGCCGGCTCTCATGAGTGTTTGTATATAGTGAATTAGTTGGGTTAGTGTTGTATAGGGACACCTTCATTATACATGGATACCGCGGCCATTGTGCCCGGCCGGCTCTGATGAGTGCTTGTATATTGTGAATCAGTTGGGTTAATTTTGTATAGGGACACCTTCATTATACATGGATGCTTCTGGCTCTGTGGCAAAGGTGTTACGGACGCAGTTCGTAATCCCGCATACCGCATTCAGAAAACAGTTGCGGGCAATTGGCAGCAGACCACCTGACATTGAGTTTTATAAAATGGTATGAATGCCGGTCGTTCTGAAAGCAATGGCAAACTACTGACAGTAAACTTGCCTAGAAATCACAAACAGCTAAAAAATTCTGGGGTTAACTGTGACGTCCTGTAAAGGATATGCAACTAACTAACCCAGGATAATGGTCTATCTGACATACTCTAACCTCCATATGTGCTGCATTCTCCTCCAGTAGGTCACATAAGAAGACTTACACAATACATGAACTCTTACCACAAGCAAGGGTTCGCAGTGAATCATAGTATCACTGACAAGTGTGTTATCTCTGAATGTTATATATATTACAGTTATGAGACTGGTTCCGTGTTTATGTGACTTCTCATTTTGTTTCCAGGATTGGTAAAGCTCTAGTATTGTCAGGTCGCAAACCTGATAGACAGACTGGCATTGGTGTTGTCAACTTTGGGATCAGCAATCTCACAGTTACTGCACGGACTGATCTGGCTAACAAGTAATCACGTGTATTTGTTTTGAAGTCAATGCGTGTATTTACAGTTTATATTGATCACATTGTGCAACTTCTTTTTTATACATATTTAGGAAATTTCAAATTTAGGTATCATTGTAGTAGCACAAAATAAGATATATGTCATTAAAACAACTATGCAGTAAAATGAATGACGCAGCTAAAGTATTTTGCATGAAAATAAACACAAGTAAGACAAAGACGATAGTAATTGCCCCCAAAAAACCCAGAACATTAATATTACTATTAAGGAAAAGACCACTGAGGAAGAAAGAAAAAGACCATTTAGCAAGGTAGAAGTTTCCCTATCTGGGCCAAATAATTAGAGAAAATGCTCGTTGGGAAACTAGATAAGACCACAGATTCCAGTAGCCAAAAGGTCATTTTGAGATAAACATTTCTAACATCAAATAATGTCAATATTGAGCTGCATATGTGGCTCAAGAGTTGCAGTAGCCCAGTAGTTAGGTCGTTTCTTTAATAGAGACAGGAATTTTGTAACCGACCTGGGCTGCCAGGTTAATCCAGTCTAAAGCTGGTACCCAGAAGTGTTCTGGGAAGTACTGGTGGCCAGCATGCTATTGACTGGGTCACCTATCCAGTCTCACAGTCACTGCACCGACTGATCTGGCTAACAAGTAATCACATGTATTTGATTAGGTTTATATTGATAACATTGTGCAACTTTTTTTAATATGTATTTAGGAAATTTCAAATTTAGGTATCATAGTAGTAGCATAAAATAAGATATATGTCATTAAAACAATAACGCAACAAAATGAATGACGCAGCTAAAGTATTTTGCATGAAAATAAACACTATATCATCATCAAGTACCGTGACGACTGGCGTAGGCGTTTATGACTCTCCACAGATTTTGGTCTTTGGTTTTCTGGATCAACTCTGCTGTTGATATTCCTCCATGCCACCATCGCAATCCATCCAGCATCATTTCTTGTGCTCTGCCTCTCTTCCCCTAGATATTTCCAGTTGTCACAATGTTCTCCAGCGCCTCTCTTCTCATCACATGACTAAAAAAAGGCTGGGCAGAGAAGGGCACTCACTTGTCCTGACAGTCGGATTGGGCTGTCAAAGGCTAAGGTAACAGACCTCCATGTGGATGTGGAAGGCAAGGGGAAACCACCACATTATCTTCCCAAGACTTCATGACTAAACACACTTCAATGTCAGTAATCAATGTCAATGACTGTTTTAGGACATTCTTGTCCGGTCAGGACATCAAGTGACACGAGTGCCAACAAACCACTATATGTCTTTCCCTTAATAGTAATATTAATGTTCTGGGGTTTTTTTTAATGGGGGGGGGGGGGGGAGAATTCAGTTACTATCGCCTTTGTCTATACAAATAGGAGGCCAGCACCATATAAACAATACACCTCAGATGTGGAAAAGTATCTGTCCTATAGCACTGTATTGCTCTTCTGAAACATTGACTCTACACAAAAGATGAACAGAGCTTGGAAAATGCTTAAGATGTATTATCAAATGATGCAAACAATGAGGTGGAAAAAACATGTCAAATGAATGAATTATTAAAGATATTTGAGAAAAAAATTTACAGTAATTGAATATAATTGAATATACTTATTCCAAAAAAAGTTATCTTGACTTGGTCACAATCTGTTACTAACAATACTGGTAGACAAGGGTAAAAGGATGGCCTAGGAAATACTATCCACTCAAGCATGCAGTGATTTTGGGGCTCAGAATTTATCTGAAGAGAGTTGCTAAGAATAGGAGATAGTGGAGGGACATGATCAGTCCACTTTATCACCAGTTGTTGCACTGATTGATATAAGGAATGAATGAAAATATTTGTTCTCATAACTGAGATAGGGATTTCAAACAACACAGTACACAAGAATTTTTCACAACAGCAGACCTTTAAAGTCTCCCTCCATTTCTTTTGTTCTCCGGGTTCCAGAGAAAGAATTTTCTAGTTATATGCAAGGGGTATTCAGAAAGTAATGCACATCGTTTTTCTCAGCAGCTGTTTATTCAAAGATCATGAAATTTATACACAATATGCATGGATATGTCATGTAAGCATCAGTATTATTCAACATAATCCTCATCAACATGAACGGCTTTATGCCAGAGTAGGGTTGCCAGATACGTGGGCACCAAAAGAAGGACATAATAAGACAAAAAGGAGGACATATTGAATGTTTCATTTAAATCGTTCCAGATTAAACCCACAATCAGTACAATTTTATTACAATAGCTGCCAATAAATTTTTTATCATAGCAGGTGGTTGGTTTACAGAAAGAAAATATTCTTTCAAAGCAGTAAACAGCCTCAACAGCTGGAAACAAACTGAGCCATCTAGTTTTAGAGTGATAGAGTAGTTGCTGATAGTTAATGTTGACATAGTCACAAAAATCCTTTATAGTTTCTGTTCTGACAGTGTATGTAGAAAATTAATTGAATATCTTTAGGACAATAGATTCAACATCAATCTGCATTAAATCTGTGCCGTGTTGGATGCAGAACATGAGCAGAACATCCAACGCCTACTAATGGCTTGCTCAAGGCTTCCTTCAAGTGCGAGAACACATTTCTATCTTCTCTTCTGTTAATGCCTCCAAAATTCACATTGGCATTGTCACCAGCAAAAGCAACACATTTGGAGTACAAATAATGTTTTTGGAGTGTTCTCAAAATATACTGTGATATAGTTTCTGAGGTTTCATTTGGTGTGTTGTCTAACTCGAGAATCTTAGTTTGGATTCCACCTGCTTTCCAGTCAAAGTACTGAACAATGATCGGAAATATTTTCTGCGAACTGTGATTGCTAGCATCTGCCGAAAGACCGAAACATGAAATACCACTTAAAGATTTATCCAATTCATCAACAGTGTGGGGGGACAATCACCTGGTTTATTATTGCTTCAGTCTTTGTTTTGCACAAGCACTATTTTTAGCAATTTCTGAATCTTCAAATAATGTATGTGTGCATCAAACCAGCTGTGCAGGTCATCGAGTTGTAAGACTGATGATGACAAACTGTATGAAATGCCAAAGTTGCTTCAGCCGCATGCACTTTCAGCAACACATTTGAGTACTTAGGCTGAAAAAAAGACGTCAATATGCTAGATGATGCGGACACTTTGATTAGGTTTCTATGTCTCTCACTGTCAAACATAGCGCTCCAAGTCTGTAGTTCCTTTGTTGGCAACGAACAAGTAATATCGCAAATCGTACACTTTGCCTCTTTCTCGTTGCGTCCTTCAACGAAGCATGAAAACTTATTTTTCATAGTGTTCGAGAATTTGAATTTTCTCTTTGTAGAAGCCATTTTCATAAACATAGATGGCAAAAATCACAATTTTAAAAAACAATTTTAAGTGGCATCTCTGCTACCGGAACCTGGAAATAACATTAACATTTTGACCATAGAGACTACAGCATTGTTAGTGTTGCCGAATAGAACAACAGTTAGATTCAAATTATATAAATAATTGGTGTTTCACATTGGGTATAAATAGGAAAATTAAATATAAATATTATTAAGCAATGGGTTTTAATAAAGAATGTAAACACACGGTAGTGTGTAGATACATTGTAAGTTGTAACAACAATACATAAAAAATGATAACATAAAATATTAAAAAAGCCGCACATTTTAAAGGTTTTTAGCTTTGCCTGCTGGATGGAGGACATTAGGCTACAAAGGAGGACATGTCCTCTCTTTGCCGGACATCTGGCAACCCTATGCTAGAGCGACACACGTGAATATATTTCTAGCTCGTACTAGATTTTGTCTGGATCATATAGCAATTTCTTTGTTGCATGAATCACTCCATCTTCAAACCTTGTCCCACAGAGTGGATCTTTAAGTGGACCAAATAGATGAAAATCAGAGGGTGCCAAATCAGGACTATAGGGTGGATGGGGTAGTGCAGTCCAACCCAATTTAGTGATTGCTTCCCGTGTTGCCAGACTTGTGAGGGAGCCCATTGTCATGAAGGAGAAGAAGGTCTGCTGGAATTTTGTTCGGTCGACCTCTGCAAAAATGTTGATTGAGTTTTTTCAGTGTCTTAATGTAAGCTTGCAAATTGATTGTCTCTCCTCTTGGCATAACATCCACAAGAATCACACCTTCAATGTTTCAAAAGACAGTGATCATGACCTTTCCAGCTGAAGGAGTTGTCTTGAATTTCTTTCTTCGTCGTGATTGCGGATGATGCCACTCCATTGACTGTCTCAGGTTCAAAATGATGTGCCCAGGTTTCTTCACCTTTAACAATCTTAGACAAAAAGTTACCTCCATCAGCATTAAACGCTCCAACAGTTCAGAAGAAGTTGCTTTCCTTTGCAATCAGTGGTCATTTGTGGGACTTTGAGTAACCCATCTTGTGCAAACCTCAGAAAATCCATGTTTTTATAATTGCATTTGTACTACCATTGCTGACTGACAGCTGTAAGATCATTTGTTGCGTAGTGATTCGCCTATCAGTAAGAATAATTTCTCCAGTGCATTTAACCCTTTACCAGGCAGAACGCCCTGAACGGGAAAAATGTCCCAAAGCGTTCATGATTATTAAGTGTTGTAAAAACACGATCTCGTGGCTTTCCGAGACTTCCGATTGTTTGCGTCCGGTGTTATCGATAAGTAGTTCACATGTGCACCATTTGCAAGCGTGTGCAAGCGATTTGATTGGATTTTTGTATAGTTTTCAGGGTTTTTACGCTTTGTTTTTAAAATGGATTTCATTGATTCTTCAAGTAATAGCGGAGATTTCACTGGGTTCAATTTAAGTGACACTGCTGTTAATCCTAAGTAGATATCTATCAATGATATCTGCTTAAGCAGTACATATTTCAGATCTCTCTGAGACTTTTAAAATGATTGCCGATCAAACAAATTAGTATGCTAGACAAAAAGGTCGAAAGATAAATTATCGAGCATGGGTTCCAACAAATACAACCGAAATTCAGGCGACATTGGATTATTTATTTAACACATGAGTAAATTAATAAATCTGCTTTCATTTTCCTTCATTGTTTATTTTAATTTTTAAAAATCCGTTCACTAACAGCTTAGATTTGATGTTTTTACTAACGTAACCCTAAATATGACCTACAACCGGAAAAATGTTGCCCGTTTAGAGTTACAAAAAGTAAAATCCTGTGCCCTGTAAAAGGTTAAACATTTCTGCATTGTTGGCTGTGACGGGACATCCACATGCTGCCGATCAAGCAGTTCCGTATCTCCACTTCCTGATTCTTTGATTCTCTGAACCCAGCAAATGACTACTCCTGTCTACTGCAAAACTTCCATACACATCAATCAGATTCTTGTGAATGTTCACAACAGTTTCCTTCTCTGCAACGAGAAATTCTATCACAATTTGCTGCCTATAACGCAAGTTGCTAACCAAACTCCATTTCACTGATTTAAGGCAGCCATGGTATTTGGTCGTTTGGGTTGCAATTTGGTGCACACAATCAGCAGATGCCACATGTGAAGTGTGCAAACTGTCATGCTTCTATCTTAATTATTAGCTCAGAAAAACAATGTAGGGCATTACTTTCTTAACGTCCCTTGTACTATTAACAGATTCTCTTAATGTGTGCCCTAACCAGCACCATTGTCTTTCTCTCAGCTCCACGTTAGGGACTCTGTCATACCATTACAGGCATTAGTTGTGAATATTTTATTTAAAAAGTTTGTTGCACATCCTGTACAAGACGTTGCAGTTAACCCAAGCATTTTTTGGCTGTTCATGATGTCTTGACAAGTTTACATTCAGTAGTTTGTCATTGCTTTCTGAACAACCGGCACCCATTCCATTTCATAAAAACCAAACTTAAGGCGGTCTGCTGCCAAATCGTTCACAGTTGTGTTTAGAATGTGGTATGCTGGATTACGAACTGCATCTGTAGCCACTGAGCCGGCTGAATATTTTATAATACTTGCTAATTTGCGTGCATGTACTCATGTGCTGTGCTGTGTAGGTGGGTGGGGGATGTAAGAACGAAGAGAGAAGAAAGCACAGGCATGATTTTATTTAATTGCTTATGTTTTTCAGACTTCTAGAAATTATCAAGCAATTTAAAGAAGTGTGGGCCCTGAGATCAAATCCTACAGTTGGACTTAGTGACTCTCTGCAAAGACTTAGAAGTTTATTCAAAGTTCTGCTACCAGAATCCTCTCACTCAGAGCTGGTGAACTTTGACCTGGGCCATTGATGATCAGCAGCTGTTTGTGGGCAGTGTCTCACTGTGGGATGTACAGGTGGGGTTTATTTATTATTCTCATTGCGACTCAGCTGAGCCAGGCATCGAAGTCAGATTATGTTACCAGTGAATGTTTGATTGCGCTGATGTGGTGCACATTTTGGTTTAAAAACATTTGTTTGACAAATACTTGACAGGCATTCAGTACCTGCCGCAGCTGTAGGTCTTCACAGCTGAGTATGGACATATTGTGCCTTCAAGCATGCAGCATCGAGCACTTGACACTATATCTCTAATAAAGCATCATCAACCACAAGTTTGAGTAGCAATTATTGTTTATTTTTCTTGTTTTTGATTAGAAAGCAGACTACTAGTATGTTCATAAATAAATTCACATGCATTGTTTGGCACTTATTGAAGTAGAAGAAAGAAGCAGAGACTAGAGGACACACTAGACAACATAACAGTTGAAAGCTAAAGTTACCTGACAGGGATTTAAACCTCTCATTTCCAAATATATCATATTTCAAGAAATGATATTCTGTTTACTAAATATCAATGGTATGGTTGAGATCAATGTACTGTGAATGTAGCTTGCTAGTTCGTTCTCTTAGGATAAAATTGGGAATCACAGAATTCCTCATAGATGACACATGTTTGCTTTTAACATTTCTGCTCTGCATATTATGAGGGGAAGCCATTAAGTAACAGGAATTTTACGAATAACCTTTTTACAATAGTGCAAACCAGAAATTTTGTGTGTTATTTCTCAACATAGTCCCCCCTGCCTGGCAAATACTTGGTCCACTTGTTTACGAGCCTGCTGATGCCTTCCAGGCAACAGATTTTGGGTGTGGCCTTAAAACAATTTTTTTGCTGCCTTCATAACCTCATTATCTACTAGCCTCTAACCCCCCATATATGTTCTTTCAAGGGTCTAAATAAGTGAAAATCTTATGGCGCCATGTCTGGTCAGTATGTTTGATGCTTCAAGACCTCAAATTTCAGGGCATGTAGTGTATCCACTATATGTGCAGTCATATGAAGTCGGACGTTGTGCCGCAACAATATTCCTTTTGAGAGAAGTCCCTGGCATTTTGATCATATAGCAGACTGCAGTTTGTTCAGCGGCATGCTACTGTATCGAACACTAGTCATATTTCACCCCATTTGCCTGAAAGGCACCAGCATAGCGGTCTTGTTATCCTAAAAGATGGTTATCATGAATTTCCCAGCAGATTCCTGTGTCTTTTCTTAACCGGAGACAATGGGTGTTTCCTTACAAATCTTTCTATACATTCATACACTCTCCCATAACTCAAACAACTGTCTCCATACTGAACCATCATTCTTCTATAAACAATGAACACCCTGTTTATCTGTGATGCAAGGCGATGGTGAGGTAGCCATTTTGTAATTGCTAATGCGCATGTGCGCATACCCTACATGGGGTATCGCTTAAAAACCTATTTGTGTCCTGAAATAATATTTTCTATTGTCCCTACTCTGCCATGCACTCTATAAGAAAATGCCTGTTACTTAATGACTTTCCCTTGTAGTAATGATGTGTACTACTGTTTACTTCTTCATCATGTAGCAGAGCAGCCCTGCTGCAGATCATTGCTCTGATCACGACCCATCTGAAAGATACTGGATCTGTCACCAGTTTCCCTGTCTTGTGCATCATCGTGCCCAGGATACCCTTAAATTCTGTCGTCCATCTTTGTGCAGGTTGATCTTTACCTCTTCTTCCAGCGACCATGTTGTGCATTACAGTTCTCTCCAAGCCATCGTGACATATATGGCCAAATTATTTCAGTTTCTGGGGCATTTCGTCATTTATGAGCCTGTTTTCTTTGATGTTTAGATCTTGTGGAATCATCTCCTCTCATCTCTTGTTCCTCTTGTACCTTGTAGTGTTGAAGTGAAGCGTATACAGCCAAAGAGTGTCCGTTTGTGGGCTTCATATATCGAGATTCCCATGGACTCTGTTATTCCCTGCATCCATCGTTTACATGGTCAGCCTTTTCTTCTGGTTACATCTGGTCTGTACATCATTGCTTGTTGTGGTATACTGTTAGTTGGTAGCCTGGTCACATTGAATATCAGTATTGTAGAACTTCAGTATTGTTTCATCATCTTGGTCCACGCTGTTCTAAGAATTTTCCTGTAACATTTAAATTCAAAAACCTCAATTTTTGTGTGTGATGATTGTGAAATGATTGATGATGATCATTATGTTGTCGCAGAACAGATGGGTGCTCTAAAATTGTTTACTATTTGAACAATGTAAGTGCTCTCATAATTCTGCCATAGAACCACATCTCATCACCCTCCAGATATCTCTGTAGCAGGATTATGAGAATACTTGGACAGTCAAAGAGTAATGAAGACATAAAAGAAAGCAGCTCATGAAGAAAATTGCTTAAACATATGCATGCACATATATCAGTGAGGAATTATTCAGCGACTACTGATATGTGACTCTATGGTAAAATTGTGAGAAAACTTGGACAGTCAAAGAATAATGAAGTTGCCTTGAAAGAACCACATTCTTGGGATATGTCATGAGCATAGGTAAACTGGAGAATATGACAACAGGAAAGTTACAGGAACAGAGATACCCAGACAGACAGTGTTGGACAGCTTGACATGGAGAAACATATTGGCAAATGATGTGACAGAAGACTGTGGACAAAAGTAGAGGAAAAGGAACAAATGCTTACATTTATGTATTTGTAATCTGTGCGTATGTGATGCATATAATGAACCTACGTTTAAATTATATTGATTTATTCAGTAAATCACTCACTGTTTGATTGAACACAGTTAATGCAAGGCACATGTTCAGTTGTGTAGAATCTGTTAAGTTTGAAAGGGTCAGTTAAGACTCATTAAAAGAGGCATGGATTAGCTGTGGGTGCTCATACTTAGCCAGCAGTTAAGTATCTGATGCACTTTATTAGCCAGCAGCTAAGTATCTGATGCACTTGGTCCTTCCATTTCCAGGATATTTAACAGATTCAGTACCAAACAAAAAGTAGTTTTGGACCAAAAACATGGATGACAGGAAATGGGAAGTGGGGGTGTGGTACAGTTGTGACTTAAAAATTGTTAATATGGTAGCAGACATGTTGAATTATAATGCAATGACAACAATTCAGCAATATATAAGCCCATGGCAGATATGGGAAGTCGCTTAAGATGATTAATCATCCCATGGCACTTAATCAGCTAAGTCTGTCCCTGTGCAAATAGATGATTGTAAAACAAATAGCTTAGTGCCCTTTTACAAGTCTGGGGTCATTTTGGGTGTGTGGTTAGTAGAGGACCGTTTTATGTGTCATGAGGTATAGTGGGCACACGGTGTTGTCCCTATATTTGTATAGACCATTCAGCACTCGAAGGGTGATGTGGTCGCTACCACACATGAGGTATAGTGGGCACACGGTGTTGTCCCTATATTTGTATAGACCATTCAGCACTCGAAGGGTGATGTGCTCGCTACCACACATGCCGCCTTCACTTCCCTAGACATTTCCTGGTTATCTTGTTTTGGTTGGTTTCATTTTTCAAATCTGCATCGATGGGGGGTTTGACCATATTACTATCAGCCTGGAGAGTAAGAGTTGTTAATTTATTTTATTTTGTTCTTTCTTAAAGTTATTTTGGATGTAAATAAACAGCTTCCATTTGCTCTCTGATTTGCTTATCATTGTTCTGATGTCATAATTAAGTGGAAATGGTAATTGCACAAGCATCTTATGAAAAGATAAGGCAAGCCAACAGGAATGTAATACAAGTGATATTTTGTGGTTTTATCATGACTGAATAACATAACTGCTGAATTTTTAGAAAATCATTTAACACTGCAGCATATAAAGTGTGTCATGAGAGGTATCCAAAAAGGGTTGGCTTGACACTGTAAACCTCATCATGTAGATAATCTTAGATGCAAAATTCAGCCAGTTAACAAATGTCTTCTGAACAGAAAATAAAATTAATTCAGTCAACAAAGCTGAAAGGAGGCTCTTCCAGCAGTAGAAGAATAGCGTGATGTGGAATTAGAGACAGGGTGGAATTAGAGACAGAGGGGAGTTTTAGAGACAAAGTAAAATTATGGACAGAAATTGATTTTGGGAAAGACAAGGGAACTGCAAGAGGTAGCAAAGGATCAAAAGGCCTACTCAGTTACAATGAGATAAATGTAATTTAATTTCATTTTCATTACATAGCGGGTACTTTTCTGTACATGGCTTTATCACGGCCTGCTGGACAGATGTGTGATCTGTGGCCAGTTGCCCTGCCCCAGATGTTTTCATGCTCAGGGTGTCTTTAATGTCCTGTGTCCACCTTCGTGTTGGTCAAGCCATGCCTCGTCTCCCAGGAACCATGCCTCCCATTACTGTCCTTTCTTGACCACTGTGTCATTGAATCTTCTTCTTCTTCTTGTTCTTATGCCTTTTATCTCTCAATGGGGCGTAGTCCCTCACCCAAGTCATGTCAACCCTTTGTAGACTAGTTCAAGGCTGGCTGGTTTTTGCATCTCAAGTTTTCAACTGGATGAGGTAGCCAGTCTCACTCCAACACACCTTGCAACATGCATGCCAGGTTGCACTGATGCTGTTCTTTGCTTCCCTCATGGCCACCAGTTAAACACGGGTGATTAAGTCATCTGCTCCAGTCTTGTCATTAGGTTTTTGGATCTTCTATAGTCCCCTCAGAAAATTGCCATGCATGAGATTTGGATCTTAAGGAAAGGCTTCGGACATTTAATATGACCAAAGTATATTCAGTTTCTGAGATATTCCAATTGTGAGCCAGTTTTCTTCACTGTTCAGATCTTGCAGAATGTCGGTGATATTTATTTTCTTGGACCAATGTTTCTATGAATTGTTCTGTAACATTTAAGTTCAGAAGCCTGGATTTTCTTCTTTAGTTATGTTCTTTAATTTACTTTAGTTAAATTTATTTCATTGCAGCTAAACCTGCCAGAATTCTTCTATACACATACATGTAACTGTCACTGAGCTTTTGTCATCAACTAAATTAGTAGTAATATTTGATTCTGTTTCTGGACTCTTCTTTTCTATACGATGCACATGCTCAACAGAGAGTAGTAATATTTGATTCATATGTTCAACTGTTGTTAGAGTAATAATATTTGATTCCATCAATAGTAGAGTTTTCAGTATACAAGGCACATGTTCAATTATTTAGTGCCACGCACTTATGACAATTGGAGGTTCTTCCATCCCAGTGTTTCATAACTGGATATGTGATTGCAGAGTTATTTTTGTTATACACCAAAATCTGTTAAAATAAAGAGCAAAACAGGATCATCTCTTAGTTTGTGAGGACAGTTATGTTGTGTGTATGCATGTAAAATATAACCTTCATTATCGTGTAGTGGATCCTCCTCTTCCAGGAACATGCCTCCCATTGCTGTTCTTTCCAAACCACCGTGACATTTAATATGGCTGAAGTATTTCAGTTTCCGAGACATGCTGCTTTTATAGGCCAGCTTTCTTCCATGTCCACGTCTTGTAGAGTGTATTTTTTCTATTGGTCCACCAGGATTCTAAGAATTTCTCTGTGACATTTTAATTCCAACACACAGATTTTCTTCTTTGTTGATTGTGAAATGGTCCATGGCTCACATACGTATGTTCCCACAGGAAAAGTCCATATTCTTAAATGTTTCTCTAATTTATTTACTGATGTGCCATAGCGTCTTAATACTGTTTGATAAGCATGTTCTTTACAGGATATCAGTCAACCCTACCATTTATTGGCTGTTTGTGATCTTCTAGGGAACTTTGCATTCAGTTGTTTGCAACCAACACTTATACCATTGTGATGATCATTGTAAAGAAATCTACTCCCAAATCACTCGCTCCTGACTTTAAACCCGGTAGATCAGGATTGTGAAACTACAGTCACTGTACCTAAGCCCCAGGCACTGGACTTTGATCACTACTGTGTCATAAATAACTATCAGATAGGAAATATTATCCTAAGCCCCAGCTTTGATCACTACTGTGTCATAAATAACTATCAGATAGGAAATATTATCCTAAGCCCCAGCTTTGATCACTACTGTGTCATAAATAACTATCAGATAGGAAATATTATCCTAAGCCCCAGCTTTGATCACTACTGTGTCATAAATAACTATCAGATAGGAAATATTATCCTAAGCCCTAGCTTTGATCACTACTGTGTCATAAATAACTATCAGATAGGAAATATCCTAAGCCCCAGCTTTGATCACTACTGTGTCATAAATAACTATCAGATAGGAAATATTATCCTATAACACTCACCAGACATGGATCTCCATGGCAACATGGTCAGGCCGTCTGCCTCACACTCATATTGTCTGAGTTCATTTTCAGACTCCCTCATTCAGTTTGTGAGTGCAGTCCTTTCTGGGACCCTGGCACTAGGGCTACTGAGTTCATGCTGAGGCTCCCTCATTCAGTTTGTGATTGTTGTCTTTTCTGGGACCCTGAGGGTTGTCACCAGAGCTACAGAGTTCATGCTCTACAATGCTTTCGGCGGGTTATTAGCCGCTCTACGGAGAGAGACTGAGTTAGAAGAGGTAAAATCCAGTGCAATGAAGTCAACCCTCTTGCCTTTTGAACTAAGAAAACATTTGTAAACAACATTGAGTGATTCTGGAGAGGTTGCAGTGTGTAGAAACAACTATTGCTAGGGCAGTAATCAGTGGTTAGTAAATGACCTACCCTGAACAGATTTCTGGAGTGTGTGGTTATGTTAAACGATCATTAGGATTCTTGTTGGTTTCTCAAAGATCATGCACTGTGTTGAGATACTCCATGTGTGATCTATGGGAGAAGACTGGAACACTTATGGAATTATCTGAGTGTTTTTTTTTTATTATCCTCTACAAAACCAACCAAGAGAAGGACAAGATTTCATTTGAGGGATTGGCGTAGTCAGAATCATGCTGGCTGCCTCGACCTTCCCATAGAAATAACCCAGTACGTATTTTGTGGTGTGGCTGGGTTGACACTGAAGCCACACTGGTCAGGAAGAGGTCCAGCCACTCCTGACAGGACTGATGTATTGGTAAGCTATTGTGCCTCAATGACTACATTACCACGGCTCAAACATCTGTGACAGAGATGGATACATCTTGTTTAAAACTGTGTTTCTGACTGATTAGCACTCTCATGTGGCTAAGCAAGCTTTCTTCTTCTTTGTTTTAAAAAATTAAAGAAATGGGTTTCATACAAGGTATTTTATACTTAGTTTTCATGGTGTTTTTTTCTACCTCCCACTGCTTCCTGCTTTTGTGTGTTTTATCTTTTACATACTGATGTCTTAAACATGGCCAGTTAATTATAATTTATTTGCGCATCTTTAGGAATGGCTATGACCTGTTAAGTAGTTCATTATGAGCACTGAACCATCGTTTTAATGCAACTTTATATCATATTTTCTCGCTTGTATCTAGCCAAGTATCATGTTCATCATGACACTATTTATAATAGCCATACTACATCCACGTTTTCTTTACTAGCATTCAAAAGGAGTATTTTTGATACTTTTGAGTCTCACTGTTTGGTATATACCAAGCAGTTGTAAACATCACCTTACCGCCAGCAATGAGTACATATTTACTGTTATAATTGTAAAGCATTTGCTAAACCTATGCATCTCTTGATTGTTGTTTGATAACACTTGTGGTTTCCTCAATATAGCTATGTGTCACTAAGTATACATGATGTGTTCTGTGAAATACTGGAACATTATGTCTTTTGAACATTGTGCGAACAGCTTGCTGCACTGTAGGTTTTGTATACTAAATTATTATGCTCCAACATCGCTTTGTACTGTAAAGAAAGACTCGCTGGCTCATTGTCTGCTCTGTTGGCTCTAGAAAACAGTGGGTAGGATCAGGTTGAACTTGGGGAGAGAACTCTTAACTGCAGACCATATAGCCCCTCATCATATCACGAGGATAATCACGCAATGGATCCCTGGTGATTCTTTCATACCTGGTAACAACAAGGCAGACTAGCAAAGAGATCTAGACAAGTCTCAACGAGTCTCAAAGCAGACAGTAACTAATACAAACTGAATAAAGAAAGTTGGTTGAACAAGTGGCTACTGGAGACACTAGGAGTGATGTGCATAAATATATACCCAGTCCTGACTCGAAACAAAATATAAACCATCTGTTAGGGAATGACCAGAGCACCATTTTCAGATTTTGAACTCAAGACACATCACTTAACATGCACCTGAATAGACCCTAACCTCAACTCACATCAGAGTCTGCTTTGTGTATATCTGTATAAGACTTCACAATGTGAGTATCCAGCTCTTACATATATCAGGAAATTATTACCTCCATTTAAGCCAGAAAAAACGGTACACTGGATATTTAGCAACACAACAGCTGATGAATAGCTGCAAGTATTATTACATGGAGTTCTTGGGAGAGGATGAGGAGGAAAAGAAGAGTAACACTGTCACCTACCATGCAGGTTGTCAGAGACCACTAAGGAAGGTTGGTAAGAGACTGGCTTCCTCATCCTGTTGAAAACTAGCTGCAAAACCCAACCAGTCATGAACAAGTTTACAAAGGGTTTGGTTGTGGGCCTATGCTCCATACAGGTATGAAAGGCTGAAGTAGATTACAACATGGCATTGGGCAACAGATGGAAGGCTGAAGATTACAACATGGCATTGGGCCAAGGTGCCACAGGATCATTAGCAAACAATACAAGAGACACGATACACATGGGTTGCTGGCAGGAAGATACATGTCTGTATGTGTGTAGGAGAAATTCTGGCCTCTTCAGTGACAATGAAGTTACCACTAGCCACATGTCAAGAACATCCCTAGCCTTATTCATGTGGCTGAGAAAGAAGCAGTGATAAACCAGTCAATGCTTGAACACTGACTGATTGTTTCTGTGAGTTGTGAAGATGATGGAAAGCACAGGAATGTTCTCTAAATGTGGCTTCCATATAGGTAACTTATGCAATAAATAAATGTCACTGAATATCAGAGTACGGAAATGGTATTTAGAAGCTGTTCTGCTACATGGCAGTGATTCATGGAACGTGAATGAACAAATTAGAAGAGCTTGGAGGCAGTAGAGACAGGATTTCTTAGACATATGTTGCAAATACCCTGGGTAGCCAGAGTAGGTAACAAGTGCCTGAAAAAAGCTAATGATAGTAGACCATTATACTCAAATATAAGAAGGAGACAAAGAATGTTCTTGAGTCAGGTAATGAGGAGAAAGGTTTTGGAACATATTGTGACAACTGGACAGATCAGTGGTAGAAGAGGCAGGAGCAGACTGAGGGAAATGATGATCGATTGGCTGGACTGTAGTATGGTGGAATGTCATTAGAATTGATCCCCAACACCAATGATCGAGATCTGTGCATATACATGAATGCCTTTGCTAGTTGGGAAAGCATATAATGATAATAATATAGCTACCATATAGTTAACATTGTCTCTGAACAGTTCAGAATTTCTTCTGTATATATATATAATGGAAATGTAGGAGAGCTTGTATATACAGTATCCAGATATGCCGACTACTACCCAGTTCTCTGACAGGCATTTCTGGACTCTGCTATAACCATATGGAGTGTACATATTGTCAGATGTTGCTCAGATGGATGTTATGTGGTGCACATGTGTGCTTGTGGTCATTGAAACCATTAACATGCCAGGTTATGAATATTTTAGCCAAGATTTGTTTGATATAGCGGAAGTGTCTTATATTTTTAGGCATATGAATTCTAAAATGGGTAATGCTAATACTGTAATAATAAAGGGTGAAATGTATTTGTCTGCTGGATGAAGTTTGTTTCTCATTGATTCATGTTTGTCGGGACTGTTATCTGTTCCACTGTTCACATGGGACAGTGGAGAGCATTTTGTGTGATGTGTACTGACACAGGACGGAACATTATGGAGTGACCCATTGTGAAACTAACCAGATCAGCAAGGGTAGCTGGTGATGGAGAGATGAGATATCATCTGCTGGATGCTGTATGTGTCTCATTGTTTCATGCGGGCATTTCATTGATTCATGCGGGCATTTCATTGATTCATGTGGGTATCTCATTGATTCATGTGGGCATCTCATTGTGGAACTAACAAACTGATAACAAGATCTGTCAAGGGTAGCTGGTGACAGAGAGATGAGATGTCATGTGCTGGGTAATGTGTTACTCATTGATTCATGTGGGCACCTCATTGATTCATGTGGGCACTTATTGTGGAACTAACAAACTGATAACAAGATCTGTCAAGGGAAGCCAGTGATAGAGAGACAAGGTGAAGTGTATTCACCTGCAGGATGGTTGATGGTTGTTTCTCAGTGATTTATGTGGCCATTTATTGTGGAGAAAACAAGATCACCAGAGGAAGCTGGTGATCCAGGAATTGCAATACCAATCTCACACATCAGGGAACCTGGGTTCTAACCCCTAGAAGGGCAAAGAATCTGTCGGAAATGAATTTAAAATTCTCAAATCTGAACACTCTTTTCTTTTACTTACGACGTTTCCATTTAATCTTTATCATCCTTTCTTTTCTCTTCTGCCTGTCATCCTCCCCGTTTCATCGTTTCATCATGTATTTCTTCCTCTCCTGCTTGACTATTTTTCCATATGTTTCCCTTCACATTTCACGCTAGGTCTTTTTTTCCTTAAGCTCAAGAAACACAAAATTAGAAGAAAGCAAAAAAAAGCAGTGTTAAATAATAGCAAAGCCAAGCCCAAGTAAAATAAGCAGAAACGAGTTAAGAAGCGGATTCAAGACAATGTATAGATGACCTTACAAGGATGCAGAAAGAGCAACATCGAAAGGAAACCTCAGAGACCTTTTCGGTACAACCCAGAAGATAGCTAGCAAAATATGGTGGGCTAATGAAAAAGAGAAATGGGAAAATGCTCACTAATATTAAAGATGCATGGAAGAAATGGGCTGAATACTATGAGGAACTCCTGAATAGACTAGTCCTAGATGACCCTCATGATATCCAGCATGCATAAGTGAAGCTGGATATCAACCGTGATAACCAATCTAGAGAAGTTAGTAAAGCTATCAAACTTCTGAAGGATGGAAAAGCTGCTGGTCCAGATGGTATCACGGGAGAAGCAGTTAAAACTAATATAAACACTTCAATTGAATTACTTCATTATTTAGCAGAACCTGGGGAATGTAACGGCTAGTTCCTAAGAAATACATAAGAATTATTATAGAGACTAAACGATGCAATTGACAAACAACTGTTGTTTGTCCATCAAGAATGATGATGACCATTCAGTTCATCCAGTGGGGTTGAAAGTATGGATCCATGAGTTCTAAGATTACTAATAAGGCCTATTTTGGCTCAAAATGTTCTTGACAATGTGGGCAAAAAAAAGCTTGACGTTCCAGGAAGATCTCATGTAGTGGGTTTTTCCCCCAGCCTTTTCTTCACAACTCTTGCACTCCTGTTTGCTTCCTGTTTGACTTTGGGCTCAATATCAACTTGGGGACAAACAATTGCGGAATTAACAGGCAGGCTTTCTAACAGATAAATCCTGGGCAAACCAGATAGTCGCATTGCACATAATAACAGAGCAAGGAATCGAACTGAACTCACCACTTTCTATTGGATTTTTTAATTGTGAAAGGCCTTCAAAGGCATTGGTAGAGAATCTCTTTGAAAATAGGTGAGGCATTATGAGATCCTGCGGAAAATGGTTAACTTAATAAAGGCAATATAGACAGAGACATGAGGTGCACAGGCCTCCGTGGGGGACCATTAAAAATAAGAACTGAATTGAGAGATGGATGATTTTCATCACCTGTTATTCTTTCTTACTATAGACTGCTTATGAAGACAACAACAAACACTGCACATAATAGAATTCAGACTCCTCTAAGAAAGCAGCTCGATGATTCTGGCCTATGCTGATGCCCTGACCCTCTTGTACTATACATTAAATCAGTTACATCATAAACTAACAACAATTATGTATAAAAATGGACGGAAAGATAATGAGAATAAATCAAGCATATGATAACCTGATCTCTCTCTTGGTGAAACCTCACTTAAATAGGTGGAATCTTACCCCTATTTAGGTAGCAATGTGGACAAAGATGGTGGAACAGATAAAAATGTCACAATAAGAATATAACGCCAGGCAATTTGTGAAGGTCACAGACATTACACTCAGCAACAAACTTAAGACTTCAATTCTAATACTAATGTTAAATCAGTACTGTTGTATGGATCAGAACAACAGAATGACCAAAACAATTACTAATAAACTACAAGCATTCATTAATTGACTCCTGCGCAAAATAGGACAAAAATGGCGTGACAGAATCACCAGCGTGGAGTTCATGGAGAGAACTAGACAAACACCAGTGAACCAAGAGGTGAAGAAAGACGCTGCCGTTGGCTAGGACATACACTGAGAATAGTATAACTAGAAATGTCTTTCTCTGGGATCAATAGGGCAGAAGATAGAGGAAGTCCGGTGCTTTTGCCGTAATTCACACCAAACAAACGTCACCAGCTATAATATTTAGGATCACCAGCTATATTTAGCACTGAAGGTGATCTCTGTGTTCGGGTACAGTTCGTGTCAATGCGTTTCAATTGCCCCACAGTGTTTCTTTGGGCTTTGGCAACCGTTTCTGTGTGTGTCTTGTCTCATCATGGGTTTTCTGGAACTGGCAGCAGCAGCTGTCCATGACAAGCCAGAATAGTGTTGCCTTTTCTGCAGCAGCATCCTGGCATCTGACATTCTGCTAGACACTGTTCTCATAATCATGTCATCATGGTGCTATCGCTGACTGAGCGTCAGGACAGATGGAGATGCCGACGACGACATTCACCATGTATGTCGGCAGGACATCCTCCCGCTGAGACAAGACCACATGGCTGCAAGGCCTCGCGTCTCCCGTACAGACAGATCATCATCATTCTTTTCGTATACTGCTGGTCTCAAGAGTTGACAAGCATTTCATTTGGCCAGTCGCGGGGGATGTCGCCGAGAGCAACTGTTGCACACCGATAAAATTGCGCACCGAGCTACGGCGCAACACAAGGAACCCCTAGATGTGACGTCATACCCTGGGGTTCCGTTTGTTTGGGGTGAATTAAGGCAAAAGTACCGGAAGTCCTAAACATACAAGAAGTAGAGACAAATGAATAATATGGCGAGGTCATGGGTGGAGCTACGTGTGATAGCTGAGGGCTTGACATCATTGGGGGGGGGGGGCGAGGTGGTTGAGTGTCTATACCCTAATGGAAGACGAAAGGTCAAAAACGAAGCTTTCAAATCGTGCATGGATTTTGAAAAAGATCCAGTGTGAACACACACACACACACACAAAAGATTAAGAAGGGTGGTGCTTTCCTTTTCTTCTAAATAGTCACAGTGGTATAGTCGTTGATGCACTTGCCTACCAAGGCGGCAGTTTGGATTCAGTTCCAAGCACTGGTAGGATTTTTTATCCCTGGCCTAGTAGATGCATCCTGGTTCACTGTGCTGGTAAGTCTATCAACATTGCTAATATGGTCAGTTTCCGGCGATTCCTTTCTGCCTAGAAGGTCACTAAGACACCACCTTCGATGAGATTGTGGGACATTGTAGACCACTTCAGAACCAACTCCTGGCGGAGTCTAGCCTTCTCAGACATTAGGACCTGAGGGAGCCAGGTTTCTCCAGTCACTTGAACCCGGCAGAGCGCAACCTTCATGAGGCACCAGAAACAAGGGGATGGGGGAATGGTCGCAGCTTTCTCGAGGCACATGCTGTGAACATTCCTTTGTGGGTTCATAGGCCCTCAACAAACATACCATGCCGGCCTTTCCTTTGCTATCCTTTTCAGCTTTTTTTTTATGTGTCTTCCCCATATTATAGTTCTGTGATTGTTCCTTGTGTGTAGGAAATCTGGCCTTTCAGTTACAATGTAATAGTTTTGTTTTTTTGTTTTGTAAAACTGAACATATACACACATGTCATTTAATTTCTCACCCTCTTCTTCAGGTCCAAAAGCACAATCACATAACGGTTTACTAGCTTGAAAGTGAAGTTCATGCTGTTTATACTGACTGCCTTTCTGATGCCCTAATGCTGGCTGTTTATACTGACTGCCTTTCTGATGCCCTAATGACTATTGTCGGCTCTGTGGCGAAGGAGTTACGAACGCAGTTCGTAATCCCGCATACCGCCTTGTACAAATGCAGCAAAAGCTTACAAGCAATTATGCTGAAACACAAGTATGAGTGCCTGTCGTTCAGAAAGCAATGGCATCCACTGAAAGTAAACCCAAGAACTCACAAATGGCCAAAAAATTCTGGACCTGACTGCGACATTCTATAAAAAAAAATATGTAACTAACTGTAATGACTATTGTAACTGAAATATATGCGCTGTAAGTTGAATGTTGGTGTGTTGAAAACCAAAGGCTGCTTATTTTCTGGTTGACTGTCAAGATAGTGATGTCTGCACCAGAAGTCCAGTGTTCTGGATGTCTATTCCCCTGCCCAAACTCCCCCCCCCCCCCATGGGACATAGATCCTCAACCATCCCTCTCCGAGCCGTCCTATCTTTTGCTATCTCGTGCAGCTCGGTCCATGCCATGTTATTATTCTCAATTTATGTTGCTGAAATTGTGAATTTATTGTGACATCTGAACAGCTTTGTGTGAATCTCTCTCTCTCTCTCTCTCTCTCTCTCTCTCTCTCTCTCTCTCTCTCTCTCTCTCTCTCTCTCTCTCTCTCTCTCTCTCGCACTGTTAATCCACAACTGACTAAACACACGATTGTCTACAGGATACGGCCAGCAATGTTTTCTGCCTGTACACGTTTTCACGGGCGACAGAACCGTCAAAGGCAAGCCTGAGGGCACTCCACCCAAGCACCAGCATCCGTGCAGCCCGGCACTCATGTCATGGCATAACAAACATTGGGACACTGTTAGACAGTAGGACACATACGACTCAACATTATGCCAGAAAACATCAATTGTAAAACATTTTATTTAAAAAATACTAAAATACATTTAAACGTATATACATACGTTAACATGTAAAAAAAAAAAAAAACGTACAGGACCCTTTCACACTCGCCTTGAGCCTACTTGCTTGAAATGGTTGAACAAGTAAAGATCCCCTTCATACGCTTTAATGTGCACTTGCCATATATCACCAGTCACAATTTTACAGACCAAATAGACTTGATGGGTCATGTGGTCAATGTCACACCGGCCGCTTTCACTTTCCAAAACATTTCTTGTACCTACTTTAGACTGGCTCAATGTGGAAGCCCAGGTCAATGTTTTTTTTTTTAAAGCGCCTGGATGCTAATTTGAACCCATGAGCACGAGTCCGGGAGGCAAGCATCTAGTCCTACACTACCACTGCGCCCTTTTTAACATAGTTGTGATGATGAATACAGACTGGGTGAGTTTCGACCAATAAAAGGCCCACTTTTCAAATTAGGCGCTAATTAGATTTGATTGGTGCTTAGTTGTAAGAAAATATGCTTAATTTTCTTGAAAATTGCTATAGCGTACAAATAAATGTGTTTCAATAGTATTTCCAAAGACATAGAAACGGTTTCTCAGCGCATTTCAGCGAAATTTACAAACGCCCTTTACAAATGCAGCAAAACCTTACAAGCAATTATGCTGAAACACAAATATTTCCGGTTTTTTTCCTTCTTTCTTTTAATGTATAAAAAAAAAAAAAAAAAAAAAAATACACGAAGAACAAGTTTCCTGAATAGAAAAGGTTCTAGTTAGGAATAAGTAAAAGTAAATGTTACTTACGATAATTTGCTGGACGCAAATCGTTACTTTTTAAAGGAGGGGCGGGAAACGTCCGACCTGTGAAATCATTTTCCAGGCAACCGCAGCGGGATTCCAAATTCAATAAATCTAGGATCCCCCCCCCCCCTTTCCTCTTACATACATTTATAACATATTATATAACATACATTTAGGTACTTCAATTTTAATTCACCGCAAACAAAGAAGAACCCCTTCGAGCCTCATTTGCATCGGTCCGCCAATCATTTTCCGGTTAAGTGTTTGGTGGACTGCTGGACCGATCGATGGTTGTTTTTTTAGTTTTGGGCCCGTAGGCCCTCACTGTCGTCGACAGAGAAACTTAAAAACATCCATCGATCGGTCTAGCAGTCCACCGAACACTAAACCGGAAAATGATTGCCGGACCGATGCAAATGAGGCTCGAAGGGACTCTTCTTTGTTTGCGGTGAATTAAAATTGAAGTACCTACATTTATATTAAGTGACTAATAATAATAATAATAATAATAATAATAATAATAATAATAATAATAATAATAATATGTCAGACACGCGAGGCACGTCCATGTGGGATTGACATAATACATAAAGTACATCATAGGACAGACACGTGTGCTTTTCGTCGATTGCTCGCTGCTCGTCTTTCTGTATTGCGGTCTCTCGGGGGACAGTCAGTATCATGCATGCTGGGAGTGTACATGTTTCGAAATGGTTGTGTGTACATATTTACACATATGTACATATTTACAAATAAAGTTTACACAAAACATCACTTTGCGATTTCAATTAAAATATGTCTTTGAAATGGCTGATTTTCAGCTTTAGGATGCAAGACTACACATACTGCTTCCTCACTGCTCTTTTTAGGGGAGCCCATCACACCTTGTTAAGCACTTAGTGGTCAGTGTGTTCTATGTCAGCATGCATCTGCACCTCCTCTAGACACACCCCAGTCCAGGTAGCAAGCTCCATGTACCCATGGCTAGATCTTCTTTCCCCAGAATTTTGTCAGAGCAGTGGCCTAGCCAGCCTACTTTTTCTGATTTCCTACAGTGGGATTTTTAACATGCAAAACTTGCACTTGGCTGAACGATGAAAATAAATGAAGATGCCTGAGAGCAAGTTGCTGTGGGCTGTGTAAGAATTCCCTCTAGTTGTTTCCACTTGTGAATGATCAATGACATGTCAACAGGTTGACAAGGTCATCTTCTTTTCTTTACCGTTGGCGAAGAATGTGTTACATCCGGCTAGGCATCTCAAAGGTCAGTGTGTCTGACTTTGGCAGACATTTCAATAAAGTGTGCTTCTTCTAGACAGATTCCATCTAACGGGCTCTATCTACCCGTGGGTAAGTTTCTCTCCCCTAACAATGTTGTCCGGATAGTGGTCGTACAGCCTACTCTTTGCAATTTCCAAGTGCCCTGGGATTTTTAAAGCATATAACTTGCACATGGGAATCTCTTGTTCTGTCCTCATCCACGAAGACATGATATATACAATCTCACTACCCAAGAGATCAGGGAGACGTGTGATATATCACTAAATGCCAGTGCTACTTGGAAAATTCCCCGCCTAATGCTGAATTCGAATCCGGTATCTTCTGAGTTTGGGGCGAAAACGGAAACAGCTCCACCTGCTATGAAAGTGATGGGCTGGCACAGAAGATACGCGTGCTCATCATCTTTTGAAGCTGCTATTTGAGGATCATATTGTGGAATGCACTGCCCTCAAGTAAGAAGGCACCGCAGGTCAAATCAACGCATTATTATCATTGCTTAATCTTCCGTAGTAAGCCTTGGCGGGAACACAGAAGCATGCGGGTGAAACCATTGTTTGGAGATACCCTGTAGTCTGATGTACTACAAGTATTCTACTTGTTGGAAAGTTGCATCTGTCTGAACTATTGCCAAGCCTAAAACTAAAACGCTAGAACAGGGGTTGGCAACCTTTTTGCAGTGCTGTGCTGAAGTAATGTTGCTAAGTCACTCAGCGTGCCAGTCTAAGTCTACGATATTTGTATATATAACAACAACCGAAACAAATTAATAGGAGCATTCATTAACACATCTCCGATATGTTAATAATGTTATTCTTTGTAGATTATTCAGTACTTAAAGCACAAATATGTATCTACTCAAGGGGTGTAATCTACTCTAGACTATTCCAATAGTTATAAAAACTAATATTTTAAATGTTAGAAAACATGATATTCCATGATGATCTAGATGTAAAAATAGTCTACAGAAATAATAACATTGCTAGACATCACTCAGAGGGTATACTATTTCGACACGACATGTGTAAGCTAACCAGAAAGAACATGTAGTGGGTGTGATGTCAGCTACAGCTATTATTACCACAGGTACGCGGATATGTCGTACCCTCGTGCTAGTTAATTCGCCCACCACTGGTACGCGGATATGTCGTACCCTCGTGCTGGTTAATTCGCCCACCACTGGTACGCGGATATGTCGTACCCTCGTGCTGGTTAATTCGCCCACCACTGGTCGTCGCGTATATTATATGTATACATGATATATCATCATCATGTGCCATCCCGACAAGAGTGGGCAGATATAGTTCGTCATCTCACACGATCACTTGAATCTTCGTTCATGTCCCGATTACGTACGTCATGTGGCCAAGACACCCATATAATTACTCTGTGCCTCCCCCTTTCCCTTTTTCAATAAATTTTGTCAGTTGTCGCAGATTTTCAAAGTTGTTTCTCCTAATAATAATTAATATGCTTTAAAAAAAAATCTTGACTAGGTCTAATTTCTCTAATCAATTTACAGTTTTCATTAATTCTAACACACTTCCGGTCCAATATGGCGGATAGATTGTTAAGCTGTTAAGATCTCTGGAGTGTTTTTGCTTCTGGCTACAGTTTGCTTACGCATTTTCCTCATGTTGGCCTGGTAGAAAATGGTTCCGTCGCCCAGCCACTGAGTTAAGTGCATAAAGCGACAGTGTTAGCTGTGGGTGTCGTGTGGAATGCTTTACATCTGTCCGCGGTTGTTTGTATTGTGAACTGCAAGTTCAGAAAGAAATGGCGGACGGTCGGTTGCTGAACTAGCAGACAAGCTACTTTTTCAGTATGCAGTAATGTGCGTGAAATTGTTGCTTTTCTAGTGACTGTTGCTTCCATCGACGATGAACTGTAATTTTCGTGTCTGACTGTTGTGCTGGCATTCTGGCAGCGGCCATATGCATGTATCCCTGTGCGTGTTGTTGGTTTGTCGGGACTGCTGTCTGTTCCACATTTCATATGGGACATACCTAACCTCTAAGCTGCAGAGATGAGGCATATTTGGTCCAGCCCAGACCACTCGTATTTTGTCCGTTGCTGCGAGAGGCACAATGAGGAGCAAATGCGTAGCAAACTTCCCCTCTGCCAATCAAGTTTATAGACCCTCCTCCTGCCCCGGGACATGTTGGTGTGTCATAAGCTAGAAAACAACCAATCAAATCAACCCCGTCTTTAGTTGTCTTGACCTCGCCCTCTTGCTCAATCCCCAGAAGTCTGCCAATGGAAACACATTTTGACATTCCATGAGGGTGTGAAATTAACACAACCATTGGGTCATGGTTGACCTCCTTGGACAGCGAGTTCTGTATCAGCCGCATTCGTTCGTTCCTGGCACTGGATAGTTGCTGGAACAACGTGAGGTCATGAGTCCTGCACTCAATAACCGACCTGTTTCTCTGTATGTCAATGTGACTGACCCTCTCGCCTCTAGCGGTCACTGCGGTTGTGGTATCGCTGTCATCATCATCATAGAAAAATGTCACGACTGTGCTCTGGGCCTCAGCATCATCAAACACAACGTGAGCCACGGTCATGACTTTAAAACTGCCGCTGACTTTATGTGCCCCTTCTACCTCGCGACAGTTGCAGTCCTCAATGTTGTCCATGTTCATAATAAAAGCTGTGCCGCTGCCCGTACGCTCCTTAGTTGTCCCTTTGAAGTCTTGAAAACCAAAGTCCTCAGGTCTGTGTTGACTTGTATATGATACAGAAATATGTACGGTTTCTCTGCCCTTTAGTTTGATGAATTTCACCCAGTCTTCCGTTTGATAAGGCGGAAGCAAGTGATGAGTTTGAAGCTTACAGATAGGGGTAAATTCTTTGTGTCCTGGGTGTTTCTGGCATTCTACCGAGTGCAGCCTTGGAGAAGCTGAAAATAAATAAAGTATAATGTTTAATTTTTTTGTAAAAGACGGATGTATCACATTAAAACACATAGCTATAACATTTAACACAATGTATTTCCCTAGCCGCCCCCTTCCCCTGCTTCCAGGCTCTCTGTGAGCTCCGGCGTTGTCCAAGCAGGACTGATGTTTGCGTGTAGACCCCCATTCCCTAATATCATTGTTCCCTTCCATCAGGCGACCCACTTCGGCTTCTCAGGTACTGTAATTTACGTCCCCAAATCTAGAACGAGAAGTCAACATTTTAGTCCAACTGACCGGTGCAGGAAGAGAACTCCCCACCCCCCGCCAAAAGCGCACCGGAAGTTTAGGAGCGAACGCTTTTAACCTTTCGGCCACACGTCTTCCAATTCCCTTAGTGAATTTAAACACAAAAGCCACACATAATAGGTTGCAGGATTTATTGCCTGACATATGTCGCTGAGTTTCGCCAAGTGCACACTGCAAAATGATATATCATAAGAAGTGAATGGATATATCATATTTTGGCTTCAATACATAACAGACGCAGTCTCTGATACTGTTAGAATGTGGAGCATTATCACCCCCATAGTCGTCGCAGAGTCACTATGAAATCTTTTTGTCGGCACAACCACTTGTAGATGCCTTATTGCAATGGCGTCAGTGTATTTGAGTAATTGTTTATTGTTCGTCCAGTACAGTGTACGAAATACCTTTCTTTGTTAACTTTATTACCACAATTTAGCATATCTATCTATCTATCTATCTATCTATCTATCTATCTATCTATCTATCTATCTATCTATCTATCTAATCTATCTATCTATCTATCTATCTATCTATCTATCTATCTATCTATCTATCTATCTATCTATCTATCTATCTATCTATCTATCTAATCTAATCTATCTATCTATCTATCTATCTATCTATTCGAATCTATCTAATCTATCTATCTATCTATCTATCTATCTGTCTGTCTGTCCTTCCTTCCGCACGTCTGTTGTCTGTCTGTCCATGTGACAACCCATCCGTAGGAGTTAGTAAATTTTGATGTTATGGTTCTATACGGAGTTAGTAAATCCTGATGTTATTGTTATATAACGAGTTAGTAAAACTTGATGGTATGGTTATATAGGGTTAGAAAACATTGATGTTACGGTTATAGAGTTGGTAAACCTTATTGTTATGGCTATATAAGAAGTTAGTAAACCTTGATGTTATGGTTATGTAAGAATTTAGTAAACGATGTTATGGTTATTTACTAAGCAGTAAGCCTTGATGTTATGGTTATTTCAGAATTTAGTAAACCTTGATGTTATGATTATTTCAGAATTTAGTAAACCTTGATGTTATGGTTATTTCAGAATTTAGTAAACCTTGATGTTATGGTTATTTGAGAAGTTAGTAAACCTCAATGTTATGGTTATTTGAGAAATTAGTAAACCATAATGTTATGGTTATTTTAGAAGTTGGTGAACCTTGATGTTACAATTATGTAGAAAGTTAGTAAGCCTTGATGTTATGGTAATTTCAGAAGTTAGTAAACCTTAATGTCATGGTTATTTCAGAAGTTAGTAAACCGTGATGTTATGGTTATTTCAGAAGTTAGTAAACCTTGATGGTATGGTTATGTCATAAATTAGTAAACCTTGATGTTACGATCCTGGCAACCAATATTTCTAGATCCAGTCCACCACTGCTCATGTTCATTACACACATTCAACAACAGTACCTACCTGCCCTTGTGTAATTTTCGTTTCCGCTATATGATGATGCTCCGAGTTCATGACCTTCGGCTCCATCGTTCTCAATGTCTCTACTGATACTGTTGGAAGTATGGGACGTACTCGCCCCACGATCTGGTTTTTTAGTACTGATCTTCTTAAGGCGATTGATCATGGTGCGCAAGTAGTTTCTTGTGGCTTTCCTAAAACAACAAATACATTGATAACTACAGGCGCATAAACACTTACCAAAACTGCTAAGAAGATTGTCATAAGTTGCTCGTATCGCCGATACATTTGTATATCAGAGTTACCTTTCTATCTCAGAGTTCCATTTTCATCCCAGAGTTCCGCTTAACTTCACGCTACCTTAGGACTGTGATAAAGTTAACTTTATTAGTCAACCCTCATTGAAATTCTGGTACTTCGTTTTAAGAAGACATTCGGATGTTAGTATGAATGTAAAAACAATTTAAAAAAAAATGCAAACTACGTTGGAAAGAATTATAGATCATAGGATACATTTTTCTTATAGTCCATACCGTGTCATGTTTGTTATGTCTGTTCATAGCCCTTTGTCTCGTGTACTGCCATCCATTTCTGATACAGATGTTCAATCCACTATGCCAGACTGTATATGATCTTCTCTCTCGGTCCCACATTGCCTCACTTCCTTTCCAACTTTTCCGTTGTCACGACGCACTCTATTATTCTCCAGCTAGTGAGCGCAATGAATATGGACCGTCTTGAAAGTAACCAGTTCTTTTTGTGAGGTGACCAATAAGGCAGTGTACACATTTAAAACTAGAATATGTTGTGTTTTGTAATCGTGCTTTGGTAAAGCTCATAACCTACTTCTCGTTTTTCAGTGATTCATTCATTACATTTAAAACTAGGCACGCCGGAATTGGAACTCTCCTCCTCCAAACGATGATAGGTTCGAATCCCAGTGTTTGTAGTTTTCAATTCATATATAGTCTGGTCCCTGTGGACATTGGGTTGGAGTATGCTGACAGAGAAATACCCGAAGCCATGCAGGAACCATTAGGTGAATCCCATGGAGGAACCATGAGGTGAATCCCAAGCAGGAACCATGAGGTGAATCCACGGAGGAACCATGAGGTGAATCCCTTGCAGGAACGATGAGGTGAATCCCTTGCAGGAACCATGAGGTGAATCCCTTGCAGGAACCATGAGGTGAATCCCACGGAGGAACCATTAGCTGAATCCCTTGCAGGAACCATGAAGTGAATCCCAGCCCCTGCTGCGCTGAATCATGGCCTGATTACATCATAATAGGCCTCTTCATAGATGCGAAGTTCCAGTACCGGTTCTGCACATCTCACTGGTTTCCGAGCTTAGAGAGGACAAGGAGAGCACAGGGGTCTAGTAATTTGTTACGGAATCAGGAGAAGTCTCTGCACGAACCTTACTGTGAAACATGCAAGGCCTTTTCATGGCTTCAGTGACACGAGTGCTTTTGCGTTGGACTTGAAGAGTTACTACTCTCTCTTCCAGGGGATTAATCACCCAAGAATACTGTCGTGTCCTCTGATCTGTATTTATTTCCTTCACTTCAATGAGTGCCATTCACTGCCCGTTTTTAATGCTACACATTACAAACATAAACCGGTGGAAGAACTATGTGGGTATCTGTATCATATAGCCTGGAATGAATGTGGTAAAAGAGGAAACAATCGTACACAGACAAGGATTATCTTTTGTGTGTGGGCCGCTTTTCTGTGTAGATACACATCATGATCAGTGAATATATAATATAATGGTGAAGATTAGTTAGTTAGTTAGTTGTATATCCTTTACAGGGCGTCGCAGTCAACTCTAGCATTTTTTGGCTGTTCGTGATTCCTGGGCAAGTTTACGTTCTGTAGTTTGCCACTGCTTTCTGAACGATCGGCACCCACACTATTTAATTAAAAGAAACGCAAGGCAGTCTGTTGCAAAATCGCCCGCAGCTGTGTTTTGAACGCGGTATGCGGGATTACGCACTGCGTTTGTAACACCTTTGCCACAGAGCGGACACTGGTGAAGATACTGGAGGAAATGGAAGTGTGATTGTTCAGGATTGTCAGAATTCATTCATTCATTCAGTAGCATGTCCTTTGTAGAACCTCGATCTCATAACAACCTTCCAGAAAACCTCTCGATCATAAGCAAGATGTCCCGCGTCCGATACACCCATCTGGAGATCATCCGCCACATCCTGCACCCATCTTATCTTTGGCCTTCCCCATAATCTCTTCCCCGGCAAATACTCGTCCATTATTGTTCTCTCCAAACTTTCATGACGTTTCAAGTGACCACAATATGTCAATGATTGTGAGAACATTTGAGAGTATGTTCAGGTTAGTTTTCTACTCCGTCTCTTCTGTTAAAATAGGTTTACAAGCACGATGACTGACTTCATTGCACCGGGTTTTATCCCAAGTAGCTTGGCCTCTCTCGGCAGGTGGGCTAACCGCCGGCCGAAAGCGTTGCGCAGAGCCCGAAGTACATATGTGGCTCGGCCATGACACCCGTCTGTGAAACCAATGGACTCGTGAACTCAAAGACGGAGTCGGATAATGAACCTATGAGCGCAAGACAATCTTCACCCCCCCCCCCCAATATTTTGTTCATTTTGTTTACACGTTGTTGCATGTCCTCTGCAGGACGTTGCCATCAATCCCAATCTCAGGTTGATTTACCAGTAGACAGTGTTACGTTCAGTAGTTTGATCTGCTGTTGATGAGCGTCATAAATCGCACTGCTCTAATCGTTGTGATGAGCGGTCTTACAACACCTGCAGTGTCAGTATCTTGGTGTTTGTTTATTCTCTGCCCACGACATTCTCAACATTCTCCTAAGAAAATCGCATCAGCGCTTGCCCCAGGGGCATCATAATTCATTGCTCATCCCACACCATCATTCATTACTCATCCCACGTTATCACTCATTACACATTATCATTCACACAGACGAACGAATTACACATCTATTTTTAGAAAGCGGCAAGACCAACGCTTCATGGGGGAGGAGGGGGGGGGGGAAGATATGTTGTTGGTGGGAAGGTCAGGTCAACATGTGAATCACGCAATATAATCTGAATATTTGTTTTACTTAGTGTTGAGCAAGAGCCACATTGAAGAATTATAATGGATACAGAGCAAAGAAAAGATCGAGTAAAAGATGGAGTGATGGTCTCAAGAACAACATTACAGACATTTTTTAACACTCGCTCGCTTTGAATTCAAGCGTAGTCCAAATACACAACTTCTAATAGTGCTGGAATGAATTTTGCGTGTGGATTAGCTTTCCCTATTACCAGTGTCCCTCGCCATCAGGCGAACCCATTCCGACTTCAGAGGTACCTTACAGATATATGAACACCAACTTACAAAAAGCATTTGAAAAAGCGCATAAAAGATCCTTACATCCTCCCCCTCCCTCACACTTCACTGGGGTAAACGTGGGAAGGGGAGAAGGAAAGAAGGTAGTGTTGAGAAATTGTAAACGGTAGAGAAAAAAAAAATACCAAGAAGAAGAAACATGCTGATATTATAATTATATCTGAACATCAAGTATCATGTCACGGAAACTGAACTACTCCGGCCATATCACATTTATTTAAAGAGAACAGTGATGGAGGGCGTGGTTCCTAGTGGTAGAGGTGGGCGGTCGACTAGCACGAAGACGGACAAATGACACTGCAGACAACTTGAGCAAGAGGGTGCGCGAGGTAGGAGAGAAATGACAAAAGATGGACAAATGACACTGCAGACAACTTGAGCATGAGGGTGCGCGAGGTAGGAGACACATGACAAAAGATGGACAAATGACACTGCAGACAGCTTGAGCATGAGGGTCGCGAGGTAGGAGAGAAATGACAAAAGATGGACAAATGACACTGCAGACAACTTGAGCATGAGGGTGCGCGAGGTAGGAGACACATGACAAAAGATGGACAAATGACACTGCATACAACTTGAGCATGCGGGTACGAGAGGTAGGAGAGAAATCACAAAAGATGGACAAATGATACTGCAGATACTTTGGGCATGAGGGCGCGCGAGGTAGAAAACAAATGACAAAAAATGGACAAATGACACTGCAGACAACTTGAGCATGAGGGTGCGCGAGGTAGGAGACAAATGACAAAAGATGGACAAATGACACTGCAGACACCTTGTGCACGAGGGTGCGCGAGGTAGGAGACACATGACAAAAGATGGACAAATGACACTGCAGACAACTTGAGCATGAGGGTGCGCGAGGTAGGAGACACATGACAAAAGATGGACAAATGACACTGCAGACAACTTGAGCATGAGGGTGCGCGAGGTAGGAGACAAATGACAAAAGATGGACAAATGACACTGCAGACAACTTGAGCACGAGGGCGCGCGAGGTAGGAGACAAATAAAAAAAGATGGACAAATGACAATGCAGACACCTTGAGCATGAGAGTACGAAAGATATGAGAAATGGATAAACTTTCTGCGGACCGCAATGAGAGCGACGTTCTGCAGACGTCCTGCTACATGTCGGTGATATCATGAGCAGTTGTTTGTTAAGCTTTCACTAAACAATAGTATCAACGAAGAGAAGGTTCTGAAATCTCCAGAAAGACGAATACCAATGGTAGCTTCGCTTATTTCATAAGGAAAGTCGGTATTGTTGGTATAAAGTTATCTGATTGTCCTTGACAGGACGTGCCAATAAACTCGATAATTTATTGGCTGTTTGTGATGATCAATGCCTTAGAAGAATATGTCACAGACCAGGTCACCAGACTGCTGAACGTGATTTATGGTATTGGAGATACCCCGCCTGAATTATGTAAATCTTTATTTATTGCAATCCAGAAGAAATCAGGAGACTTGGAATGTGATCAACATCGAACAATTATCTTAATAAGCCACATCACGAAGATTTGTGTTAAGAATCATCATGCAAAGAGTTAGGAAGAAAATACAACCTGAAACATGGTTCGTAGAAGGCACAGATGCAGTTAATGCTGTTTATTTTCTGAAAACACGAATTGAGCGTTCAATAGAAGGAAGGAAACAAAGACCTACAGCTTTGCTTCATTGACTACACATAGACTTTCGATGTAGTAAAACATGCCAACATGATGAAGATGCTTGCACATTTATGGAAACGATCTGTAAACAACATATATTAGAAAGAACAAGCTGCCATAAAGATTAATTATGAAGTAGGTCACTATCAGCCTATTTAGAGATGTGTGCGACAGGTATGTGTAATGTATCTATATCTTCCCCTCTCTCTATACAGTGAGACTTGTGCGCGATTTGGCAGCAGACCATCTTACGTTAGTTTTTTTTATGAAATGGTATGGGTGCCGGTCGTTCAGAAAGCAATGGCAAACTACTGAACGTAAACTCGCCCAGGAATCACGAACAGCTAAAAATGATAGGGTTGGCTGCTACGTCCTGTAAAGGATATGCACTAACTTTTTTTATACAGTGAGAATATTTTTAGAAATTTAGAAGATATACTGAGTTTAGTTTAGTTTAGTCGACGAATCAACATCACTGCACACGGGTGTAACCCATAAGTGCTCCTTTATACTCCTAACTCAAGCCTGAGTCCGGAAATCTCAGCTCAGTGCACGAACTCCGTAGCACCGGTGAGGATCTTGAAATACTTTGGGTAGATTTTTAACTCCAAATTTTGCCCGGGCAGCGCCGTTAGGCTACACTTTTTCGATTTCCAACTGCCAAGGGATTTTTTACGTGTGCAACAATACACACGGGCGTCCGATCTCACTACCCAGAGACCAGGGGACATTTTGTTACTAGACGTCCACGTGAAAAAATCCCGGCCCTCACCGGGGCTTGAACCCGAGACCTCCAGTACTCAAGGCGGACACCATACCTTGAGACAACTCAGCTCCATATTTAGAAGATATGAGAGTAATCACCACTGGGGGACATAACACTGATATGCGGATGATATTGTTTTGACAGGATCTGCAACATTTAGTAGATGCGGTTATTCTACACAGTGAACAACTAGGGTTAGAATTAAATGTTAAGAAGACACAGATTGTGGTCGTCACTTAGAAAATAGAAATACTACAATGTAATATATCGGTAAATAGGAATATTCTTAAACAAGTGAATCGGAACACCTATCTCGGAACAGTCATAACATCTAATGGGAGGTGCCTAGATGAGATTACAACAATCGCTATGGCAAAGGTAGCCTTTTGCAAGATGGAAACATACTGACCAATAAAATGATGTCAATTGCAACGAGAAAAGAAGATTTGAGGTGCTACATAGAACCTCTACTTTAGTATGGAAGTGAAGCGTGAACAATGAGCAGACACGCTGAAAAGCATCTATTGGCAGTGAAAATGTGGTTTCTGAGGAAAATGTACATAATACAATAGAAAGACAGAAAAACCAATGAGCACGTCCTACAAGAAGCAAATAAAAGCCGTAAATTGATTAGAGGAATGAAACGTAGACAGTTTAAAATTTGTGGGCGCATTATGAGAAGAAATAAACTAGAGAACTTGGTGAGTGGGAAAGAACAAGGGGAAGTCAGAGAAGTAAATACCTGGATGGCTTGGCCACGTAGTATGGTTGAGACAAGAACACAGAGCTGATCCACGACTGGTGATCGTATGAGATAGCTAAATATGACCGCCCACGCTTATCTACATGGCACATGATGATGATGTGATTTACTGGGCTATGTTTATGTTCAATAGTTTGCCATTGCTTTCTGAACGACACACACTTCATACCATCGAAATTTTTAAAAGCAGACTGCTTTAAAATCTCAACCGCCGGCAGCAGACTTCGGTCCCTCAGTATGTCGGCGAATTGTAAAAGGAGTTCACTACTCCTTAGCCACATCGCCGGCTAGCGTTGGCATATTTCGGTAAAATGTGGCGGATGTTTTTAAATCCTGAATAAACCTTTTGTTGTGTTTCTCAATAAATGGGATGGTTCCGCCTTACGCCGTTGGCCTCATGCCCATGTCGACAAATTCCTTTCCATTTAGTGTTGATATTTTAAACCAGGATAGTGTGTACCAGTAAAGGCACTTAAAGAAATTTGTTACCTAGCTCTACATTAACTGGAAACATGTGTGTGTGTATGAGTGTGTGTGCGTGCGTATTATGTCTTTCTTTCTTTTCATCTTTCTGTCTAATAATCTTTAGGCGCTCTAGAATGTGAAGAGCATCGCACAATAAGTCTTATGAGTCACATGACAAATCTGTTACACGGAATAATTACGAAAAGAATAAGAAATAAGACTAAATCAAAAATGAGTGATAAACAGTGTTAATTTATGGAGGGAAAGGGCACAAACAACGATATATATATATATATATATATATATATATATATATATATATATATATATATATATATATATATATATATATATATATATATATATATATATATATTTATTTATTTATTTTCCCAGAACACAATTAGAAAGAGCTGTAGAAGTAAAAACAGATCTGTACTTATGCTTCATAGACTAAAAAAAAGTATTTGACAATGTGAAGCTTGATGAAATAATACAATTACTAAAGTAACTAAACATTGACGGCAAAGATCTGTGAATAATTTAGAAAAAAACATATTGGCAACCGACAGCAGCCATAAAAATCGATAACCGTGAATGAACAATTCCGTGTATAAAGAAGGGCGCCTGACAAGGTTGTGTATTGTCTCCTGATTTGTTCTCATTGTACAGTGAATATATAATGACATCTACAGAAAATATGCCAGGGACCCTGGTTGTTGGACATAATATACATAACTTACGTAATGCTGATGACACCGTCTTGATAGCAACAAGTCATGACGATCTACAAGCAATGACAGATACAGTGGTTGTAGAAAATGAAAAATGGGCCTTAGTTTGAACAATAGAAAGACGGACGTGATGGCGATATAAAAAAAAAACAGATTGTGCCTAAATGTGCAATTAAAGTACAGAGTGTTATTTGGCGGCAAATGCATACGTTCAGATATCTAGGCACATGGATAACATCGGATGGAAGATGCTTCATTGAGATAAAGAGCAGAATAGGACAAGCAAAACACTGCATTCTATCAAATGAGGAACGCTTTGGGCAATAGGTTCTTGCATGTTACATAGGACCAGTTTTAACATACGACTACGAATCCTGGACAATTAGTAAACTGGGCTAAAAAAAATTAATGGCAGCCTTGGAGATGTGGTTTTATAGAAGAATTAGCTGACCCGGCCCGGCTTTGCCCAGTACCTGGCGGGGATCTATCTATCTATCTGTCTGCCTGCCTACCTACATCTCTCTCTATCAATCAATCAATCAATCAATCAATCAATCAATCTATCTATAGCCAGGGGACTTAACCTTAGATATAGCAATGCTACTAAAGTTATGTCCCTTTATATATTTTTTCTTATGTTAAGTCATGTAATTTAATTATTAAATTTTAGTAAGTAAATAGCTGATTCTACACTTAAAAAAAAAACTATGACAGTTGCCTGCACGGGAATGAAAAGAAGACGTGTAGAAAATTTCATCTCAATCGGATGGACCGTTATCGAACGCATCCAATACATCCCCACCCACCCACCCACATACATACATTCTGTTTTATAGATATAGATGATGAAAATTAATTGGGCAGCCAAGATGAGTAATCACGACGTTTTAAGGGAAGCTGAGTCGCAAAGACAACTTATCGCAAACATAAGAAAGAGGCAGTTCTCGTTATGAGAAGACAGAAACTGAAACATGGTGTGACAACCGGACAGATTTGCGGAAAGAGAAATAGAGGATGGCTGCGTGAGAATATTCTTGACAGTCTTGTGTCATGTCACACAAGGGAGTCAACACACGAATTGATCCATGCCGTCGGAGATCGTTATTTGTTGAGGCATGATCGCCCACGTCAGTCGGTAAAGCACTGAATGATGAAGATGAATAATCTACATATCCATCCACTCACCCATCCATCTGTCTGCATGTCTATTATCTATTATATAGTTAACTACCTACCTAATTACCTGTCTTCTGACTCTTAGAGTGTGTGTGCGTATGTGTGTGTTAATTTTTTTAAATTATTTTTCTTTCGCATATCCTTTACATGACATTGCAGTCAACACCAGCATTTTCCAGCTACTGTTGATGTCTTGGCAAGTTTTTACGTCCAATAGTCCGCCTCCGTAATCTCGTATACTCTCGTGGGTAACGTGATGATGGTGAGAATCAGTAGTGGTTCGAATCGCATCGGTAACTTACAGGGTATGTGAGCCGGCCGCTCAGAAAGCAATGGCAAACTACTGAGCGTAATCTTGCCAAGAAATAAACATACAGCTGAAAGATGCTGGTGTTGACAGCGATGTCCTGTAAAGGATGTGCAAAAAAAAAAAGTCCGCCATTGCCGGACTCTCTGGTCTAGGAGTTACACGACTTTCTCCGTAATTCCGTATACTCTCGTAACGCGACGTGACGTGCGCGAGAATTGGTAGCGGTTCTCTTCGCGTCGGTAACTTACGGGGTATGTGAGCCGGTCGCTCAGGAAGCAATGGCAAACTACTGCGCGTAATCTTGCCAAGAAATCAACAATAAGCTGAAAGATGCCGATGTTGACAGCGATGTCCTGTAAAGGATACGCAAAACATTTTTTTAATGAGTTATAACCGAATGCATAATGTGTGCAGTAGAATGTAGACACTGGCTATATAACTGACCACTATTGCTGGCTACGTATACAGTAGAATGTAGACACTGACTATATAACTGACCACTATTGCTGGCTACGTATACAGTAGAATGTAGACACTGACTATATAACTGACCACTATTGCTGGCTACGTATACAGTAGAATGTAGACACTGACTTATAACTGACCACTATTGCTGGCTACGTATACAGTAGAATGTAGACACTGACTATATAACTGACCACTATTGCTGGCTACATATACAGTAGAATGTAGACACTGACTATATAACTGACCACTATTGCTGGCTACGTATACAGTAGAATGTAGACACTGACTTATAACTGACCACTATTGCTGGCTACGTATACAGTAGAATGTAGACACTGACTATATAACTGACCACTACTGCTGGCTACGTATACAGTAGAATGTAGACACTGACTTATAACTGACCACTATTGATGGCTACGTATACAGTAGAATGTAGACACTGACTTATAACTGACCACTATTGATGGCTACGTATACAGTAGAATGTAGACACTGACTATATAACTGACCACTATTGCTGGCTACGTATACAGTAGAATGTAGACACTGACTATATAACTGACCACTATTGCTGGCTACGTATACAGTAGAATGTAGACACTGACTATATAACTGACCACTATTGCTGGCTACGTATACAGTAGAATGTAGACACTGACTATATAACTGACCACTATTGCTGGCTACGTATACATTAGAATGTAGACACTGACTATATAACTGACCACTATTGCTGGCTACGTATACAGTAGAATGTAGACACTGACTTATAACTGACCACTATTGCTGGCTACGTATACAGTAGAATGTAGACACTGACTTATAACTGACCACTATTGATGGCTACGTATACAGTAGAATGTAGACACTGACTATATAACTGACCACTATTGCTGGCTACGTATACAGTAGAATGTAGACACTGACTATATAACTGACCACTATTGCTGGCTACGTATACAGTAGAATGTAGACACTGACTATATAACTGACCACTATTGCTGGCTACGTATACAGTAGAATGTAGACACTGACTATATAACTGACCACTATTGCTGGCTACGTATACAGTAGAATGTAGACACTGACTTATAACTGACCACTATTGCTGGCTACGTATACAGTAGAATGTAGACACTGACTTATAACTGACCACTATTGCTGGCTACGTATAAAGAGTGCGCCGGTGGAAACTCGGAAAATCTCTGTGGCGAATGGGGTTACGTGCACAATCCGTAATCCTGCTTACGGCGTTCAAAACACAGCCGAGGGCGATTTGGAAGCAGACAGCCTTGAATTGATTTTCATATAGTGGTATGAGCGTCGGTAATCCAGAAAGAATTGGCAAACTTCTGAAAGTAAACTTACCAAGAAATCACAAACATCCACAATGCTAGGGTTGACTGCTACGTCCTGTAAATGATATGCAGTTAACTTCCTTTCTTAAAGACGTCATACTTACAAACTTCCGAAGACATGAGACACGTTACGCTGGGTCTTATAACAGTGCAGAAGAATGTGACAGCAAGCAACACGCGTAATCCCACACAATAAGATGATAATTTTAGAAGGCTTATGACATTAAGATTGTGTAAGATTTCAATAAAAGCTGACGAAATGCACAGTTGTAACATGCGTACAATTTACCAAATATTCGTATGCAATAATATCAACGTGGAGAAGGTACTGCGGAATTACGGTCAAAATTAGAATATTAGTAAGTAACATGACTCTGCTGGGCACATTTAAAACGGAATAGCATTTTAGTTGAGATTTATATGAAAAACTGCGACACTGAAATGCGATACGAGAGTGTACCATTACCCCTACCCCGTTCAACCTCAGAGAGCAGTTATATTAGGGTTCACCCCTGGCTCAGATTAATAATCCTGTGACTGAGTCCGCTGCAAATAGCAGCTGACCACGGTTTTACCCTCACATGATCGCTATGCAAGCAGCAATGACGCCATCATTGTAAACAATAACTAGAACTAACAGCGCTATATTTGCTACGTTGTCATGACCCAATTATCGACCAGGTATTGTGCTATGCTTATGCAACTGCCATTGATCAGTGGACGACATAATAGAATGTAGAGGACAAGGCTATTTCTAACAGCCAAATCTACTAACAAAGGGCCGTGGCAGAACAGTTGCTAGCCGAATAGCAGAACAGGTTCGAATTCATATCAAGTTGGATTATCACTGACCTGGGCTCGCAGACTGAGAGTCTAAAATGGGTATCATGACGTCATGATGGTATTCATCACATCGTCTTTCCAATGACAGTCGGTCTACTCCTTGACTGTATGTTGTGTTTGTGAATGTGTTTGTTTGCTGATGAAGGCTAACCGCCGCAACGTTCTGTATGTGTCGTAACTCTGTTATGTAAAGCTGCACTACTTTGTGTCATTTTATATTGTTTACACAAATGTCAGGCTATCAGTATAATTTCGACACGCCTCAGGGCGCGTAATAGGGGATTACTTCCGTACTTTTTTGTTAAATCTCCGAACCAGCACTTGAGCATGTGTGGACTCAAGGTTAAGACTGCGTCATAAAGGTTAGGTTATATTATGCCGAAGGACGTCGTTGTCACTATTTGGCATTCCCATGCCTGCTCCGGCTCTCCCATGCAGCAGCCATCCCAAAGAACGTCCACTCACTGTTCCCATACATGCTAGATGCATACATTCTACATGACGTGGCAATCAAACCCATCCTTTTTTGGGGGGGATGTTTTTGTATTTTTGATTGGCAAATTTACGTTCAGCCGGCTTCGTGGCTTAGAGGTTACGACGTTTCTCCGTAATCTCGTATACTCTCTTGGTTAACGTGATGACGGTGAGAATCAGCAGTGGTTCGAATCGCATCGGTAACCTACGGGGTATGTGAGCCGGCCGCTCAGAAAGTAATGGCAAACTACTGAGCGTAATCTTGCCAAGAAATCAACATACAGATGAAAGATGCTGGTGTTGACAGCTATGTCCTGTAAAGGATATGCCAAAAAAAAATTACGTTCAGTAGTTTGCCATTGCTTTCTGTACTACAGGCACACATACCATTGTATTAACAACCAATTCAAGGCGGTTTGCTGCCAAATCGCTCGCATCTGTGTTTCGAAGGCAGTAAGCGGGATTACGAATTGAATCCGTAACCCCATCGCCACAGAGGTAAGGTGTTGGGTATCGCATCTTCTCACTTTCCCTCGAAGGCCGCATAGGCGTGCCTGACCAGGCCCCACCCCAGTTCAGGTAATCGGGCTAGCGTCGGAGCCTCGTCGTATCCAACAACCGAGTCTGCACTCAGCTGATTACCATGGGAAAGTCTCTTAATGACCTGGTATACATTATTTTATACTAATTATTAAAAACAAATAAGATGTCAATTGCAACGAGAAAAAGAGTTGAAGTGTTACACAGAACCTATACTTTTGTATGGATGTGAAGCGTGGACACTGAGCAGACAAGCTAAAAAAAAACATCTAATGGCAATGAAAATGTGGTTTCTGAGGAAAATATAAAGAATATAAAGAATGCCATGGACAGACAGAAACACCAATGAGCAAGTCCTACAAGAAGCAAATCAACACCATAAACTGATTGGAGAAATTAGACGCAGATAGTCAAAAATATTTGGGCACGTTATGAAAAGAAATAAACTAGAGAACTTGGTGACAATTGGCAGGATTGAGAGGAAAAGAACAAGGGGAAGGCAGAGAGGTAAATATTTGGATAGCTTGACCACATGGTATGGTCGAGACAAGAACACAGCCCTGATCCACGACTCTGGTGATGGTGTAAGATAGCTAAACATGATCGCCCACGTTTATCGGCATGGCTCATTTGTGGTTAGAAGTAGTGATAAAAGAAAATGTATCAATTTTGTAATATATCGCCGAGTGTTAGAGCGAGCATATGTGCGCGCATTGCTCTATAGTTAGAGCACATAAACCCAGTGGACACAGGGCCACATACATTCTGCTCCATGACATACGTATTATGAAATAGAAAGCTGGAATTTTCACGTAATCATATATACTACCCCATCTGTCAGCAATCACTTTTAAAAAAATAATAAATAATGAATCCGTGCGTCTTGCCTGACACTGATCGAAGAGCAATCTATTATGTGTGTAAATTTTAATTTACCGGGCACTAAAAATTGCTGAAAAAAATTGCAGGTACATCGGTACAACTATCAACAACGAGTCAACAATAAACGACATCAGAACAAGACTACAACCACAACAGAACCGGAGCTATTTTTAGCAGCCCATTACACATGTGCATAGCACACTGGTAATTCTAGGCCTCGCCCTTCAGCGCTCTTAATAGTTTTTGTTTGGCAGCTTGCGTACAGCTCACTTAACAGACAAGTGTAACATTAACGTGGGATTTTATATGCATAAAGACTAAAGAGAGAAACTGAAAATGCGACGCAAAGGCGTCCAGCGGATTACTGATCCTATCAATCCTCGGATCCGATTGGTCTATAAAATTATGGTACTAACATGTGTAATGTCTCCAGGCTTTTTTTTCCCATATATAGTAAAAAAAAAATTAGAAATTTATAGGATAAAAGAGAAATCTCCAACTGAGGACATAATATCAACAATATAAGATATGCAGATGATGCAGTATTGATTGCAGACAACAAAAGGCAATATGTAGCATTTAGTAGATACGGTTATTGTACTTAGTGAGCAGATAGGATTAGAGGTGAATTGTAAGAAACCACAGACTATTACAGACTATTGGGCAACACCCTTAACTGATTCACTGCCAAACAAAAAAGTGGGTTTGGACCAAACAAAAATTCATGGCAGAAAATGGGAAAGAGGGGTGTGTCACAATAATGGTGTAAACATAGTTAAAATTGTAGCAGATATATTGTATTATATATCAAATTAAAGGAGATTACACAAGGAACATGACAGTGATAATGATTATGTGATATGATAGAAAACTTATAACAATAATGATATGTTTTGTAACAATAATTTAAATAAAAGAGGTGAAAATTATTTAAAATTTCCACTTACCAAGGCGATTCTAATCCTTTCAAGATAATCATGTTAAATTTACTGAATAATGATAAACACACCACTTTTCTTCACCAATATCGCAAGAACTGCCCCATAACACAAATAAAACAAATTAAAACATCACATTTTGAAGCACACCATTTTTACACAAAGTGGAATATGTCAGGCACGGGGCAGATTGTACTGAGAAACAATATACACACTTGAGAAATTCAAAACAATGTTTTCCCGTAGTGAATTTGAATAACGAAGACACAAACAATAGATTGCACGATTTATTGTCTGGCATATTTCGCTGCATCTCGTCAGGTACATACTGCAGAAATCACACAACTTACATGAATTAACTAGATAAATCCTTCAAGTTGAAATATACACATATTCGCACAGTAATGTCACTTATCTACCACGGTAATTTTAAGCTGACTAACATGTCTTTCTGTTTACACAATTCTGGCTTGCGTTGATAGATCATAATTGCTTCTGCAAATTTTAACAAGCGAGTATTTTGTGTTCTAAACAACACGCGAAATGCAGTGTCTCTGTCCACCACATGGCCACTTTCGACAATGTGCCTACCGATTGAAGACGCAGGGAGCTTCCGGTGTGTCGGCCCCACGAGGCTAGCATCTCCTGTGTGATGTATCTTGTTGACCCATTAAGGTATGTGTTCTGACACCCGTTTGTTAAGCTGTCTCTCTGTTCTACCAATGTAAACGGCCTGGCATCTACATGTGAATTGGTAAATACAATTGTTTGTGGCGTACAGAGGAACAGGCTCTTTGACTGCTGGTGTAGGAATCGGTACGGTTTTATATCTAATGACTGGAGTTGCCACACAGAATGTTCGACCTACTGCTGTAGTAAGCCGGTCTTGTAGACGTTGCATTACGTCATCCCCTCGAAAGGTTAGCTGGATGAATACCTTGAGTTTAGGGACTGTAGTTACGTCTGCTTTGGGTTTGGGCTGTTGGCAGTGGCGCTTTATAAATCCTGTGGAGTACCCATTCAGGTTTAAGACATTCTTCAGAGTTTCAAATTCCTCTGTCAGTGTGTCCTGGGTGCATATCTTTCTAGCACGGTCAAACAAGGTCCGTACTAAGCCCCATTTGTACTGGACAGGTGTGAAGGTCTGAAAATTTAGGTATTGGCCAGTCCATGTTCCTTTGCGATGCACCGATCTTTGAATTGTGCCGTCTGCTCTACGTCCCATTAGAATATCTAGGAACGGTAACGTTTCGTTGTGTTCGTGTTCCATAGATAGAGAGATGTTTTTATGCGTCTTGTTCATTGTGGCCTGAAACGATATTGCTTGTAGCTCGTCTGTGGTGATAATTAGTATATCGTCCACATAACGACGGTAAAAGGCCAAGTTGTTGATGTCTGAGGATCTCTTTTCTTCTAAATGTGCCATGAAGATGTCCGCTAGAATAGGACCAAGAGGACTCCCCATGGCCACTCCGTCAATTTGGCGGGATGACTTAGTTAGAAAATTGAATTGTATGTTGGCGGTACATAGTAGTAGTAGCCTCTCCAGAATAGGTGTTGGTATGCCTAATTTTAGTTGTTTATCTTTAATGCGTTCCCTTTTTATATTAGTTAATTCACGTAAGTTGTGTGATTTCTGCAGTATGTACCTGACGAGATGCAGCGAAATATGCCAGGCAATAAATCGTGCAATCTATTGTTTGTGTCTTCGTTATTCAAATATACACACTATTTTCTATGTAGTTATAATTATTATTCTTTTAAATTTAATTATTTAAATACTCCTTAAATACTGTGTGATAGGCAAAACAAATTTAGGGGCACAGATGTGGCCCATTAGCGTAAGCATAATTCGAAGTGTGCCATTATAGTATGAAGAACTTTCGCTGTTAGTGTGTTGTTTTTTTCCCATTACGACCGCCTACTACATAATCTAACTGACTACTGCATGTGATATTAGTTTTATAATCTTTCACAAAGTCCTTTACATCAGAATAACTATAATCTAAAATGGTTTAAAACGCTAATTTGATGAAAATCTACGCGGTCGCCAACCAGAAGGCGGGCTTGCCATTTCTAAATAATCAAAACAAACTACTTAAAATCTCGTTTTGTCCTTTAAAAAAAAAACAACAACAACAAAAAACAATGAATCCGTGCATCTTGTCTGACACTGATCGAAAGGCAGTCTATTGTGTGTGTGTAAATTTTAATTTACCGGGCACTAAAAATTGCAGAAAAAAAAGAAATGAAACAAATAATGCACTTGTCTATACCAAGCCGATGTATCGGCTTCTGGCAGTCCACAGCAGTTCCATTGCGCCGATGTACCGGCTTCTGGCAGTCAATCAGTAGGTAAATCGGTACAACTATCTTGGAATTCAGGTATCACGGAACATTTTCATATTAGCAATCATAGAGTTCATAAACAAAATGCATTTTGAAAACTGTATTCGACGAACAATAACCGATTGCTCAAATAACTCGAAGTTTTATTTTTTAGGCGATTCCAGCCGTTGCTATGCAAAGAGAATGGCTTCTTGATAAATCCTACACATCAGTGGGTGTAACGTTCTCCACATTCGAACAATATCAGTGAATATCTGCTTAGTATTTCAGGCAAAGTATTATTTGTTTATTATTTTCATATGATTTATAACTCTGCAGTATGCACCTGACGAGATGCAGCGAAATATGCCAGGACAGAAATTGTTTATGGAATTGTGGTTTCTGAGGATAATGCAAAGAAACAAATGATGGACAGAAAGACTAGTAACAGAGTCCTGTAAGAAACAAATTCATTCATTTCATTTAGTAGCATGTCCTTTGCAGAACCTCGCTCCCATTACAACCTTCCGGAAAACTTCTCGGTCATAAGCAAGATGTTCCGCGTCCGATGCACCCTTTTGGAGATCATCAGCCACATCCGGCACTCATCTTCTCTTTGGCCTTCCCCATCTTCTCTTCCTGGGCATATACCCCTCCATGATTGTTCTCTCTAAACTTTCATGACGGTTAAAGTGACCAAAATATTTCAATTGTCTTTGTTTTATCGTCTTTAGTAGCCAATCTTCTACAATATTCAGATCTTGTCGTATGGATGCATTTGTTCTTTTCTGTACCCAAGAAACTCTTAGAACCCGTCTATAACATTTATATTCAAGAAACGAATGACAACCGTAAATTGGTGGGAGACATTCGATACAGACAGTTACGATTGTTTTCCCCGTGAGCTAGCTTTCCCTAGTATTAACAGTTTCCTTCGCCGGTAGACTAAACACAACATCTTCTGAGGTACTTGTAATTTACGTCCCCAAGTCAAGAACGAAAAAACACAATGTTAGTCCAACTGGCCAGTGTAGGGGATGAACCCGCTACATCGCCACCAGCACACCGGAAGTTTAAGGGCGAGCGCTCTTATCCATTCAGCCATGCAGACCTGGCTACCGGAGATAATAAAACAGAAGAGTGTGTTAGAAATCAAGCAAACTTACCTACAAGGTCGAAATGTACGGCCAGCGTGTACGAGGATTATCCTGTTGAACCATCGTTCATCATTAGACAACTGTTAACAATGAATGCACAGGCATTCACCTCTAACATTATATCAGCAGAACAAGGAAACAAGTTCTAAATATAATTGCTGAAATACCATAGTCCGCCTTTTAAAACACAATGAGACATTTTGAAGTTCAATACTGGAGCGGGAAACCCAGATTTGGCCGGCAGACTGCAAACGGGAACTTAAACTGTTGAAATACCTAAATAATTAAAGCTGTCGTGCGCAGTCACACCAATGTACTTCTTCTCTGCGTTCATCCGGAGTGTTTTTTCAGATGTGATTGCGGTGTGTTTAAGTTATGCGCCCTTGGGCCGAAACCCGTAGGCCAACACATCCGACTTTTAGCGTGCTTTTTTGACTAGGTAGCATTCCTGGGAACACCAATGTACAATCATCATCATTATCTTTTCCCATCTCATACAATCACTTAAGTCTTGGATCAGATCGCTGGTCTGGATCCGATTATACCATGTGACCAACCCTTTGAGGTATGTTTCTGTCTGCTCTTTGTTCTTTTCCCATCATATTTAACAGTTGTCACAAGGAGTTCATGTTTATTTTCCCCTGCCCTCATAACGTGCCCGGACAATCTTGAGTGTCTACATCGCATTTTGCTAATCAATTTACAGTTATCATTTGTTTACAGCAACAGGATATTAGAACATATGATGAAACAAGAATATATTTTTAGATCTTGCGAAGAAACAATAAACAGAAAATCAATACTGTCATACTTCTGCGCCTCAGAACAGGACACAATAGATTACGCAACCACATGTATACAAAATTCAAGATTGGTGACTCAGCCATGTGCACATGTGGTTTGGCGTCGCAGACAGCAGAGCACATACTCCAGGATTGCCCAAACTACAACATATCCAGGTGAACCTTCTGGCCTAGAGAGACAACAGTGGAAGATAAACTCTATGGACCGCTGAATGAACTAAAAAAGACTGTTGGATTCATACAAGAGACAACATTGCAGTTATAGGCTTATTTCAGACGAACTAAAGAAGAAAAAGAAGAAGAATACTGTAATCTTATATATAAATTGCGATCTCCGTCTGTCTGTCTGTCTGTCTGTCTGTCTGTATGTATGTCCGTATGTCCGTCTGTCCTTTATGCGCTCGCGAACGGCCCATCCGATTGAGATGAAATTTTCTACACGCCTTCTTTTCATTCCAGAGCTGCCAACTGTCATATTTTTTTAGTGTGAAATCGGCTGCTTACCCAATATTATTTCATTTTTCATTTTTCATCATAATTTCATATATCTCAGGGGACTTAACTCTGTAAAAGTTATTTCAAGGGGCATAACTTTTCTGTATAACTTATAGTCATATTGTGGCATCGTTTTCAAAGATTTATAAACTCTTTGTCCATAGTTATGTACCGGCATATGAGTTATAATAAATAATGATACAATCTGTAAGGCATTTTCAAAGTTTTCATAAAAATAATGCACAATGCATAACATTGTAACTCATCTTTTTTTGCTTAAGAAGTTACTGTAGTCATGCAGGTGATTAGAAAGCGTTTTCATTAAAAATAATGGATGGTGTGTGGAAGGGCATTTTTTTAAGTTACTTTTTTTGTTGTATGAATTTAATGAGACGCTACCCGCCAGGAGCTGGGCGAAGCCACGCCGGGTCAGATAGATAGACAGACCCACCTTTTCGCTGCAGTTGTCTACTCCTCCTTTTCCTTCTTCTGCTGATGCTGCTGCCGCCGCTCCATTTACCCAAGTTAATTGTTGGGGGAAGATGTAAAGATCTTTCAAGTGCTCTTTCTAATGCTTTTTGTAAGTTGGTCTTCGTTTATCTAAGGTTGTTCTAACTGCAACCAATAAATGATTAGACAGACAGGCAGACAGACAGACAGAGAGGGAGGGACGGACAGACAGACAGACAGACAGACAGACAGACAGACAGACAGACAGACAGACAGACAGACAGACAGACAGATAGTCGGTAACGGGAACGGGAACTTATATGACTACTTATATGAATTAAATGAGATGCTCCCCACCAAGGACTGGGCGATGCCGGGTCAGACAGACAGACAGACAGACAGACAGTCGGTAACGGGAACGTGAGCTTATATGACTACTTATATGAATTAAATGAGATGCTCCCCACCAAGGACTGGGCGAAGCCGGGCCGGGTCAGCTAGTTATTTATAATTATTGTTTGTCCGCATGATTTGCAAATGACGTTTCTTTTCTTGTGTACCTAAATATAGCTAATTTGAAATACACCAACGCGTCTAATCATATAAAATTTTGATTTTAATATGTTTAAGTTAACTGTTGCTTTCTTTAAACGCCTGAAGAAGAAGAAGAAGAAGAAGAAGAAGAAGAAGAAGAAGAAGAAGAAGAAGAAGAAGAAGAAGAAGAAGATGGGGAGGAAGAAGAAGAAGAGAAGGAGGAAAAAGATGAAGAGTAGGAGGATGAGAAAGAAGAAAAAGAGAAGGAGGCGAAAGAAGAAGAAGAAGAAGAAGAAGAAGAAGAAGAAGAAGAAGAAGAAGAAGAAGAAGAAGAAGCATTTTTAGGGAGGAAATACGAAAGGGGGGGGGGGGGGAGATGACGTTCTGAAAATATGGGCCAAAAAAAAAAAAGGTTGAGAACCACTGGTTTAGAGTATCCGCCGCTGTATTAAAAATGTTCACACCAGGGGGACTTTTTGGTGCGTGTTTTAAAAATGCTTCTTCCTTCTTCCCGGTGCCTGTGGATATGGAAACTATATCCGTTAACACGCGAGCGGGATATTTGCACCTTTCAACACACCGATCCGACCTCGGCACACTTTCGTCAACCAGGTTTGCTTTTCCTCTTCGATCCTGCATCCCTGTCAGACCACGGTGATGCAACTTGCTTCCAGGGTAACCACTTAGTGTTTTGAACAGCCCTGAACCGATGACGCGACGCAGTTCATCATCATCATCATCATCATGTGTCCTATCAAATGGCCTACTCTTCTCTTGCCCGCTCTGTGGCGAAGGATCTACGGACGCAATTCGTAATCCCGCATACCATGTTAGAAACACAGCTGTGAGTTATTTGGAAGCAAACCGCCATGCGTTGGTTTTCATACAGCGGTATGGGTGCCGGTCGTTCAGAAAACAATGGCAAACTACTGAACGTAAACTTGCCAATAAATCACAAACAGCTAAAATTTGTAAAACATTGCCGTGGTTGACTGCGACGTTCTATATAGGACATGCAACTAACTCGTCTCTTCCACTTCAACTATCGAAAGCCGGTTGGTCTAAACAAGTGGGGTAGCACCATATACCAGAAGACAAAGAGAATAGAATAAATCGAGAAAATGATAACCCGACCTCCCTGGGTGAAACCTCACTTCAATAGACGGAGTCATACGTCTACTTAGGCAGCAATGTAGACACAGATGGGGGAGTAGATCATGATAAAATAAGAATACATAAGACAAGAGAAGCTTTTATAGCACTGGGACATTTATTGAAGTCAAAATAAATTAGCCCGCTCCGTGGAGTAACTGAACGTAAACTTGCCCAGGAATCACGAACAGCTAAAATATTTTGGGGTTGACTGATACGTTCTGTAAAGGATATGCAACTAACTAACAAAATAAATTGAACTTAGCATCAAACTTAGAATATTCCATTCTACCGTTCATTATTTGGTGCCTGCGAAAAATAGAAGGATTAAAAAGGTATGATACAATCACCAATGTGAAGCTCATGGTCAGAAACAAATACCAGCGAATCAAGAAGTGAAGCAAACACATTTGGAGCTGGGTAGGACATACTTTTTAAAAAAAATTGAGTATATTATAGAAAGGCCTTTGGAATCAACAGGGCAAAAGAAATAGAGGAAGACCCCAAAACTCACAGAGAAGAGAAGTAGAGACAGACATGAACACTATGGGGAGGTCATGGGCGGAGCTGCATGGGGCAGCTAAGAACAGGAGGGCTTGGAGGCAGCTGCTTGAGGGTCCAGGTCCCAAGTGAGGATAAAATACGAAGGAAGAAGACTACACCAAGTACGTCTCGTGGCGTGAAGAGTGATCCGTAACTTCTACTTTACTATTCTGAAAATCACAGGATTTCAATCACACGCATACAATGTGGACTTGACCAGAATTTGCAATACTCTTTTTAAGTTTGAATAAATCTGGACATGATTTTTCTTCTTTGTCTTCTTCTTCTTCTTCTTCTTCTTCTTCTTCTTCTTCTTCTTCTTCTTCTTCTTCTTCATCATCTTTTGAAAGCAAGAACTTGAAGGTTGCTCTCTTTCCTTTCATGAGTTCCTCGATGAAAGAGTCAGCGACAAAACCAACATCGGTGTCAAGGCTAGAGATATATTTTCTGTTGCATTTTCACACTGAATTTCAAAATGTCGCTTGAGCTTGAAAAACTGCTATTCTGTTATTTCTACCTAAACTGCCTGAAAGTAGCATATGTAAGATCATGCAGGGCCGTCAACACGACAGGAAGCGCAGACACTTCACTAAAGAAAACAAAACAATGCTACCTTAGCTGGTGAACGCATGTCATCACTGACAGCTGCCTTGACAGTTTAAATGATTATGTCTGTGGGGATACACTTTTTTCTTTAATGGGACCAAAGTACTTTTTAGAATGTCGCAACATCTGCAACATGTGCCACTTTCGAACTGTCAAGCCACCTGTGAGATAAAAAATTCGAAGTAGTCTGCTCGTCAGCATGGGATGACTTTTACTAACCTGCTGTGATGACCCAATTATCGACTCGGTTATGGGTCATGCTTAGGTAACGCGCGGATCAGCAGAATAAGTAGAGAGGTGCAACTCATTTCTGGTAAACTAAATCTACGATTAAGTTTCTCAGCAGTGGTAAACAAGAGGTTGAGACCGACGCCTCGTAGAGGCTAGGTCCAGCGTGCATTCATATGGCTACCCAGCTAGTGTGATGGTATATCTCAGTACTCTATATTTTATATTAGTTAGCAAACTGTAGTTAGAAGCAGTGACTTTATAGAATGTGTATTAGTTGTGTATTATATAATCCGAAGCTGATAGAAAAGAACATTAGTTAAAGTATAAACTAACTGTAGTTCTGACATATCCTATAATTGGTACCAGCTAGATAGCCGTAAAGTTTTCTTTCACGGAGTCAGTGTATTAGAACAAGCATCTGTATATGTTGTGTTCTATAGTTAAGAGAACATATAAAGGGAGTCTCCGTGCGGACAGAGACCGAGCCATATGGGATAAAACCCGGTTTTAAGCCCTTTCAGAGAACATGTAAAACCACCGGACACATGGGCCATTTACATTTTGCACCATGACACATGCACACCAATGAAATAATAATTGTCGCAATATGTTTTTCACGTAAGTTTACTTCGGCTTGGGTAATGTTGAATGCGCCCGAATACTGCTAGAGTAGAAGGTGTTGCTGATGATGATAAAGAATATTCCACGTAATTTCTCACTGTTCATGGAACACAGAACACGGGTTTGAGCATATTTTTTTCAACTGACATGGGCTTCTTCTTCTTCTTCTTCTTCTTCTTCTTCTTCTTCTTCTTCTTCTTCTTCTTCTTCTTCTTTCGTTCGCCTGAAATATGTTTATAACTGCAATGTTGTCTCTTGTATGAATCTAACAGTCTTTTTTAGTTCACTTAGCGGTCCATAGAGTTTATCTTCCACTGTTGTCTCTCTAGGCCAGAAGGTTCGCCTGGATATGTTGTAGTTTGGGCAATCCTGGAGTATGTGCTCTGCTGTCTGCGACGCCAAACCACATGTGCACACGGCTGAGTTACCAATCTTGAATTTTGTATACATGTGGTTGCGTAACATGGGCTCCCATATCAACTCCGCTTACAATGGCAAATGCCTTGGGGAGTGAAGGCGGCCGATGTGAGATTGACCACAAAGTCCCTGGAGTGCCGATTGGTCTATACATAATATGGGTCCTGGGACGGTTAACCCGGTCAACAAATGCCCGCAGAAGTCGGATGTGTCTCCCGAAAGGTGCAAATATTGCAGCCCTGCTGTAAACTGGTAAACGTGCACAAAAAAAAAAGAAGATTCCGGACGAACGCAGCAGCAGAAAAAAAAAGATATGGGTCTGGCACTACATGCTCAATACACCTCAGGGCCTGGAAAAGGTGCTTTTTAAAATCACTTATATACAACTCTTTATGCACAAAGTCAAGGACGCTGAATTAAGAGGAGAAAAATAATTCAGGACACAGCAGAGATGAAGTTTCTCCCAATAATGCTAAGAATCCCATGGACGGCTAAGACCACTGTTTTTCTGGAGAAAATGCTGGATTTGTGACCAGAAAGATGAATGACAGTTGCACTTAATAAGAATGTGGAGGACAGCTGTTTGTTGAGGAATACGAAAATTATGAATCCCATAGATAAATACATGACATGACATACATAACAGATAAATATATTAGATTATTAATGCTCTCTGTCTCTCTCTGTCTCTGTCTCTCCCTCTCTCTGTCTCTCTCTGTCTCTGTCTCTGTCTCTCTCTCTCTCTCTCTCTCTCTCTCTCTCCACCACCACCACACCAGGCCCTATGTCACTGTATGACTGTTAGTTTATATACTGATTACACGGATATAGTAATTAATTCATAATTGCCGTAGATAAGAGTGCGGAGTGTTAGATCGTCATGCATATTAATATTAGCCCATAGCATCATTTGGTTAGGTGACCAATTCCCTTCCTTGACAGAAAGTACTGAAATTTATCATGTAATAGATAGAGCTGGGTTTACCAAACTATAAAACATAGTGACAACTGGCAAGATTGAGGGGGGAAAAGAACAAGGGAAGACAGAGAGGTAAATATCTCGGTGGTTAGGCCACATGGTATAATCTAGACAAGAACATAGAGCTGATCCACGATTATAGTGATCACGTGATATGGCGAAACATAACCACCTACGTTTACAAGTATGGCACATGATGATGATTAGCGAAACCAGACAAGTTTTAACGAAAGCTAAACACTACGATCTTTAACGATATTCACACTTCTACTGAAATAAAAGCCGGCTTCCTGGCCTAGAGGTTAGCAACTTTTCTCCGTAATCTCGTAAGTAACGTGACGAAGGTGAGAATCAGCAGTGGTTCGAATCGCGTCGGTAACTTAGGGGTATGTGAGCCGGCCGCTCAGAAAGCAATGGCAAACTACTGAGAATATTCTTGTCAAGAAATCAACAATCAGCTGAAAGATGCTGATGTTGACAGCGATGTCCTGTAAAGGATATGCAAAACAGACTTAAATAAAAAGCTTGATGCTGGTGTTTTTTCGTTAAAGAAATTCTTATTGCCTTATTTTTTTCTTCTTCTCGTGTTCATGCTCAACACGTCGCTTTATGCACTTTGTAAACAGCTTGTATTTTAAATAATTGTCACTGTTGTCAAGTGATATCCAATGTTATACTTCGACATATCCAGCCGCCTGGGCTGAAATCTGCAACCATGCTGTATTTAACAGTGGTCTGTGTATGTATACTCCATCGATCTCTCACTAGGTACGCCCCCCCCCTCTCCTCTTCCCCCCCCCCCCAATACCACACCACACTGTTAATAATGGGCGATGGATAATTCTCGGGCTGGCAATTTTCTGGAAATTACCGAATTCATCTGAACGAATGACGGCAGTAGGAAATATCCACACCAGCCGAATTCACGCTCGTTTCATTTTGGATATCTAGGTCTAGGTTACTACCCGCAAATTTCAAGGTTTTCATTTTTGCGAGATTTCCCCAACCTTAATACTGTAAATTGCCGTTCTCGGGGTATCCCCGTTTTCTAGGTCTGCTACGACCTATGTTACTTTTAATAGCCTTCACTGAGTCATATCCGACGGTGGGTTGCAGAGCTCCCTGAGCAAGCAACCTCCGGCCAATTCTATTCTGGGGGTTCTTGGGTTCTTGCGTTTGAAGTAGTCTAGTCTGAGTTTAAGATGAATCTTTACCGTCCATCTCCGTGTTTTAGGATTTTAAACACTTCCCTTCCAGAGCCCCGTGTCTATACCCATCCATCCATCATGTGCCATGCCGGTAAGCGTGGGCGGTCATGTTCTGCCATCTCACTCGATCACCAGAGTCGTGGATCAGCTCAGTGTTCCTGTCTCGACCATGCCATGCGGCCAAGCCATCCAGATATTTACTTCTCGGTCTTCCCCTTGGTCTCTTCCATTCGATCTTGCCAGTTGTCACCAAGTTCTCCAAGTCATTTCTTCTCATAACGTGCCCAAAAAATTTGACTGTCTACATCTAATGACTCTAATCAGTTTACGATCTTCATTTGTTTCTTGAAGGACTTGTTCATTGGTTTTTCTGTCTGTCCATGGTATTCTTTGCATTCTCCTCAGAAACCACATCTCCACAGCCATCTACTGTTTTTCAGCTTGACTGCTCATTGTCCAAGCTTCACATCCATACAAAAGTATAGGTTCTATGTAGCACTTCAACACTCTTTTTCTCGTTTCAATTGATATCGTTTTATTAGTCCGTATGTTTTTCATCTTGCAAAAGGCTACCTTCGCAATGGCAATTCTTGTTCTAATCTCTTCAAGGCATCTCCCATCAGATGTTATGACTTTGCCGAGATAACTATATCTTCTTCTTCTTTGCTATCATTCGGAGTGTTTTTTCAGATGTGATTGCGGTGTGTCTAAGTTATGCGCCCTTGGGCCGAAACCCGTAGGCCAACACAGTCGGCTTTAGCATGCTTTTTTTTAAAACCAGGTAGCATTCCTGGGAGACTCTCACTGTTTGCGGTACCGTCTACAACCCAGCTGGCCAAGTTGGAACGGGTTAAGACAACGGTCGTCCCTCAAAGGAAGGCAGGGACAGTCCATGGCATTTTCCGCCATCCAGGGTGGCTTCCATAATTGCAGGGCCGGCACATAGCGCCCTGGTACTGGGCTCACCGAGGGAATCGTCACGTCCTGCTCATGGCTGCTTTAATTCCTCACTTCAATATATTGGGCATTTCGTTCGCCCCGGGCCGTTACTGCACAGACCAGACTGGTCTGCAGTCAATATCCACTCAGCGAGTTTTTCGGACATGTGCTTGTCGTTGTGTCCGCCGGAGCTGTTCCAGACACGTCGGACATTCGGAAACTACCTAGTCAGAGCTGTTCTGAACAAGAGCGGCATTTGGAAACTAGGTAGCTGTTCCTAGCACGAGGAAAGACTAGTTAGAGCTTTTCCGGACACGAAAGACATTTCACTCGGATGTAATTGCGTAGTGCCATTTTTATTTTGCCGCCCGTAGGCTGACACTTCCGGCTTCAGCGGGCATTTTTGATGAGGTTAGCCTTCCTCGGGTTTCGAGACTCTTATTTCGACTTCCACACAGCAAGCTTTCGCTTCGGGCTGCCACGTAATGGATTCGCAAGACAGGCGTTCCATTTCGTGTCAACAAGACAATTTTCCACCTTTGACTACACTCACTCCATGAGTACGATTACAGACTATCTACGGGACATGCGACCGAGGTGTTTTTCCACCTTTGTGCCAAGCATGTAGCATGCTCAGGACCTCACCACAATTTTGATGTAGGTTTGTGTCGGGCAGGCTCTCACTTCCGAGGGTTTGTGGCTTAGAGACGTTCAGCCATACACCTCGGCTGGGAGCCTTAGAGGTTATGTCCGCACTGAGATTTTTGACATCGTTTGCCTGATTTAGACTGCTATCCTCAGTCTACCCGCAGAGCAGCAGGTTGTGTCTCTCTTAGTCTGGTCCCTATCCCAAGCGCTGTCCGATATGTAGTTTTTATCCATCGGCAAGCACATGGGGTTGATGGGACACGCAAGCTCTCCCACCACGGCAAGGTGGAGACACATCGGGGGAGCCATCGACATTTGATAGGGCAGACATTTGAAAGATGCGTCGCCGGCACGTAAGGCCATGCGATCAGCACAAAGTTATCCAGAGTCACCAGTGGGAACGCCGCGCCCCGCGAAGGGCAACGACGATTGGTTTTGAACTAATAAAAGCGCTCTTTCCGCGAGGGTCGGAGCTTGGTAAGCATGTATTAGCTCTAGAATTGCCACAGTTATCCAAGTAGGATCGTGTCATCTAAGGAACCTCGACTGATTTAATGAGCCATTTGCGGTTTCACCGTGAGACAGTGTGAACTTAGACATGCATGACTTAATCTTTGAGACAAGCATATGACTACTGGCAGGATAAACCAGATATCTATCGGACAGACGGACTATTCACTCACACGCAAGCCAAGAGTAGCATCGCTAACGCGCGCCCTCCCGGTACAAGGTGATACATGCAAAACCATTGGACGCCTACCGACGAGCTTTCAAGCTACGCCGGCAGGACTGACAGAAAAAAAAAGCTATACCAGCTTACTGACTGCAGGCCCACTACTCATCGAGAGAGAGTGGGCGCTTATCGAGACTTTATCGAACGGTCGTACAAATTTTGCTCTTTTGCCCGCTCAAACCACGACCCTGGCTGCACGATGCGGTTACATTCTCGAAACGCCTGCCTCGCTAACTTGCGTTGGCTGGGAAGATCCCATTTTGGTGCACCTCACACAGCCGTCCGAGACAACGAACGCTAGACGCGGAGATAACTATATCGACTCACTTGCTTAAGAATATGCCCATTTACTCGTATATCACATTGTGGTATTTCCTTCTTCCCAGTGACGACCATAATATGTGTCTTCCTAATATTCAGGTCTAACCCTAGTTGTTCACTGTGTACAATAACCGCATCTACTAAATTTTGCAGGTCCTGTTCACTGTCTCCAATCAAGACTGTATCATCTGCATCTCTAATGTTATTGATGTATCGCCCCCCCCCCCCCCATTGTTGATGCCTTGGGAGACGATACATCAATAACCCAACAGTGATAAAAACTCCGCCAGGGAGCCAGCACGGCGGGAGTCGGATCATCAGAAGTGGTTCCAACTCGCCGAATCTTTAGTCCCCTTTACCATCTTTACACTCTTAGGGCGCGAGCCCATCTGGGTCATGACTCCCGGACGTTTTTTCTCCTGTTGTTTGTATTCATTGAGACGTTTCCCTGATCGACATCGCTAGATGTGTCTGCCCAGAAGCCATCCCACCCTCGGAAAAGGGGGAGGGGGGGCATAGGGCAACCGGTGCATCTACCACCGTTGACACTGCACCGTGACTGACTATGAGAAAAAAGCCAGCTTCTTCCCCCGGCAGTTGGCCGCAGTCTTCACCTCTGGCTTGGTGGCTGTCTCTCCTGCACGTATCTTTGCCAAGTGAACATTGAATGTTATCTTCTCGCCCTTGACTTGCAGGGACGTAATTTACAAGTACTTGAGAAGTTGGAGTGGGTTTGCCTGCTGACGGGGCACACTGGGAATAAGGAAAGCTAACCCTCATGCAAAATCAGTTCAGTGTGCTGACTAGTAGTTGCAACTACCACTAGTAGTAGTAACGTTTGTGTAAACTAAGTTTGAGGTCAAAGTGAAAGAACACATGCACACAACATCTCAAAGCGAGCGAAGGCACAAACATTAATAGTGTGAAGCTGTGATGATTAGCAAGAGAGAACGTGTGTTCAGTTATAAGCCTATCTGTTACACTGTTTCAGATTTGAGGTCGGCATGGCCAAATGGATAAGAGTGTTTGTTCTTAAACATCCGGTGTGCTGGGAGTTATATCAGGTAGTGGGTTCAACGTCTATCTACATCTGTCAGTTGGACTACAATGTTGATTTCTCGTCCTTGACTTTGGGGCGTAAATTACAAGTACCTCAGAAGTCATAGAGGGTTCGCCTGATAGTGAGGGACACTGGTAATAGGGAAAGCTAATTCACACGCAAAAATCAGTCCAGTGCACTAGAAGTAGTAGCATGTGAATGGACTACGCTTGAGTTCAAAGCAAGCGAAGGAGAAAAAAGAAAGTTTGAGATTCTACAAGCCAGTTCAGTACTGCTTATATTAATAAAGGTGATCGTGGTTAACTATGTTACTTGCACTTGATATGGATATTGACTTATGTTAACTGAATAACTGCAATGGGAGGATTAATCGTCGGAAGCGACTTTCCGTATCTGTCATGGGTGTATATGCTGTAGTTTTCCATAAGCAATCCCCTTTAATGTGAAATATAATACAACATGTCTGTTACCATATTAACAACTTTTAAGTCGTAACCGTGACACACTCCTACTTCCTCCTGATTTGTATTGGTCCAAACCAACTTTTTATTTGGCACCGAAACTGTTACACCGACATCACGTTCTTACGAAAACAAACAAACAAACTAGCAGCACCATGTGAACGTTGCACACCTTATAAATCAATCTCTCGACAGCTAGAAATTGAAAAGAGCCGACCGAATTGGTAACTGCCAACCCGCAATACAGAATAAATATAGCATTTGTGTAACTGTACCGGTATTTCGGAGTTTGTGAACTATCGGTAAGATTTCTATGAGAGAAGACTGGAGTGGTTATGGCGGTATCTGTGTGCAATGGAAGTGAACCAAACACTATATCATAAATTACATTTCAGCCTGGAAACTCAGCTTACTCTTCGTACTTCCTGTGCACTGACGGCGAAGTAGCCGCTTCATCCCCTACACCGGTCAATTGGGCTCAAATGTTGACTTCTCGTTTAGAAAGCAATGGCAAACTTAAACATGTTGCATGTCCTTTGCTTCTAGTGGCGGCTGTAATCTGTGTTTTCTTACAATGTAATGCTAACCCTAGTAGCTCACTGTGTACATTAACTACATCTACTAAATGTTGCAGATCCTGTTCACTGTCAACAATCAATACTGTATTAAGGCGTATTGGATATGTGTTAAGTTGTTATTGGCTTTTTTTTTCCACGCCGGAAAGTATATTTGATATCATCATCATGATCAAGTGCCTTGCCGACTGACGTGGACCATCATGCCTCTCCACATCTTGCGATCCTCAACGGCTTGTATCAGTACATATCTTGACTCCGTTCCATGCCATGACATAAGACTGTCAAGAATTTTCTATCGTTGTCTTCCTCCATCTCTCTTTTCATAATTTTTTTCAGTTCTCACAACATGTTCCAGTTTTTGTCTTCTCATAATGTGATAAAGAAAACAAAAATGATGACCGACTCTTTGACTGTGATAAGTTGTCTTTGTGACTTAGCTCCCTCAAAATTTCCAAATTGCAAATTTTAGCTGTCCAATTAATTTTCAGCATTCTTCTATAAAACCACATCTTTAAAGCTTCCAGGGAGTTTTTTTTTTCGCTTGTTTACTAATTGTCCAGGATTCGCAGCTATGTGTTAGAACTGGTTAGATGCAACATGAAGGAATTCTTTTTCTAACTTCCATTGACAAGGACTTATTGCATAAAATGTTCTTCATTTGATAGAATGCAGATTCTGCTTGTCTATTCTGTTCTTTATCTCTGTAATGCATCTTCCATCCGATGTTATCCATGTGCCTAGATGTTTTAATTTCTGCACTTGCCCCAAAATAACATCGTTTAATTTAATTGCACACTTAGGCAAGATTTGTTTCTTTGATATTGCCAAGATTTCGGTCTTTCTATTATTCAAGCTAAGGTCCATTGTTTTCACTTTCTACAACCACTGTACCTAACATTTCCTGTAGATCCTTCTGACTTGTTGCTATCACGATCACGTATTGGATACATGGTGAGTAACAAGTAAAGGACCCCTTTAAGTGCCTTAATGCGCTTTGGGCATGTGATACGAGTCTGGGAGTTTTTAAGGACCAACCAACACTCTCTAATTGATGTGGTCAATATCACACCGGCGTTCTGTACTTCCCAGAACATGTCCAGGTACACATTTCAGACTGGGTCGATCTGACAGCCCAGGTTAATTTGTTTTTAAATCCTCACCTTGATGTTGGTTTCGAACATAATACCACCATACGTGTTGGCTACTGTGCTGCCGCGGCTCACATCTGACTATAGTGTATATGAATTGGTGTAATTCCCGTGAGGAGAAAGCCTCCAATCGCACAGACTGGCTTGCTTTTAGTGGATCTTTTTTTCTCTCTGCTTGATGTAGTTTTCTTTCACAGAATATAGTGCATCTTCTCGAGTCAGAGACCTTATACGAGTTAACACATTCATATTGTAATCCTCACAGCTAACGTCAGCCGTATGTCACCGCCTCCTTTTCCAGGGAAGTGTAGCTAGCTTACCCAACTGGATCAATCTTTATTTATACTTTATCTCGGCGACCGTGACCTCAAAATCTGGGACAAAGGACGCAAAGGCTTTGTGACAAAGTCAACATAACACAATTAAACAAATACAATGAAGTATTGTTACACACGCCAGTGTGTCACCTGGGTCCACTAGGGATGAAAAGAACAAACACATAGCAACATATCATGCATGTCGTAAGAGCCACTAAGCAGGGCTAGCATTAAATTGTCTGCTTTATCCCGCACAAAACATAGCTGTAATTTGCAACCAATTATAAACAAGACCTCGAAGGGTTTGGCGTGAGACTGGGGGACTATGCTTCAACGGCAAATGAAAGGCAGATGAGGAGGAAGAAATATGACGTGTGAACGCAGCTAGTTTCGTTGTTTTTACTCCCCCCCCCCCAACTCTCCATATGAATCTATGCTACATGGCATGGCACATGATGATGATATCCAATATACCGTCAATAACTCGCTGGAGTAGTCGAAGCCATGTACCATTCCCAGGAAAGCCCACTCCCCAGAGGGATGTCGTACGCTACATATTACAACAATAACTCACTGGAGTAGTCACAGTCTTGTACCATTCCCAGGAAAGCTCACTCCTCAGATGAATGTCGTACGCAACATATTACAACAATAACTCACTGGAGTAGTCGCATCCATGTACCATTCCCAGGAAAGCCCACCGCCCAGATGAATGTCATATGATACATATCACAACTCACTGGAGTAGTCGAAGTCTTGTACAATTCCCAGGAAAGCCCACTCCCCAGATGAATGTCGTACGCAACATATTACAACAATAACTCACTGGAGTAGTCGCATCCATGTACCATTCCCAGGAAAGCCCACTCCCCAGATGAATGTCATATGATACATATCACAACTCACTGGAGTAGTCGAAGTCTTGTACAATTCCCAGGAAAGCCCACTCCCCAGATGAATGTCGTACGCTACATATTACAACAATAACTCACTGGAGTAGTCGCAGCCATGTACAATTCCCAGGAAAGTCCACTCCCCAGATGAATGTCGTACGCTACATATTGCAACAATAACTCACGGGAGTAGTCGCAGCCATGTACAATTCCCAGGAAAGCTCACTCCCCAGATGAATGTCCTACGCTACATATTACAACAATAACTCACTGGAGTAGTCGCAGCCATGTACCATTCCCAGGAAAGCTCACTCCCCAGATGAATGTCGTACGATACATATCACAACTCACTGGAGTAGTCGCAGTCTTGTACAATTCCCAGGGAAGCCCCAGCTGAGATGTAACGGGGTCTATGTCAGGTTCAGTAGATACCGGCTTCAATCCCAGTATCGGGATAGGTTGTTTACCCAGAACCACTGATATCTAACGCTATCACACTCCCCCGTTTCCCTCTTATTCTCTTGGGTAGTGACATCGGATATCTAGCATTCTCAGAAAAAAAGATGAACACCCGGAAGTCTCGTGTGCAAGTTAAACACGTTAAAAATCTCACTGCAGATGAAAATCGCAATGAGTAGGCTTTAAGGTCCCAACCTTGGTAAAACTTAGGAAAGAAAAACCTTACCACGGGTAATAAGAGCCTCTTACCTCGAATGGAATCTGTTAGAGGAAGCACACCTGACCCAAATGCCTGCCGAATTGGGACACATTGACCTTTGAGGTGCATACCTAGGTGTGACGGACTTCCCTCGAAAGAGGAACCAAGAAGAGATGTAGCATTGCAAGCATGCTATGTTATATAAATCTCACTGCTAACTTGACTCTTGTGACACATTACCTCCTATGGACACCAATCCCTTTCAAATTAATTTCTTAAATGTGACTTATTTGGTCACAGGATTATTAATCTGAGGTTATTTAATTATAACTTCTCTTCTGAGGTTGAATGGAATAGAAGTAATGGGAAAATAACGATGTCCTGGCTTGCGGTGATATCCTGGCTTGCTGTCATAGCTTACTAGAATTCAAATATGACTCTCCGCAGATGTCAAGATCCAGTAACAGTTTTGCAAACAAGTAGGTGCAAGCTTCTGAGCTTGGAGAGGGGATCACGAGCACTGTAACACGGCCCAAGTGAAGATGACACTCTGGTAGCGGGTCGGAAGAGAAGTCACTACGCCAACCTCAACCCGATAGATGCCAGAACTGTCTATGGCTCAGACAACCTCACCATGATAGATGCCAGAACTGTCCATCGCTCAGACAACCTCACCATGATAGATGCCAGAGCTGTCCATGGCTCAGACAACCTCACCCCAATAGATGCCAGAGCTGTCCATGGCTCAGACAACCTCACCCCAATAGATGCCAGAACTGTCCATGGCTCAGACAACCTCACCTCGATAGATGCCAGAACTGTCCATGGCTCAGACAACCTCACCTCGATAGATGCCAGAACTGTCCATGGCTCAGACAACCTCACCATGATAGATGCCAGAACTGTCCATGGCTCAGACAACCTCACCCCAATAGATGCCAGAACTGTCCATGGCTCAGATAACCTCACCCCGTTAGATGCCAGAACTGTCCATGGCTCAGACAACCTCACCTCGATAGATGCCAGAACTGTCCATGGCTCAGACAACCTCACCCAGTTAGATGCCAGAACTGTCCATGGCTCAGACAACCTCACCTCGATAGATGCCAGAACTGTCCATGGCTCAGACAACCTCACCATGATTGATGCCAGAGCTGTCCATGGCTCAGACAACCTCACCCCGATAGATGCCAGAGCTGTGCATGGCTCAGACAACCTCAACCCGTTAGATGCCAGAACTGTCCATGGCTCAGACAACCTCATCATGATAGATGCCAGAACTGTCCATGGCTCAGACAACCTCACCATGATAGATGCCAGAACTGTCCATGGCTCAGACAACCTCACCCCAATAGATGCCAGAACTGTCCATGGCTCAGACAACCTCACCTCGATAGATGCCAGAACTGTCCATGGCTCAGACAACCTCACCATGATAGATGCCAAAACTGTCCATGGCTCAGACAACCTCACCCCGTTAGATGCCAGAACTGTCCATGGCTCAGACAACCTCACCATGATAGATGCCAGAGCTGTCCATGGCTCAGACAACCTCACCATGATAGATGTCAGAACTGTCCATGGCTCAGACAACCTCACCATGATAGATGCCAGAACTGTCCATGGCTCAGACAACCTCACCATGATAGATACCAGAGATGTCCATGGCTCAGACAACCTCACCATGATAGATACCAGAGATGTCCATGGCTCAGACAACCTCCCCATGATAGATGCCAGAACTGTCCATGGCTCAGACAACCTCACCATAATAGATGCCAGAACTGTCAATGGCTCAGACAACGTCACCATGATAGATGCCAGAACTGTCCATGGCTCAGACAACCTCACCATACTAGATGCCAGAACTGTCCATGGCTCAGACAACCTCACCATGATAGATGCCAGAACTGTCTATGGCTCAGACAACCTCACCCCGTTAGATGCCAGAGCTGTCCATGGCTCAGACAACCTCAACCCGTTAGATGCCAGAGCTGTCCATGGCTCAGACAACCTCAACCCGTTAGATGCCAGAGCTGTCCATGGCTCAGACAACCTCACCATGATAGATGCCAGAACTGTCCATGGCTCAGACAACCTCACCATGATAGATGCCAGAGCTGTCCATGGCTCAGACAACCTCACCCCGTTAGATGCCAGAGCTGTCCATGGCTCAGACAACCTCACCATGATAGATGCCAGAACTGTTCATGGCTCAGACAACATCACCATGATAGATACCAGAGCTGTCCATGGCTCAGAAAACCTTGCCATACACCTGGGGCAGGCTATGGATTATTAAGTACAGTTGGCTTAGAGTCTTGCACAGTCCTGTGACAATACGTGAACAGCGATAGGATTGTGAGACACACTTTGCACGGCATTGGTTACAAAAAAATGAAAAGTGTGCAAGATGTTTTGGCGCAAGCGCAAAACATTACCGTAGATGAGTTAGACTTGAGCTGGCGTCCACGTCGGACATGGTTTCTTGTCACTAGAGCACGGCTAATACTACGCCGCTCTTTTAGAATAGGATGTGTATATTGTCAGGTATATTTGGAACTTTTCTGTAGAGCGACTGCTTGTGTTATCGACACGACATGTCAAAATCAACGTCGTATTAAAGTAGACTGGGAAAACTATCCAGTGTCGTATTGTGCAGGTTTGGTTACAGTGGCTGTATTTGGCCTGTGCTTAACGGTCACTGGGAGTCGAAACAGAGATGTCGGTGACAATCAAGGAGGACCAGACCATATATACGTCTGCTCCTTGGCAAACCTCACCATGATAGATGCCAGAGCTGTCCATGGCTCAAGACAACCTCACCATGATAGATGCCAGAGCTGTCCATGGCTCAGACAACCTGAACGTCAATCAAGCGGATGTATGAGTTAAAGCTCAGTCTCCGCGGGTATTCACAACGAACCAGCAAATAACGGTTTCTCGTGCAAAGTAATAAGATTGTGAAACACAACATAAACACTTTATGGTATACTGCATAATGAACCACTGTAGTATGTGTGTTATATTTAGCCAATTTTAACACACACACACCCCCCCCCCCCCTCTTCCCCTTCCGCAACATAGTAACGTAAAACTACGTGAGCAAATAGCGAAGTGAGCTTGAGAGCAGTCAACTGATAGAGGTTGTTTATGATCTCAGGTTCGCAACGGTGAGCAGAGGATGTCTCTATAGAGACAATCGCCACGGTCAATGGTCAGTGTAATCACTGCCAGGAATAACAGCTATCTCAGACTACCTTCATAACAAATGCCTGAAAACCTAGCAGTCAGAGCAATGTTGCAAGAATGTTTGATATAGTACAGAGAATGAGACAGGGTTGCAGTTTGTCCCCTTATATGTTTAACTTCTGTACTGAAACGTGACTTCTCGTTCATTAAAGATTGTGCAATACATCTTAACATTAAAAAAAAAAAAACAATAACGATATGATATCCTGCAAAATTAATAAACAGTATGCAACATCTGCAACCACTGTAGAACTTGTGCTATATTTAGATTTAGCACAACCCCTTTTTCTCCCAGACAGTTATGGCAGAAAAGATCTGCACATGACAAGTCACTGGGGGGTGATGATGATGACGCTAAACTAGACTGGATCAAACACGGAAGCGAAGAAGTGTTTCGACCGATTGCAGGCTGCGAGATCCAGCACGAATGCCCTGCACGCGACCTTAGCTATCAACCATAAACTGCTTGCTGCTACCTGCGGTTGGTATCATTAATGCTTCAATGTTAAAAAGCACAAAACTGTCTCAATCTCAAACAGAACTGTACTGTTCAAAACAGAATCTTAGCTAACCACTAAGTAAGAGAATCTATAAAAGTAAACAAATGTAGCTTACGTGTTAGCGAACGCCCCTGTGTCTGCTTACTTACTTCCCGTTGTTGCTATGTTCAGTGATAGCGTTGCGGCTGTTGTGTGTGTTATTATTAGCCAATAGGATGTGGGCCTAGTTTCAGTTTGACGTGCTAGCACAGTTATTAGTGTGCTTGCCTGCCAAGACTGTTGTTCAGATTCAAACCCCAGTAGGGTTTTTTTGGGGGGGGAGGGGGGGGGGGGGTTCTACCCGTACGGCTCTGGGGTCGACCCAGCCTCATAACAATTGGCCATCATCATCCAGTGGCTTGACCTCTGAGGAAATTTCATGCCATAAGCCGTTCGAAACGTCCCTCTATCATAAGTCAGATGCGCTGTCTCTCTTGCTGTCTTGTATAAGTTATCTATCACATCTTGAATCTGTCTACATTGTGGTTGTCATGTTCTAAGCTTCTCCAGTACATGTATCTCCTTAATTATCTTTCCCAAACACGGATGCATTTTTACCTGCCCAAAATGGTTCATTATCCTCAATTTTATTTGCTTTAAGAACTTTTGGTCTTTATCTATGAGCTCTTGAATAGATATACTATCAAAAGTATATTGGCTATACTATAAACAGGTTTTCTCTATGTGTTTCCTGACTAACTTTTCCCCACCTACCGATTCGCTGGAATGTGTTTAGCTTTTCCCATAAGCTCGGCATTAGTGATTCTGCCATACCAGTTTAGATCAAGCGACTTGCACCTCAGACATGAGTCGTTTAACAAAAACAAACAAATTAAAATCACTAGATCTAGGACTAAGAGAGAGAGAGAGAGAGAGAGAGAGAGAGAGAGAGAGAGAGAGAGAGAGAGAGAGAGAGAAACTATAGGAGTTAGTTGCATATCCTTTACAGGACGTCGCAGTCAACCCCAGCGGTTTTTTTTTGGGGGGGAGGGGGGGATGTTTGTGATTTTTTGGCAAGTTTACTTTCAGCTGTTTGCCATTGGTTTCTGAAACACTGGCACTCACACGGTTGTATGAAAACCAACGCAAGGCGGCCTGCTGCTAAACCGCTCGCCGCTTTGCTTCGAACGCGATATGCAAGATTAGGAATTGCGGCAATAGTCTCTTCGCCACAGATTCGGCTATAGGAGACTTCTGCTAAAGTAGAACATCAACATTTACTCTGTGCAGACTCGGAAACTCTGAGATTCTTCTTCTTCTTAAGCGTTCCGAGCCATTGAGGTTCTTTGCTGCAGATACAATCGGTCTCCATTTGTCTCTCTGGTTGACCTTCTCTTGCCAGTCGTTGATTCCAAGTGCTTGTAGGTCTGTATATATGTTATCTGTCCACCGTCTTCTTGGTCTACCTCGGGGTCTACGGTCATTTATTTCCTGAGCGTAAGCGAGTTTTGTTTCCCTATTATCTTCCATTCTTTCTATATGCCCCAGCCATTGTAGTCTATTAGCCTTCATGATACCAGTGATTAGCGGGGACTTAAACAGATCATAAATGTCTTTGTTACTTCTTCTTTTCCACTCTCCACTTTGTGTATCCCTAATGTGTCCAAAGATGCGTCTTAAAACTTTGTTCTCAAAGGTTTGTAACAAGGCTTCGTCTCCTTTCGTTGTACTCCAGGTTTCAGAGCCATACAGCACAGTTGGTCTGATCAGTGTTTTGTATATTGTGATTTTGGTGTTACGAGATAGCGCATTTGATTTTAGTAGATGTTGTAGCTCAGCTGTTGAATGTTGATTATTTTGTTTATGGCCTAGCTGTTTAAAGTTGGTTATTTGTTTATAGCCCAGCTGTTTAATGTTGGTTATTGTGTTTATGACACAGGTGTTTAAGATTGTTACTTGTTCTTCTTACGTTTCTGATTGTCAGCAGCGTCCCCTTTACCTGAATGTTTCGGCCCGTCACCATCCAAAATTAATTTGTTATTGTTGTGTCAATATATCAGAATATCTGGTGATTTCCTGCTTCTGAATTGAAAACACCATCTTCTGATATTAGCGAATAAAGGTGGGTGACGTTGTAATATTCTGTTGTGATAATTTGGCCGTATCCAGCGTGTGCCGCGTGGTCTAGTGGTTACAGGGTACACACCCGCTTCACACGCCAGTGATCCGGGGTTTGTTTCCGGGTCTGGTCAAGGATATGCACTACTGACGAGCTCAAACGAGAGCGAAACTCGAGTCTAGTGCTTCCACATTGACGTGGATAGGTCTTAGGTTCATACCAGAATACGATCAGCGTTGCCAGTAGTGGGTTGAGCTCAATATTTAAATCATAAATCCCGAAACAACCAAATAAATTAATTTGATTAATGCTCGCTGGACTTTAGGCGGCCTGGTGTGCCTTGCCAGTGAAAAGACCTGATCGTTCGGGTCCACATCGATTGACGGACGTCAGTCGCGGCGATCGGGCAAATCTTGAGCTACAGCCTACGATGAGTGACGTTGTAATATTCTGTAGTGATAATTTGGCCGTGTGCCGCGTGGTTTAATGGTTACACACCCGCTTCACACGACAGTGATCCGGGGGTTTGTTTCTGGGTCCGGTCAAGGATATGCACTACTGACGTGCTCAAACGACAGCGAAACTCGAGTCTAGTGGTTCCGCATTGACGTGGATAGGTCTTAGGTTCATACCAGAATACGATCAGCGTTGCCAGTAGTGGGTTGTGCTCAATATTTAAAGGTAGCTGTGATGACAATTCAGGGGGACACAACCAAATAATTTAAAGAAATATAGTAAAAATGCAGTTGTATGCTCCACTGAATGTGAACGACCATCAGTCGTTGGTTACAATTCAGGGGGACACAACCATAATTTAAAGAGATATAGTAAAACCGCAGTTGTGTGCTCCGTTGAATGTGAACGCAATTGTATGTTTTGTCTCCGTGTGCAGGCGAAATCATGCACCCATGGTCCTAATTAACATGTAAAAGCACCGCTGCCTCTACGTTAATGCATAAACATTTAATTCTACATACAATCATATCCAGTTGTGGATTGGGTCGAAATATAATGGTTACCAGGAGACAACGCTACAAAATAACATTAAGATTGTAAACACATTGTCTAATGTTTAATGGGGTACACCCCATCAGCCTCCCACAAGGCCCACTTGCTATTGGGCAAGCTCACACGCTGGCAAGTCTGCCACTGATAATTTCCAAATATAAGGACAAGGCGATGGGGACGGCTCACGATTATTATTTATATCTAGATATAAGAAGGAAGGGTACACTTATACGGGGCTGGCCACAAGTCTTTCCCCTGTCACGTATGACAAATGAATGACTGACATTGTGTATAGTGTTTGTTCCTGATCAAATTAACAACCCCTTGAATTGACACAATTATGCCAATGTTGCTTGACTTTGGGAACAAAACACCCTATACTAAACCAGTTATCACTTATCAATATCACTTTTTCATAACTGTTAACATGATTTCATTTGAGCTTTGTTTTTCAAGATGCGGGAAAAGAAAGTCAGATAGCGTCAAATCCGGAGATTAACGTGGGCGTGGAAACATCTCATCATCTGAATCCTTGGCTACAAGCAGCATACATCATGCTTTGAGAGAGAACGCGTTGTCTTGAAGCAAAGGAGGATTCTGAGTGCGAGCGACAAATCGTTTTCTGATCGCAGCCTGATTTAGTTTGGTTATGAGATCTGAAAAGTACTGTTTTGTAACCGCGCTGTCACGATGCAGGTAATCTTTCAATAGGACGCCTTTGCCGTAAAACAGCCAACATTACGTTTCCTGCACTCTTATATGCTCTTGTCTTGACAGGTACAGGTAGGCCCCGCTATACGTCGCCTCGGTATACGTCGTTTCGTTTCGATACGTCGTTGTCACATAGGGGACTAACTTCACTTTACGTCGCTACGTTTCGCCATAACGTCGTTTTGAGGCTGACGATCGGGCTGTTGATATCGGTAAAGTCCATGGTTTACCTCCAACAACGGTAAGGACAATTCCTGCAGGTGCTGACAAAACAAAGAGGGTGCTAAAAACGTAACCACTTTGAGTGCTTCCAAGATCACTTGTACCAGAAGTATTCTTACGGAGAACATGGAAGCACACTTGGCAGTCTGGATTGAAGACCAGAACCAACGGAGTATGCCTGTGAGCAAGATGGTTATCCAAGAGAAAGCAAAGTCTCTCTATGAAGATCTAGCTAAGAAAGCGGGTGAAAGCAGAATTAGTAGTGCCGATGATAGTTTTAGAGCGAGTCATGGTTGGTTTGGGCACTCTAATAAGCGTTCACACCTGCACAACATTCAGACAACAGGTGAAGAGGCGAGTGCTGATACTGAGGAGGGTGGTTACTGTGCAGCAGACTCTGGACACATTTTGTGTTCAAGCAGAAAAGAACCAGGAAAAGAGGCAGGAAGAGTCTACAGTTTCATCCTCAGATGAAGAGGCAGAATTTAATGCCTCTACGTCCCAATAACTCTACCACTCGTCCACCAACCCACCTCTATTTAACCAATGAATATCAACAACCATCAAAATAAACATTACTGTGGTACACAATACACTGTATTTCATTTAATTCTATGGGAAAGTGTTTCGCTATACGTCGTTTCACGTAACGTCGCGTTTTCCAAGAACGTAACCCCGACGTTAACCGGGGCCTGCCTGTATTGGAAAGCCTTGAGTGTTACACTGTATGCTAGAAATGGTGGATTGGGGGTCCTTTTGGAACCCATATATTGTAAACATGGCCGTCAAAATTTTTTTTATGAAACACTTGTCTTATATGCAGTCTGTTGTGTAACATATAGATAGATAAACAGACAGACAGAACGAACGAACTTTATTTTCAAAGGGTCACAAATTGGGCACGCAGGCCCGTACTATATTCGGCCCTTCCAATTATCATCTTTCGTTCATCAATTATGCATGTTACATTCACATAGGAAAACAACATTAACAAATGAATGTTGTAAACATAAACAATACGTCTTGCCATGTTATAAGACAGGCAGACACACGTATTTTTGCACATTCATAAAAATACACATACATACATACATATCTGCATACATAAATCGTTTGCACAAACTCAGTTATGCGCCCACTCAATAACACTCGAATACACACTCCACCGCATATACATATACTCAATAATAATTACAAACTCACTGACAAATGTTTACTTATGAACACACACACACACACACACACACACACACACACACACACACACACACACACACGCGCACAGATACATACACATTCATACAGCCACACACACACATCCCCCACCCACACCCCCGCCCACCCAAACACACACACACACACACACACTCATACATCTAGACACATACACGCTGCCTCGCATAATCACTAAAACTAATAAGAACAAATTCCCACACTTTACACACACATACACTGACGAGTATCGTGAGCATCCTAAAAAAATGGAGCAAATGGGGAAAATTTACAAAAAAAAAAAAAAAAAAAAAAATTATACATACACATTGTGTAACGTAAAAAATATTGTTTCGATTCAATAATTCCTAAAATTGACATAAACATGATGAAATAAGCAGTGCCCAAATTTTCATATAGTACATGTTAAAATCAAGTGGCAGTAAAAATTATAATATGAAAGATGAGAATACAGAAAAAAATATGGAATAGCATGTCACATGACATGCATGAGCTTAACTATCTCTATCTCTTTTATTTTTCTTTCACACACACGCACACACACTAATTCACTCGTTCTCTCTCTCTCTCTCTCTCTCTCTCTCTCTCTCTCTCCCATACTTACTCACTATCTCACACTAACTTTCTCTTACTCTCTCTCTCTCACAGACACACACTCATTCTCTCTCTCACTCACCCTCTCTTACTCACACACACATACACACATTCACTCAATCTCTCACTCTCTCTCTCTTTCTCTCTCTCTCTCTCTCTCTCTCTTACACTCACTCGCTCACTCTTTCTCACTCATTCACTCTCTAAATCACACTCACTTACTCACTCACAGACACAAACAAGCAGACACACACGCTCACTCACTCAGACTATCTCACTTGCTCACTTACTCAGTCTCTCTCTCTCTCTCACCCATTCACTGTCTAACGCACCCACTCACTTACTCTCTTACGCACTCACTCTAACATTCACTCACTCACTCAGACACACACATACTCACTAATTCTATCTCTCACTTATTTACTCTCTCTCTTACTCACTCGCTGACCCTGTAACACTCACTCACTTTATCACCCCCTTTCACTCTCTCACTCACATACACAGATAGGCAGCTGACACACACACTTTCACTCTCTCACACTCAGTGTCTCACTCACTCACTCTTACTCAACCTCTCACGCATACAAACACACATACACATACATACACCGACACACCCACCCACACATTCGCACATCTAGACAAACACGCTCCTTCACATAATCACTGAAACGAATATGAACAAACTCCCACACTTTACACACACACACACACACACACACACACACACACACACACACACACACACACACATATACACTGACGATTATCGTGAGCATCCTCACAAAAAATGGAGCAATTCAATAACTGAATTCCTAAAATTGACATAAACGTTATGAAATAAGCAATGCACAAGTTTTCATATAGTACATGTTAAAATCAAGTGGCAGTAAAAATTATAATATGAAAGATGAAGATACAGAAAAAAATGGAATTGCATGTAACCTGACATGCATGCACTCAACTATCTCTATCTCTTTTTTTTTCACACACACGCACACAGACTAACTCTCTCGTTGTCTCACTCTCTAACTCACCCACTTTCACACACACAGACACACACACTCACTCTCTCACTTTCACACTCAACCTCTCTTACTCTCTCACAGACAGACAGACAGACAGACAGACTATGAAGCAAGCTATAAGAATTGATAATGAAACAGGTCAACACCAGCCAATCAAGAGAGGTGTGCTGACAGTGATGAGTCATGTTTCAAAATCCTATTTCTGCCAATATAGTAAAAATAGTATGAGAAATGTAAACGAGATGAGAGGAATCGTCCATAGTAGGATACACCATTAACAATAAAAGATATATAAATAATACAATACTGCACTAGCCAGGTGACCTTAATTCCTCAGGCTAAAGACCTCCCTGTCCTACACCGCAAGGTACTATGGGCAGTAGATAACAGTTCATGACAGTATTGATTGCAACAGTATTGGTTAACGGTCTATGCTCTAATACGTGGATAAAGGGCAGAAGAAGAAGAAGAAGAAGAAGAAGAAGAAGAAGAAGAAGAAGAAGAAGAAGAAGAAGAAGAAGAAGAAGAAGAAGAAGAAGAAGAAAGAATATATGATTTGTCGTTAAAGTGACTGCAGATAACACTAAACAACACAAGTATTAATTTCAAGATAGGGGCTGCACCAGGCTTGTCCATGGGACATATTTTTCTGTCCCATCCCATGGTAAGTTATGCCTGGGCTGCACAATAAGATGATTTTCATAACTAATTGCAATTGCTACCACGGTGCACAAAAAAAGTTTGTTACGTGTCGTTTTATAGGACGTCGCAATAAACTCCGGCAATTGTTTTTACTGTTTGTGATTTTCTAAGCAATTTTACTTCAGTGGTTGCCTTTGATTTTTGAACGGCCGACGCTCACACCATGGTGAAAAATCAACGCAAATCGCTCTGCTCCCAAATGGCCTGCGGCTAACTTCAAGCCCGCTATGTCGCGATTTTGAAACTGCTTTCTTCACTAGCTCTAAGCCAGAGACGCCGACTAGTATAACTAATGTGTTTTGTAATGTATTATATCTATTATTAAAATGGTGGAAGATATTAACATGGAAGGGAAAGATCTCAGAATAATAAAGAACATTTACTTGATCCAAGTAGCAGCAATTAAAATGGAAATAAAGGGGGCAATTATGAACAAATAAGGCTGGGAGTACGACAGGGTTGTGATTTGTCACCGGATCTTTTCTCTCTCTATAGCGAAGTAATAATGAGAGAGATCAAAGAGAAGCCAAGAATACTATTCTGAGGTTATAATACAAACAATAAACGCCGTGCATATGACACTGTATTGGTGGCGGATAATTCAAAAGATCTACAACAATTGTTGGACATTGTAGTAACAGAGAGCGCAAAGAAAAGACTCTCCTTGAATATCAAGAAAACAGTAACAATGGTAATATCAAAGAAAAAGGTGACACCAAAATGTGAAATAGAAATAGAAGGGGAAATTCTTAACGAAGTGGATAGTTTTAAATACCTAGGGGCATTTATAACATCAGATGGAAGATAAACAACAGAGATTAAGAGCAGGATAGGGAAGCAAAAGCTGCATTTAAGAAAATGAAGAATATCTTATGCAATAAGTCACTATCTCTGACTGTAAGAAAGAGAGTGATGAGTGCTATATAGAACCTGTTTTACTGTATGGCTGTGAATTTTGGAATGTAAAAAATGAACAAATTAGGAAGAGCTTGGTAGCAACAGAGATGTGGTTCCTGAGACGAATGTTGCGAATTCCTTGGATTGCCACAGTGACTAACAACGACAGCCTGAAAAAGGCCAATGAAACTAGAACATTATATACGACAATAAGAAAGAGACAAACTGCTTTCTTTGGTCATGTGATGAGAAGAGAGGCTTTGGAGAGCATCGTGACAACTGGAAAAATTGAGGGGAAGAGAGGCAGAGGCAGACCAAGAGAAATGATGCTGGGTGGATTGGGACGGTGGCATGGAGGAAAGTCAGCAGCAGAGCTGATCCATAAAACCAAAGACCAAGATCTGTGGAGTCATGAACGCCTACGCCAACCGACATGGCACTTGATGATGGTGATAGTTATGTGGTTATATCGGCAAGGATATAGAATTCTCGTGGAAAGAGAAGAAAACAAAGTATTCCAAACATTGCGATGAAAGAAATCAATGAATGATGTCAAGCTGAGACCATTAAAGTGTTTTAAGTATACAAAGAGACAACTTACTGTCAGATGATGTTCTGGGTGTACGAGCGGAGGGCAAGAGTAGAAGAGGAAGACAAGTAACATTTGGTGAACGACATCAAGAGATGGTCTGGAAGAAGCCTGTATGAGTGCAGCGTGAAGACACTGGTCAGGTGTGTTGAGACTCATTGCAACCAATCTTCAGTGCGGAGTTGACATTGAAGATGATGACGAGGGTGATGGTGATATTGCTGCCCTGTATGTACAAGTAAAACAAAGTAAGGCCAATCCCATGCCGGATAATGTCATTGGGGTGTGACCTTCACATATTCTAGACCAGTGGTTCTCAACCTTTTTTGGCCTATGCACCCCTTCACCATATGTTCAGAATGTCATTACCTCCTTTCGTATCTCCTCGCTACAAGGGGCTTCTAAATATTTAGCCTGACTATGAAGGAGTAGGCGGAGAAAACTGAAATGTGGCACAGTGCTTATTCCTTCTCAATGTAGCCACCACCTGAATTTATGCATTTCTGCCATCTCTGCGTGACATTTAAAAGACGTTCAGAATAAAACAACCTATTTTTCAAACTAAACAAGTTATCACAAGCCAGTATGACATCTTCGTCACTGTCAAAATGATTTCCGTTCACCTGTTTTTTTAAATTTTTTTAAGATTTGGGAAAAGAAAAAAGTCTGATGGAGCCAAATCTGGAGAATGTGGTGGGTTTCGAAGAATTTCAGTGCTCAAATCGTTGGCAGTTTGCAGCACAAGCCGTGCTTTATGGGTGGGCGTGTTGTCTTGGAGCAAAGGCAGACTTTGCGTGCGCGCTATCCCTCGTTTTCTGGTCACAGCCTTTCTTAGTCTGCCAAGGAGATCTGCATAGTACTGCCCATTAACCGTGTTGCAATGAAGCATATAATCTTTCAATATGACACCTTTGACGCCCCCCCCCCCCCCCCCCCAAAAAAAAAAGTCAGCATCACTGTTCTTGCAGATTTGTGTGCTCTTGCCTTGACATGTGTTGGCGAGCCCGGGGTTTTCCATTGAATGCTGGCAATTTTGGATTCTGGGTCATAATGGTTGAAACATGCCTGCGTTCACTAACATTAAGGTGATTGCCCTTGGTAGCAATGCTAGTACATAAACAAGTGACCGGGCCTGAGAAATAAGGCAAAGGAGGGGGCAAATGAGAAGACAGGCGGGGAAGGTTGGAGACAGTGTGTTAAAGGGGTGTGAAGGTGGTTTCAGTCCGCTAGGGTGGATGGTGAGAGAGACAGTTTAGGCTGGCGAGGAGTGTTGTGTGAAATTAGAGGACTGGGGTGGCAGTTGAAGCCGAGACCCCGAGAGGGTCGGATGGACAGTTGAGTTTTGGGACCCGACAGTGGGGGTCGGCGGTCGGAAAAAGGTTGTGAGGCAGACAGTCTGGACTGGAGAGTTAGTTGAAGTTTAGACCCAGAGGGGGTTGGATCAAGTGAGTTCGGGCCAAGAGAGTGGCTGATTAACTGTTGTGTTGGATTAGATTAAAAGGGCCTTGAGAGGCAGTGTTATTTGAGTGTTAAGTTGTGAGGAAAATATATTCTGGAAATATTATTACTGGATTTATATGTTACTTGTGTCCGTGTTCATTCGTCATTAAATTGAAATGATGTACGCAAATTCAATCTTGTTTACTGACTGGTGGATGTGTGCTGCAGTGGTAAATTGTGGTGTGACACAGGTGGTTAGCTCAACTTCCACCCTACAGTGACATAGAAGAGCGGGCACACACTTTTCTCATGTTCAGTCTGCTGTGTAAAATTCTAAAAACTGTACTCTTACTCAGTTTTGCTGAACCCGATTTCTCTGCAATTGTTATTTTCTTATTCTAGTCTATGATTTTTATTACTTTTGCAGCATTTGCGTCATTGCACTCTTAAGACGGTCGTCCTGGTCTTGGCAGATCGGCAACTTTGGAATGGCCACACTTAAACTGCAATCACCAATTTTTTACAGAAGCATACGAAGGACAGACTTCCTCAAACACTGGCTCCATCTCCCTGTGTATTTCTGTAGGCGTTTTTTCCCTGTAACATCAAGAATTTTATCACAGTCCTGGCGTCTGATTTCTCCATTGTTCTGACAAACTGTTGGATGTGCAGATCTGGTCAATAGGGTGTGTTGTGCCATGCACCATATCGGGAAAACCAGATGAGGAGGGAAATTCATAATGCATATGTCCATTACAAATTGAATGAGCTAAACATGTGCCAAATTTTAATTTTCTCCGCCTTCTCTTTCATGGTCAGGCTAAAGACTTATGAGAAGCCCCCTTATATTAATCCCTTCCCCCACACAGTATACATACAAATGGAAGCTAAATTTAATAACACATATTAGAACAAGTCTAGACGTCTACATAAGATGTGATTTGCTGGCCTACTTACGTTATAAAATGAATTTCAGAAGAGCGAGAAGAACAGAACCGTAAAGTATGGAGGAAAAAAACTATCAAGCAATCGGTTTTTGTATTAACGCGATCTTTAAATAATCTTAACTCCCCCCCCCCACCCCCGGAAACCCTAATATTCCCGCCTGTAGGGGGGGGGGGGGAATTCCCCACCGGCTGAGAACCACTGTTCTAGACTATGGCATACGAGATGTTGGTGACCAGCTTCTTTCCTCGTCGCCTTTCCTTCACTAGACAATTCTGAAAATTGCCCAAAACCTATTTTTATGAGGCCGAGTCGATCCCAGATACGTCGTCATCATCACCATGTACCATGCCAATAAGCGTGGGCGGTCATTTTTTCTCAATTCCCTCACGATCATCACAGTGGTGTTTCAGTTCCATGTTCTTGTCTCGACCATGCCACGTGGCCAAGCCATCCAAATATTTGCTTCTTTGCCTTTCCCTTGTTCTTCTCCCCTCAATCTTGCCAGTTATGAAATTCTCCAGTTTATTTCGTCGCATAACGTATCCAAACATTTTGACTGTCTACGTCTAATTTCTCTAATCAGTTTACGGTTTTCGTCTGCACCCCCCCCCCCCCGGGGTGGGGGGGTGGGGGGGTAGGACTTACTCATTTGGTTTGTCTGTCTATCCATTATATACGTTCTGGTCGGGGAAAAAATGTCTTGCCTCTGCTGGGAATTGAACTCGGACCAAATTCTTGGCAGGCAATACACTAACCATTATGCCACAACGGCTCCAAAATGGGTACTTTAATTTTAATTCACCGCAACAGACGTCACGAGGCTATATTTAGCTTTAGCAGCTATATATAGCGTAGTTAGCAGCTATATATAGCACTGGCGTGGGATCTCCGTTCAATTACAGTTTTTTTCAGTGCGTGTCATGGCGCGAAAAAGGCGCGAAAAAGGAGCGACGAACGGTTACACTTATCAGCACACACATTCGGCCTGGCACAACAGTAGTCTCCGACCACTGGCGTGCATACGGGGAAATTAGAAATATTCCCGGTACTTCAATTTTAATTCACCGCAAACAAAGGGAATTTCAGGGCACACGTCATATCCTGGAGTCCCCTTATTCGCGCTGTATCTCGGTGTGCATGACCTTGACCGGAATAACGTTGTCGGTGTGCAGCAAATGGTTTAGTTATGTGTGTGAGTTGACCTGAATATTTCAGTGGTTGTATACTCTCGTGCACACTCAGGGTTTGGGTTATGACACGCACTGAAAAAAACTTTAATTGAACGGAGATCCCCCGCCAGTGCTATATATAGCTGCTAACTACGTTATATATAGCTGCTAAAGCTAAATATAGCCTCGTGACGTCTGTTGCGGTGAATTAAAATTGAAGTACCATATTCCCGGTTTGACGCATCTCACCGTTAACCACTCTGAAAACTTTGTGGACCCCACCACCGGTTCACATACTCAATGCATCGAGAACATGTGGAGAACGGCCAAGGAGAGAAACAAGAGGCAGAATGGAACACACAGGCATCTACTCGATTCCTACATGTGCGAATTCATGTGACGTCGTCCCACTAAATGTGCTGGCCTAGATGTGTTCAACACCATTCTAGCTGACATTGTTCGATTCTGGCCACCCCAACAATAGTCTGCAGTCTGGCCACCGCCGCAACACTAGTCTGCAGAATATGATTGTCAACTCATGCATACAGCAGTATCATCCAGCAATGGGCCCTTTTCAGGGCCACTAGAAGAATGCCATAACGGAACGGGCCCTTTTCAGGGTCACAAATTAGCACACAATAACAGCCCCTAAGTGTGCACAAGAGTATACAACCACTGAAATATTCAGGTCAACTCACACACATAACTAAACCATTTGCTGCACACCGACAACGTTATTCCGGTCAAGGTCATGCACACCGAGATACAGCGCGAATAAGGGGACTCCAGGATATGACGTGTGCCCTGGAATTCCCTTTGTTTGCGGTGAATTAAAATTGAAGTACCCCAAAATGTACAGCAGTAGTCACGAACAGAAAATAGTCTGGTAGTGTAGCATCGGTGGTTACTATGGAAACAGTTACCTTAATGGATTTATCGTGGAATATGGTTATATCGCTGTCAAATACCACAAACATGCGAGCGAGGATTGGTGGCATTCATTAAAAACAATGGTCACTGCAAAGATGGCACAGAGATTTGTTAGTTAAGAGAGATTTGTTAGTTAACAATTTGTTAGTTAACAGAGATTTGTTAGTTAACAGAGGTTTGTTAGTTAACAGAGATTTGTTAGTTAATAGAGGTTTGTTAGTTAACAGAGATTTGTTAGTTGACAGAGATTTGTTAGTTAACAGAGGTTTGTTAGTTAATAGAGATTTGTTAGTTAATAGGGATTTGTTAGTTAATAGGGATTTGTTTGTTAATAGAGATTTGTTAGTTAACAGAGATTTGTTATTTAATAGAGATTTGTTAGTTAACAGAGATTTATTAGTTAATAGAGATTTGTTATTTAATATATTCTTGTAGTCAACTGGTGCTATGCGCTATCGTCTATGGCATCTGCAGTCATGATATCGATCCCTGTGTCATTTCTCTCCCCTCGTCTCTCTCTCTCTCTCTCTCTCTCTCTCTCTCTCTATATATATATATATATATATATATATATATATATATATATATATATATATATATATATATATAAGCCTCCTTCCATACATGCAGTCTATGATATTTATAGCATGGCAATATCAATTCACTAAGAGGTTTCCAACAGTAAACAGCAAACTTTGATTTTCCTGAGAGAAAACATCTACAGATAAGCTTAACATACTTTTAACTGATTCGGTGCCGAAGGATAATATATCACCAAATGTGAAATTCCATTTAAACATAAGCAGGATATCGAAGATACAAACAATAGATCGAACGATTTATTGCCTGACATATTTCGCTGCATCTCGCCAGGTACATACTTTCAGCTTGAAGGATTTATCTAATTTCTTTAGTTTATGTTGTGATTTCTGCAGTATGTGCCCCGGCGAGATGTAGCGAAATATGTCAGGCAATAAATCGTGGACTCCGTTGTTTGTGTCTTCGTTATTCAAATTCACTACGGGGAAAACATTGTTTAGAATAAGGAGAATATATTGCCATACGAGGGTCAACGTGATATTTGTTTCCCTTCGTGGTATCTCCCTCAATTTCAATGCTCAGTCAATGGAAATATACATTATAATGCTTATTCATTTGATTGTGTACAATTTTTGGTCCAACCCTACTTTTTTTTAGGCACTGAATCAGTTAAACTGGCAACTGTTTTTATCATCTTTGTTAATCATTCTGCACATCGCGGCGACTGCACTAGCCAGGCGGTCTTAAATCCTCAGGTTTAAGACCCCCACCCCTGTCCTTGACCGCAAGGTACTATATAGGCAGTAGATGACAGACCGTTAATCAATCATTTGCTCAATAACCAAATATCAAATAATAATAATAATAATAATAATAATAATAATAATAATAATAATGTCTTCCCTTATAGTTTATACGTGACACAAGGAAAATATTTAAATGTAGGCTCCGCTAGGTTTCAATTTCATGTTTGTAAACTTCCATCATGTAGCATCTTCTTATATATAAAAAAGACTTGTGCGTATCTCTGTCCGTATGTCCTTTATTTGTTCGCGAACGGCCCATCCGATTGAGATGAAATTTTCTACACGCCTTCCTTTCATTCCAGAGCTGTCAACTGTGATATTTTGTTAGTGTGAAATCGCCTGCTTACTCAGTATTATTTCATTTTTCATTTTTCATCATAATTTCATATATCTCAGGGGACCTAACTCTGTAAAAGTTATTTCAAGGGGCATAACTTTTCTGTATAACTTATAGTCATATTGTGGCATCGTTTTCAAAGATTTATAAACTCTTTGTCCATAGTTATGTACCGGCATATGAGTTATAATAAATAATGATACAATCTGTAAGGCATTTTCAAAGTTTTCATAAAAATGATGCACAATGCATAACATTGTAACTCATCTTTTTTTGCTTAAGAAGTTACTGTAGTCATGCAGGTGATTAGAAAGAGTTTTCATTACAAATAATGGATGGTGTGTGGTAGAACGTTCTTTTAAGTTACATTTTTTGTTGTTGTATGAATTTAATGAAGCCGGACAGGGTCAGGCAGACAGATAGACAGACAGACAGACAGATAGACAGTCGGGAACAGGAACTTATATGACTACTTATATAAATTAAATGAGATGCTTCACACCAGGAGCTGGGCGATGTCGGGCCGGGTCAGACAGACAGACAGACAGACAGATAGTCGGTAACGGGAACGGGAACTTATATGACTACTTATATGAATTAAATGAGATGCTTCCCACCAGGGACTCGGCGAAGCCGGGCAGGGTCAGCTAGTAATTCATAATATTTGAAAAATTGAAAAATTTTATGAAAGCGGTTAAGTTTAATTTGTAACTCACCAGTATACTAATTATTACTATTAGTTTATTTGGGACAGCAACAACACAATGAACACATTTAATTAGAGCTACTCACTTGTGTGTTTTACATTGGTTTATAATTCAAATGTGTGCTTTTATAGCGGGTTGATAGCTTAGTCAAGCGTGCAACAGGCACACACTGTACATCGCTTAAATAGTGGAGGGTGTTCTTTGAAAATAACCGCCTAAATATCGGTTTCCGGGAAAATACATATTCTACTATTTATGTCTGGTTTTAGTTTCTTTGTCTTATTCTTTCGTTCGCTTGAAATGTGTCTATAACTGCAATGGTGTCTCTTGTATAAACTTCTGTCATATTATAGTCCACCCAGTGGTCCATAAGTTTATCTTCCACTGTTTCATACTTCAGGTTGTATTTGTAATCGGCACCACATCGTGTCTCTATATCTGAAACTGAAAATGAAAGTTGTGAGCGTACAGGGTGCAGGTCCAGCATTTGTGCTGTGCTTGATCTAGCCAAATGCCAAATAGTCCTTGAGATAATTATTATAGTATATCCACAAACGAATGCCGTCATTCACGATCAATTATTTTGAAAACTGTCTGTTGCATCATGAAATTTTTCCTGCCGTCTTATATTTACCCCCCACCCAAGGAATATGTCTTTGATAGGTCCAAAAGCACCTTAAATAATCGAAAGCGGCGACATTTTTTTGATGTTTTGCTGAAAAACTATAGTGTGTCTGTGTGTGTGTTTTTTTTTTTTTTTTTGTTGCCCCAATATAAATTTCAATATCTCAGTAACCAACTGAGGGAAAATGATGAGATTTAGCATATAACCTTATCATTATGTCCACCCAACCAAAAACAAATTTGTTCTGGAGATTGTACAGCAGATTTCAATGTTTGTTTATATGCGGTATATAATTTACGGCTCCGGGATTAATACCATCATTTTAAGAGTATTACAGCTTCAGCAAGACACACCCCCGCTATTTTTTAAATTGTCTCGCGGTTTTCGTTTTGGCACAAACAGCGCGGAGTTAAATAGTATTGTTCAGAGGTGTCTCCAATGTGGGTTCTTTCATGAAACGTGATTATATAAATAAACTAGCTGACTCGGCCCGGCTTCGTCCAGCTCCTGGCGGAGATCTATCTCAGTACTATCTGTCTGTCTGTCCGACTACCCACCCACCCACCCACCCACCTATCTATCTATCTATCTATCTATCTATCTATCTATCTATCTATCTATCTATCTATCTATCTATCTATCTATCTATCTATCTACCTACCTACCCAGCCAGCCAGCTACCCAGCCAGCCATCCATCCATCCTCCCACCCACCTACCTTTCTACCTACCTACCTACCTGTCTGTCTGTCTGTCTGTCTGTCTGTCTGCCAGTCCGCGCTATTAAATATTGATAAAAGTTACTGGAAAAAATTTGAGGACCACGTGTTGAAAGAGGAAGAGGGCTATTGGAGAAAGGATGGATTGAATTTTATGCAACCGAGAACAATCATCAACCTACTGGAATCGTCCGACGCAGATTAAGGTCTGAGCAGATCTCAGACCTTAATCTACGTGCACACTTACTGGGATATTTTGCTCCAACTATTCAGACGAATTGCAGGCCCTAAACATTACAGCATCAGCATAATGTCAATGGCAACAGTTTGTATTCCACAGTGATGAATTTTCAATTCCGCAAGCCCTCAGCGGTGACAAACAACTGTATTGAAGAAAAAAGAAAAAAAAAACAACACACACACACACTAAACGCATTGAATACCAACAGAAGAGTAATATTGCGGTGGAAACTGACATATTGCGGCATAACAAGAAACGTGAGAGCAAACACGTTGTCAAATTAGGGGACAACACACGTGCATACGAATCAATCTATAAACTTCAATGAAAAGAGGACCAACATCTTGGTCGTTAAGAAGAAAGCCCAATACAGAGACACTGACAACTATTTTCATAGTGCAAAACAGGTAATCGTGTTCCGTCTCTGAACAGTAAACAGCAGAGTAGACAGTCTTTCACGAAGAATCGAAGCGGGTCTGTCACCCATGTGTACGTGTGAACAAACTACACAGATAGATCCATTGAGATCTGATTGTCTGGCTACGCTGTAATACATTTAAAATTATGAATTTCATCTCAGACTCGTAAATTATATACCGCATATAAACAAACTTTGAAATCTGCTGTAAAATCTCCAGAACAAAATTTTTTTTTGTTGGGTGGACATAATGATAAGGTTATATACTAAATCTCATCATTTTCACTCAGTTGGATGTTTAATTGAGGCAAACAAATGTGAATGCACTATCCATCCATCCATCCATCATGTGCCATGCCGGTAAGCGTGGGCGGTCATGTTCTGCCATCTCACTCGATCAACAGAGTCGTGGATCAGTTCCGTGTTTCTGTCTCGACCATGCCACAAGGCCAAGCCATCCAGATACTTGTTTCTAGGTCTTCCCCTTGGTCTGTTCCCCTCGATCTTACCAGTTGTCACCAAGTTCTCCAAATCATTTCTTCTCATAACATGCCCAAAAAATTGTGAATGCACTATACCAAACGCAAAAACGAAACACGCACATGAACCACACAGGGCGGCTGTATATGATGTATGGGATCAGTTAGTGGGCTCCCCCCCCCCCCCCCCCACACACACACACACAAACGGACCTTTGCAGAAGGTCGCTCCCATTACAGTCTGTCGGAATAGCTCTTGATCCCTTCCCAATTTCTGTGTTTAAAAACAAAAATAAATACCACTCGCGCGCCCGCGCGCGCACACACCCACATACACATAATGGGTGAATCACCATACAATGATACACACACTCACACAATTGAGAAGTAGAAGGTAAGCTTTACCAAGACGATTACGCGTAACAAAATCCATGTTGCGGTCAAAGCCTTAGTTAGTCCGCACTCAAACAACAGACACACACCGACACAACTACATGAAAAACTCTACAGAAAAATAAATATAAAAACATGACAGATTACGAAAGTAAAACGGCAACAGATAACAGTTCAGGGGACGAGGCGATGATTAAAAGTGGAATTTTAAAAACCCACCAAGTAGACCAGAGGTTCCCAAACCACGGCCCGCGGGCCACTTGTGGCCCGCCAGATGTCAGAAAGTGGCACGCGAGGCCTCATTATTTAATATAAGTCTTTAAGTGCGAGGATCCAGGGAAAAAACAAACTATTCACAAATTTGTGCGATTTAAAATGAGACTACGACTGTTTATCAGACAGTTGACTGAAGGGACTTTAGAGGCGTTTGCAACTTTGAAGACGCTTGTGGTGAAAAAGAAATGTTACAGTACAAAGTAAAAGTTGGAAATCTTCTGGATATCTTTCAGTCGAGATTTCAAGAGTTCACAATAGAGGAAGATAATGTTGCCCTCTTCATAATCCCGTTCGTATTTCCTGATTCCAAGCTCTGTCGATTACAGCAACACCTTCAGCACGGGGTTATTGATTTAAAATGCAATTCTGCACTGAGATGTCAATTCTGGAGCTGCCTGCTTCACCTTCGGCTGATCATATGATTTCGTTCTGGCGACTATTGCCTGTCGAAAAATTTGAACACTTGCGTTCACTCGCCCAGAGATATACATTTGTCGTTTTGGCACGACTTACAGATGCGAGCAGTCATTTTCCGCAATGATCGTTATAAAAAAAAAAAAAAGCAAGCAACTTTCCAGACTCACCGACAGTAACCTAGCTGCGCTTATGATTTTGGGAACGACAGATTTGTGCCCAGACATTGATAAACTGACATCCGCACTTAAGTAACTGGTTATGAAGAACAGTTACAATTGTAAATTAATTCATTAATAGTGATTTTCGAAACTGATTTAAAATGTATTGTTAAATGAACTTTTGATTTAAAAAAAGAAAATGGTCGCATGTAGTACTGACACTGACTGCCTTTAAAGTTTTAGAAGTTTGTTGACGAAAGTTAAGAAAGGTAAGAATGATATTGCACGAATTTTATAATTTTATAACACTGTGGCCCGCTTAACTGCCGAAAATAGTAGATATGGCCCTCTGCTTGAAAAGCTTGGGAACCACTGAAGTAGACAGTAAGCTTTACTAGAACACAATAAATAACAAAATCGATGTTGCGGCCGAAGATTTCGTCAACACACAAACAACAAACACAAATACATGAAAAATACTACCAAAATAGTTTGTATGTTAGACCTTCACATATTCTAGACTTCGATATATGAGGTGGGGTGGCTAGCTCCCTGTCTCTTCGCCTTTCAACTACAGAATGATATACACTCTCTCTCTCTCTCTCCCACAAGCGCTTTTAACCTTTCCCAGAACATGTGCAACAAAGCGCTAGAGTCGGCCTAGTCGAATGCATGAGATCGCTCACTCTAAAACTTCCCATGCGCTGACGGTGGGGTAGCGGGATCATTCTTGCATCAGTTTGTTAGACTTAAAAGTTGGCTTCTCGTTCAGTAAGCAATGACAAGATACTTAACGTAAAACTGCCTAGTAAATCAGCCCTTCGTCGGGGTTGACGGCACGTCATGCAAAGGACATGCACTTGACTATGTTTTATTTCTACCTCTTCTTCTTCGTCTTCTTTCTTTACCCACCATTGGCAAGCATAGAATGCCTTCAACCAAACCAGGCCAAGCCGTCCAATATTTTGCAATTTCCCGTAGCTCCCTCCATGTCTTATAAATATTATCCACATGTACTGTATATAACTCTCTTCTCTTTCGTTTGCCTTCAGACAAGAAAACGATGTTTATAATTATATTGTGTCTCAGGTGTGTGTGTGTTTATGCAAATAGGTTACCTTCTCCTCCTATCTACAGAATTACCAGTTTCCCCATTAAGTACTGCTGGAGACTGTACTGTAGGAAAGGTGCTTGTTGCTGGTTGAAGTGGTTGTTATTGTAGAATCTGGGCAAATACCGGGTATAACAGTGTACACATGGCTTCTAATTCTATTTCCTGATATAAACGCGGGATATACTACATCTACACACGTCGCCCTGAGTTTATTGTAAATAACGTGGGAACGTATTCCTATCTTGTAAGGGCCTGTCGTAAACAGCTTCACAAATAATCGCTTCCTCGCTCATGCATGGTATATTTCGAATTTTATTATTTGAATTTCTTTCAGACGTCGTCGGTTGGAAAAATAAAAAAAAAACAACAACAAAACATTGCTGCATATGATATGTTATGTATGACCATGTGATATTTATATGCTGTATTGTATGATTAAGATATTATTTGTTTATATTTTGCTTGCTGGCACTCTTCCGAATTCCGGTCCCAAATGAAAAGTTGATTCTGCAGTGAATAAGTATCCCTTAAGGACCTCATTGTGTGATTACTTCCGTTTTGATTACTTCCTTAGTTACATATAAATAAATACGGAGATACCGATACAGAGGCTTTCAATATGCCGAATAACTGTCTTTGTACATAGTTATCTTTTCGCTTAATTAATTTATGAAAAATGAAGAAAAAAAATTACCACATTTCGCCGGTGGGGAATCGAACCACAGTCTCCTGCGTTACAGGCGGAGATACTTACCGCTGTGCCACTGAGGACACGAAGGTTTAACAAAAATATGTCATGTAGTCAGTCCCGATGACATCACGTATGTCATGTGACTTGCCTTTGACCCATTGCCTTTGACCCATTGCCTTTGACCCATTGAGACTCTGTAAGGTATACCTAATCACTTATTCACTGCAGAACTATTTGGGACCGGAATTCGGAAGAGTGCCTCGATATATTATTAATTATGGATATGAATATTAATTAAAAAAAATAGATTATGGAGTTTTGACATGAAAGAGAAAGTTTCGACTTTCACTTTCAGACACTAAGCTACTGACAACAGGCTAAACGTCAAAAAATCATTATGGTATCGTAATTAGATGGTCAAAATGCCAAGAGCGACCACTTAAAATTTCCCTAGCCTACACCTTCAACGTTGACCTCTCGGTCTGGCAAACTGCTGAATATAAAATTGCCTAGAAAATCAACCAATCACAACGTCCTGCAAAGGATATGTAACATTTTAATTTGAAATTAGGAGTGGCTGATATTGAACATGAATTAGTTACTGTAAGAGAAACAAATCAATTTATTTATACATTACAAATGTTCCCTCTGGGCATTCCTTTTGAGTATGTTGACAATGAAATACGTGAAACCTGTTGCCAATGAAATACCTGAAACTTGTTGACAATGAAATACCTGAAACTTCTTGACAATGAAATACCTGAAACCTCTTGCTGAAACATTACCAACCTAGGCTAATTCCAGCCAGTCTGAAAGTTCTGTTTTGAATCATGACCTGCTTACATGTTAATTTGCCTCTTAGCAGTCGTGAAGTTCCATTAAAAAAAAGTTAGTTGCATATCCTATACAGGACATAGCAGTCAACTCCAACATTGTTTGGCTGTTAGTGATTAATGGGCAACTTTACGTTCAGTAGTTTGCCATTGCTTTTGGAACGACCGGCACTCATGCCATTGTATGGAAACCAATGTCAGGCGGTCTGCTTCTAAATTTCCCAAGCTGTGTTTTGAACACGGTATGCAGGATTAAGAATTGCATTCGTAACTCCTTTGCCACAGAGCCGGTCCATTACCAGTCTTTAAACAAATTCAAAAGTATTGATTGGGGTTCGTGGAAGTAGAGGACAGAACTAGAGATTATGAGGACACGCTAAACAGCAGTATAATTTAAAGCTATTAATTTACAAAACTGGGGTTTGAACCTGTCACCTCAAAATAACAACATTGCCTCGTTGCAGGAAAAGAGTGTACTTCGACGCATGGCCAAACCAACACCCCAAATAGGTGTTATCATTAGCCAAGCCTATCATCCACCTAAACCCACAACTATGGAATGTGGTCAGAATTTGTATATAACCATTGAAATAGCACTATAGGTCTCAGAAATGTATGTTAACCAAGCATAGTTCAAATAACAAACACATCAGACCATAATACTGTGTCCAGTATGTTACAAACATTTAACGACGAGAAATGATTGGTTGGTAACTATTTTTTAAATGTAATGTGCATAAATATCAGTTGTTGGAGACAACTTGACAGCACATCAACATATGCACAAGTATTGATTGATACTTCATTGAAGTAGAAGATGGAAGTCAAATACCAGTCTCGCCCACCCTGCTGGTTTTTAAGCTTGGAGAGAAGAAGGAAAGCTGCAACAGTCGCCTGGAGTTGGTATTTTGGTACCAGGTTGGGAGAAAAGTCTCAAAATCAACCTCACTCCGATAAGTGCAGATCCTTTTTGGGGCTTAGGCGATCTGAACACCGATGTATCAGGCCTGAACACCGAGCTGTCAGACGACCTGAACACAAAGGTATCAGACGATCTGAACACTGAGGTATCAGGCAACCTGAAATCCGAGGTATCAGATGACCTGTACACCAAGGTATCTGATGACCTGTACACCTAGGTATCTGATGACCTGTACACCTAGGTATCTGATGACCTGTACACCTAGGTATCTGATGACCTGGACACCTAGGTATCTGATGACCTGGACACCTAGGTATCTGATGACCTGTACACCTAGGTATCTGATGACCCATACACCTAGGTATCTGATGACCTGTACACCTAGGTATCTGATTACCTGTACACCTAGGTATCTGATGACCTGGACACCTAGGTATCTGATGACCTGGACACCTAGGTATCTGATGACCTGGACACCTAGGTATCTGATGACCCATACACCTAGGTATCTGATGACCTGTACACCTAGGTATCTGATTACCTGTACACCTAGGTATCTGATGACCTGGACACCTAGGTATCTGATGACCTGGACACCTAGGTATCTGATGAACTGTACACCTAGGTATCTGATGACCTGGACACCTAGGTATCTGATGACCTGGACACCTAGGTATCTGATGATCTGTACACCTAGGTATCTGATGACCTGGACACCTAGGTATCTGATGACCTGTACACCTAGGTATCTGATGACCTGTACACCTAGGTATCTGATGACCTGGACACCTAGGTATCTGATGACCTGGACACCTAGGTATCTGATGACCTGGACACCTAGGTATCTGATGACCTGGACACCTAGGTATCTGATGACCTGTACACCTAGGTATCTGATGACCTGTACACCTAGGTATCTGATGACCTGAATTCCGAGGTATCAGATTACCTAAACACCAAGGTATCAGACATGAACACCGAGGTGTCAGACCTGAACATTGAGGTATCAGACGACCTGAACACCGAGGTATCAGACGACCTGAACATCGAGGTATCAGACGTCCTAAACACCGAGGTATCAGACGTCCTAAACACCGAGGTATCAGACGACCTAAACACCGAGGTATTGGGCGACCTGAACACTGAGGTATCAGACGACCTGAACACTGAGGTATCAGACGTCCTAAACACTGAGGTATCAGACGACCTAAACACCGAGGTATCAGATGACCTAAATACCGAGGTATTGGGCGACCTGAACACTGAGGTATGGTATCAGAAAACCTGAACACCAAGGTATCAGACAACCTGAACACCAAGGTATCAGACAACCTGAACACCAATGTATCAGACAACCTGAACACCAAGGTATCAGACCTGAACACTGAGGTATCAGACCTGAACACTGAGGTATCAGATGACCTGAACTCTGAGGTATCAGATGACCTGAACACCAAGGTATCAGATGACCTGAACACCAGGGTATCAGACCTGAACACTGATGTGTCAGACCTGAACACCAGGGTATCAGACCTGAACACTGAGGTGTCAGACTTGAACACTGAGGTATCAGATGACCTGAACACCAGGGTATCAGACCTGAACACCAGGGTATCAGACCTGAACACTGAGATATCAGACCTGAACACCAAGATATCAGACCTGAACACCAAGGTATCAGACCTGAACACTGAGGTATCAGACCTGAACACTGAGTATCAGACCTGAACACTGAGTATCAGACCTGAACACTGAGGTATCAGACCTGAACACTGAGGTATCAGACCTGAACACCAAGGTATCAAACCTGAACACCAAGGTGTCAGACCTGAACACTGAGGTGTCAGACCTGAACACTGAGTATCAGACCTGAACACTGAGGTATCAGACCTGAACACTGAGGTATCAGACCTGAACACTGAGTATCAGACCTGAACACTGAGGTGTCAGACCTGAACACTGAGTATCAGACCTGAACACCGAGGTATCGGACCTGAACACTGAGGTATCAGACTTAAGAGTTACAGCTCAGTCTTCCAGTCGTTTCACAACCAAACCAACCACATGAAATCACAGACAAAAGCATTATGTATGTCACCTTCTCTCACCGACAAAAACATTATGTATGTCACCTTCTCTCACCAGCCAAAACATTATGTGTCACCTTCTCTCACCAACCAAAACATTCTTCTTCTGCTGCGTTCATCCGGAGTTTTTTTTTTCCGGATGTGATTGCATTGTGCCTGTTTACAGCAGAGCTGCGTTCTTGCGCCGTTAGGCCGACACATCTGACTTCTGCGGGCATTTGTTGACCGGGTTAACCTTCCCAGCAGTTTCTTAGGACGTTTGACTCTCACTGTTGTGGTGTTATCCCCCATCCCAGCTGGCCTATATAGAACAGCTAAAGATCCTGGTCAGCCCTCAAGGGAAGGCAGGGGCAGACCATGGGCATTCCCCGCCATCCAAGGAGGCTTCCATACTTGCAGAGCCGATACATAGCGCTCTGGTACTGGGCTCACCCAAGGAATCGTCACGTCCTGCACATGGCTGCTTAGCCTCACTTCCGTATATTGGGCCTTCCGTTCACCATAGGCTGTTCTTCCGGAAACCAGAAGTATGCAGTCTGCAGATGACATCCACACAGTGAGCTTTCGATTCGGACTTTCCATGTAATGGATTTGCTATCCAAGCAATATTCCATTTCGTGCCACTAGGACACTTTTCCACCTTTTATGAAGCCCACACAGTGGGCTTTTGATTCAGACTTTCCACGTAATGGATTTGCTATCCAAGCAATATTCCATTTCGTGCCACTAGGACACTTTTCCACCTTTTATGAAGCCCACACAGTGGGCTTTTGATTCGGACTTTCCACGTAATGGATTTGCTATCCAAGCAATATTCCATTTCGTGCCACTAGGACATTTTTCCACCTTTTATGAAGCCCACGCAGCGAGCTTTCGATTTGGACTTTCCACATAATGGATTTGCTATCCAAGCAATATTCCATTTCATGCCTCTGGGTCTTCATGCACCTTTAAATGTCAACCTGTATGTAGTTAATGTAAGCTGCGGTCAACTTGAGCTTGTTGATATCTCCATAGAGCTTGTCCTCAAATGAAGCAGGTGTGGGTCAAAATATCTTTCTCTGTTCTGCATACGTTGGGCAATCCTGCAGCAAATGTTTTGCTGTCATTTTTCCAGTTCTACAATTACATTCATCGGTATCTCCTATCTTTAGTTTATTGAACAAGTGGTATTTCAGCCTGTTATGTCTTGTGCGGAGTCTGAAGATTGCTACTTGTTCTCTTCGGTCGAGTTTGTAATATGCATCATCCTTCTGATGGCCTGGATGCTCTGATTCCCATTTGGTTCTATAAGTGCTTTTTATCAACCTCTTTGCCTCATTATAGGTTATGTCTATGTCAGGCTGTGGTAGTCGTCCGCCCTCTTTTGCCAGTCTGTCAGCCTCTTCGTTTCCAGGTATACTGCAATGTGATGGGATCCACTGTATTACAACTTTTTTGGATTTCTGGCATAGACCATGGAGTGCTGCTCTTAGGTCAGCTAGTTCTGTGCTGTTATTGCTCTTCAGTATTGAGACAGCTGACTTTGCATCTGTGAAGATAGCTATTTGCTTCTCTTTATTTTCCTCCATCAGGAGCATTTCTGCTGCAGTTTTCAGAGCCTCTACCTCCGCTTTGAAGTTACTTGAAAATTTTCCAGTTGCCATTGAATGTGTTTTTTTTCACTCCATTTTTTAAATTTAGGAGAATTCCTCCTCCATTCTCTATTGAATTTTTGGCTGATCCATCTGTATATGCATGGGTCCAATTCCTGCTTGGGTAATGTTCTTTTATGTAGTTTAGGGTTATTTCTCTTCTTTCGGTTTCATGCTGAGTGTTCTTTTTCTCAATACCAGGAATGTTTTCTATCATCTCAGGCAGTTGCTGCTGTCTCCAAGCTGGGAACTTGTGTGCATTGTAAATGGGCTTGACTGTTGATATGTTAAGTATAGGATCTGCCCTAATCCTTCGTTTTGCAGTTTCTACAAAGTTGCTACACTTCAGTCTTCCCTTTCCAAAACCATTAAATCTGTTGTACATAGGGTGGTCTGTCAATCTTCTAAATTTTTCTGCTTGTTGCTGGGCTCTGCTATCTCTTCTATCCTGCATTGGTTGTAAACAAGTGATCTTTTCTAGTTCATTAATAGGCGTTGTCTTCAGGCTTCCAGTTATGATTCGCATTCCTTGGTTTTGGACTCTACTTATTTTGTTAAAGTTTGACTTAGCTGCTGTTGCCCAAGCTGCAATGCCATATTCCAGTACTGGCCTCACCCGTCCAGTATATAACTTCTTGAGAACTTTCTCATCTGCTCCCCACGTTGTACCAGCAAGCTTTTTCATGATTGCCATTCTCTGCCTTGCTCTTGTTCGATTTTTCTCAACCTGTGTCTTCCATGTCAGGCGACGATCAAAGGTGACTCCTAGATAGTTTGGATTTTCTTCATGGCGCAATATTTTCCCATTCAATACCAGCTTAGGTTGCTGAGTTTTATTTGAGAGGGAGAACACTGTGCATGTTGTTTTCTCCTCACTTATCTTCACTAGCCATGATTTTGACCAGTCCTCTAGCGCTAATAAGGCTTGCTGTATTCTGCTGTTAGCTGTACTAATATATTCTTCAGATGTCCATATGGCTAGGTCATCTGCAAAGGAGGATGTGTGTACTCTGGCTGGAACATTTTCTGTGATGTCATTTATATATTCTAGGAATAATGTTGGTGAAAGAACTCCTCCTTGGGGGACACCTTGCTCCAACAGCATCATTTTGCTTGTTTGTCCTTGTACTTTTGTCCTGGCAGTTCTGTTCTCAAGGTAGTGGCTGATCCATTTATACATTTTTCCACAAACATGCATTTTTTGCAGTTTTACTTTCAGTCCTTCCTTCCATACTTTATCAAATGCTTTTTCTAAATCTATCCAGACTGCTAGTGTGTGCTTTTTCTCTTGGAAGGCATCCTCTATTTCCTGAGCTATATAGGTTATTTGATCTTCAGTGGATCTGTACTTTCTGAATCCTGCTTGGTGTGGTGTTAAGAGTTTGTTTTCTTCCAGATGCCATGTTAGCCTGCCATTGATAATGCGTTCCATTAATTTTCCTACACAGCTAAGTAGACTGATAGGTCGATAGCCATTTGGTTCTTCCAGGTCTTTTCCTTTCTTTGGGACTGGTATTAGTATAGCTTCCTTCCATGCCTGTGGGACTATTCCTCTCTTCCAGCTGTTATTTAGGACTGCTAGTAGTTTCTTCTTTGCCTTGGTGCCTAGTCCTATTAGCATTTCATTTGTGATTCTATACTTTCCTGATGATTTCTTATTTTTTAGGGTATTCATTGCCTGTTCCATTTCTTCCATTGTTAGATTTGCCATCATATATTCTGCTGCTGTCTCTGTATTTCTATGATGTATCTGTTTGTCTTTGATTGCTTTCTTCTGTTCGGTTGTAATATCAATGTGGTTTGCATTTGCATAGTGTTCCATTAGTGCATTTGCAGCCTTTTTTCCTGTAAGCAAGGCATTTCCTTGTTTAATTGTTATTTGTTTGTTTCTAGGTCCTTCATTGTTCATGGCTTTCACTAGTTTCCATAGTTTGTTTCCATCCCTGTCAAAATTCAGGTTTTCTGTTTTTTCCCTCCAACAATCTCTTGTTGTTTGATTTACTGTTCTTTTATATTTTGCTGAGATGGCTTTGAGAGAGATGTTGGCTTCAATTGTTTGTTCTCTCTCTGCTGTCTTCCTGGCATCTTCAACTTTGTCCTCCAAACTTTGTAGTTCTTCAGTCCAGTATGGTTTGTAATTTTTCCTCGCTCCTCTAGGAATGGACTCAGTGGCTGCCTGTATTATCGCTCTGTTTAGACTTTCCACCATTTGCTTTATGTTGCCATATCGTGTATTTATGTTTTCACAATATTTGTCTGTTAGTATGGCAAATCTGTCCCAATCTGCTCGTTTGTAATTCCAGCGGGGCAAGGGCTTTTGCTCCTGTGGAACATACTCCATATTCATTACAAGCTTGATTGGTCTGTGGTAACTACCTGCTAATTGGTCCAGCACATGGCGATCGATTTTGTGGAGGATGTCTCCTGTGCAGAAAGCTAAGTCTGGAGTAGAAGTGGTAAGCCATCTTCTGGAGTAGAAGCTCGGTGTGTCATCCGCTTTGTTGAGTAGATGGAGATTTGAGTCTATTTCCCAGTCCTCCAATTCATCTCCTCTTTTGTCAGTATCTGGGTATCCCCATCTTTCTGAACGGCTATTAAAGTCTCCGACAATAATGCAGTTTGTGTCAGTTATTTTCATGTTTGAGAGTGTAAGGTCCTTATCTGCTGGGCTATACAGATTGTAGATTCTTATTTTCACGTCCTTTATCATTATATCAACACCTATAATTTCCGTTTGGTTGTCAGAGATCACAGATACTTCGCTGCAAGGTATTATATTTCATGTAAGTATTAGAACTCCTCCTTTGTGTCCTTCGCGGTCGAAACGTGTGGCCTGATATCCTCTGACTGAGAATTTGTGATTGGCGTTGAGGTGTGTCTCTTGAATGCATGCCACATCTATTCTATCTTTATGAAGACGCTGTGTTAGGGAGTCTTTCTTCTTGTAAACTCCTTCGGCATTCCACTGTAGTATGTTGAGTGTCCGGGGTATTTGGTCAATAGCTCTTAACCTACTCCTCTGTGCCTTGACTCCATAGCACAGGGGAAGGTGACCACCAATAGTCATGGGTGGACCCCCTTGAGGCAGGGGGCCCAGCACTATCGCCACCTGATGGGACTTCACGGGATTAGCACCATAACGATTAATTTTGATTTGTGACATCATGAATTAAGTTATGTTGTACTGCTTTGTCAAGCCTGTGGCTCAGTACATCCGATTTCGACAAGCATTTATTTGGGATGCTTTCCCTAGCCTTTGACTGTCCCCAGTCTACCTACAAGGCAGCAGGTTTTATGTTGCACTGCTTTGTCAAGCCTGTGGCTCAGTACATCCGATTTCGACAAGCATGTATTCGGGGTGCTTTCCCTAGCCTTTGACTGTCCCCAGTCTACCTACAAGGCAGCAGGTTTGTGTGTCTCTTCGTCTGGTCCCTCTCCCTTGACCTGTCCGACATGGGTGGCCCTACCAGTAGCTGTGCTACCGTCGGCATAGCTCTTGGGGTCATTGGGACACGCAAGCCCCTCTACCTCGTCACGGTGGACACACAGCAGAGGGGAACCAAAACATTATGTATGTCACCTTCTCTCACCAACCAAAACATTATGTATGTCAGCTTCTCTCATCAACCAAAACATTATGTATGTCACCTTCTCTCACCAACCAAAACATTATGTATGTCACCTCCTCTCACCAACCAAAACATTATGTATGTCACCTTCTCTCACCAACCAAAACATTATGTATGTCACCTCCTCTCACCAACCAAAACATTATGTATGTCAACTCTCACCAACCAAAACATTATGTATGTCACCTTCTCTCACCAACCAAAACATTATGTATGTCAACTCTCACCAACCAAAACATTATGTATGTCAGCTTCTCTCACCAACCAAAACATTATGTATGTCACCTTCTCTCACCAACCAAAACATTATGTATGTCAACTCTCACCAACCAAAACATTATGTATGTCACCTTCTCTCACCAACCAAAACATTATGTATGTCACCTTCTCTCACCAACCAAAACATTATGTATGTCAACTCTCACCAACCAAAACATTATGTATGTCACCTTCTCTCACCAACCAAAACATTATGTATGTCAACTCTCACCAACCAAAACATTATGTATGTCACCTTCTCTCACCAACCAAAACATTATGTATGTCACCTCCTCTCACCAACCAAAACATTATGTATGTCACCTCCTCTCACCAACCAAAACATTATGTATGTCAACTCTCACCAACCAAAACATTATGTATGTCACCTCCTCTCACCAACCAAAACATTATGTATGTCACCTTCTCTCACCAACCAAAACATTATGTATGTCACCTTCTCTCACCAACCAAAACATTATGTATGTCAACTCTCACCAACCAAAACATTATGTATGTCACCTTCTCTCACCAACCAAAACATGTATGCTACCTTCTCTCATCAACCAAAACATTATGTATGTCAGCTTCCCTCACCAACCAAAACATGTATGCTACCTTCTCTCACCAACCAAAACATTATGTATGCTACCTTCTCTCACCAACCAAAACATTATGTATGCTACCTTCTCTCACCAACCAAAACATTATGTATACTACCTTCTCTCACCAACCAAAACATTATGTAGTCACCTTCTCTCACCAACCAAAACATTATGTAGTCACCTTCTCTCACCAACCAAAACATGTATGCTACCTTCTCTCACCAACCAAAACATTATGTATGCTACCTTCTCTCACCAACCAAAACATTATGTATGCTACCTTCTCTCACCAACCAAAACATTATGTATGTCACCTTCGCTCACCAACAAAAATATTATGTATGTCACCTTTTCTCACCAACCAAAACATTACATAAGCCACCTCTTCTCACCAAATAGAGTCAGTCATTAAATGGTGTACCACCAAAGTGAGAGAAAGCATTGAAGATCCATGACTGTCAGCCTTCATTGTGACAGCTGGTAAAATTAAGGGAACATGATATAAACTCCACTGTGGAGCAAGCGCATCAAGAATTTTCTGATCATCAGAAGTGGTTCCCCTTCCATGAATGTTTGGGCTCACCCAGGTCATGACTGTGGGTTCCTTGTTAAATATCCGAAACCCTTCTAGGCCAGACATGATACACTGATGATTGCACTGTACAAACTGGCCATATGTGTGTCATCTCAACAGCCATCCCACCCTCGTAAATATGAATGTCATGCCCCCGTTGCATCGTGATCTGCTTACTTTTCACAGCACAATTTACAGGCACATTGACTGAAGCTCAGAAACTAGATTTACAATGTGTGAAATAAAACTATCAGAAACAGTTATATGTTTGGATGTGATGACAATAGGGAGAGAGTGGAGAACATTAATGATAAGAATTCCTCACCGTCATGTCTCCATCTTGTAGTGGTAGAGGGACTTGCGTGTTCCAGCCGACGGTAGCTAAGCTACTGGACAGGTCAAGGTATAGGAACCATATGAATAGAGACACAACTGTGCTGCCATGTAGGTAGACTGGGGACAGTCAAAGGCTAGGAAAAGCAAACTTGAAAAAAAAATGCTTGTCAGAGCCAGACCTACTGAGCCATAGACTTGATGAAACAGTGCAAGGCAATCCACTTTATGTCACAATGAAAAGAATTGACAGGAGATAGAAACATCACTTTTTAAATACAGAGCAAAAGTGTTACATTTTTTAATGTGACAAGAATTTCTCTAAACCTACCATCAATGCATTTCTGCAATCCTGGCAACAGGCATTCAGAGAAAGAGAAGACCAAAATAGTATTGGATTGTTAATGATAAGGACCAGATTGTTAAAATTATCAAAATAGACTATCATTATTGCACACCAGACAAGTCTATAACTGCTTAGATCTCATCCTAAAATGTTCTTTGATAATATACTTTTGTCCCTTACAAAGCCTTCAAGTTTCTTAAGGAAATATATGAGAAACATGCTTTAACAATAGCATTCTTCATACAGTTGACCCAAATGAAGCCTGTGTCTTGTATTTACAGATTGTATACGGTAATGGCTGTTTACACTTGGGGTCTTGGAAAAACTGGTCAGTTGGGCACAGGAAGGTTAGACACTGAGTACACCCCACAGCTTGCAAATAAAACAGCCGAGGGTCTCGAACTGGAAACAGCCAAGGATATCAGCTGTGGGGCTTTGTTTACAGGTAATAGAAATTAACGTCGAATATAACTAGGGATATAACGCTTACCGGCATGGCACATGATGGATGGATGGATAACTAGGGAGCTCAACCAACAAAAGATACGTAGCAAATCAAAGTCCTGCTTGCCAGTCACTCTTTTCGTACTTGGATTGGCTGTGTTGTTTACACATGTAATCTTTTGGCTCTCAGATTAGCATTTTTATGTTTCTTTAATTTACAATGTGCAATTTCTTCTTCTACTTCTTCTTACACTTTCAGACACACTGAATATATTTATTTGCAGTGAGCAATATTTACTGAAGTATGTAGCAGTCAACTTGAGATTGCTGATATCTCCATAGAATTTGTCCACATATGTTCTCCAGCATTAAATGTTTTACTCCCATTTTACCAATTCCACAATTAATCAGTATCTCCCATTTTCCCATTTTTACTTGATTGAACAAGAGGTATTTCAGCGTGTCCTGTGCATAGTTTGAAGATTGCTGCATTTCACTTCGATGGAGTTAGTAATATGTATTATCTCTCTGGTGGCCTGAATCTTACTTGGTTCTATAGGAACCTTTCTTATAAGCCTTGTATAGACCTCATCATAGGCTATGTCTATATCAGACTGAGGTAGTATTCCACCTTCCTTTGCCAATTTTTCAGCCTCTACATTTCCAAGTATCTTGCAATGAGACGGGATCCATTTTATCACACCCCTTATATACTCCACAGTGTGCTGCTCTCAGGTCTACTAGTCCTGTTCTGTTTTCACTCTTCAATATTGAGACAAGTGAGTTCACATCTGTCAAGAGAGCTGTGTGTTCCTCTTTATTTTTCTCTGTCAACAGCATTTCTGCTGTAGTTTTCAAGGTCTCTAACTCTGATCTGAAGTTACTTGAGAACTGTCCAGTTGCCATTGACTGTGTTTGTGGTTTCATTTTTTAGATTCAGGAGAATTCCACCACCTCCATTTCTGTTGAGTGTTTTTCTGATCCAGCTGTTTATGCATGGGTCCAGGTGCTACTTGGATCATGTTTTTCTATGTAGTTCAGGATGTCAAAATAATGTATTTCCTTAGTAAATTTAAGCACAGAAGCCACAAGCAATAGATTGCACAATGTATTGATTGGCATATTTTGCTGCATCTCATCAGGTGCAAACTGCAGTTATATATTTTATGAAGTGAATAGATGAATCATATTTTGGCGAAATGCATAACACACATAGTCATTGATATTGTTTTAATGTTCAGCATTTGTTATACCCCATGATAATCGCAGATTCACTATGGAGTTTTTATTCTGCATAACCCTGATTTTAGACACCTAATTGCTAAGGCCTTGCCATATCTGAGTAATCTTTTATGCAAAATATCTTTGCTTTTTTAAATGTATGGTCACAATTTAGCAGATGTAGAGAGATGGCCAATGTTGTAGCCTGTCGACTGCACAGTTTTCTGAATATCAATTAACTCTTTTTCCCCCACCCATACTGATATATGTTCAGTTACTCGATTTGCTAACTGTTGTTCCGACCTACCTATGTGAGTTGCTTGGTTCTCACACTGGAATTAATAATATATTTGATTTGGTGTACATAGAGAATAATTCTTTCACCAATAGAATAGGTGTCAGGGCAGTTTTATATCTGATGATTGGTTCAGCAAGATTGAAATAGAAATGGATATTTTAATTTGACAGCAGATTTTAGAAGACAGGCATGAGTTTGTGCTTACAAATAGAATTGTAAATAAAATAAAGTCTAGTATAATTATGTTAGATGATAAGTGTCTTCATTTGTTGATTTTTTCAGTCAGGCTTTTTGGAACTTAACTCTTCCAATTCCAAACTATGTGTGATATATGAATCCCAGCAACCACGTAATGTGTTCTGTAACTTTTTACATACGGTCACAGCATACTTCAGAAATCTGACTTCATAGTGGTCACTTCCATTGTGTATTTAACCTCCTTGACAATAAGACATTTGTGAGTGTTCATAGAAGCTTTACTCTTCGTGGACATCTTGCCAGAACCTTTTGGGACAGAAAGAACTAGCCAAATGTTTGGGTTATCTTAGTTATATTTAACTATTATATGAGCCATGGAAGGTAAGGGGAACCAACACATTAATTTCCTAACAATGTATTTACGAGCAGTCACAAAGCTAGATTTATAATAGTATGACATGTTTACAAAACATATTCGCTTTCTGATACCTTTCAATATATTTTGACTTACTCATTCATAAAACTGCTATAACCTTTTGCCTAATAGATATTTGATTATTATTTAAGACTTTAGCAAATTATATATTATGACAAATGTGGCCAGTTTTCTGCATTGCCACTGCCTAGTAAGTAAATAAATTTTTTTAAACCTCATTGCAGCTGTTGTCACTATAGATGGCAATGTTTTTACTACTGGATATGGAAAATATGGACGTCTTGGACTGGGAGACACTGAAAATGATGCCAGCTTATTCACCGATGTGAGCAGTTTTGGTGTAGTTAACCAGGTATGGAAATATTAATTTTTTTTCATTTGCTTGCTTTTAACTCAAGCGTTGTCCATACATGTGCTACTACTTCTAGTGCATTGGACTGATTTTTTACATGTGGCTTAGCATTCTATATGACTAGTGTCCCTCTCCATCAGACTTCAGAGGTAATTGTAATTTACTACCCCAAAGTCAAGGATAAGTCAACATTTTAGTCCAACTGACCGGTTTAGGGGTTGAATCCACTACCTCAGAATCAACAGACCAGAAGTTTAAGAACAAGTGTTCTTATCCATTCGGCCATGCTGATCTCCAGAAATATGAATGAATCCACTGCTGTGAAGTTCACTTTAGGGAAACCTCGCTGTCATCACCTGTTTAAATAGTGATTTTATGGAAGAACAGCAAGAGTGTGTCTGTTTGTTGGAAATATCTGGATGTTTTTAAAGGAAAACATAATGGATAGATGTTGTATTTATGATGCTGCTTTATGCAACTTAGAGGGTGTTGTGGTATAATGGTTAGGAAATTATGCTGACAATGGCAGCAGCTTGTCGGACGAGGGTTCATTATCAGCTCTCGACATTTGCTATGGTAGGAAAAGACTGGCCACCTGTTCCTCCATGCACAATGGCCTGCAAAATGTGATGATCCTAAAATTGCACATACCCACAACAGTTTTCCGCTATGTGACATCATGATTTTATACAACTTACCTGATACTTCAATGTGAAATTAATAGATAAATAATTCTACCTGCAATAGATTTTTAAGCAAGCAAGTTGATGTATTATATTGTCATATTTCAAATATTTTTTTTGGGGCGCTTGCTCACTTTGAACAGAAGAATAGTCCACATGCTCCTACTTTTAGTGCACTGGGCTGATTTTTGTGTGTGGATTAGTTTTCCCTTTTACAAGTGTCCCTTGCCTTCAGGCGAACCCACCTGGTAAAAGCAAGTGAGAAAGGGAACTCTGAACATCTCTGCCAGCGTATATATCAACTTATAGCACAGGTTCTGTGTTGGTTAATCAAATGTATTGTGCTCTTGATAAAATGTTCATGTCTGACTGCTCCCCGCTTCACTCCCATCTCCCTCACTCTGGACAAAGAAGCAGATTCCCAAGTGTCCTTAAAGTCATCTGTTTGTTTAGCATCTCTTATAACATTGATAATGTCAGGCCCATCCATTGCTATTCCCACCTCGATCATCGTGATGTTCGTGAACTGACCTGCCTGCTTGTTGCCTTTCATGCCTGAGTGCCCCTGTACACAGATGGAAGTTAGCTCTAATCCTGATGTACTTAGTGTGTTGAGCCACTTGTGTCATGTAAGGCCAGTCTGAACCTTCTTGACCATGTTCACTGAGTCACGCAGTATGCATGCGTGTGAATCTTTTGCATGTCAAACCAATTCAGGACATTTGTTACAGCCATTGTTTCCATTGTTAAGGCTGTTGCTGTTACAGCAAAAGAATCATCTGCTTCCTTGACAGTTGTGTAACTTGAGCTGGCTGAGAATGTCCACGCACTCTGCTTACCCCAGACCACAGAGCTATTCATAAACACCACAGAATTGCTCTCTGCAGTGATTTCGTGTATTAGCGCTTTGACCTCTGTGTCAGCTGCAGCAAGGTATGTTTGCTGAGTGTCTTTGATTTCCAGATGTTTGACAGTTTATTGAAGGCACCAGATGCCAGTGCGATTCTAGATCAAATCAAATTTGAGAGACAAAAATACTAATGTGAAAATAATCTTGCTGCAGTCAATATCTTTCTTATTTGAAAATGCAAACAGCTGTAATGAAAATTCTCATCCTATCTTACGTTGTTCAGGTGTCATGTGGCTCCTGGCATGCAGCTGCGGTTACAGATACTGGCCAGGTTTATGTCTGGGGCTATAAGAAAGCCTGTGGAGATTGCTTGTTGCTGGACTCAAGGGAAGTCAATCAGACTGGTGGATCTTTGCTGGGAAATCCAACTCTTGTCCCGTTTGACATGGGTGTTAAAGTTGCAGGTTTGTATATTTGGTTTGTTGTTTGAGCTAAAAGTGCTTTGTTTCTTAACTACGTTGGCTAACTACAAGGGGGATTCACATGAAAACCTAAAATCTTTTTGTTAAAGGGGGAGGGGGGGGAAGAGGGGGGGGGGTGAATAAATTCTGAGAAAATAAAGAACAAATGTATCATTTTTTTATGTAGTCACCACAGCATTCAATGCAAGTCTTCCAGCACCAATAAAGTGCTTGAATTCCTGTAGAAAAAATTCTCTTGGTCGCATGTGTGACCACTTATGCACCACCTTCTGTACATCTTCACAGAAGTCAAGCCGCTTTGATACTTCCTGCTCCTAGTTTACAGGTCCATCATCATCATCATCAGGTCGCAGGCCCTTCGCAGACTGTCACTCTCATCATGGCCTGTCTAGAAGTTTCTTGATCTTGTGCCAGCTCTCCTGTCTCATATATTTTCATGGCCAAGGTGTCTGCAATGTGCGGTGTCCATCCCCAGTGCTGGTTGACCCATGTCTCTTGTTCCAGGAACCCTGCCTTCCATCACTGTTCTCTCCCAGCCACTCTTATATGGCTAAAGTATGTCAGCTACTAAAACATGGTGCTGTCTATAAGCCAGTTTCATGGTTAATTGTTTAGAATATACATAGTGGCACTCAGGGTTAGCCCATAAATGCTTAGTCTACCTTGGCAGATAATGAAATGTGTGGGTGCTTACAAACCCTTTTTCATGCTGGTTGGACAAACATCTAATGTTGTAAACTTGTTCATGATTGGTTGGATCCTTGCAGCTGCAGTTTTCTACTGGATGATGCAGCCAGTCTCACACCAACCCTAATTTTTTGCCTTTTATGACAGGCATGGTGGGTTAACATTATATACAGCTATAAGAAAGAGACAAACATACAATTATAAGAAAGAGACAAACATTATATACAATTATAAGAAAGAGACAAACATATACAATTATAAGAAAATGACAGACAGCATTCTTTGTTTATATAATGGGAGAGAGAGGCATTGGAGAATATCATCTGGATAGATCACTGGTGACAACTGGAAAGATCAGTGTGAAAAGGGACAGACCAAGAGAAATGATCTTGGACTGAGACAGTGACATGGAGAAATATCATCAGCTGAGTTGATCCAGAGGACCAAGGACCGAGATCTGTGGAAAGACATGAACGCCTACACCACATGGCAAGGCACATACTGATGATGATGATGATGATGATTGGCTACAATGTTACTATTCTTTACTTCCCATATGGAAATAGTAATACATGGGCTCCAGTAATACATGGGCCATAGTAATACATAGGCCCAATAATGCATGGGCCCCAGTAATACATGGGCCACAGTAATACATAGGCCCCAGTAATACATGGGCCTCAGTAATAGATGGGCCCCAGTAATACGTAGGCCTCAGTAATAGATGGGCCACAATAATACATGGGTCCAGTAATACATGGGCTATAGTTATTTTGTATTTTTGCTTCATTAACTAATTCAACGCCAAAGGATAATATATCACCAAATGTGACCTTCCATTTGGACAGAAGGATGACCTCATCATATTATCTCATCTCATCATGTTCCTCTTGTACCTTGCGGTGTCGAGGTGAAGTATAAACAGCGGGAGAGTGCCCGCTTATGGGCTTCATGTATCGATATTCCCATGGACTCTGTTATTCCCTGCGTCCATCGTCTACGTGGTCTACCTCTTCGTCTGCTTCCCTCTGGTCTGTACATCATTGCTTGTTGTGGTATACTGTTAGTTGGTAATCTACTTGCATGGCCAAACCATTTGACTTGCTGCCTCCTTATAAAATCTAGTGCAGTTATAACCCCTACTTTAGTCCTGATTTCTTCATTTCTCATCTTATCTTTTATTGATACATTGAGTATTCTTCTCAGGAATCTCATTTCTGTTGTGGTTTTTCTTTTCTTTTTTTTTCTATGTTATGAACAAGATAGGGGACAGGACACAACCTTGTTGTACTCCGGATCTTATGGTGAAGGGTTCTGAGTGTCTTCCAGTTGCTCTCACTATGCATTTCCCGTTGTTGTATAAGCTTCTACATAGGTTTGTTAGATGTGTACTCACTCCATATTGTTTAAGGATTTCCCACAGCTTGTTTCTATCTACTCTGTCAAATGCCTTTTCTTGGTTGACAAACTAGGGAAGTGTTTCATTGAGTTTGATTGATTTTTCTATAAGTTGTCTAAGAGCAAAAATGCCATCTGTGCTTCCTTTGTTTTTCCTAAATCCAAGTTGTGTTTCGCTTAGCTGGGGTTCTGTAGTAGTTCGTAATCTTTTCTCAAGAATTTTGCAAAATATTTTCCCAGTATGACTCAACAGTGAAATGCCTCTGTATTATGTGCAGTCTCTTTTGCTGCCTTTGTTTTTCCAAATTGGAATAATTATGACGTTTCCCCAGTCTATGTAGCCATGCTGTTTCTACTTCTCTTGCTGCTTTAATTAGTTCATTTGGTATTTCATCTTCGTCCTGGTGATTTGTTCAATGGGGCTAATCTGATGGCTTCTATAATTTCTTCTTTCAGTATGTCTGGTTCTAGTTCTTCGTAGGCACATGTGTCGGTTTCTTGAATTCCTGTGACATCTGATGGGATGTTGAGAAGTTGTTCGAAGTACTGTTTCCATCTTATTAGGATTTGTTTTTGTTCACTTATTGGTTCTCCATTTTCGCTGTTAATTATTTCAGTTGGGTCAAAGGTTTCTCTTCTGGTTCTCATTGCACTTATCTTTTTGTAGAAATTTCTAGTTGCCTCCTTGTAGTTTTTATTTAGAGTTTCTCCATACTCCTCTCAGTCTTTTTGTTTTTCTCTCTTTACTATTCTATTCACATGTATTCTCGCAATTCTATATTCTATGTAATCGCATTCCTGTTTGCTCTTCGACCACTTTTTATATTTTTCCTTTCTGTCTTTTACAGCTTTCTTTACTTCTGCGTTCCACCAACTTGTTATTTTCTTTATCCGTGTTTTGCATTTTTTCATGATTCCACATGTCATTTTTGCAGTATTTAAAATGCTTGATTTGAACATCTCCCATTCTTCTTCCACTGTCTTTCTTTCTATAGGTAATTTTACAAAGATTTCAGTTAATTCTTTCTCATAATTTTCCCTCACTGCCTTTTTGAGGTTTTTTAAGTTTACTGATTCACATGGCATGTATTTTCCTGGTCTTTGCTTTCTTCTACTATTGGTTCTTATTGTGGCAATGACTGCTTTGTGGTCTGTGTTTATACTTATGTTGGGTACTGCCCTTGCATCTAATATATTTCTCTTTCTGTTATTTCTTGTTAATATAAAAGGATGATATATCACCATAATTGGGTCATCGTGTTATTTACTTTGTTTCGTGGTATCTCCCTCAATTCCAATGCTAATCGAATGGCAAATTACATTATAATATATACTCATTTGATTGTGCACCATATTTGGTCCAAATCTATTGTTTGTTTGGCACTGAATCAGTTAAGAATAATATATTTCCCTTTTTAATGAATGTATTATATATCTATACAAATGTAGGTGTATCATGTGGACACAACTACACATTTGTCTGGGCCACTAATGGCAATGTGTACTCATGGGGAAGTGGACACTATGGTGTGCTTGGCCATGGTTCAGAGGATGATGTGTTGGTGCCCACAAAAGTGGAACATCTCTTAGCCAGGGCTGTGGTTGCTGTTGGAGCGGGACACGACCACTGCGGTGTTGTGACTCATGACGGCCAATTGTTTATGACTGGTGAGGGTTGCCTTTTTTAAAAAGAAATTATTTAACATTTTTCTTGGGAGCTGAGGCAGTGGCTAGCTTGCTTGTCTGCCTGCCTGCCCTGTTGTCATGTGTTTGAATCCCATTGAGGCGGAATTTAAAAGTAAAAACAATTTAACTGTCTAAAATGGGTACCTGGAAATGTTCTTGAAAATAAAAGCAAATGGTGTGATATTAACCACATTACCCATCAAATACCGACTGGTCTAACAGAGTATGGGGCTAGCACCATATACCCAATAGCCTCAAGGCATGGAAAAGGGTCCTTTATTACTTTTCTTATAGTCATTAGCTTATGGTGTTGGTCGTCATATTTGTCCACAGCCTCCTGTCTTGTGTACTGTCAGTCATTTCTGATACAGATGTTCCTCCATGCCATGATGTCAAACCAGTATCTTCTTTTCTTGGCATTCTTGGTCTTCCATTGCAACTTTCCTGTTTTCATGACATAATCAAATGTGATCCTTTTCATGTGCAAATACTGTGCATTGTCTTCTTGTTGCCTAAATATCTGGATATTTAAATTAATTGAATTTCCCAATTTTCAGTTATGTTTTTTTGCTTATTAGGGACATTCATTTGAAACCTCTTCCAATGGTTTTATTACAAAATCATGAAAGAAACATTAACAGGTGTGGTAGAATTAAACGAAGCATTCATTTTGAATGAATTATGCACCATGGGTTAGTCAGAAGAAGTCGTCGTAGGCATTCAGGCAAGCATTCCATTGCTTAGGTAGGTGGCGAATGCCGTCCGCAAAAAAGGATTGTGGTTGCTCACTGAACCAAGTGTTTACCGCTGTCATTACATCTAAATCTGTGTGAAATCGTTGCCCCTTGAGAGCTTTTTTTTAGAGGTCCGAACAAAAGAAAATCACATGGTGACAAATCAGGACTTTAGGCTGGATGTTGCAGAATTTTCCACTTCTTCCTTGCTAATGCTTCCTGCACAATCTTTGCAACATGCGATTCTTGATGGCTTTTTGCAGCTTATCTAGTGTTTGCAGGTAGTGGGTAGAGTTGATGTTGACACCAGGTTCTTTAAAGTCGGCCAACAATAGCCCTTCATGGTAAAAAAAATGCGGTCAGCATAATCTTACCAGTGGAAACCTGTAACTTGAATTTTTTTGGCTATTGGTGATCCAGCATGCTTCCATTGCATGCTCCCTCTTTTGCTGCTCAGCTTAAAGTGGTGACACCATGATTCATCGCCTGCCACTATGCGGAAGAGAAATGCATCACCCTCCACTCTTGTCAACAACCAAAGTGTCAGGCATCATAGGATTACTTCTCCCACACCACACAAGAAACTTGCAAGTCGTGTGAGAGGAAATGAATGGTACATTTTATTGACATTGGCTCTTTACATTTACAAAAAACAGTCGCTATCAAATCACACACAAAGCCACAGAATTGCCTATCTCTAGTTTCCTAAACCCTATTGCTAATCTCTATCTAATTGGCTACAAAAAACTCCTATCGACACTAGACGATCTGCTCTCTACAAAGTCAGTCCCCAGTCTGACTTTCCTACACGCGTCGCTACACAGCACGCGGAAGGACCTTGTTGCGTCCTTCGGCTTTTTGCGTGCGGTCCCACTCAGCACGCCGGTAGCAGCCGTTCTCCTATTGAGTGGCACTCTTCTCCGTGGCTATCACGTAGGCGTGATTCTGTCGTGACCAGAGTACTAACCCTCTGGTCAATGCCTCCGTGTCTCATGAGAGAACTAGTTACTAGTCCCCCTTTCTATCACCTACCCTGCCCTATTATCGGGGCACTATGTTACCTCTAATCTACTTGAGGTTGACCACTCTTCCCGATGGTCTTCTATCTTGCGGTAGACCTCTTTCCTATATATGCCAGTCTTTGACAACTCTGTAATGCAGCAAGTGGTTCAAACAACATCCCATGCGTTCCTCTTTTTGGTGGTCGGTCAGCATCCGTGGTACCCACTGTGAACACACCTTCCGATATTGCAGTTTCTTATGAACAACCTTTTGAATTGTCCCAATTGACACATCAAATTCTTTCGCTTGCGAACGTATGATTCGACAACAGTTCATCTGTACTGCTGCATCAATTTTGGCAATGGTTTTTTCTTTTGCAACAATATGTGCTTGACCTGGCCGTCAAAGATCTGTCGCGAACTGATGTCCTTTTTGGAAACATTCGTGCCCAGTCTGTCACTGTTGTCTTCGATACATAAGTGTTACCGTACGCTGCCTGCATTCTTCTATGAATGTCCACTGGTCGACATCCTTCAAATGAAAGAAACTGAATCACTGCTCTTTGAGCTTCTGTGGATGGATTTTGGATCAATTCGGCCATTTTCTCAACAGTCAGAATCATACCCTATGCATCATGGGACGATAAGCGCATGCTCTTTTATTCATTGGTCAGTACTTATCACATGACTATGACATGATCATGTTCAACGTACACAATTACGCATGGTGCGGAACGAACGGATTTCAAATTAACGCCCCTTATACTTCCATTTTTATACTTTTTCTGTTGCAGTTATATTAATAATTTCTTGCAATTGCATTTCACAATCCACAATGAATATTATGTCATATTGTGTGGCTGCTGATAATTTCAGTAACATGCTGGTTGTAAACAGATGGAAGTCATCCCTTGATACATTTATCCCTGCTGGAATCACACTTAAATCCAATCCCAGTCATCCTTAAATATATTGTTTCATCTTTTATTGTATCTTCAATTAGCAGTTGTTTATAGATAGTCTTTAATCTATCTTTCTTGTCCATATAAATAGTCTTTAATCTATCTCCCTTGTTCATCTATTCACATCCCTGAAGCCAAAAAAAAATATCCTCAGCTGTGCATTTGTTAAGAACAGTAATTAAGTATTCAATAGAAGTAAACAAAGGCTGACATCTTTGCTTTATTGACTGACATCTTGACTTTTTTTTGGGTAGTTTAGACATGCAGACATGAATATTGACAGGAATATGTGATTGCTCCAGACTTTAAAAAGATTCTTTTTATTTAAAATATGAGCAATTTAAAAGACTTGAAATCTTAAGAGGAAGATATTCAATGAACAATATAAGATATGCAGATGATACAAGCTTGATAGCAAACAAAGAAAATGATCTTCAACATTTAGTGGATGCTGTTATTGTACACAATAAATAACTAAAATTACAATGAAATGATGTCTCATTTTAGAATTAAATTACAATGTCTTGTGCGTTTCCTAATCCACACTTTTCATGAAGCAAATGTGTGTGGGGAGCCTAAGCTTGCACTCCAAGGCTAGATGTGTTGCCCTGGTTGTGTTTTATTCATGTTTGTCTAGACTAGCCATGCATCATTTTGTTTGTCTTCCTCATTGTCTTTGTCTGGCTCTATATCTAAATCATTTTTGATTGTATGCTTTTATTGGTAGTTGATCATGTTCATTCTCATAAGATGTTCAAACCACTTTATTTGTTGTCTCTTGAAATTGATGCAATATGTTAGGCCTATCATATTTCTGATGTTGTTTTGCATCCTGTCTCCTGGAAACCCCAGCAGCCTTTTATCAAGTATTTCATCTCACATGTGATGTGTTTTCACAGATAGGATGTTGATAGAGACCAAGTTTGACATTGAGAGCAAAGTGTTGGAAGAAAAACACTGTTTATCATTCGTCACTTGTTTTGATGTTTGAGTAAAGGTAACATCTGATATCTCACACTGTTTGCCTTATTATTTCTCTCTGTTGAATCTTCCATTTTTTCCCCCGGCATATCCTATTTACAGGAAATCGCTGTCAACACCAGCATTTTATCACTGTTGTTGATTTCTTGGCAAGATTACGCTCAGTAGTTTGCTTTATGAGCGACTGGCTCACATTCCCCCGTAAGTAACCAACGCGATGTGATCTGCTACCAAATCTCGTGCAGCTGCGTTTACCCTACGTGGATATATGGGATTATGGAGAAAGTCGTTAACCCCTTAGCCAGAGAGACCGGCTGAATCTTCCATCCTTTGTAAAAATTCTGCCTTGATATTTGAACGCTGATGCGTGTTTTACTTTGTTTATTTGTGTATTTAGTGGGCCTGGTTACTTGCTGATTTTCTTTGTTTCAGCTTGGTATGTGTTGATTTTCATATATTTTTCACATGTTGAAAGTGGATTGGTATGATTTTGCAATTTTACTTCATCATCATAGATTAAACGCTAGTCATCTGCAAATTGTTGCTCATTGAGTGAGTTGCTTAATTCTTTGTTATAATCTAGTTCGATGTCAGGAAGATCTTCCTGTGTGTGGTTAGAATTAAATTGTGAGAAAACAGACATTATCTTTAAGGAAGAAGCAATACCACTATGCAACATCCAAGTAAATGTGAAAAAGCTTAAAACATTAACTGTTTCTACTAACTCGGAACAGTCTTAACATCTGACGGAAGATACCTTGTTGAGATTAAAACACAAGAAAGAATGATATGCAACTTGGAAAACATAATCACCAATAAAATATATGTCAATTGCAGTGAGGAAAAGAGCGCTGAGGCTCAAGTACTATAAAAAGTCTACGCCATTATATGCATGTGAAAATTGAATAATATACAGACATGCGGAGAAACATCTGATGGCAGCACATTATGTGGTTTCTGGGGACACTGGAAAGAATATCATTGATGGACAGAAAAACAAAAGAAGCAGTCCTTCAAACAGATGAAATCCATTATTTGGAGAAATTAGACACAGACAGTCAAGATTTGTTTGAGTATGTTATGAGGAGAAACAAACTTTAAATCTTAGTGACAACTGGCAGATTGATGAGAAAAGAGCAAGCGGAAGACAAAGACATGGTATAATTGGGACAAGAACATACAGACCTGATGCGAGACTCTGGAGTCGGAAAACCATAATCACCCACCCTAATCGGCACTTGATGATATGAATATTTATCATGTTAATTAGAAAATACCTTGACCATGATGTTAAATTATGATTATGATAGAGATGAAAAATCTACTCCCTGCACTCAGAACTACAGCAGACATTGATGGGAATGGATGCTGATTGTCCCTGTTGTACATTAGTACAATGTTAAAATCCCTCAAATTAATATTGAACTAATTTGTAGGTAGTACATAATTCTACTTTATGTTTTATTCTAAAAGGTAAAGGCTCTGATGGTGCTCTTGGACAGGGTCAGTCGCTGCTCACGAATGCATTACTTCCTGTTCTTTGTAGATGTGAATGGAAGATAATTGCTGTAAGTTGCAGCAAGGGGGAGCATCGTGGGCATACTCTTGCTCTAACAAAGGAAGGGCAGGTCTTGGCATGGGGTGATGGTTGCAAAGGGAAACTGGGACTTGGAGATGAGGTACTTGTATTTTTGGTCATTGTGCAATGTGTCTGTACAATTCAGCCTTTAAATCTGCAGATAATACATAAAATTACGTTTACAACAAAACTAATAATTTCCTGTTGATTTTTAAAGACTTAGTAGCTGCTCCATTTTATATTTTGGAAAACAGTGCTGCAGTTTCAGTAGGATAAATGCGAACTGACTATGAAAAGCTCTATAGTTGCTCTATTATATGTATTTATATAAATTACAAAATAATTAGTGTGAAACATGGTGTCATTTCATTTGGATACTTCTAAATATTCATATAATAATTGTGCACCTGAATAAGGATAGGAATTTCCCTGAACCATAGCTAACATTTGTTTTCTTTCATTGTGATTGATTATTTAGAATTGTTCCTTCTTCTTATAATCCATGTTATGTGGCGTTGGTGATCATGTCTGTCCACAGTCCTCTGTCTTGTGTGTTGCCATTCATTTCTGATACTGATATTCCTCCATGCCACGATGTCTAACTGTCTAGCATCTTCTCTCCTAGTCTTCCCCTGCCTCTCCTCCACACCATCTTCCCTGTTGTGACAACATACTACAACTTTCCCCTTCTCATGACATACCTAAAGAATGTGGCCTGTCTTCTTCTGATGTGAGTAACCAGTTCTCTTTGTGAGTTCACTTCTTTCAACATGTCTTCATTGCTCTTTCTATTCATCCACAGTGTTATTTTTCTTCTATAAAACCACATCTTCATAGCTCCCACGTAATTCCTCACTTGTCTACTAATTGTCCATGATTTGCTTCTGTACATCAGCACTGGCTCAATATAGCTCTTAAGCACTAGTTTTTTTCTTATTTCAGTTGACAAAGATTAATTGCAGAGAATATTTTTTGAAATGCTACCTTTGCTTTGGCTATTTCACAGTTAATTACCTTAATACATTTTCCATCTGCTGTTATTACGAGGGTAAGTTAATAAGTAAGTCACAAATGGCTGTAGAAAAATAACTAAATATGATACCAACGTGAAACCAGTTTATTTTTATACATACATTGTCCCTTTATTTCTCAACATAATTTCCACCAACATTGATGCACTTATCCCATCGTTTTATCATCCTCCCAAACTGGCTGCATAGAACTGCGTACTTTGTTTTCTAAACCATGTTTTCACTTCACATTCAACTTTGGCGTCATTCGCAAAATGTCTCTCGCTAAGGTGGGTTGTCAGTGTTTATGCTGACAAATGTTTGTCCCGTAAAGCGTTGCATAGCTGGGTAGAAAACTTACGAGGGCGAGTCAATAAGTAAGTCACACAGTTCTGTGGGATGGCCGGTAAATGAAAACAAAGCACGCAGTTCTATGCAGCCAGTTTGGGAGGAATGATAAAACGATGGGATAAGTGCATCAGTGTTGGTGGAAATTATGTTGAGAAATAATTGGACAATGTATGTTTAAAAATAAACTGGTTTCAAGATATTATATTTAGTTATTTTTCTACAGCCATTTGTGACTTACTTATTAACTTACCCTCGTAAAGTACCCAAATAATTAAATATATTGACTTGTTCCAATTGGTTCGATTTACTTTGGTGTTTCTTTTGGGCAAACAATTTGTCTTTGTAATAACCATTACTTCTGTTTTTCTATTATTAAGACTAAGCCCTTTGTTCTGACTTTCTATTGTAATTATAGAATTGTTTGCTGGGTTATAATTGAGACATTTCCAGTCGTGTTATTCAGTCTGAAGATTGGTATGCAGTTTCTGAACATGTCATCCCTGCATTATAGATTTATGACCTGCTCATAAACCTATTCTAAGGAAGATAAAATGGTGGTTTTCCCAGGGCTTCCACAGCCACATGAGTGATGTGTGGTGTCCAATTTTGACATTAATTTCTGGCTGTCTGGATAAGTGAGCATCCTACAGTGTTCAGTTAGAGAGTTGTTCACCTAATCCCTAGTCCCCTGAGCTACATTTGCCATGCGGTTGTGTACTGCCTGTCCTCTACCACTAGGAGGTGCAGTTGAGATCTTGATGGTGTTTCTCATGTTCTTGAGTAATTTAGAGGACAAATGAGACATGTGAATTGTTTTCCGATACTAGGGGTTTTATGTGTGGGTGTTTATCTGTGCCTGCATCAGACGTCTAACCTTTCTAGACAAGGACAAAAACCTTAGAGGAACTGTATGCATGTTGCAGATTCCTTACCTCATCTCATCTCATCATGTTCCTCTTGTACCTTGCGGTGTCGAGGTGAAGTATAAACAGCGGGAGAATGCCCGCTTATGGACTTCATGTATCGATATTCCCATAGACTCTGTTATTCCCTGCATCCATTGTTTACGTGGCGGCCTCTTCCTCTGCTTCCATCTGGCCTGTACATCATTGCTTGTTGTGGTATACTGTTAGTTGGCACCCTACTTGCATGGCCAACCATTTGACTTGCTGCCTTCTAATAAAACTAGCGCAGCTATAACCCCCACTTTAGTCCTGATTTCTTCATTTCTGATCTTATCTTTTCTTGATGCATTGAGTATTCTTCTCAGGAATCTCATGTCTGTTGTGGTTTTTCTTTTCTCTTTTTCTGTCATTATCCAGGTTTAGCATTGGTAATATAGAGTTGGTAGGAAGATTTTTTTATAAAGTGCTTTCTAAGTAGTTATTGATACATGTTTGTTCTTTAGTATTGGTGACATTTGTTCAATGAGTTGGTTTGCCTTATTGCATCTATTTTCGATCTCGTCTTCTGATTTGCCATTTGATGATATTTTACTTCCTAGGTACTTGAAACTCTTTACTTGTTTCAAGGGATGTTCGTTTAGATGAATTGTTGTTGTTTCTTCTTCTTTAGTTATAGTCATTACCTCTGTTTTACTTGTACTAATTTTCTTGTTATGTTCCCTACACATTTCGTTTAGACTATTCATGTGGTCTTGTAATTCAGCTTCTAATTTTGCTATTACTGCTTGGTAATCCACAAACAGGAGTTCTCTAATGGTTAGATTTGCAGGTGGTTCTTCTATGTTCTGTTCTTGCGGTCTCTGTTTGGTTGGTTTCCTTACACATGTTTTCTATATATGTTGTGAACAAGAGAGGAGACAGGACATAACCTTGTCATACTCCGGATCTTATGGTGAAGGGTTCTGATTGTACTCCAGTTGCTCTCAGTATGCATTCACTGTTGTTGTATAAGCTTCTACTAGATCCCTCAACAGTTGTAATTCGAAAATAGCAGGCTGAATAGGCCTCTGCTTTGGCAAAATGTCTAAATTAGAAGCTTATCCACAAAAAATGTACAGCATTTGTAATTCCGCAATACATGTTCTTCTTTATAATGATGTGTACTTAATATTTTTTGTGTAATATTGTACGGCTTATTGGGATATTATATCCATGCCTAATGCCATTCAGTTCACCAGAGCAGTTTTTTCCAGAGACCCATGGAGGTCGTACCCATAGGAACAAAGTTTGTGCTGTCTATGACTTTTTTCAGCAGTGAGAGACTGAGCTATATGGGATAAAACCCAGTGCAATGAAGCTGAGCATCCTGCCTTTAAACCTATAAAAAAACAAGGCTTCAAAATCTTCATAAGAAACTGTCATGTCTGCTTACTACTCCCACACAAACACACAGAGAACAAAGCAGGAGATAATTTTATCATTCAGTTAGAAACCAAATGTCTCATTCACAGGATAAAAGGTTTGTCCCGACCTTGGTCTCTCCGGAGCACTTTCACAATGAGACTGTGATCTCAGTGTCAGCAGGCGGAATTCACAGTGCGGCTGCTACCTCAGAAGGCAGTGTGTACACCTGGGGCTGTGGCAGTGATGGAAGGCTGGGTCATCCTGAAGGTCACAAGTATCTCTTTAGGTCAAAAGTCCCAAGGAAGGTGGAGCAGCTGCCAAAGTCATCCACAGGGCCTGTGTTGGTCAGCGCAGCATACTACCACACAGCGGCTATAGTACCATAGCAGAGTTCTCTCAAAGTACACTTTAGGTATGGATACTTGGAGTCAGCTTACCTGAAACAGTTTTTATCAAGTGCTGTTCAGAGCACTTTAGCTCTTCCATATTTATCTCCAGCTACGGGAAGCAATTTTAAATTACTTTTTATTTTTTTTTCTCATTCTGTAAAATATAGGTTAATATGAAGTATGCTTATGTTTTTCTTTGAATAAACTTTCTTGAAAGTTTTTAACTAAGAAACTTATCACAGACTGAGACAAGGAAATTTGTTGGCTATGTTATGAGATTTTAAAAACGGGAACATATTGTAGCCAGTGTTCTCTCCAAGCTAGAGTGTTGTCAGAAAAAATTTAGTTTGCGAGCTGTTGTAGCAGAACTCGTACACACGATAAAAATAAACCTAGGTTCGTTTTTGGTCACTTTGATTTATTGAGGTCACCCATTGAAGCAGAAGAGTAATGGTGAACAGAGAAAGGTTCAAATCTTTGCTGTATATTTTCTCAATCATTACTGTTAATTATTTTACCCTTTCTGTCCCAGCTGTTAATGATTACTTTTCTCATTCTGTCCTAGCTGTTAATGATTACTTTCCTCATTCTGTCCTAGCTGTTAATTACTTTTATTCATTTTGTCCTAGCTATTAATGATGACTTTTGCCCATTCTGTCATAGTTATTAATATTAATGATGACTTTTACTTATTCTGTCCAAGCTGTTAATATTAATAATGACTTTTGCTCATTCTATCCTAGGTGTTGATGATTCCTTGTACCCCCTTGTATCCCACATATTGATGGCTATTTTTTATCCGTTATCTTAATGTTTGATGGTTATGTTTATCCATTCTGCCCTAACTGTTCATGTACATGTTTATTTGTCCTTATTGTTGCTTAAGCCCTCCACTCCTCCTTCAGTGTTGTTATTCTATAATAATAACTGTCTGGGGTGGACAGAATTAGAGTGTAAAATATGAAGTATGAAAAAAAAAAAAACAAAGCGATGCAAAGCAGGCCACGTTTGAAAATAAGTGGAAAATATTTCCGTTGTCAAGTGTTGGTAGTGAGCATAATTACTAAGCCGATACTAAAACTTTGGTGTTGTACTTATGCATGTTTTTTCATGTTGTGACTTAAGTAAATAGCAAATTTGTTGTATATTTCAGTGTCTTCACTTAAAAAAAAGATGCCACCTTTTGATACATTTTATATTTAATTAAATGTGTAGTTAGCTAGTCAAGAGAGACCTACAGAAAATTATGTTAGATGAGGAAATAGACATGCGATACAATTATAATTTATTTGTGAATGCAAGGACACAGACTTATGCAGAACTGAAAAAAAGCTGCTAAGAACAGGAATAGTGGAGTGACATGATCAGACTTCAACTCCAATCTTTGGACTGACCGGCCAGATGAATGAATTAATGCACACATCCCAGGTAAACAGCAGTAAGTAAAAGACACCTTTATGCCATGAGGTGTATTGGGTTAATGGTGCTAGCTCTATATTTTTAAACCAGTGGGCATCTAGTGAATGATGTCAGTTTATGTCTGTTGCCTTTACTTCCCAGGAAATGTCCTGGCACCAACTTCAGACTGGGTTGACCTGGGAAACCAGTTCAGTGAAAATAAAATCCCATATCCCAGGTGACTTGTGTTAAATCTTGCTGTTCTACAAGTAATTAAAATAACCTATTTTTGCAACAGCAGCAACAAAAAATTAAGTCAACAACTTAGAAATAGTGGATTAAAATTATTAATTATCTAATACACAATGGAATTAATAGCAATGACTTATCATTAGAACAGTGTGAAATAAGAAACACATAAGTGAAAAGTAATAGAAAGCCCTCTTCCATGCTTTAATTCTTATTGGGTATTTGGTACTGTCCCATATTTTTAATAGGCCAATCAGCACTCAGTGGGTGAGTTTATGTCAGTTTATGGAGTAGCCAGAAATGCATGGTGTGTTTCTTGAATTTAAAACATGCCTCCTTTTGATATACCTTATACCTATTTGATGAATTACATCTTAACTAGTCAATAAATGTAATGTATTTGTGCTTGTTTCTCTGTAAGATCTTAATGTACTATGTTTTATTTCATTTAGGCAACAACATATTTATTGGATTTTAATGTTCAGTCCTAGAGACCGTAGAGCCACCATTTGAGGTTTAATGGGAAGCCAGTAATCTCAGACAGTAATTTTCATAAACTGTTTTGCTTTGCAGTTGGTTATAATTGTATACTGTTTCCTTTGTAACTGTACATTATGGGACCAACATCACTTCAATAGATGCAAGCTCTTTCTGGGCTAAATGATCTAAACACCAATGCATCAGACTTAATAGTTAAAACTCAGTCTTCCATATTATTTACCATCCAACACCACAGAAGAGGATAGACTACCTTTAGAATAAGTGTTATATATAGTTGTAAATAGGAAATAAATGAATTGTTATTCACATGAATATATGCCAAATGAGAACATTGTACACACAAACAATTATACAGGCTACATATTCCTTGTTGCAAATGAAAATATGTGTAATGAAATACAACATATATATTGCATTAAAGTAAAGGAACAAAATTACTAATGTCATTTAACCCACTAGGAGAAAATGTTAAACATGTGCTGTCAATAAAAGATAACAAAAATGCTTGAAATATTCTACAACATGATTAGGACAATTGCATTGGCACCTTGCCGTCTTGACAGACAATAGTTTGTGCTTTAAAAAGGCATAATAACTTTTAACTATGGCGGTAGCGAGTGTGACTGATAAGGCCAATTTGCGCTGTAAATGTCCGTTCACAGTGGGTGCATCTGAACACGTGGTCATTTCCACCATCATGCACCATCTTACGTCTCAAACGCTTGGTGTGTGACTTTTCTGCAATAATTTTCTCCTTTGACTTTATTCCATTTCTGATATTTGCCCTCCATGCAACACGTTCAGCGGCGACTTGCTCCCAATGTGCATTATCAATGCCTGTATCAATCATGTCCCGCTTACACACATCTTTGTATCGTAGTAGAGGCCGACCCTGAGATCTCTTACCCATCTGTAATTCACCAAAAAAGATATCCTTTGGTATTCTACCATCATCCATCCTCCTTAGATGTCCTATCCATCTAAGTCTACGAAGACTGAAAATGGAATAAACTGTCACACAACCTGATCTTTCCAATACTTCAGTATTTGTGATTTTGTCTTGCCACTTAATACCAAGAATTCTTCGCAGACACCGCATATGAAAGCTGTTTAAATTGTTCTCTTGGTGTGAGTAAGTAAGTGAGTAGGACAATTAGAGTCATGTAAATAAGTACATACTTTTAGTATTAAATTAAGATCTAACACTTCATAAATATTATGAACATATGTTGTTTTTATTACCTTGGCATCATACATACATCTTAGTTATTTCACATTTTCTAGCATACATGCACATTGTTCACTTAATATATTTATTGAAAATATTCACTTCATTTATTAAATATTTGTTGTGGCTTCTTTTTACATAGTTGCAAACATTCCATTTTTTAAAAAAATACTGTATTCTTAATTTACATTTTATATATTTATGTTTTAGATTTCTCAGACTCCCATTCATGTGAGAGATTACATGCAAGATTTTAGACTTCTCAGAAACTCCTATACCAGTATGAGATTATGCATGACGCTCAAACTTCTCTCAGATCCCCCATACTAAATATGAGAATATACATGTTTAGACTTCTCAGAGACTTCCATACAAGGGAGAGATTTTATATAAAGTTTAGATTCTCGGGAAAGATTTGATGTAAAGTTGAGATTCTCAGAGACTTTCTTACTATGAAAAGATTTGATATAAAGTCTAAATTCTCAGAGTCTTCTGTACAATGGAAATATTTGATATAAAATTCAAATTCTCAGAGACTTCCATACAAGGGAAAGATTTTATATAAAGTTTGGACTTCTCAGAGATTTCCATACAAGGGATAGACTTTATATATTATTTAGACTCCTCAGAAACTCACTATGAGATATACATGATGTTTAAACTTTTCAGAAACCTCCATACCAGTGAGAGATTATAAATAATGTTTAGACTTCTCAGACACTTGCATACCGGTATGAGATTATATGTAATATTTCACACACTGCTTAGAAAGTCCTGTGCGTGCGAGTGAGAGATTATTTATGATGTTTAGACTTTTCGGAGACTTCCATAACAGGGAGAAATTGTATACAATGTTTAGAGTTCACTGAGACTTCCATAACAGGGAGAAATGTTGTACAATGTTTAGAGTTCTCAGAGACTTTCATAATAGGGAGAAATTGTATACAATGTTTAGAGTTCACTGAGACTTCCATAACAGGGAGAAATGTTGTACAGTGTTTAGAGTTCTCAGAGACTTTCATAATAGGGAGAAATTACAGGTGACCCACCCAAAAAAAACGGAACCAACAAATCTTTGAATAAAGCTGTTCTTAAATCACAACTTCATTTGTATCCTTACCGGATCCAGATGAAGCAAAAACTGATGGAGGTGGACATGGAAAAACATGTAACCATGTGTGAATTGTTTTGTGAGACAATAGAAAACAATCCAGCCTTCTTGGATCATGTTTGGTTTTCTCTGACGAAGCACACAATCTATTGTCAGGACATGTAAACAGCAAAAATAATGTTTATTGGAGTACCGCTGCACCGGAGGATGTGTTATAGAGGCCGTTATACTCAAAAACATGCACAGCATGGGTTGCATTCTCTAAACACATTATCAGTCCATATTGATTCGAAGACGAAAATAAGAGAGTTCAAGCGGTGAATACAGAGCGTTGTATGGTGGTATTGAGACAGTTTTGGGCATCATTAGAACGACGCAGAGGATTGGATCGAGATCAACAGTGGACACATCCAAGTCACCCAGCAAGACGTGGACACCCTACACACATCAAATGACTGTTCTGGCTGAGAGAACGATTTCAGGGGAGAATTATCAGCATGAAGTGTGACTTGGAGTGGGCACCGCATTCACCTGACTTGAACCCCCTAGATTTTTATCTATGGGGGTATCTCAAGGATAATGTGTACCAGAACAACCCTCAAATGATTGGTGAACTGAAGACAGTAATCACAGCAAAGTTCAGGGAAATCCCCACAGAGGAATGTGGTCGAGTAATTGACAATTTAGCACAACTCCAGTGCTACGGAGGCCATTTGGAGCATATTTTGGAAAGAAGATAACTTTTATGCAAAGCGACCGAGGTAACTGAAACTTTTGAAAATGATTGTATACAGGCTGAAGTTTACGCTCACAAAATTTCAAGAAATTTGCTAGACTTTTGTAGGATTTAATAAACATTTTATGGGTTCTGTTTTGTGTGTGTGTGTGTCACCCTGTATGTAAGAGTTATCAGAGACTTCCATACCAGTGAGAGATTATATATAATGTTAAGACTTCTCAGAGACTTACATACCAGTGAGAGATTACACATGTTGCAAACATCTCCATTGAAAGAGACTCACAACTGAGAGGTTATATTTGAGCTTTCTCAGAGACTGCCAGGAAGCCAGGTGGCGTAACAGAAATGTTGTCATCAGTCAGTGAGAGACCATACATAATGTTTACAGTTTTCACAAACTTCAATACCTTTATGAGATTATACATCAGGTGTTAGATTTCTCTGAGTCTTCCATATCTTATATGAGGTTGCGCATCATATTTCTGTTTTATCAAACACTTCCATGCCAGTGGGAGATTATACATCTTGTTTCTGATTTCTCAGACTTCCATGCCAATGTGAGATTATACATCATGTTTCTGATTTCTAAGACTTCCATGCCAATATGAGATTATATATAATGTTTTAGACTTCCAGGAGGCTGCGTATACCAACAGAAATATTGTTGTCAAATTTCTGCAAACAGTAAATGTTTCCTTTTACTTACCTGCAGTCGTGATAATGTTTATTTTTCCTTCCATCTTTCTGTGATATAAATTTTACTGCCATGTTTTGTAAATGACATTTTTATGGAAACTTATACCAGGGAGATATACTTTTCTTTTTGAGAATATTACCATCATCATTGTTTGGTTCATGTACCACTTTTATTGTTGTGTTTTTGATGAAGAATTATCATTGTGTTCCTGGGATTCATAAGGGAAGCAAAGAATTATAACAGTATAACCTACCATACATGTCATAAGAGGCAAGTAGCGAAGGATGGCATGGGACTGGCTGCCTCATCCCACAGAAAACTTTAGCTGCAGGGTGTTAGCACACTTAAGGAAGCCTAAAGAGGAGGGCTTGGTGTGAGTTGATTGAGGACCTCTACTCCAATGCTTGATAGGGAACTACACTCATAATGTCATAAGTGCAGTCTGGCGAGAGTTTGGCGATTGCGTTTATCGTCCCGTTAAGTGGGGGAAAGACCGGCCATCTATTTATTCCTCATGCATTCAGGCCTACAGAATGATGATCCTATCACATCACAGACACACAGAGGGTTCCTTCTTCATGACACGGTTTTCATGTAATTAGAACTCAACAACTGAAAATAATGTATTTCCATCTCGTAACTAAGTTATACACAATATTTTCAAGCCTGCCCTTGACTCTCATGAGTCCACTCTTTAACAGCTGATTGGACGATAGTCTGCCCCGATGCCTGGCCCAGAACTGTCTGTCAACAGACTTTGAAGGCAGAAATATTGGTGGCTGTCAACAGAATTTAAAGGTAGAAAGACTGGTGGTCTTATTTGTGCTGAGAACTAGTGTCTGCTGACTTGCGAGATAAAGTGCTTGTCATAACTGCTGACTACTGCCATAACCATTTGACTTCCCACTTCATAAATCTTTAATCTAAAGCTAATAAATGATTGCCACTTACTGTTTTCTTCACCCTCATCCCATTTATCTTCTCATTTTAAATGGAAGTTACAAAATAGAGCCTCAGTAATTTTGTGTATTTTTTTAGTGAATTTTAGTGTTTTCCTTACCCTCATCCCATTTTAAATGGAAGTTACAAAATAGAGCCTCAGTAATTTTGTGTATTTTGTTTAGTGAATTTTGTGTTGAGAATATCTTAAAGAAAATGTATGCAGTTATGTGGATCTTGAATAAATAAGGGTAAGAGGAAGTATTTTCTTTGCTAAATGTTCTTCCTAATGCAGACATGTTTAATTTATGGTTTTTCTATCATTCCTTCTGGACTGTGATTCATAATGATAGTTCATAATGTGTAGTTTCTATGTTTTTTACATTTATTATTTGTACACAAAATCTTCTGCATACGTGCACTTTGCCAAGTGATGTTTTACTTAATGAACATGTTCAATATTTATCTTCAGCCACATTTATAATAAAGATTTTAGCCTCAAGGAAATGCCAGTTTTCATAAATATTTAGCTTGCTTTTGTTGCTTTTTATGTAATTATTTCTTTTAAAGAGATCTTTTATTGCTGTATATTCTGTGATTAGCATAGTAGCTTGTGCTCTCACCAGCCAACCCACTGGTCCTGGCTCCATACCCTCTTATGGTAAGTTTTTCAAATAAATGATCACATGACTGCAGGCTCGGTCTGATCTAATATTATGAATACCAGAACATATTCGGTGAGATGCAGCTGCTGGTGTGAAACTGACCACATGACTGATTAAGTGCCGCATGGTCATGAAAATATAGACCTTGCACCATAACCTCAATATGCTATGATGACATGGAAATAAACATTAACATCCTCTAGCTTTTTCCACATTGGAATACTTTATTGTTCTTGCTCATAATAAACTTGTTTCAATATAACAGACTTAAGGATTGGGTCTTGTTACAGTAAATGGATACATGGTTTTATATTATTTAATGTTCTCTATTAATTGTTCGTAGATACTTTCTTTTTCTGTATGCTTCAAGTATTTGTTGAATCATGTTTATACTTCTAATTATTTATTTAACGACTCCACTTTGTAGTTGCATGCTTTTAAATGTGGATTATTAGGTCAGTTTTATCAAATAGCTTCTAGAACTTACCTGAAACTTTTGCTTTTATTAGAGACACAAATGTGGAGGATTGAATGCAGATAAGGAATAAGGATGACGACAAATTCGACAGGTCATGAAACATCAGTGACAACTAGATCACGACAACTGTTAATTTGTAGCCATAAAGCTTTCAAAGAAAAGGCATTTCACATATAGTTATTCGATGAACAATAAACATTCATAAATACTTTGTTGTAAATATGTGATTAACTGTGGGGGTAACAAATGCCTCAAATCTGGACAATAAGAGTGACTGTGTTTCAAATATATCAGCCAAAGTATAATTTATTTATTCACTTCATATGATAAAAGTTTAGTCGTTGGATCAACATCACGGCACACAGTTTAACCCATAAGTGCTCCGTTTTCCGCCTAACTCAAACCTGAGTCTGGAGAAACTCAGCTCAATGCACGAACTCCGTTGCATCGGCAAGGATCCTGAAGTACTTCATATGGTAAAAAACACTACAGTATGCATTTGACGAAATGCAGCAAATTATACCAGGCAATGAATCGTGCAACCTTCTGTTTGTGGCTTTGTTTAAATTCACTAAGACAATACACTGCTCTGAACTGTAGTAGTGTCTGTATTTGTTCGCCTTTGTGTTTGATTGTATAAGACAGTGTTAGACCAGCATGAAAAGAGTGTATTGGAACTTATTTGGCTAGAGCTGTGCTTGGGAGAAAAACAAAAGAAATAGTTTTGTTTGCAGTTATGACGACGTCAAGTACTAACTATGACTGACACCATCTCAATATAAGACAACCATCTCTATCAGTGGACTAAGAGCTGACTTTTTCATGTTGTAATCGACAACCATCACCATTTGCAGATAAGTAAAATTAAGTTCAAACACAAGAAATACATAACATCTTATAAGCATGGAAATCAAAACAACGTAGGATATCTCAGACATCAAGAATCTAAGGAACAGTTTACAATCAAGTCTCTAATAAGTACCAAGTCCTTCAACAGTTAGCAGACAGGATTAATATGGAAGACTGCTGACAGCAGGTCAAAAGCAACAGGTGAATTATGTATCACCAGCCAAGCCAACGAGTGTAGGCGGTAATGGATTTGCCTCTTACACCATCACCAGAGTCCCGTATCAGGCCCATATTCTTGTTTTGATTATGCCATATGGCTAAGTCATCCAGGTATGTATCTTTCTGCCTTCCCTTCCAGTTTTTTTATTCATCTCAACATCATGTTCCTCTTGTACCTTGCGGTTTCGAGGTGAAGTATAAACAGCGGGAGAAGTGCCCGCTTATGGGTTTCATGTATTGACATTCCAATGGACTCTGTTATTCCCTCCGTCCATCGTTTACGTGGTCGGCCTCTTCCTCTGCTTCCATTTGATCTGTACATCATTGCTTGTTGTGGTATATTGTTAGTTGGTAACCTACTTGCATGGCCAAACCATTTGACTTGCTGCCTTCTAATAAAATCTAGTGCAGCTACAACCCGGACTTTAGTCCAGATTTCTTCATTTCTGATCTTATCTTTTCTTGATACATTGAGTATTCTTCTCAGGAATCTCATTTCTATTGTTGTTATTTTTCTTTTCTCTTTTTCTGTCATTGTCCAGGTTTGGAGTTGGTAGGAAGATTGTGTTATAAAGTGCTTTCTTAGTAGTTATTAATACACATTTTTTCTTTAGTATTGGTGCCATTTGTCCAATGAGTTGGTTTGCCTTATTGCATCTATTTTTGGTCTCGTCTTTTGATTTGCCATTTGATGATTCAGTTCAATTCAATTTTATTTTAAAAGGGTCACAAATTGGGCACACAGGCCTGTCTTACATTCGGCCCTTCCAATCACTCATATTTCGTTCATCAATAGTGCATTGTACATTCACATAGGAAGAAAAAAACACTGTCAAATGAATGTTGTAAACATAAACAATGCAAATTACCATGTTATGAGACATATCTCCCACCCACCCACACACCTAGGGACACATACATACCCCACCAACCGACCCATACCCCTCCCACACACATCCCCCACCCACACACACTACCCCTACCCATTCCCCCAAACCACACACACTCACCCACCCACACAAACATCCCCCACATCCCATGCCCACCCACATACACATCCTAACTCACCCACACATCCTCTACCCACCCACATCCCCCAACCACACCTCCCTCGACCACACATTCCCCACCCACACACACATCCCCCCACCAACCCATACATCCATCATCCACTCACACATCCCTAACCCATACACACATCCCCACCAACACACATCTCCCTACCCATCTATATATCCCCAATCCACTCACACACACCCCACCACCCACACATACATCCCCCACCCACACACCACATGCATCCCCAACCCACACAATATTCCCCACCCACACATCACCACATATCCCCCACCTACACACCACACACATATCCTCACCCACATACCACACAATATCCCCCACCCACACACACATCCCACACCCACACATATATCCTCACACACCCATCATGCACATACCTCAACCCACAAAAACATCCCCCCACCCACAAACACATCCCCCACCCACACACCACACACATATCCCCAACCAAAACACTACACACATATCCCCACACACACATCCTCCACTACACACCACACCCCCCCCCCCCCCCCCCCAACCACCCATCCCCTAACTACACATCTCTTGATCACACACCCCCACCCACTCACACATCCTGCTCTGACCCACACACGCATATCTCTCACCCACCTACACATCCCTCAGCCACTCACACACCCCCACCCACATATACTTGAAACTCTTTACTTGTTTCAAGGGATGTTCGTTTAGGTGAATTATTGTTGTTTCTTCTTCTTTAGTTATAGTCATTACCTCTGTTTTACTTGTGCTAATTTTCGTGTTATGTTCCCTGCACATTTCGTTTAGACTATTCATGTGGTCTTGTAATTCAGCTTCTGATTTTGCTATTAGTGCATGGTCATCTGCAAACAGACGTTCTCTAATGGTGTAATGGTTCTTCTGTGTTCTCATCATGCAGTGTTCTTGTGGTCTCTGTTTGGTTGGTTTCATTACATATATTGTCTGTATATGTTATGAACAAGAGAGGGTGCAGGACACAACCTTGTCGTACTCCAGATCTTATGGTGAAGGGTTCTGAGTGTCCTCCAGTTGCTATCACTTTGCATTCACTGTTGTTGTATATAAGCTTCTACATAGGTTTGTTAGATGTGTACTCACATCATATTGTTTAAGAATTTCCCACAGCTTGTTTCTGTCTACACTATCAAATGCCTTTTCTTAGTCGACAAAGGCTAAGTAGAGTATTTCATTAAATTTGATTGATTTTTCTATAAGTTGTCTAAGAGCAAAAATGGCATCTCTGCATCCTTTGTTTTTCCTAAATCCAAGTTGTGTTTTGCTTAGTTGAGGTTTTATGGTAGTTCGTAATCTTTTCTCAAGAATATTTGCAAAGTAGATTCCCAGTATTACTCAAAAAGGAAATGCCTCTGTATTGTGTGCAGTCTCTTTTGCTGCCTTTGTTTTTTCCAAAATGGGATAATTATGGCGTTTCCCCAGTCTCATGGTGTCTGTTGTTCTACCCAAACATGGTTGAATAGTCTATGTAACCATGCTGTTCCTACTTCTCTTGCTGCTTTAATTAGTTCATTTGGTATTTCGTCTTGTCCTGGTGATTTGTTCAATGGGGCTAATCTGATGGCTTCTATAATTTCTTCTTTTAGTATGTCTGGTTCTAATTCTTCTGTGGCATCTGTGTAGGTTTCTTGAATTCCTGTGACATCTGAAGGGATGTTGAGAAGTTGTTCGAAGTACTGTTTCCATCTTATTAGGATTTTGTTTTTGTTCACTTATGGGTTCTCCATTTTCACTGTTAATTATTTCAGTTGGGTCAAAGGGTTCTGCTCTGGTTCTCATTGCACTTATCTTTTTGTAGAAGTTTCTAGATGTCTTCTTGAAGGGTTTCTCCATAATCCTCCCAGTCTTTTTGTTTTTCTCTCTTTACTATTCTATTCACATGTCTTCTAGCTATTCTATATTCTATGTAATCACATTCCTGTTTGCTCTTCAACCAATTTTTATATTTTTCCTTTCTGTCTTTTACAGCTTTCTTTACTTCTGTGTTACACCAACTTGTTATTTTCTTTATCCGTGTTTTGCATTTTTTCATGGTTCTACATGTTATTTTTGCAGTATTTAAAATGCTTTATTTTTCCCATTGTGGCCACATATTCCAGCTTTCTCCTTCTCATATGCCAGAAGAATGTGGACTGTCTACTTCTGATGCGAGTAATAAATTATCTTTGTGGGTTAACTTCTTTCAAATATCTACATTACAATTAACTGACTGAACTGAATGAATGAACTATTTAAAATATCTGATGATGTCATCATATCTTATGCCATCTGGCCCTAGAGCGCTGTTTTTTTTTTAATCGTCGAAGCAGAGCCTTCTTTCACTGTCACTGTGTCGTCATCTGAAATGTTCTGGGCTTCGCACCTGTCTGAGATGACCTCCTTGACAAGATTTCGACCTCTCATGTCTGTCTGGTTGCTCTGCTCTAGATAGCATTCGGAGAGGGCTTTGTCCTTGTTCTCGCCAGTCCTCTGCCAGACGAGGTAAGCACCTTGGAAATCTTATTTTTAACTTCCCCACTCACGCTTTTATGTAGTCTCCAGAACAATTTCAGTGACTTGTCTGTGCTTACTCTTTGACATACCTCTGCCCATTTTTCACTTTTAACCACCTTAACCAGGTTTTTGAAATAGCTTACTTTTGTGTGCATCTCTCTTTCTAAGTGCATGCAGGGACTAGGATGAGCAACTCTGTTCTTCTTCGCATTTTGCCATTTCCTTACAGCACTACGCTTATCCACCCAGGCCTTTTCCACCTCATAATTCCACAAAGGTGGCTGCTCCCAGCTTTTTTTCCTGCCCTGAAGCTTTTCGCGCCTTATTTTACTCACCACATCTTGCCATACTGGAATCTTGACCGTTGACCTGTGCTGCCGGGTTCTGCCTTTCGCCACCAATATGCTGCAAGGGTGGTGGTCGCTGCTGTGGTACCATAGGACACACCATCTACACACTAGTGAGTGAAGGAGGAACCAGCGACAGATCAATAACACTGTCCTCATCACCTAGACGACTTGCTGTCCTGGTGACACAGCCACTGTTGATACAAACCAGGTCAATGGTTTCAAGTGCAGTCTCGAGGCCTTTCCCTCCCTCTTCCCCCCCCCCCCCCGTGTGTTGGAGAAAACGTTCCCCCATGATCTGCCTTTAGCATTGAAATCGCCACAGAAAATAGAGAGACAGAGGTGGCACTATTCATAGTTTGCCGCCCGGGGGTGGGGGGGGGGTGGGGGTGGTGTCCTGACTGGTCTCGAGGTATGGTGTCCGTAAAAAATCCTTTGGCAGTTAGAAATCGAAAAAGAGTAGCCTAACGGCTCTGCCCGGGCAAAATTTCCAGTTAAAAATCTACCAAAAGTATTTCAGGATCCTCGCCGGTGCAGCGGAGTTCGTACACTGAGCTGAGATTCTCCAGACTCAGGTTTGAGTTAGGAGTAGAGCGGAGCAGTTATGGGTTACACCCGCGTGCCATGATGTTGATCCGTCGACTAAACTAAACTAAATCCACGAGAAAAAATCCCGGCCCTCACCGGGGCTTTAACCCGGGACCTCCAGCACTCGAAGCGGACACCATACCTCGAGACCACACCCCCTACCGTGACAAACTGTGAACAGCGCCACCTCTGTCTCTTATACTAGGCGTCTGGCACCTTCTGTAATTGAGTATATAACTGGCAATTCTGACTCGGCCATATTCAGATGGAGAGGCTTAAGGTCGCAGAATAAAGCCATGCACATCCAAAATTTGCTTATGGAGTTAATTAAACACGGAAATCGTCGCCAGAGCTACGGAGCTCGTGCTATGCGCTTGACACATCTTTCAGCGGCTAGCGAAGAGAGAGTGAGGTGGAGAAGGCGAGGTAATGGTGTGAGAAGAAGGCATAGAAATAGGAGGGCAGGCGCCAGGAGAACAAGACGAAAAGTGGAGAGACTAGGTTTCAACCATGTAAGAGTGGGATACTGGAACTGTCGTAGTACCAGGTAGAGAGGTCCTGTATTGGAGAGGCTAATATATGATTTTGATGTCCTCATGCTCCAGGAGTTAAATACAGATAAATACCATTGCCCTGGGTATGTCAGTTAAATAAACCCCACTGGGCAGAAAAGATATGGGCAAGGCATGCTGGTGAAGAAAGGAGTACAGCACGTGGCACTTGACTTGAACCAGTGGAATCACAGTGCAAGAGAGGTCCAGGGTATACAAATGGAGATTGGTGGCCTAAGTTGGAACATCATAAATCTATATGCCACAGTGGATTGTTTTGTCAGAAAGGAACAATGGGACTGGCTTAAGGAATTAGATGACTTACCAGGTGATAGGCTACTCATATGTGGAGACTTCAATGCGAGGAACAGAGATTGGGACAGTAGTGGAGAAAACCGACAGGGAATTGCACTTGCGGATGCCATGGTGGACTCCGATGTGGTCTGCATAAATGATGGTAGGCCGACTATAATGGAAATGAGGCCTGGCGATGCAGATACTGCTATTGATTTGGCACTTGTCTCCCAGTCATCAGTCCTTGATGTAAAGTGGACTGTTTTGAATGACCATGGGAGTGATCACATGCCATGCTCAGTCCTGATCTCTAAGTCCAGGAAAGTTAAGGCTGGGAGAGCGCGCAAGACCTTCCGGTATGAGTGGACCGACAGCCTTCTTGGACGCCTCAGGCATGGGGCATGCAACAGGACTGTTAAAACTCCTTTTTTGCAGCCTCCATGGTGGACCCCAGAAGTAGACAATGTGTGGAAAGCAAAGAGAGCTGCAGTGAAGCAGCTAAGGAAATTGCGACAGACACCCCGAAGCTCACGAGAGGAAGTGGACAAAGCGGAAAATGACAAGAAAGACAAGGTGGAGGCTTTCAAGCGATGTGCTGCAGAGGCCAAGAAAGTAAAATGGGAATGTTTTATAAAGGAGATTGGAGGTGATAAAACACTGCATAAATTCTGGAAACTGCACAGACAAATGCAAAGAAAAGATCGGTCTATGACAGTAGGAACAATTTATACAGAGGATGGTGTACGCGTGACAACAGACAAGGAGAAAGGGGAGGCGTTTCTTCAGAGATTTTTAGAGCAGACCAATCATAATGATGCGGATACCAGGGATGCAGTTAGAGTGGAATTATCTGGCACAATGGAGAATATGCCTTATAAAGACATCATACAGGTTGAAGACTTTAACATATTTTGAAAAAGGCAAAAGACACGGCACCAGGGCCTGATGGTGTCAGGTATGGCCACATGAAGGCTTTGAGCGATGCAGACCTGAAGGAGATGGCCGGCTGCTTTAATCAGAGCATTAGGACAGCGTCAGTACCGCAGGATTGGCTGCATAGCTATCTCATCCCTCTCCCAAAACCATTCAAGGATCATTCAAAGCTTGGCGGCTTTAGGATCATCACCCTTCAAAATACATTTGGGAAGGTTTTAGAGAAGATAGTCGCTGTCAAGCTGCAAGAGTTTTTGGAAAGGGGGAAGCTTCTTCCAAGAGGCCTGGGGAGCTACAGGCCAGGAAAAGATACCTGGTCAAATGCAGCCACCTTTGCCTTTGACGTTTATGAGGGGTTCCTGAGTAGACAGGAAACGATGGCGGCAGCGCTTGATCTCGAGGATGCGTACAATAGAGTTCGCTATGATATTTTGATGACCGCACTTATGGAGAAGGGGGTCAATCCCTGGTTGGTGAACTGGATAGCAGCCGTCCTGCATTCTCGTCGGGTTGCTCTCCGTCTGGGTGCATGGACCTCAGAGCCACATATTTTAACCCCGGGACTGCCACAGGGATCTGCAATCTCACCGGTGCTCTTTAATGTGTATACGAGCAAGATTGCATACCTAGAAGCACCAGGGTTGGAAGGATTCTAACATTTGCAGATGATATTCTTGCATACAGGCAGGGGAGAAATAGGGATCAAACAGCCCAGGAGCTACAGGTGACAGTAGACAAAGTGATTGACTGGTGCACTGAAATGAGTGTTGTCATCAACCCGGAAAAGGCGGCTGTGTTGTGGTGCTCTCTGGACAATAGGATTGAGAGAGATGATGCCCCAAGCCTCACGATAGCTGGCAGAAGTGTCAACAGAGAGAACAAACTGAAGTATCTGGGAATCACATTTGACAGGAGTCTGTCCTTCAAGGACCATGTGGAGACGGTTGTGACAAGATCTCAAAAGGGACTCAATGCACTTAAAACTATGGCTGCAATGGACACAGAGCAGAGAATGCTCTTCACACTATACCAGCACTTGATCCTCTCAGTGATTGATTATGGACTAGGACTGCTCACTGTCTCAAAGAGTCAGCTGGTGAAATTAGAGCGCATACAGAACGAAGCTATGCGGGTCATTCTGGGATGCACCAGAGATACTCCAGTAGTGTGTATGCGTTACATCCTTGGTCTGCCTACTGTTGCTGGTAGACACAAGGTGATGCAGGCGAAGGCATACCTCAGAGTAGCTGCAGACACAGATCACCCGTTGCATGAGGCGCTGGACGTAGTTAAGGGTCAGAGACTGATAATCATGGATGGCTCAGGCGGAGGATACGATCAGACAGGTGTGCCCCTTGGAGAACATCAGGTGAGGAGAGGAATGGGTCAGAGTGCCAGCCGAGCAGTCAGACTTGTGCAGAGTTATAATCACATTAAGCCAGGAGTGCAGGGAGTGGCCAGCAGGGGCCACAGAAGTGGAAATTCAGCAACTAATTCAGGATAATTCTCGCCCGGGTGATGTGATTATCTACACGGATGGGTCGGTGTTGAGAGGTAGGAGAAGTGCTTGGGGGTTCTTGGCAAAAGCTAATGGTCGGCATTTGGTGCAGGAGAGCCTGGCGTATGATAACACATCTAACTTAAGAATGGAGGTGGAGGCGGTCAGTGCAGCTTTCCGCTGGATAGAGAACACGATACATACACACATTGTGATTGTAACTGTCTCAGAAAGCATGCTGAGGAGGGTTAGAACAGGCAAGCTTCGTGCAGAGTGGATTGCTTCGCTTCGGAGGTCACGGGTAGCAAGCATCACCTGGATCTTTTCTCCTGAGCATGCCGGTGTGCTGGGGAATGAACAGGCGGACAGATTGGCTGGCTTGGCAAAACTTGGTGGAGTATTGATGCATGACAAAACAGACGTGGTTGCGGCCTTGTGGGGGCACGTATACACCTCGGAGGAGCAAATGGATCACTATAGTCTGGTAAGAATGAGGCAGCGAGGTGTGACGAGGGGATCTGGCCGACGATCGACGCTCAGAGGAAAAGCGAGACGTACATATAATCAGATTGGTATTGGAACTATTAGTGTTGGAACTCTTCGCTGGCTGTTGAGGATGGGGACGGAGCGCGTATGGGAATGTCCCGAATGCTGTGATGTCAGTTCCTAAATCAACCAATCAATCAATCATACTTGGATGCACAAAAGATATGGCATGCAAGGTGGTGCGCTATCTACATAAAAAAAGTCGCTTAAAAGTCGACAGGGTCGACTTCATTGCACCGGGTTTTATCCCATATGGCTCGGTCTCTTTCCGCAGGACGGAAAGCGTCGCACAAAGCACGAATTCCGTAGCTTTTAGCGACGACCCACATGAGTCTCTGAAACATTTAACTCGTAAAACCGAAGGACGCGGCCTGGAATCGAACCCACGACCTTCGGAGCACGAGTCAAACGGCTTGACCACTTCGCCACAGAGACTTCAATGATTTTTCCAACCATAGAGCACTGAACAAGGATATGCCGTGCAGGTGCAAACCTTCTAGTCAACACCGCACAGTGACATTCTGAGGGGGGTAAAGTTGCAGGTTAAAAAGAGAGAAATTGTAGATGGGTCGGCCAAAGACAATATTCAATAGGTATGTTCACTAGAGGTCAGAGCCTGGCTAAGAATGGGTGCCAGAAAGGTGCGGTACATCCTTTTCAGTTTGCATTAGATTGGACGGAGAATACAAACTGCACAACCCCATTGTCTTGAGACACAAGTACAAGCGCTGATTTTTAAAAAAAAAAGTGCTTAGCAGGGTAATATAATCATCTACACAGATGGATATGTTGTGAGGCACACCCGCCGCTTATGGACTTTCAAGATCAAAGCTGACTAGAGAACCGTTATGGAAAGCTACGGAACTTTTGCCGTGACTACAAGCAGTTCAACCATAGAGTTTAGGGCTGTAACAAAGGCTGGAGACAGAAGTTCATCCATGCAAATTTTCTCAGCGATTCTATAAATGTGCCGAAGAACATCGCGATGGGCTGGGACAGAAGGCAATGGCTTGAATCTCTGAGAAGGTGAAAAGTTTTTACTAAAAACTGTCTAATCTGCTTCATTTTTGTGCCATGGCACGCGAGTTTAAGAACAAACAAACAAGCAGATAGGATAGACATACAAGCTTGGCTACCGTAGGAAGCGGTCGAGCAATGGACCAAGGAGACATCTTGAACGCCCTCGGGCAGACAGGACGAGTAAATGATTCAAAGGATGGGTCTGAATCTGCAGCTTTGACCAGAATGCTAGAACTTCAAGTCAAACGGGATCAAACTAGATTGGACCGCAGGAAGCCAAAGAAAAATAGCCAACCAACACATGGCTGGTACCGTCAGCCGCTACACGGAAAGGGGACCAATCAATAGTTCGCTGTGAAATGAGGATGATCGGTTGACTAGCTCATCATCATGTACCGTGGCGACAAGCGTGGGCGGTCACGTTTCATCATCTCACACGATCACATGAGTCGTGGATCTGCTGTGTTTTTGTCTCGATTATGCCTTGTGGCCAAGTCATCCAGATATTTACCTCTCTGCCTTTCCCTTGTTCTTTTCCCCCTGTCATAAGTTCCCATTTTTTTTTTCTCATCACGTGCCAACAAATTTTGACTGTCTGCGTTTAATTTCTCTACTCAGTTTACGGTTTTCATTTGTTCATCTTAGGATTTGCTCATTTGTTTTTATGTATGCCCGTGGTATTATATAATGACTAACTAACTATACGCCTGACTCCACGGCGAAGAGCTTACGGACGCGATACGTAAGCCTGCGTTCGAAACATAGCTGCGGCCGATTTGGCAACAGACCGCGTTGCGCTGGGTTTTAACGAGTTGGTATTGGAGCCGGTCGTTCGGAAAGCAAAGGCAAACTACTGAACGTAAACTCGCCAAGACATCAACACCAGCAGTAAAATGCTGATGTCCTGTAAAAAGGATATGAGAAAAAAACAAACAAACTAACTACATGTATATTATAATACCAGGTTTGCGAATCTGAGGCGTTTCAAGTTTTATTTCGTATACTAGCATGGTTAGCATTTTACACAATTTGTAAATTGAACCGCTAGCAACATGCACGAGCACATACATACACTAACAAGATAAAATGGCTTTAAATTACTCCACTATCTCTTCTGTGAATATAAATTACTTCTTAATAATGTAATGAGGTTTCCTTTTATAATTTTAAAACAGAGATAAGTAATTTATAATAGTTCGTCAGCAAAATTAATTGCTTCAATAATTTATTAAGTGAGGGCTTGTTGTCAAGATAAACAAACGAGGGTGGTCAAAGATCTAAATAGAGGTTAAAATTTTTTGTCATCTGCCTTTCGTGAGAGCTTGTATACTTAATCTGCGCACAGAATGTATTCACTTTACATCTAGAGTGAAGTATAAATGACTGTCAACTTAATTAATCGCGTGTAATGTCAATAAAACGTGTCAGGACCTGCTCAACAAGAGAACTGTTCAAGTGTCCCCACTGTCAATTTACTGCTGTACCGTCCGCCCTTCGTCTTGATTTATGGATTTTCGACCCTACAGTAGTGAACTCGAATAGAAATGGCAGTGGGTGTCTAGTAAATATGACAGCTATCAAAGGTTTGTTAACATTGTACATGTCTTAGAATTATTATAGTTTTCGTTCATGGACGAACAATTACAACGCAACCTTGGACTGTGCTGTAGCTGAAACATTAGAATTAATAATTCGCTAGTAATACTAATAATAATAATATTAATAATACTATAGTATACCGCCTCAGCCGCTGTTCAATTTCAATAAATCAATCATTGAAACTTTCTAAAAGTCAATAAATAAGACTTTAAAAGTTATCATAACAGCGAGAAGTATCTGTTCAATGTTTACATAAAGTATAGAAGTTAGTTTTTTGCAGTTGTGGTTGAAACAAAGCTGGCTGACAATAAATATAATAAGAGGATTAGAGGTATGCAGTTGTCATGTTTGTTGTTTAGTTTAGGGAGACACTCGGAATACAACTGCCTAGTTTTAACAACAATGTCTATGGTCATAAATATATAAAGTACTAATTTATAATAAAGTCATGGTCAAGCCATCCAGATATTTACTTCTCGGTCTTCCCCTTGGTCTTTTCCCTTTGATCTTGCAAGTTGTCACCAAGTTCTCTAATTTATTTCTTCTCATAACAAGTCCAAATCCAAAAATTTTTGACTGGTACGTCTAATTTCTCTTATCAGTTTACAATTTTCATTTGTTTCTTGTAGGACTTGGTCATTGGTTTTTCAGTCTGTCCGTGGTATTCTTTGCATTTTCCTTAGAAACCACATTTCCACAGCCATCAGAAGTTTTTCACCTTGACTGCTCATTGTCCACGCTTCACATCCATACAAAAGCACAGACTCTGTGTAGCACCTCAACACTCTTTTTTTCGTAGCAATTCACATCTTTTTATTGGTTAGTATGTTTTTCATCTTGCAAAAGGCTACCTTTGCCATGGCGATTCTTGTTCTAATCTCTTTAAGGCATCTCCCATCAGATGTTATGACTGTTCAGAGATAATTTTACCGATTCACTTGTTTAAGAATATTCAAATTTACCCGTATATTACATTGTGGTATTTCATTCTTCCTAGTGAGGACCATAATCTGTGTCTTCTTACAATTTAATTCTAACCCCAGTTATTCACTGTCTGCAACAACCACATCTACTAAATGTTGCAGATCCTGTTCATTGTCTGCATTCAAATGTTATTGATGTTATGTCCCCCAGTGATGATTCCTTTCATATCTTCTATATTTCTGAAAATACTTTCACTGTACAGGAAAAAAAAGATCTTGAGACATTACACATACCTGTCTCACACCTCTCTTAATATGCTGATATTGACCTACTTCATTATCAATTCTGATGGCAGCTTGTTGTTTCCAGTATATGTTTTTTAAAAGTCTACGGTCTTTCCCATCAACTTGTAGATCTGCAGGCATCTCTATCATGTTGACATGTCTTACTCTATCGAAAGCCTTTGTGTAATCAATAAAGCAAAGATGTATATCTTTATTTACTTCTATAGATTACTATTCTCAGCATGTACACAGCATTTACAGTGCCCTTGCCTTCTACAAACCCACATTGTTCTTCTCTTATTTTGAGTTGTATTAGGGACATTCATTTGAAACCCGTTCCAATGGCTTTATTACAAAAGCATGAAAGAAACATTAAAAGGTGTGGTAGAATTAAACAAAGCATTCATTTTGAATGAATTATGCACCATGGGTTGGCCAGAATAAGTTGCCGTAGGCATTCAGGCAAGCATCACATTGTTTAGGTAGGTGGCGAATACCGTCCGCAAAAATATAAAAGGATTATGGTTGCTCACTAAACCAAGTGTTTACCGCATTCATTATGTCTGCATCTGTGTGAAATCGTTGCCCCTGGGAGCTTTTTTAGAGGTCCGAACAAATGAACATCACATGGTGACGAATCAGGACTATAGGCTGGTCGTTGCATAATTTCCCACTTCTTCCTTGCTAATGCTTCCTGCACAATCTTTGCGACATGCGGACGAGCATTATCGTGCAACAAAATCACACCGCGAGAAAGCATGCCAGGTCGTTTATTCTTGATGGCTTTTTTCAGCTTGTCTAGTGTTTGCAAGTAGTGGGCAGAGTTGATGTTGACACCAGGTCTTTAAAGTCGGCCAACAATAGCCCTTCATGGTCAAAAAATGCGCTCAGCATAACCTTATCAGCAGAAACCTGTAACTTGAATTTTTTGGCTTTTGGTGATTCAGCATGCTTCCGTTGCATTCTCTCTCTTTTGCCGCTCGGCTCAAAGTGGTGACACCATGATTTCTTGCCTGCCACTATGCAGAAGAGAAATACATCACCCTCCAATCTGTAACGCAGCAAGTGGTTCAAACATCATCCCATGTATTCCTCTTTTTGGTGGTTGGTCAACATCCGTGGTATCCACTGTGAACACACCTTCCGATATTGCAGTTTCTTACAAACAACCTTTTGAATTGTCCCAATTGGCACATCAAATTCTTTCACTAGCAAACGTATGCTTTGACAACGGTTCATCTATACTGGTACATCAAGTTTTGTGATGGTTTTTTCTGTTGCAACAATATGCGCTTGACCTGGCCGTCGAAGATCTGTCGTAAACTGACGTCCTTTCCAAAACATTCGTGCCCCGTCTGTCACTGTTGTTTTCGACACACATTTGTTACCGTACGCTGCCTGCATTCTTTGATGAATGTCCACTGGTCGACATCCTTCAAATGAAAGAAACTGAATCACCGCTGTTTTAGCTTTTTTGGACGGATTTTGGATCAACCCGGCAATTTTCTCAACGGTCAGAAACAGAACCTATGCATCATGGGACGATAAGCACAAGCTCTTTTATTCATTGGTCAGTACTTATCACATGACTATGACATGATCATGTTCAACATACGCAATTACGCGCTGTGTGGCACGAACGGATTTCAAATTAACGACCCTTATATTTTCTTCCTAACTCTTTGCATGATAATTCTTAGCAAAATCTTCATGATGTGGCTCATTATACTAATTGTTCTATGTTGATCACATTTCAAGGCTCCTGATTTCTTTGGGATTCCAATAAATACAGAATTACATAGTTCATGAGATATATCTCCAGTATCATATATTGTGTTCAGCAGTCTGGTGACTTGATCTATTATTCCATATTCTTCTAAAACGTTAATCATTTCCGTAGTGATGTTACCGGGGGTCTTGGCAGTTTTCATATGGTTAAGAACATTTTGAACCTCCATTTCAAAATTGATGGTCTTCATTATTATTTCGAATATCATACAGTTCTTTTCTGTTATCATCATAAAGGTTGTTCACATAATCTGACCATACATATAAAATCTTATCTTTTTCTGTTATAATGTTTCCATCTTATTTTTAGGCAGCCTGCTTATGTACGTGTTCGTTGATTAGTCATCATCATCATCATCATCATCATCATCATCTTCCACTTCTGCCGTCAAGTGTCATGGGGAGGAATAATTTGCGTTCCAGCGCCCGGTGGGCGGCACTGGATAGTGTCATTCCGTGTGGTTGTACAATGTCTCTGATGTCGTCAATCCATTTTCTTCTTGGACGTCCTCGTGGTCTCGTCGCAGATGATCTTTGATGTAAGGCCAGTGCTGGTAGTTGCTGATGTTGCATTCTAACGACATGGCCAAACCACTTGATCTTCTGTCTTTCAATAAATGTGGCACAAGGTGTTGATCCCACAGTCTGTCTGATAATAGCATTTCTTACTCAGTCTCGGATTGTTAAGTTGGCAGCTCTCCTCAGGCATCTCATTTTGCAGGTGTTGATTTTGCGAAGGTGTAATTTGGATAAAGTCCAGGTTTGAGATTGGTAGCATAGGGTTGGTGTGAATATGCTGTTTATTATCTGTCGTTTTGCGGACATGGTATGTTTGGATGTTTCAGTAAGGGTGATAGTTGATATGTAAGTGCACTAGCTTTTTGACATCTGATTTCAATTTCTCTGTCCAATCTGCCATCTTCTGTGATCATACTTCCAAGGTATTTGAATTCTTTAACTTGTTTCAGAGTTGTGTTATTTATCTGTATATTTAGTGGGCCTGGCGATCTGCTAACTTGCATTACTTCGGTTTTGGCTGTGTTTATACTCATATTGTATCTGCTGCAGGTTGAACTCAGATTAGTAATATGATTTTGTAGTCTGCCCTCATCGCTGTAAAACAGGCACTGATCGTCTGCAAATAGTTCATTTATTTCCTGTGGGTCAGTTGTTTCATCTGGAGTAAAGAGTTCTAAATTTTCTGAATCTGTTCTGTCGAGACTTGCTTCTTTAGAGATTCTGTCCATGTAGATATTGAATAGCAGGGGAGAGAGCACACATCCCTGCCTCACTCCTGTATTGACTGTGAACATATCTGATATACCTTCTTGTGTTCTTACTGCACTTCAGCTCGAGTGGTACATGGCTATGATGTTTTCTAGCAGTTGCCCTTGTATCCCATAGTCTTCAAGGATGGTCCATAATTTGTATCTGTCTACTCTGTCGAAAGCCTTTTCCTGATCTACAAACACAATATTCTGCTGGTTACTATATTCGATAGTTTTTTCACATATTTGTCTAAGTGTAAATAATGCATCAGTGCAACTTTTACCTTTCCGAAAACCGAATTGTGCTTTGCTTAATTGTTGTTCAACTATTGGTCTAGCTCTTTGTTCCAATAGTTTTGCATACATTTTCCCTATATGGCTAAGGAGTGATATACCTCTGTATGTTTCGCACTCTCTCATATTGCCTTTCTTTTTCCATATTGGTACTATTATTGCCTGTTGCCAATCATCTGGGACTTTTCTTTCTTCCCATGCTATATTAAAAAGTCTTGTTAGCCATTTAACTCCTGTTTCCCCACAGGCCTGAATAGCTTCTGTGGTTATTCCATCTGGACCAGGTGATTTGTTTTTAGGTATGCAGGTATTTTTTAGGTTTTTGCAGGTATGAAATTTGTTTCTTGCTGTCCCTGGCATTTAGGCACAAAAGTGAGGTTTTCTATGTTATGTGTGGGGTTAAGTAGTTCTTGAAAGTATTCTGCCCACCTTGCTAGTCTTTGTTGTGGATTAAATATTTGTATACCTCTTTTGCTGTTTATGATGGTTGTTGGGTTGTAGCATGCATCTCTGTTTCTCATTGTGGTGACACGTTTATAAAATTCTCTTGGGCAGTCTTTGCTAAGGGTTGCCATCTGTTCACCGTATATTCTCCAGGATTCATCTTTAGGTGCTCTAATTGTTCGTTTGGCATTACGTCATGCTATTCTATAAGTAATATAGTCCTGTTCAGATTTAGTTGTGATCCACTTTTTGAATGCTACCTTCTTTTTGGATATTCTATCTTTAACTTAATTGTTCCACCAGGCTGTTCTTAATCTTTTGTCCTGCCCTCCTTTCTTTGTTCCACATTTATTTTCCAGTGTGTCGAGCATGGCAGCCTTGAAACATGTCCATTCCTTATCTACGCTTGAGTGGTCATCAGGGATGTTCTTATGTAGTTTTTTGATTTCTTGATTGAATTCATCTTTAACCGTATTTTCCTGCAGCCTCCTATAATTGATGACATGTGTTGTTACCTTTTTGTTTCTTATTTTTCTGTGTGGGGAAATCTCTTTTATTATGATTGGTTTGTGATCAGTATCAACATCTGTATTTGGGAGTGCTCTTGAATCTAATAGTAGTCTTCTGTCTGATTTCCTAATTAGAATAAGGTCAATTTGAGATGCTTGGTCTATGTCATTCCATTTATACCAGGTTTTGGTGTGGCTATGACGATGTTGAAAAAAATACTATTTGCTATTATTAGTCCGTGTTCGGAGCATATGTTGAGTAGATGTTGACCATTGCTGTTACAATCAGTTTCTTTGTCGCTGAATGGCCCCATGCAATCATCCCATGGTGTTCTTCGTGTGCCTATTCGTCCGTTAAAATCACCCATCACAACTAGTTCATCTGTCTCTTTGACATCATTTAACGTGTCTGCAAGTTTATAAAAATATTCGTCTTTGTCTTCGTCGCTGTAAGTGTCATTAAATGGGGCGTATGTTTGTACAAAAGTTGTTCTATTTTCTTCTTTCATCTGTACTAGTAGTATCCTTTCCGATATAAATTTAGTGTTGATAATGGCTTTCGCTTTGTCTGGATGTAACAAAAAACCCACTCCATGTTTAGCTGTAGCTCGCTGGTCGACGCCACTCCATATAAGAATGTAACCTTCATGTGTTCGTTTCGTGTTCTGCTCCTTTTTCCTAGTGTCTGCGAGTCCTAATAATTGAATATTTGATTTTTTCATAAACTCTACGAGAGCTGGTTCCTTATATCCTAGACCAGTAACATTCCAAGTCACGAAAATCTCCTTTCTATTTGAAGTATTTCGAAGTTTAGCAGTAGTTGTCATTAGTCGCTTATTGTTGTTCGGATTGGGTGTTTTGTTTCTGGCGTGAACGCTGATAGAGTTGCGTTTTTATTTCAATTTCCTCCATAATTCTCGAGCAATAGTTCTTGAACAAATAAATTCCCTACCAGTTTGCTGGACCTGTCGTAGGTTCATCCTTATTTGAACAAATTGATGTTAGGAAACATGCACAGAACAAATAATTAGTCTCTGAATCGAGCGACATGGTTTACACCGCCATCTTGAAGCTCTTGAATTCTTTTGTGCATTAATGTGGTAGTCTTACTGTTGTTTGTTTTAAAATTTCTATGCAATTTTTCTCAAGCCATGCTTCTTTTCCTCCTTACATAATGTTCTGACTTTTCTGTGAATCATTTTATATTTGGCAGGATTCTTTTTGTTGTGCCTTCTTGTTTCCATTAGTTGTAAACTTTCTTCCATCATCCGTTTCTTACGACCCACTTTCTTTAATTTTGGAATTGTTGTTTCTGCAGCCAAACTGATTGAATTCTTCAACATTTCCCATTGATCATCCAAAGTCTTGAAATAGGATCTCTAGATCAGGCAGTATATCAAATCTGTTCTTTACTTCAATGTTAAAATTTTCTTGTATTACCTTGTCATTTTTCATTGTACACAGATCATATTTAGTGTTTCCTCATGAGTACATGTTAGGACAGTTTAATAAATGGATTTTGAAAGACAAACATAAAAAGTAAGTAATGAACAGATCTTCTAGAGACCTATAAGGTGGAGATGTGTCAAAGAAAATGAATGGATGGTGTTATTGTTGATTAAATCTGGAGGAATTGAAAACTGAAGTAAGACTAACATTTTTGGGAAGTAGAGAAAGATTTACATTTATGTTGTTATTACTAAAGAGTCTTGACAGTTTGTTAGGCAGATAACGTGGGCTAGAAGTGATGAGAACATGGATTAAAAATAAGTGATATGAGCATGGATTAGACACAAGTGATAAGAACATGAATTAGACATATGTGAGAGGGAAAGAAAAAAAAACACACACACACACCCACCCACCCACACATACATACACACATATATTTAATAGGGAAAACATGTATGAAAACAAATAAAATTGACAAATGTTGTTACTTTTAACATTGTGTTATTTGTTAACAGGTCTAACATTGCACTAAGTGTACACCCAGATGTCTGCTGTCACTCTCAGTTGATATCGAAGGATATGTAGACTAGTTGTCTTAAATGTACAATAGTTAGTACCCACCATGCAAGCATTCTTTAATTTCATAACCATGGCCTTGAAAACTGCAGCAGAAATGTTGTGGACAGAAAATAATAGAAACAAATAGCTCTCTTTAGTAATGCAAAATCACTTGTTACAATTCTGAAGAGCAGAAACAGTGGAGAACTAGCAGACCTAAGAGCAGCACTGCATGAACTATGTCAGAAATCCAAAATGATTGTAATATATTGGATCCCCTCATTGCAACATACCTGGAAATGAAGAAGCTGACAGATTGGCAAAGGAAGAAGCAAGACTACTTCAGTCTGATATAGACATAACCAATGACGAGGCCACTAGATTTATAAGAAGCTATTATAGAATCAAGTAGAAGTCACAGCATCCAGGCCATCAGAAAAATGATGCACACTACCAACTCCAATGAAGACAACAAGTAACAATCTTCAGACTTGTGCAGGACACAACAGACTGATATACCATATGTTTAATAAACTAAAGATAGGAGATACTGATGAATGTAACTGTGGAACTGGTGAAATTATGGGTAAACATTTGTTGCAGGAGTGTCCAACATATGCAGAACAGAGAAAACTATTTTCACTTACACTCACTCCATTTGGAGACAAACTATAGATATGTCAACAAGTTCAAATTGACTGTTGCTTTCTTTGGACTTATTCATATGGATGTCTGAATGTGAATGAAGAAGAAGAGGATAACCATGGTTAAATGTTTGCATTTTATTATAAGAAAACAAGTTTCAATGTTATGGCTTTGGTTAGTTGGGGCATTGAAGATCAGTAGAGGGGATATACTGTGGGCAATAAATGGTAGCTTGGTGACACATCTGTGAATGAATCTTCTATACTGCAAATAATAGAGTGAAGAATTGACTATGGAGCTGTTAGGGAAGGGAGTTTACTATCAAACTGTTAGGGAAGGGAGTTTACTATGGAACTGTTATGGAAGGGAGTTTACTGTAGAACTGTTAGGAAGAGAATTTACTATGGAACTGTTATGGAAGGGAGTTTACTATAGAACTGTTAGGAAGGGAGTTTACTATGGAAGTGTTATGGAAGGGAGTTTACTATAGAACTGATAGGAAGGGAGTTTACTATGGAACTCAAAACAATGTTTTCCCGTGATGAATTTGAATAAAGAAGACACAAACAATAGATTGCACGATTTATTGCCTGGCATATTTAGCTGCATCTCGTCAGGTACATACTGCAGAAATCACACAACTTACGTGAATTAATTAGATAAATTACATCTACATAGGCAGAACTGAGCGACAGTTACATTGCAGGGTTTCGGAACATATTCCGAATTGGTTGGACAAGATACTACACACAGAAGATGGTAGCCTAGGCAGGCCGACACACCGGAAAAGTCTGGCTTCATCGGTCGGGAGACATGTGCTCGAGACTGCCCACGTGGTTGAAAGAGACAGTGCCTTCCGTGTGTTGTTCAACACACAAAGTAGTCGATTGTTAAAGTTTGCTGAAGCTATACTAATCAACCTTCGTAAGCCGTCCTTGTGTAAGCAGAAAGACATGTTAGTCAGTTTAAAATTACCGTGGTAGACAATCAACATTACTGTGCGAACATGTGTATATTTCAGTTTGAAGGATTTATCTAATTAATTCACGTAAGTTGTGTGATTTCTGCAGTATGTACCTGACGAGATGCAGCGAAATATGCCAGGCAATAAATCGTGCAATCTATTGTTTGTGTCTTCATTATTCAAATACTATGGAACTGTTATGGAAGGGAGTTTACTATATTAGAGTCAGGAATTGACTATGAAACTGCTAGGGCGAGGAATTGACAATGGTACTCTTAGAGCGTGAAATTGACTATGGAATTGGTAGTGTGGGAATTTGACTATAAAACTGTTAGAGTGGGGAGTTTAATATGGGATTGTTAGAGTGAGGAATTGACTATGGAACTGTTAGAATAGGGAGTTTATTATGAAACTGCTAGAGTGGGAAATCACTTCTCTGCCTTTTGGCTAAGATTAAAAGTATAGATTTATCTGCACTTTCTAGCCAGTCTTAGTCATGACCACCAGTAGAGGCAGTCATCACAGTGACATACAGGGATTTGGAACATCATGGGGCAGCTCTTGCCCCTGGGGAACTGCAAGCCCTTAAAAGTTTTTTAAAAAAATAAATAAAGTGGGGAATTGACTATGGAGCAGGTTGAAATGACCGCAGGTGAGGACGGTTCTGATGAGAAGCTAATGAGCTCACAACAGGAATAATCAACACCTGACTTCTCCTGGGAGAAACTGGGCACTTATGGGCTTGTCCTGGGTGCAAGGATCACAATTCTCCATCATAATCTAACATATTACCATAATTGTGTATTATTGCAGCCTGTGTTTTAAATGTCATGGATGTTATTTATGCTTATAATTGATTAACAAGGAAAGTCAACTAATTGCAGGTGCTCTATGTAGGGTGTGAAGTGTTAGGTCTTCATATGTACAAGGTCACAGCGTTATGAGATTGATTCACCAAATTCCTCTCTTCCTGCTTTCAGTGATATAATCACTTTACAAACTGCATCACAATGACAGAATACTATCAGTAAACATATAACACTACACAATAGGTGTTGTAATTGTTAATGTGATGTTTATTATTATTATTATTATTATTATTATTATTATTATTATTATTATTATTATTATATAACAAAGGAGCCATTGTGCTACATTATGCTTTGATTAGATATACAAATGACTAATTAATGTTAAATAAAGGAAGCTTAAATCTAAATATCTATTGTCACTTTGCGAGGCAGAGTGTGCCCTGGTTACATAAGAAAGCAAAATAGTAATGCCCTGGTGTGCCCTGGCATGACTACACCATTGCCTGCTTTTATATATGACTAAAATCTTATGTAGCCATTCTGGTCATGACAAAAATCTGGTCACTGCTGAGATGTGAATGTTAGTGTGCCATTACAGTTATTACACTAATAATTAAGCTGTCATGGCTCTTTTTTTGTTCATGTCAAATGTTTGTTCTTATATTGTTTTACTGACAGCAATAACTTTTCTTGCTTGTCAGCATAAGTGATACATGCTGTGACCATGGCTCAGTATATGTCAAGTGAAAGTGATGAATACTATTCACATCCATCACGACAGCGCCACCATTCTCAGACTAATGATGACAGGCTTTATCGGCTGACTTCTAATTTACAGGTAGGTGACGTATGTGTCTGATTACAATTGTTACTTTGTATGTTTCAGGAATTCTTAAGGTCTTCAGTTCTTCTATTGTCATCATCATTGATGTGGAACATTACAATCACATCTAACATATGTTTCTGTTTAGTACATGATCTGGGACTTGGTGTACATTGAATTACTGCTTCATCAAGATTTTGGACAGCTCCTCTGTCTTGTATGTTTCTGGGCCATACTCATTTGTGTTTCTTTTAATTTAATCCTTCACATATATGCTTTATATATGAGCAGTTTCATAATTCCCTGACAATCAGAGTCAGCTGTGGGCAGTTTGAAAGCAGACCACTTTGCATTGATTTCTATGGCATGAAGCATCGACCATTCAGAAAGCAATTGCAAACTACTGAACTAAAAGTACCCAGTAAATCACAAAATGCTAATAAATGCTGGGGTTGATTACAACGACATGTAAAGGACATGCAAATAACTTTATGTACATGCTACATCTACTGTATTTATGCAGGAATTTTGGTGAGTAAATTTAAAACACTTCCGCTGTTGGTAGTAAACAAAATCTTTTAAAGGAAATTGAATGATTGATTGATATAAAAGTATATATACATGTGATGAAACTAGAAACTATTTCATAATTCTAAATAAATTAGTTTCTTTAGAAATGCACACATATTAATCCTTAACATGCCACCCAATGTGGCTTCTTGTATTGTTTAGTTGGCTTTCAAATGGTATGTTAAAATTGGTCAGACTCTACCATTGGTTCATGCTTTGTTTTTAGTCGTGTATTCTACCTTGAATAATTGCAAATTCCTCTTGCTACACTAAGTTGTCTTCATCAGTAAATGAAATCTCCACATCCATTTGATTTTGTTTTTCATCTCTGTCATCAACTGTTATATTTTGTTTGTGTGCATCAGTTAGTGACTTCACCCCCATATTCACTGTCTACTTGAAACAAGTTTTCTATACTGTCACAATTGAAAACAGAAAACACTTCAATCTTTGAGCAGTTTATGTCCTACATTCTTTCATCAGTGATTTGGTCAGATATTACTTATATTATATAACAGCAAACTGTTAATAAAATAATATCTTAGTTTTAAAAAAATATTTGTGTTACAATGTTTTAACATTGTAGTGATTGCATTGGTTGTTTTAAATATAATTTTCACATTTTCATGTGTAATTTTCCACTCATAAACAAACAGTCGAGGTATGTAAATTCTAGTTATTTTTTATGCTTTTTCCAATCTTACTTTTTCATTCTTTTGGTGCTGTGTTTTTTTCCAGTATTTGTATGCTCCCTGTGATCATAAATTTTGAGTCAGTGGTCCCAAAATGTTTTTAGTGCAATATTGAATATCACACTTTTAAAATAAGATAATAATTTCTGTCTGGCATCATTCTGTGCATATATTTATCGTATTATCTCATATGTATTGAAATAAGTAAGATAATGACATTCAGTTTTCTTCAATGTTTATTGAATCTTCTCACACATTTGCTACCCTATTGTAATGTTTATTTTGGGATCCACTGTTCTTTCTGGATGGTTGACATAAAGAACAGTACAGCAGAATAGATACAATAATTAGTTAATTGTTAGTTGCAATTCCAACTTCACGGCAGAGGGTCACCCCCATAATGTTCCATTCTTATGCCAGTGAATATCAGATGAAATGCTCCTCACTGTACTATGTGAACAGTGGAACAGACAGTAGTCTTGACAAACCAACAGCATGCCCAGGCATACACGCATAAGGCCACTGCCAGAATGCCAACACAATAGTCCACCATTAAAATTGAATTTCATCGTTGATGGAAGTGGCAGTTACTAGAACACCAGTTGTACACACATTACTGCATAAAGCAAAACCAGCTAAATCAACAACCTGCCGGCCGCCGGTTGTAATAATTAATTTAAAGAAAACAAACAGCTCATTTGGGACTTAGAGTTATTCACTGTTGTTTTGAGCTGTTTTCTGGAGTCAGTAACTGTTTAAAAACATTGTTTAATTACACATGACTGTTCACTTTAATTGTGTAACTATTCACATGTTCACACTGCTTTCACTCTGGTTACGTGGCTGTTGATTGTACTAAATGATAGTTCATTTACAAACTGTGATAGTTCTCATTGATTCTATGGCTGAACACTAATGTCACATGACTGATCACATTCATTACATGCCTGTTCAGTTTGATTACTTCACTTTCACTTTGATTGTGTGACTATTCACCTTGCTATTCATTCTATTTACATGTCTATTTAAAAAAAAACAACCATCTGTTCATTTACAAAACGTGATAGTTCACTTTGATTCTATAAACAAAATAACAGTGAAGGACCCTCTTACAAGCCTTGAAGCTTATTGGGCATATGGTTAAAATGTAAGTAAAGAATCCTCTTACATGCCTTAAGGTTCAGTGGATATATGTTGCTCAACTCATAATTATGTAGGTCAGTCAGCACTCTATCATGTTGGCCAACTCTACTTCCCACAAAATTTCCTGGTACTCATTCTATGATGGGTTGATCTGGAAGCCCAAGTCAATTGTCAAAATCTGCCTGGATGGAAATTCAAAGACATGACTACCATACTTTGATTATATGGTTGTACATTAATGTCACATGACTGATCACATTATTACATACGTGTTCACTTTAAACGCATGACTTTTCACATTGGTTATGTAGTTGTTTATTTTGATTATGTGACTGTTCACTGTGATTGTCTGACTGTTTAGATTGAATAATGCCTTTTCTCGAAGAATATATGTCTACTCACTTTGATTACCTAACTAGATTATCAAGCTACAACTTGCATTTCCGATACCATTATTTGTTTAAACAGTGAACAATATTAGAGCAGTATTGACTTTAATGTTTCCCGTGGTGTTTACTTGTATACCTCATTGGTTTCTGAGCTTGGGGAGGGGTAGGAGAGCTCTGTACCACGTCACCATGAAGATAGTGCTTCAGTTCCAGGTTAGGAGAATTGTGCAGTTTAGAATGTTTATTACAATTACTGTCTTATTCAGTTACATTATTTTCTGTATTGTAATTGTACATATTCATGTAATCATATTTATGAAAAAAATATTGAATTGAGAGACACATACAGGTAACTAAAGAAACAAAAATTATATGGTTTAATTTTCTTCAGATAAACATGTGTTGTTTTTTTTCATCAGTAAAACAGCAATATTCTGAAATAAATATATTTATTGATAAATTGTTAGTAACCATTTAGATGAAGTATGATAATTAATGTATACTGAGTAGGGAATGATATTGCTATATTTAAATTTGAGACATAAATATGATTACATGAATATGTACAATTACAATACAGAAAATAATGTAACTGAATAAGACAGTAATTGTAATAAACATTCTAAATTGCACAATTCTCCTAACCTGGAACTGAAGCACTATCTCCATGGTGACGTGGTACAGAGCTCTCCTACCCCTCCCCAAGCTCAGAAACCAATGAGGTATACAAGACTGGTACTGGAACTTCGCATCTGTGGCGAGGCTAAATGGTTTGCATCGATTCAGAGGTTGCGGGTTGTGAGCATTCGCTGGATCTTTTCTGCAGGACACTCTGGTGTGGTTGGCAGTGAACAAGCAGACAGATTGGCTGGTGCCGTATCACAGACAGATTGGCTGGTGCCGCATCGCAGACAGATTGGCTGGTGCCACATCATTAAGGGGTGATGTGATGTAGGATAAGGCAAATAAGGCGGGTGGCTTGACCACTTTGTCATGGAGGGGATTTGGTACTAGTTCCATATTAGTATAGACAAATCGGCACTAAATGGGTGTCAATGTCACACCAGTCACGTTTATTTCCCAGAATATATCCTGATTTCAATCTTAGGCTTGGTTGACATGGGAAATCATGTAAATTTAAAAAAAAAGAACCACCAGCTCAATGAGGATTTGAACACATGACTGTGAAGCTGGCAGACAAACACTTGCTTAGTGGTATGACATCATAAGGATTCCACATATACCAGTTGAAAGAATAATAATATTGTGTATATAGTTAGCTTTTTTTTTTGGACCATGTTAGTCTCTCAAACTTAGGGAAAAACATAACTATAGTAGACAGCAAAATGAGAAAACCTACCCAAAGCAGAATGTTTATAGTAAATGTTGAAGACAGAAGGCAAACCTGGTCCTCGCTGAAGTTGGATGTGTCTTCTAACTGATACAAATATTAAAGCTTTGCTGCAGATGCATTACAACCTTACGCCTGAAGCCAGAAAAAGAAGAAGAAAGGTACTCATTTACTGCTGAAGTGATGTTGTGACCTGGTTCCCAAAATTTTTTTATGTAGAGGGCCCTGTTTAGATACCTTTAGGCATGTTGGTCATATGGTGTTAACCAAATATATTTATACACCATAGACGCTCAGAGGAAAGGCGAGACGGACATATAATCAGATTGCTACTGGAACTATTAGTGTTGGAACTCTTCGCTGGCTGCTGAGGATGGGGACGGAGCACTTATGGGAATGTCTCGAATGCTGTGATGTTGGTTCCTAAATCAATCAATCAATCATTTATACACCAATCAGAACTTGACGGATGATGGTGTCAGTATCACACAGGTTGCCTTTAATTGCCAAGGACATTTCCTGGTAGCCATTTTAGGCTGGGTTGACTGGGAGCCCAGGTCCATTGTGACCTTGTATCTAACAAGTCATAATAATGATAAAAACTAAGCCCTCTAACAGTTTGGAATTAACATTGAGAAATAATAATAAAAATGTATCAAAATGTACAACGACTCATTTTTTATTTGTTTCGAAGCAGTTTCGTGCTGTGGGTTTGTGATGTGATAGGGCCTTCACATTTTGTAGGCCTGAATGCACGAAGGAATAGGTGGCCAATTTGTCCACCCTTAGCAGGCAATGACCCCTGGCGTTGAACCCTCTTCCGATGTGGTCATACATTATCAGCGCTGTTTCCTATAAACTTCACAAACATGCCCGTTACATAGGCTGGGTTATCAGAGTTATATAATTTGAGGACTTTAATAAATTTGTGTCGTTTAGGTGTGAAAGAGTCACTCTTTAAATTATATTTTTAGTTTGTATGTTTTTATTTCTTTCTGTTGAGGTAAACAAGTAGACACTGATGCTTTGATGTCAATGTTTATATACTCTAAAATGATTTCAGGATACAAACAGGAACCTACAGCAGGTTGATGCAATGTTTGGTGATTTAATCTCAGTGGGAGAGAACAGGAGATCTGCTATTGACCGAGTTAGTATCTTGCCATTATCTCTGTTGGTTCCTTTAAAATGTTTGTGGGGAGATGAGGCTGTTTGGTCTTGAATGTTCTTGAACTTAATTTTATTTACTGCTGGTTGGATGTTTGTGTGGCCAATGGAATCAACAAGAGCTACTTCCAAGGCCTCTTGATTCTACACTATTATGATGTCTCGTTATGCATTAACTGTCATAGATTGTCTCATTTCTGCTGATTGAGTTTAGTCTAAGCAAATACTAAAAATTATTATTCATATATTCAGTATCTGAAATATAAATTACTGGAAATGTTATCCTTTCTGTTTTCAGATCCGAGGAGATTTGGACAGAACTCAAGATGATATCCGTTATGAGAAACATAGAAGTAATATTGTAGATCGTGACTATGGAGTAAGTGAAGAAATGTTTGTAATGAGACACATTTTCTTCTTGTGAATTTACTTGCCCCAAATGATAATGCAGTCTTCAATCATTATGCTAAACGTTAATTGTATCCTTTAGGGCAGCAAATAACTCTTCAATTTGTCCAGCCCAAAATAAGCCTATGCAAATATTTAAAAATAATATTTTCTTCAGCTTCCACAGTTCCCTGCTTTGTTATTTTTGGCCTTTTCACCATCATGGCCTGCCTAATTTTCACCTTCCTTCTGGAGTCCATAATGTGGCAGTTCAGGTGAATACCTGAATATGCCAGTGGCTTTTCTGAGGATTTAGACAATGAAATTTCAGCATTTATCTCTTATTATAATGTTCATAATCGCTCGGTAGCTCTGGGTGAGCACATAATTCAGGGGTTAGTAGACACTGACCTCTCATATCATGAGAGATAAGTTCTAATTCTGGGTAAATAAGGGGTTGTTATGTGTAGGTCTGAATAATAACAACATCAAAACATCAGTTGAGAAAATTATAACAGAAGATAAAAACAGGTTAAATGGCAAGAGGATGAACTAAATTACACCGGGTTTTTAACTCATGTCTGTCTGTCTGTCTGTCTGTCTGTCTTCTTTCTCAGAGCAGCTAACTGCCTGCCAAAAGTGTCACACAGAGCACAAACTCCATAGACCTGACTAAGACCCACAGGAGTCTTAGAAAAAATTGCACTCAGGAACTGAATGATGCAGTCCAAAAATTAACCCACAACCTTCAGAGCACAGGGAAGACAGCTTAACGCCACTCAGCCACAGAGACACTTTATAACAGAAGAATAGATGCTGAGTGGAACCAGAGCTTGAAACATAAAGGGCATGCAAAATACTCTTAACAAAAACATCTCAGGCAATACATAAATTAACAATTCCTTGCAATAAAACATTCCCAAGACCTCAGTTAGAGGTAGCATATTTTGTTACAGAAGGACCATACTATGCTGAATATTAGCAGCATAATAATATATTATTTACACGAGTGCAAGAAATAGAACATCAAATGATACCACTAATGGAATATGTGAACCAATAAAATGAATCTAAGACAATGGAAAACATGTCAAAGATAAACATTCCAAGAGATCTGCAAAGTAGAATTAAGCAGTACATCATCAATACACATTCTTGTATAGAGGATCACTCCTGTAAAGTAAAATAATAGTAATTATAAGCCACTTTGTGTAAAGTTGTAAATATGGAAGCAAAAATAGCATGAATATCATTATGCTTAAAGGGCATGAATAAACAAATAAAAATATGTTATCTTAAATGTGTATTATATATAACCCAGAAGGGTTGAAAAACTAATATATTTGAAAACATGATTTATTGGAGGTGAAATAGAAACATCAGCCTATATTTAAAAATGTGTCTGACAGCAGTTTCCTGCTGTAAGTCTGTGATGTGATAGGGCCATCACATTTGTAGGCTTGAATGAAAAGGTGGCCAGTCTTTTCTTCACTTAGCGAGAAGACGAATGCAATCATCGGAACCCTCGTCCAACTGAATTCATGACATTATCAATGCAGCTCCTGACTGAATTTGCTAATGCACCGGCAATTAGTCTGTAAACTGTATGGTACCTGCTTGGGAAAACTATTTCTCAGCCTGAGAAAACTCTTCTGGCATAAAGCAGAAATAGAACAATATGCTGTAAGGATTATTTTTTTTTAAAGAATGTAAGTTTGATTATTTACTTATTTTATTGCACTGACATTTTCCTTATTTATCATTATTTAACCGAATTGAGACAAACATATATTTTTATCAAATTTTTAATTTCTTAGTCTGATGTACTCTGTAGCTCACTCATTTAGTGATCACTTTATTGAGATACTTAACTCACTCATCACATAGTTTATTTCTCTTCCCATTCATTAAAGTGTGAATAAACACTACTTTTGTATTTATTTGACTACTTGGTCGCATCTCATTATTTATTTTCTTTCATTGTTTAATTTTTTTTTCAATCTTTATGTCTGTACTTCTATCTCTTTTCTTTCTATCTGAATTTGTTGCATTCTTTCTTTTTAATTTTTTCTTTATTTAAAAATGAATTTCATATTCTAACAAAATTTAGTTATACGAGGGCGAGTCAATAAGTAAGTCACACACTTCTGTGGGATGGCAGGTAAATGTAGTTGGGGTTTTCTACAGGTGTAATTAGGTGACAGCAACATCGAAATGTATATTTCCGTTCATCAGGTGGCGCTAGGTGTCTCATGCGCATGTGCAGCGCATAAACAAAATGGCGACTGTACTTATGGAGTGTACAACCAATGAGCAACATGCTGTTGTGCGTTTTTTGTGGGCAAAAGGACTGCCTGCAAAGGACATTCATAAGGAAATGCTTCCTGTTTATGCTGACAAATGTTTGTCCCGTAAAGCGGTGCATAGCTGGGTAGAAAAATTTTCTCAAGGACGCTCTAAAATTGTTGATGAAATCCGATCTGGTTGTTCCATTGAGATTGCAACAGAAGCATCCTTGAAGCGGATGGAGGAGATGATTAGAGGTGACAGGCGAGTAACGATAGACTCTGTAGCATCTGCAATAGGGTGCTCACATGATTCAGCATGCAGCATAATGCATGATCGATTGAAATTTAAGAAAGTGTGCTCAAAGTGTGCTCAATGTACCCAGACAATTGAAGGAGGAACACAAAATGAACCGATTTGACCTGTCCTTGCATCATCTCTGTTGATACGAAGATGAAGGAGAAGACATGCTGAACAGGATTGTTACTGGGGGAAAATCATGGGTGCATCACTACCAGCCCGAATCAAAGCATGCTTCAATGCAATGGAAACATCCTTCTTCACCTTGTGTCCAAAAATTGTCCAGGGAAGGTTATGCTGACTGTGTTCTGGGATTGTCAAGGAGTGCTTTTAACCAATTTAAAGAAGAAAGGTGACAATGTGAATTCTGAATCGTACTGTGAAGTTCTATCGATGCTTCATGATGCAATTCAAAGAAAACGTCCAGGACTGCTGACTAGAGGAGTGTTGCTTCTTCATGACAATGCCAGACCACATACGGCTCAATTAACTCAGGAGAAAATTAACCAACTAAGGTGAGAAGTTCTGGAACATCCACCTTACAGCCCCAACTTAGCCCCAAGTGATTTCCACCTTTTTGGTCCACTGAAAACCCACCTTAGCGGGAGACATTTCGCGAATGATGCCGAAGCTAAATGTGAAGTGAAAACATGGTTTAGAAAACAGAGCATGCAGTTCTATGCAGCTGGTTTTGGAGGACTGATAAAACGATGGGATAAGTGCATCACTGTTGGTGGAAATTATGTTGAGAAATAAAGGGACAATGTATGTATAAAAATAAACTTGTTTCAAGTTATTATCATATTTAGTTATGGGTCTACATCGATTTGCGACTTACTTATTGACTCCCCTCGTACAAAGGATACCCTCGTCCAACTGAATTCATGACATTATCAATGCAGCTCCTGACTGAATTTGCTAATGCACCGGCAATTAGTCTGTAAACTGTATGGTACCTGCTTGGGAAAACTATTTCTCAGCCTGAGAAAGCTTTTTTATGACAAGGTCAGGAAATCATATCATTTTAGCCTCACAGATCCAAAAGTGATATCAAAATAAACTATCCATTTATTTTCCCATCTGTTAACGGATCTATAATAGAGGCAAAGACCAATAACACTGTAACCTACCATGCATGTTGTAAGCGACAACAAAGGAGGATTTTCATGGGACTGGTTATTTCATCCCGTAGAAAGCTTCAGCTACAAAATCCAACCAATCACGAACATGTCTGCAAAGGGCTTTGCGTGAGTTGGTTGAGGACCTATGCTCTATTGGCAGAAAAAAGGCAACACAGTGTGGGCTTTGCAGTGAAGAATTCGCTACTGGGATGAAGAAGAAGAACTAGTCTGTTATTTTATTTATTTTTATATAGGCAATGGCTCTTCATGTACTGTGCATTTTGATCCATGTTTGTCATTAATTGTTAGATGGAGTTTCAGTTTTCAATCTAAAGCCATATGTGTTGTTAGCACTGTGTTGAGTTTATGCAATATACCATTGATGGTTCCGTCGCCCTGCTACTGAGTGAGTGCATGGTGTGACACTGTGAGCTGTGGGTTTCTTGTGAAGTGCTTTTGAATCTGCCCAAGTTTTTTTTTTTTTTTTTGGAACGTGACTGCATGTTCGGAGCGATGGCAGGTGGCTATGTCCCAGAGTTGACCAGTTTTTGCCTTATGCAGAAATGCGTGGCTGCTGGGCTTCTGGTTGACTGCCACTGCCGTCGGTGATGAACTGTATTTTCGTGGACTGTGTGGGTGAACATCTAGGAAACATCCAGATAGGAAAATGACTGCCGATTCCATCAGAGATGAATTGGGTGTTTCGTGGCGGACTGGTGTGTTGACATTCTGGCGGCGGCATTATGCACAGTGTATCTGTGTGGGCAGTTGTTTGTCGAGACTCCTGTCTTTTCCACTTTTCACATTGGGCAGTGGGGAGTGTTTTGTGTGATATTCACTGGCACAGGAACGGAGCATAATGGGGACGACCCGTTGCTGTGAAGTTGGAACTGCGACTAACTAACTAACTAACTAATATACCATTGATAGAATCTATCCATTTGTTTTTAAGCTTCTACAGCACTCTGATTAGATTTTCAATTTTAGGCATACTATTGATAAGGCTTTATTACCATATTAAGTTGTCAGAACCACTTTTGTTGTTGTTTCTTTCAAAATTTAATGCAAAGAAAATAAAAACTAACTATGCCAAATTATAATAAAACAAAAATCTGAAAATGGTATAATGAGAAAGTATGTTGTAAACAAAACAGTAGCTTAACACTTTCAACACTGGAGGTTGCAGCAAATGTAAAATGGGAAAATAACCACAATGAAAGATTAAGAGTGCATTATTTTTCAAAGGTGGAGCTGCAGTAAACAGCTGCTAGCATGCTTGTCTGCTGGCCTGGAGGTCATGTGTTGGAATCTCCATTAAGACAGATTTAAAAATTGACCTGAGCTCTCAAGTTGACCTAGTCTAAAACAGGTTTTAAAAAGTTAGTTGCATATCCTTTTGCAAAACATCACTGCATCTTTTGGCCGTTTGTGATTCTTGGGCAAGTTTGCGTTCAATAGTTTGCCATTGTTTTCTGAACAACTGACACTCATACCATTGTATGAAAACCATTGGAAGATAGTCTGCTTCCAAAATCGCCCATTGCTGTGTTTCGAACGTGGTATGCAGGATTATAAATTGCATTTGCAGGTCAGCATGGTCGAATGGGTAAGAACGCGTGTTCTTAAACATCTGGCATGCTGATGCAGAGGTAAGCGGTTCAACCCTTACACCAGACAGCTGGACTAAAATGTTGACCCATTGTCCTTGACTTGGGGACATAAATTACAAGTACCTCTGAAGTCGGAGTGGGTTCGCCTAATGGTGAGGGACACTGTTAACAGGGAAAGCTAATCCACACACAAAATTAAGTCCATCACTACTATAAATAGTGTGTATGGACTACGCTTGAGTTAAAGCGAGCGAGTGCAAAAAAAAAAAAATTGCATTTGTAACCCATTCGCCACAAAGCCAGTCTAAGATGAGTACCAGTAATATGTCCGTGGGAGTAATGATGTTGGTGTGATATTGAGCTTATCACCCACCGAGTGCTGATTGGTTTATAATAATATGGGGCTAGCACCATGTATACAACACACCTTAAGGCGTGTGAAATGGTTCAAGCAAAAGTTTTAAAGAAAACATTTTCAGAAGTAATTAAAGAAGACAGTATGGAAAAGAACTATCTTTTTTGCATCTCTCACCAAGTATTTTAAGTAAGAAAACATATAACATATATAACTCTGCAGTGTGCACCTGATGTGATGCAGCAAAATATGCTTAATAAAAACTTGTGTCCTGTTTATTTCAGAGTGACTCAGAAAACTATGGCTCACCATCCGGGAGTGGTCGTCATGGGCGCAGGTCAGCTGTAAGATTTGCTGATGACATGAACAAAGAACTCCATGGAATACACCAGTCCATGAGAGACTTATCTTCAGAGCACATGAAGCTAGAAGAGAGTTTCAACAAAGATATGGATCGCAGGGAAAGGTCAATATTTCATATATGTTTAAAATATTTTGTATGTTCTTAAAACATTAATGTGTTAATTTAACTGATCAACATTTTTTAAATGTTTCATCCAAACATCCCATGGAAAACATAATGAATGATCAATGTTCTTATGTTAACATTGTAATATAGAACTAACCTGAGACCAAGAACAAGAAAGAGCTCACAATCTCTCCAATGAGATATGTAAGAAAAGTGGCTGGTATCACAAGAAGATACAGAGACAGAAATAATGAGATGTGAAATACATTAGGAACTACTGTATGTGGCATATATGAACAGATAGAGAATTAAATAGTTTGGCTATTTGAACAAACATGTCTCCAAAACTAACTCCATAGCACATCGGTGTGTTAAACACAACATAATAGTTTCATAACAAGAGGAAGACAGAGTAATATTCAATGTCTGTGATTAGGCAATATGAAGAGAAATAATCTTGAAAACTTAGTGATAGCTAAAAAATATTGCCATTAATAGTTCGGCAATTAGCACAGCTATGGTTGCTTACACATATTTGTCATTTAGGACTGGTAGTACATGGTTCTGTTATCCAGCTACTGAGTTAAGTGCGTGAAGCAACACTGTGAGCTGTAGATTTCATGTGGAATACTTTTAAATCTGTCTGCAGTGGTTTGTTTTGGGAACTGCATATTCAAAAAAAAAAAGGGACGACCAGTTGTTTAACTAACAACTGTGTGTACACATGTTGGTTTTCTAGTGATTGCTACTTTCATCAACGTTGAACTGTAATTTTATTGGCAGACTTGTGTGGGCATCCTGGCAGTGGCTTTTTGCAAGTATGCTTGAGCATGTTGTTGGTTTGTATGGACTGCTGTCTGTTTCACTTTTCACATGGGATAATGGGGAGTATTTTGTGTGATACTCACTGACACAGAAACAGAGCATTATGGTGACCTTGTGCCGTGAAGTTGGAACCATGACTAATGACATGAGCAAAGCCATCTCTCCGAATTACCTAGTAGGTGGGAGAGTAATGCTTCTGAGGAAAATGCAAAGACTACCAAAGATGGATAGACATATAAATGAGAACAGTCCTTCTAGAAACAAATGAAAACCATAAAATGATGAGAGAATTTAGATGCAGACAGACAAGAATTTGTTGGCTACATTATGATGAGAAATACACTTGAAAATTTAGTGATACCTTTCAAACTTGATGGAAAAAGAACAATAGGAAGACAAAGATGTAATTGCCTGGATGGCTAGGCCACATGACATAGGACAAAAACAGAGCGCTGATCCAAGACTGGTGGTTCTGTGAGATTGCAAACCATGACTGCCAACGCTTATGGGTATGTTTCATGCTGATGATGATAATAAGTGTCAAACATGGACCTGAGTATAAATATAAGCAAATAAAAGGTTATTATGATAAATAATTGACAAACAGTTGTTAAAATGGTAATTGGCAGAGAAACTAGACTTCACTTATAACAGAGTCAATATATATGTATAAAGGGAGACACTTAAGGGAAGTTTATACAAAAGTATACTAGGCAGCATCTACTTTCATTACTTGCTCTCCAGTCAGTTTGAGTCTGTTCTTGAAAATATGTGTACACATTTACACATGCATGCACACATACACTCACATATACACATAAAATAGGACTTAATGCGTTTTGTTTATAATTATAATTTCTGGCTCTTCACTTTTGTTACATGTAATCCTGTTCTTCTTCAGATATGAAAGTGACACAAGACGTTCTCTTCAGGACCTTAATGCAACACTCAAGGGAGTTTCAGGCCTAGATCCAGTAAGTGAATAAGTAATCTAGTATTGTTGCCAAGATATCGTTATCAATGACACCATTCATAGATACAGACATAGATTCTGGTGTTGAACAAAGCATAAATAGTTGCAATGCTATATTCAGTAATATAAAAGAAATATATAGTTGCAAGGCTAGATTCAGTAATGGAAAAGGAATATATAGTTACAAGGCTAGATTCAATAATGGAAACAGAATATATAAATGCAAGGCTAGATTCAGTAATGGAAAAGAATACATAGTTGCAAGGCTAGGTTCAGTAATGGAAAAGGAATATATATATACTGTATCAAGGCTAGATTCAGTAATGGAAAAGGAATATATAGTTGCAAGGCTAGATGCAGCAATGGAAAAGGAATATTTAGTTGCAAGGCTAGATTCAGTAATGTAAAAGGAATATATAGTTGCAAGGCTAGATTCAGTAATGAAAAAGGAATACATAGTTGAAAGGCTTGATTCAGTAATAGAAAAGGAATACACAGTTGCAATGCTAAGTTCAGTAATGATCAAGCTATACATAGATGCAAGAATAAATTCAGTAGTGAACAAACCACATATAGTTGTAAATCTAGATAAAGTAAGTATACTACAATATGTAGTTATAGACCTAATTCTAGTAAATGAACAAACAATATACAAAATCAAATTCACATTCCATGTTAATTCAAAATCAATCTTAACTTTTCTGTATGATCATAATTTAACACATGCACAAAAGTTCACACAACCCACCTTTTTGTATGCTTGTTTATGAATAACTGTTTTGTTACTGTTACTAAATACAGAAAAGCAGAATAACTGCTATTGTTACAAGTAAATAAAGAAATACAAAACAAATGTTTTGTTACTATTACATACCAAAAATCAGAATAACTGTTTTGTTGCTATTAAATGCATAAAAGAGGGGGCTGCATGGTCTCGAGGTATGGTGTCCGCCTTGAGTGCTGGAGGTACCGGGTTCAGGCCCCGGTGAGGACCAGGATTTATTTTAAAAATCCACCGGGACTTCCAGTAATTTCCCCTGGTCTCTGGGTAGTGAGATCGGACGCCCGTGTGTGTTGTTGCGCACGTAAAAAATCCCTTGGCAGTTGGAAATCGAAAAAGAGTAGCCTAACGGCGCTGCCCGGGCAAAATTTCGAGTTAAAAATCTACCCAAAGTATTTCAGGATCCTTGGTGGTGCTACGGAGTTCGTGCACTGAGCTGAGTTTCTCCACTCAGGTTTGAGTTAGGAGGAGAACGGAGCACTTATGGGTTGCACCCGTGTGTCGTGATGTTGATCCATAAACTAAACTAAACTAAATGCATAAAAACAATCTGTAGTAAAATAATTTTCTATAACTTCAGGAACTATGATTGCATGGTGGGTAATGAATTGAGTTTACTTACTGTAAAAGTTGTTTGAAGTTCAATTATCAGTAATCATATAATTTTGTCAAAATAGTATAGTTTTGAGAATTCATTCATTCATTCAGTAGCATGTCCTTTGCAGAACCTTGCTCCCATAACAACCTTCCGGAAAACCTCTCGATCATAAGCAAGATGTACCGCGTCAAATACACCCATCTGGAGATCATCCGCCACATCCTGCACCCATCTGCTCTTTGGCCTTCCTCTTCCTCTTCTTCGTTTTGAGAATGCAAACCAGACATTATTCTGGGAAGAAAATATCATATGGAAGGAAGCTGGTCACTCCAGCTAAATTATGCCATAATCTAGTATATGTGAGGATCCTCCCTTCACCATCTGCAGCTGTATCTGCTATGATATTATCATTCTAATGTTATAACATCATCAACATTGTAAAAAACAACGATATATTAAACAGGATTATTCTGCCATGGGAATTATCCTTATCTAAATTAACAGTATCTTCTATATATCCTAATTATAACCATGCTGGGTTGAACAAGATATTAGTGGCTTAACTACTACTTATCCTCACCATTGCCTTTCCCTTATACTTGCCTTTCATAATTTCATAGCAGTTATTGATTTGTGTAATCACAGCTTTCAGCAAGAGTGGAGAAGAGGCTACAAGCTATTCAGTCTGAAATCAGGTCGGAAAGACATGGTATTGACCGAGACCACAATGGAGATTACACTGCCCTGTCTAATGAATTAAGGAATGCGATTCAGTCAGCTCAAGCTAGCACTAATTTTGAGGAGAAACTCAGAGGTCAATATTTGCAGTCTGAAGCACACAGGCACAAGGTAAAGATAGAAAAAAAAAAAACAACCCAAAATCAAATAGCGATTATTGTCTACATATTTATGTACACATTTAAAGGTTATTGTAATGGTTACTTTAATAACATGTTTCTTCTTTGTAATTGTTGACTACAGATTTTATGCATGAATATGGCTGCCTAGCCTGCTAGACTTTCCTGTCTCAGTCAGTTGGTGATAGTTGTCATAGGAAGCAGGTTAACTCTTGGTAATATAAATAAGTCATCATACGATGTGGGTTGACTCTGGATAATGTTGGCCACAGCAGGGCATCAATCAGTGGGTCTTGTCCAAGAATCACTATGAATTACTGTCGGATGTTTGGGAAAATCTCAAAGAGATAGAGGACAACTAGAGTTCCTCTTTCCCAATGTGATCCTGGCCCGTTATAATTTTAATAGCCTTCCCTGGCTCAATTGCTTGAGTCCATAAATAGAGTCCCGGAGAGCAAAGGAAGTCCTCAAGGTGAACAAGGAAAAGATTTTGTCGAACAATAATAATATTCTTATGGAGGTTCCTTAACCCTCCGCTCTCAGCTAAATAATTAACATCTAGGGTATATTAATTAATAACAACAATAACGTAAACACTCAAGGAATTCTTGTAACACTCAATATTGGAAATGAAATCTCTTTTATATTTAATAAACACAACAAACTGTGGTGTTGGTCATTCTGTTAAAAAAAAATATTAATCCATTCCAAAGGTATGATATATAAAAATACATTAATGCCCCAAAGATTCACTTTTAAAAAAAAAACAGCAACATAAACCTCAATTCCCCAGCGGGTTAAATGATATATATCTCAGTTGAGTTATATTAATTATAAAGACTTGTTGTAAACTCAAGTCTATTCACTCCAGGGTCTGTGGAACCCATTTGTAAATAAAAGGTTAAGTGAAAATAAACATACTGAGTTCTCAGAGTGAGTGTTGATCTGGTCGAGGTAGGATAATAGTCGATTAGCCTCTCAAATCACAGGTCCAAGTAAAGGTCCCCTGTTTTATTTACGATGATACAGGTTTACTTGTCCTAAGTGGTTAGATGAAACTTTAGCTGGTACATTCTTTCAGAATAGTCTTCTTCATCCCTCCTGCCAAGTTCCCCCATCAATAGTCATATCTGGATCTGGATGGATCTAACCACTACCTGAAATTCCAGTATCAAAACATATATCTACTGATATTATCAATACATCTATATGGTCATTAGAAATGGAAGAAGGTAAAAACCCCAAAGACAAAAGGAAAATAAACAAAGGGAGTTTTGACCTCAGGGAACATTAAACAAAGGGGGAAGAGGGTCTTAGTGTTCCCCAACAGTTATCAACCCCATAGCTGGTTCCTCTCCATCAAATCCTCCACTACATGGCGCTTAAGGTTTAGACTACCAGATAAGCAGTGTCATCTTTGCCTATGCCTGTCACCCATGGTCTCCAGGTTGAGTAATACCTTGATCGATTCACAATTTGATAACCATGTTCACCATTCCCCTTAGTACATAATTATTCTCCCTAGTTATCCTTCCATTTAAAAGAAAAGGCCTCACACATTAAGTGTCTTAATTCCTCCACTAAATGCAATGAGTATTTACTTATAAACAATATAAGTACAATGTGGCATCATCTCCTGTATGAAATTCAGGTGGGTTCCTCCCAATCTTTCCTCCCTTCTCTTCAACATGTAGGTATATGCCTTTACCTTACTCATCCATAAGATTCATCATCATCATACATCAAACACAATTTAGGAAATAAAACCATATAATTGTAACATTAGTGATATGGAATACAGAGTGACGTCATGCGTAGAGGCACACTGAACTATCAATTAGTGTATGGGTATCACTATCATCTTCTCCTCTGATAAAAATGGCACTATGCATCAATTTGCCTACTATCAGGTGATTGATTGATTGATCATTACTCATCCTCAGTATGCCACTTCTCCTCACCCAATCTACAATCATTTAACATAAATCATGACCATACTTGCATGGATGATGAATAGGCATAACTAGGTGACTCACTATCATTAAGCTAAAAGATAAATTCATACATTTAACACTGATGAAGACACAATTGAATCACCACATGAATGCTTCCATAGAACACAGGATTTTATGATAACACATAGGGAACTATTTACATTTAATGTGCCCATGTACTGTTTCTAGGATGAATTACACTAATTCTTCCTGACTAGTGAATGCTTATTTAAGATAGTTCCTTACTACTGAACTATGGATTCTAACCTCCTAAATCTTAAGTTAGTCACTAACTTCTAAATCACTACTCATTGGCACCTTGCCGTCTTGACAGACGATAGTTTGTGCTTTAAAAAGGCATAATAACTTTTAACTATGGCGGTAGCGAGTGTGACTGATAAGGCCAATTTGCGCTGTAAATGTCCGTTCACAGTGGGTGCATCTGAACACGTGGTTATTTCCACCATCATGCACCATCTTACGTCTCAAACGCTTGGTGTGTGACTTTTCTGCAATAATTTTCTCCTTTGACTTTATTCCATTTTTGATATTTGCCCTCCATGCAACACGTTCAGCGGCGACTTGCTCCCAATGTGCATTATCAATGCCTGTATCAATCATGTCCCGCTTACACACATCTTTGTATCGTAGTAGAGGCCGACCCTGAGATCTCTTACCCATCTGTAATTCACCAAAAAAGATATCCTTTGGTATTCTACCATCATCCATCCTCCTAAGATGTCCTATCCATCTAAGTCTACGAAGACTGAGCATGGAATAAACTGTCACACAACCTGATCTTTCCAATACTTCAGTATTTGTGATTTTGTCTTGCCACTTAATACCAAGAATTCTTCGCAAACACCGCATATGAAAGCTGTTTAAATTGTTCTCTTGGTGTGAGTAAGTTGTCCAGGTTTCACTGCCATAGAGAAGAGTACTAAGGACACAGGCTTGATAGACAAGGACTTTTGTTTTGGCAGTAAGCTTCCTGTTCTCCCAGACTCTTTTTCTTAACCTGTTCATTGTTGTTGCTGCCTTACCAATCCGGATGTTGATTTCCTGATCTAGGGATAATTTGCTATTAACCACTGATCCTAGATATGTAAAATGGTCTACTATCTCTAGTTCAGCGTCGTCAATAAAGATTGATGGTACCCCATGTGCACCTTGTGACATAATCTGTGTCTTCTTTTTGCTAATTGTTAAACCAAATTCAGAACAAGCATTGGAGAATGCAGATAGTAGACATTGCAATTCTTCCTCAGAGTGGGTCGTAACTGCAGCATCATCTGCAAAAAGCAACTCTCTGATCAGTACCCTCCTAATTTTGGTCTTAGCCTTCAATCTCTGAGCATTGTAGAGGCCGCCATCTGAGCGTGAGTGAATGTATATACCACCATCCTGATCACGAAATGCATATTTCAGTAGAAGTGAAAAGTATATTCCAAAGAGGGTGGGAGCTAGTACACAACCTTGCTTAACTCCACTCTTGATTTCGAATTCTTCAGAAGTTGCACCATCAAACTTGATTATACCCTTCATGCCCGTGTGGAACGATTCCACAATGGACAGAAGAGTTGGTGGGCAGCCAATCTTCTTTAGTGCCTTGAACAGACCCTCACGACTGACCAAATCAAATGCCTTTGTGAGGTCGATGAAGGCAATAAACAGTGGTTGATTCTGTTCACGGCATTTTTCTTGCATTTGTCGCAATGAGAATATCATATCAGTGGTAGACCGGTTCTGTCGAAAGCCACACTGTGATTCGGGGTAGACTTGATCTCCTAGGACTTGAAGTCTGCGCAGAACAATTCTGGCAAATACTTTTCCAACAATACACAGAAGTGAGATACCCCTATAGTTGTTGCAGTCGCTCCGATCGCCCTTGTTCTTGTACAGTGTTATGATGCTTGAATCTTTGAAATCCTGTGGGACTTGTCCTTCACGCCAGCATAGCTCTATTAGCTGGTGGATCTGTAGAGTGAGTGTGTCTTGCCCACTCCTGATAACTTCTATTGGAATCCCATCCTTACCTGGAGCCTTGCCAGATGCAAGTTCATTTATAGCACACTTAACTTCTGCTATGGTGGGAAGTGTGTCCAGGTGGTCAAGAGTTGGTAGAGCCTCTATGGCGTTGAGGGCATCATCCGCTAGTTTGGTCTCACTTGAGTAAAGCTCCAAATAGTGCTCTACCCATCTGTCCATCTGCCGTTTCTTGTCAGTGATGATTTCTCCAGTCAAGGTTTTCAATGGTGCACTTCTTTTGATCACTGGACCACAGGCTTTCTTTATTCCTTCATACATGCTTCTTATGTCTCCCTTATCACTTGCGATTTGAATGGACTCACATAACCTGATCCAATAATCATTTGCACACTGCCTGGCAGCCTTTTGCACATCCTTCCTAGCTTGCCTTAGCTCACTCAGAGTGTTACGCGTTGGTCTTTCCTTGTTTCTTAAGAGAGCTTTCTTCTTCTTATCAATCAAGGGCTGCAGAGTCTCGCTGTTGGCCACAAACCAGTCCTGCCTCTTATGATCCACAGTGCCGTAAACCCCTACGGCAGTTTTATAAAGAGTTTCCTTAATTTGACCCCACTTTTCATTTACTGTACAATTTTCTGGTGTATCAGTGAAAGCGTCTTCAAGTTGCTGTTGAAACTGAAAGCACTTTTCAGGATCATGAGTGTTAATAATATTAATCCTGGGGCTAGATTTGTGTTTAGCTGTGTAGATTCTCTTTGGTCTCAGTCTAACCCTTGCAACAACCAAAGAATGATCCGTATCACAGTCAGCACTGTGGTAACTACGTGTCAATGATATATAGTTCAGATGTTGTCTCCGTGTGATGATGAAGTCCAGCTGGTGCCAATGGCCGGATCTTGGATGTTTCCATGTGACCTTATGCATCTCTTTTGTTGTAAAAAAAGAGTTTGTAATACATAGGTCATTACTGGTGCAATGCTCCAGCAGCCTTTGCCCATTTTCATTCATGCGACCGATGTTGTATTTTCCAAGGCACACTGGCCATGAACTCGAGTCCTTGCCCACACGAGCATTGAAATCACCGAGCATATAAATGTAGTCAGATTTTGGAACTGCCTTGATCACGGAGTCTAACTCCTCATAGAACAAATCCTTCACATCATCAGAGGAATCGAGTGTCGGTGCATATGCAGTAATAATGGTGGCAAACCCACAAGAGGTTGCCAAGCGCAGGGACAATAGTCTTTCATTTCCTCCTGCTGGAATTTCAATCATTCCCAGTAGCTTATTCTTCACTGCAAAGCCCACACCGTGTTGCCTTTTTTCTGCCTGCCCTCTACCCTTCCAGAAAAAGGTGTAGTTGTTTTCCCTGAGTGACCCTTCCTCAGCGAGGCGAGTCTCCTGCAGGCCAGCAATATCAATGTTAAGACGATTGAGTTCGGCATCAATCACAGCCGTTTTTCTCACATCGTCAATATTGGTCAAGTCAGTGGAAAATCCTGGACACATGGTTCTCACGTTCCAGGTTGCAAGCCGTAGCTTGAGGTTTCTATTTTTATTTTTGTTTGTACCTGGTGCATTGGTTTTACAGCCTGCGATTCAGATTTTGTCCTAGCCCCAAGCACCCATTGAAGCAGGCAGGCTGTGGCGGATCAGCACCCAATTGGCTGGGGGCTGCCCAGCTTGAGGCGGGCGGTAGCTGATCAGTGACACCTATAGGTGTCTCCCACCGTCAGAGGCAACGCGTGGCGCCCCATGTCTACGCCAACTGACAAGGACTTATAACCCGTAACAGTTGCCTCTCGCTTTGATTCCGAGACCAGTTAAGACCAGGGATGGAGTTATTGCCTCTCCATAGCACAAAGCCTGGGCTAAAATGTAGAGATCATGTGTTGCCCATGCAGCATGATCCCTCTCTCGGCCTGCCTAGTTCACTCCAGAGGAAAGGTAACACCCCTACATCTGGAACAAGACAAGCTGCAGAAGCTGCCGGATCAGCAAAGCAATGCTCTAACTGTCCGCCTGTCGGAGCTTCGATCCTAGACCAGTCGCCAACCAAGGCTTAGGGCCTGGTCTGCCCTGCCATGACAATTTTGTCTTTAGCTTGCATTTCCTCGCACCAGGGTAAGGCTGTACCCTCCCAATTGCGCTCTTCCGCCCGAAGCCGTTGGCACAATGTGGGGTGTCGGGTTTGGTAAGCGCCGCCCAACGTTCGGCGCTAACAGAAACCAGGTAGTACCGTCTACTGTTATACGGTAGCTCAGTCATATCTGACTAAGACCTGACCTTTAAATCACTACTGACTTAGCTTAAATGTGTAGTAAGTAAAAGTAGTAGGAGTAAAATGCACAACCTAGGCATAATGCTTATGCTTACATAGAAGCTGCATAACTAGAACCAAAAAAAAACCACACTCACTATAGGTTAATCTAGTGCACAGATTATCTATGAACTATGACATCTGAATATAGTGCTTAGTCTCTCCTGAAATAAGTTCTTAAGGACTAACCACATTTTTACAGCACACCAACTTACCATTTTCTGGGAAAAGAGCATAACTAACTTAATATTACAGTGTGCTTATCTTCAACATAGTTGAATGTCTTCTTCAAGCATAGCGTTGTCAGGTTTAAGGCTCCAGACTAGGTTTTTGCTGTCCTAGTTCGCTGTCTGCTTAATAGGCTGGCACTTCTCTCTCTTCCTCTATTGGAGTTGGCTAAACTTCAGATGGATTGTTGAGTAGAGGACACCAAGCCATCAGTTCCATTGGACCTTCTCCTTTTGAGTGATTGCTGAAGGTTATTTCGTGTTACACACACTGCACTTCTGCTGGTCTTCACTCTATTTTTAAAGACTCTCAGTTGTTATTTATCTTGCCCTTCCTCGACTGGGCTCTGATGTCATTCTGGGTTGTGACCAATGGCTGAGCTCCTTTTCGGCTATATTTAAATTATTATAATTCTCTTTTTGAATCTGCGCTCTTTTTCAAATTAAGATTATATAAATTTCCTCTTTCTTCTTAAACTATTGGCGCTACTTCCTTCATTTTTGAATTTGATTTTAATTATAATAGTGGTGGTTGTTGGCGCTGTTGCTAACTGGAGGGTAGTTCGGGGAAATTCAAACAGTGATGTCGCGGCTTGCAAGATGTATACCACAATTACATTGATACATATGCTCTTTCTATCACTCTTTCTCTTCCTGTCACTATAGAAATAAATAACTTGTTTAAACACAAACACAACAGTCATGCACCCTTTCCCTTCTCAAGTCTAATGCTGAATGCCTTTAGTCCATTGCTGGGATTTAATACTATGCCTTTTGAGTTCAGGCAAACTTGCTACACAAGAGGAAATGCTGACCTTTATTCTGGCTGGTCATGAATCCTTGTGAGAATTGTGCTGAGTATTTGTGTTGGTCATCACCTGTTTCAGATCCAGTAAATAAACACATTAACTCCTTCCCTTATTTTCTCTTATTTACACTTTTCAAACTGACCATACATTAACTCTTAGCCACACAGACAATGCATAAACTCTTACACACTGACAATGCATGACATGAACTATATAAAATGTTGAGCAGAAAAGTGTGTCAAATACAATTCAGTACATATAGTATCCAGCAGAATATGCAGGCATCCTACACTTGAGGTGAAACTGAATAAATACAAAACATAAATAGGAAGCTTGGTGAAAGGAAAGACACACAGAGATATAAATGGATGTTTCAACCAAAGTCTTTATCAAGAAATACACACAAAAGAAAAGAATACTTAGCTAGAAAATTGAAATTTGACAGATGTGTAATCCATATTTGTCATTGAATACATAAACTTGAGCAAAGCAGGGCACTCATTTGTAAGGGACAGGGAAAAAATTGCTATCAAAGTAGATCACAAACCTTTGGTGTGGATATGGAAATCAAAGGAAAATCACCACATTGTCATCCCAAGAATTGGTTTTTGAGTAGGTCATAAATCTAGAATGGAGCAGTGCCATATTCAGAAACTTCATACCACTTTGAAATGAATAACCTGATATGACATAACATGAAAACATTGAGAGCCACATGTTTGAGCAAAAGCAAAAAGTGCAAGCACTGTTTAATGTGTTTTCAAAAATATTACAGAAACATCCTTTTAATGTTCTTTGTATTGTGCAGGTTGAAAGTGAGCTTGAAAATGTTCGGCGTAGATTAGACCAGACAGAGGGAAATCGTACAGCTCTACAATCTCAGGTTGAGCAGTTGAAATCTCAGTTAGCACGAGCAGAACATCGGTTGAGGCTTGATCTTGATGAGTCTCACATCGAATCTGAGGTTAGGGAGCAGCGCAGAAGAAGGGCAGGTGATAACATATAATCAGTACAGCTGTTTTGTTTCATCAGATTATTTGTCTTATAAGATACCAACATTTTGTAATTTAACTCATTCAGTCCTAGGCAGTTGTTGCTACAACACTTTCAATCCCAATGCGTGTGCATGATGTAATGGTTATGTTCCAATGGCTGGAGTGTAGTACAGAACAATGTGTTGTTTTTGTGACAGGTTGACAAAGCATGCTATGTAAAACATAAATAGGTATGTTCCACACGGAGTTGCTTGTATCTTTCAGAAAAGCAAAGGATAAGAACATATGGATTTTCTGCACAGGACATTCGGGTGTGCGGAGAAATGAACAGGCTAATAGACTGGCTGCTGCCACACCTTTGAGCGGCGAGCTAGATTATGACAAGGATGATGTGGTGAAGGCTGTCTGGGAATGAGTGGAAGGTGCAGCAAACCAAGTGACCCACATCTGGGTAGGCTGATTCAGTGAGGGGAAGTAGAGGGTTGGTGCCACTCCACATATAGAGGAAAACAGAAGGGAACATACATTCAGGCTGCCACTGGTGCCATTAGGATGGGAACTCTTTGTTGGCTATAGAAGAATAGGATGGAGCACGTGTGGACATGTCCCAAGTGCAAAGATAATTGATTCTTGATGTCTTATTCATCTTCATATTCATATTCCCAATATCTGTGTACTTTGAGCTTTGATGAGTTAAAATACTAGACTTATGTGACAGAATGAATATGAGTTAAATAAACAACTGGAACAGAATGGATTAATGAACAGTAGAATGGAACAGAAATTCGGAAATATAAACTATATATATACCATGGACAGCCAGAAAAACCAATGAACAAGTCCTTCAAGAAACATAAGAAGATCGTAAACTGATTAGAGACATGAGACGTAGACAGTCACAATTTTGTGGGCATGTTATGAGAAGAAATGAATTGGAGAACTTGGTGACAACTGGCAAGATCGAGGGGAACAGACCAGGGGGAAGACCTAGAAGCAAGTACCTGGATGGCTTGGCCTTGTGGCATGGTCGAGACAGAAACACAGAGCTGATCCACAACTCTGGTGATCGGGTGAGATGGCAGAACATGACCGCCTAAGCGTTCCGGCATGGCACATGATATATATATATATATATATATATATATATATATATATATATATATATATATATATATATATATATATATATATGCTGTGCCGTCCGTCATCTCGTGACGTCTCGGTGCCCAGAACAGTTCTGACTATTTTGTTTTCCGGGCACTGGTGACATAGGCGAGGGAGAAATTTTATTTCTCGCCTAACAGCAGGTGCACAACTACCCACTCCTAGCACAGTAAGGTGGTGGCAAAAAATAACAATACCGGACTCTATCGAAGCCCCGTAAATGGAATGAGTACCAGTGGATGTGACATGGTGGTAGTAGCAATTATACAAGGGTTAAGCAAACTAGTAGGGAATTTACTTGTTCCTAAAAATTTTTGCTCATGATTCGTGGAGGAAATTGGAAGAAAGGTGCTAGTCACAGACACCGAAACTTCAGTTATTCCTCCCCTTGATGCATAACGGCATAAGTGGAAGACAACAACAACATATATATATATATCGTACCATGATGCATAGGTTCTGTTTCTGACCATTGAGAAAATGGCCGGGTTGATCCAAAATCTGTCCAAAGAGGCTAAAAGTGCGGTGATTCAGTTTCTTTCATTTGAAGGATGTCGACCAGTGGACATTCATCAAAGAATGCAGGCAGCGTACGGTAACAAATGTGTGCCGAAAACAACAGTGACAGACGGGGCACAAATGTTTTGGAAAGGACATCATTTCATGACAGATCATCAACGGCTGTTGTTGCAACAGAAAAAACCATCGCCAAAATTGATGCAGCAGTACAGATGAACCTTGTTGAAGCATATGAAAGAATTTGATGTGTCAATTGGGACAATTCTAAAGGTCATTCGTAAGAAACTGCAATATTGGAAGGTGTGTTCACAGTGGGTTCCATGGATGTTGACCGACCACCAGAAAGAGGAACACATGGGATGGTGTTTGAACCACTTGCTGCGTTACAGAGTGGAGGGAGATGCATTTCTCTTCCGCATAGTGGCAGGCGATGAATCATGGTATCACCACTTTGAGCCGAGCAGCAAAAGGGAGAGCATGCAATGGAAGCATGTTGGGCCACGAAAAGCCAACAAATTCAAGTTACAGGTTTCCGCTGGTAAGGTTTTGCTGAGCGCATTTTTTTTACCATGAAGGGCAATTGTTGGCTGATTTGAAAGAACCTGGTGTCAGCATCAACTCTACCGACTACTTGCAAACACTAGACAAGCTGCAAAAAGCCATCAAGAATAAATGGCCCTGCATGCTTTCTCACGGTATGATTTTGTTGCACGATAATGCTCATCCGCATGTCGCAAAGATTGTGCAGGAAGCATTAGCAAGGAAGAAGTGGGAAATTCTGTAACATCCAGCCTATAGTCCTGATTTGTCACCATGTGATTTTCATTTGTTCGGAGATCTAAAAAAAAGCTCTCAAGGGACAGAGAGAGACACAGATGCAGACGTAACACACAGATGCAGACGTAATGAACGTGGTAAACATTTGGTTCAGTGAGCAACCACTATCCTTTTTTGTGGACAGCATTCGCTGCCTACCTAAGCAATGGGATGCTTGCCTAAATGCCTACAGCGACTTCTTCTGACCAACCCGTGGTGCATAATTCATTCAAAATGAATGCTTTGTTTATTTCTACCACACCTGTTAATGTTTCTTTCATGGTTTTGTAATAAAGCCAATGGAACGGGTTTCAAATGAATGTTAATGTTCCTTTTTTACACACATGGCATTGGGAATATGTTGCTAGCTCCATATTTGTATCGACCAATCAGCACTAGGCAGGCAACTTACCGATTCACCATGGAAACCCCAGTAGATATCATCATCATTCAGTACTTTGCTGGCTGGTGTGGGCGATCATGCCTCTCCAAAAATTACGATTCCAACTTCATGGATCAATTTGTATGTTGACTCCTTTCCATATCATGGCACAAGACTGTCAAGAATCTTCTCATGCTGTCTTCCTCTATTTCTTTTTCCACAAATCTTTCTGGTTGTCACAACCTATTCCAGTTTAATTTTGTCTTCTCATAACATGGCCAAAAAACAATGACTGTGTCTTTCTGATGTTTGTGGTAAGTTGTCTTTGCGACACAGCTTCCCTTTAAACGTCCTGATTGCTCATTTTGGCTGTCCAATTAATTTTCAGCATTCTTCTATAGATATAATACTACATAATTTATGTACTGTGGTGGCTAAGTGGTTAGTGCATTTGCCTGCCAAGACAGTGATCTAAGTTCAATTCCCAGCAGATGCAGGATTAAGTTTTTTTTTTATTCTGACTAGTACAGCCTGTGGTGACACAACCTCATAGAAATGAGTACCAGACAATTTTTGGATTCCCTGGGAATCATCAGTGTGATGGGTCATCCTCCACATCATTATGACATGGCTTATATTGTGCAAAAGCCTAGTACTTCGCTTCCCACTCACAGTTTTTGCAGTGGGACTGCCCTTACCTTTTTATCATTGCTCATTTGTCTTCTTTTGTTTGCAAATCATTACTCATATTTGTATGACTGAGTGATCAGCATTTTGTTACTATTTCTCGTCCATTATCACCATCATCAAGTGTCATGCCAGCTGGTATAGGCGTTCATGACTCTCCACAAATCTTGGTCTTTGGTTTTCTGGATCAACTCTGCTGATGATATTCCTCCATGCCAGCGTCTCAATCCATCCAGCATCATCTCTCTTGGTCGGCCTCTCCCTCTCTTCCCCTCTGTCTTTCCAATTGCCACGATGTTCTCCAATGCCTCTCTTCTCATCACGTGGCCAAAGAAAGCTGTTTGTCTCTTTCTTGTTATTGTATATAATGTTCCAGTTTCATTATATTTAAAATAAAAAATGTAAACGTCCTTTTCACACCTTAAAGAGTATTGGACATATGGTGCTAGACCCATGTTTGTATAGACCAATCAGCATTTAGTGAGTGATGCATCCATTATATGTACTTATTGTTATTGTTGACTGCACCTACTTTGTCATTACATATATCAGAATGAGACACAACAGACTGAACAGTCACTTACACAGACTAAGACTGATCTTCTCATTCCTGTGCACATGTATCCTGCAAGATTGACATACACTTAGTCAGTTCTGGACTAAATATTGGCCCCTGGAGACACATATCCATGCAAAGCCTTTAAGGAGTCTTGATGAAGTCAAATATAGCAACACAGGATGGCGGACAATGCCCATGGACTGTCCCTGCCTTCAATTGAGGGTTGATCATGAAGTATTCAACCGTTCTAACTTGACCAGCTGGGGTGTGGACGGCACCACAAAAGTGAGAGTCCCCCAGGAATGCTAACCGGGTCAAAAACACACGCAAAAGTCGGATCTCTTGGCCTAAGGGTCTAGGCCCAAGGGTGCATAACAATACACCGCAATTACATCTAAAAATACACTCCTGATGAACACAGAAGAAGAAGAAGAAGAAGAAGAAGAAGAAGAAGAAGAAGAAGAAGAAGAAGAAGAAGAAGAAAACAGCAACATACATCCAGTGAACCAGATGTCTTTTGTCATCATAGTCATGAAGTGCCTTGCAAACTGAAATGAACAATCATGCTTCTTCACATCTGTGTTCTCCAACAGCACGTGTAAGTTTGTGCACTGACACCCTTCCCTGCCATGACACCCTTCCCTGCCATGACACCCTTCCCTGCCATGACACCATGCCATCAAGAATCTTTTCATGTTATCTTCCTCTATCTCTCTTTCCACAAATATTTCCAGTTGTCGTAATATGGTCGCAATTTGGTCTTCTCATAATGTAGCCAGAAATTTTGACTGCTTCTTTCTGATTTTTGTAATAAGCTGTCTTTGTATTTTAGCCTCTTTCAAAACCTGTAGATTACTCATTTTGGCTGTCCAAGGAATTTTCATAATTCTTCCATAAAAATCACGTCTCCGAAGCTTCTAATGATTTCTGTGCTGTTTGAGCAGTTCTCCAGGATTCACAGCCATATGTTAAAACTGGTTACATGTAACGTGCGAGAATTCTTTTTCTAACTTCCAGTTACAAGGATTTATTGCCTTAGATGTTCTTCATTGTATAAAATGCAGTTTTGCTTGTCCTATTCTGTTTGTCATGATTGCCCACGCTTTCCGGCATGGCACATGATTGATTGATTCTGTTTGTTATATCTTGTGATACATCTTCCATCTGATGTCTTTCGTAAACATTACTAAACAACAGCAAAGAAAAAGATTACACATAGACTACATTAATCCATAATTACAATTTGATCAATATACAAACAATTTTCACATGACTTTTCAGCTGAAGAAAGCAAAGCCCAGAGTTTAGAGAGAGAACTGCAGGACATGAAATCCCACTTGACCAGGTCTGTTGCTGCAGTCACTGAGGTTGAGGACTTGAGGAGGAAGCTGGACAAGAGTGAAAGGCAAAGAGCACAGCTCTCAGATCATATTGAGGTTATCTTGATTTTTTAAATGTCTTGATTGATTTATGCCATACAAGGATTTACTATGAAATTCCATTGTCATTCTTCAAATCACACACCTCAATGCACAAACTCTATAGCATAGGGTTCCAATATGTATATTCCAGTATGTATATACCAGAATCCACAAATGCTATAATTTTTTTGTGGAATCCAGAAATGCTATTGTAATTATTTTGTGGAGTCCACAAATGATGTAATAATTTTGTGTGTGGGTATATTAATTGTAAAATATTGCCATGCAGTGACCATATGATCTACACTTTATGATTTCTCATTGCTGAGAAATTGTAACATGCGTTACATACACATAGGTCATCCTGTGTGTTGCACTTGTTCACAATGGCTAGGAATCAGTTATATGGAAATGAATATATTTATCAAATCTAGTGATGGTATTTCCTGTGTCTATGGCCATTCATAAAATGCGCCCAATATTAGTCCTTTTTTAAAGTTCCCCAGATGTCATTAATCATCTTCTAATTTACCTGTATTTTACTGCCCTTCTAGTAAAATATTTATTAATTATGTCAGGATCGCTTTTATGACCATAGCTAGACCATTTCAGCATCTACCTCTTGTGATAGCATGCATATCTTCTTACCCTCTCTTGAACCTTTCTCACTTAGGAAAGATGCTGAGATGGGAGCTTTGGAGACATATTGGATCTTCATGGACCTTTGGGATCTTCAAGTTACTCACCTTTTGAGTCTTGGTGCTCAGAACAGCTCTGACAACTTAGTTTTTTGAGTACTGGACTAGCGAGCAAGAAAGTTTGCTTCTCTTACTTTATAAATACCTCCGCCAATGTGCTGGACGTTGGAATTTATAGATATAACTGAGTCATTGTCATGCTGGGTGTGACAGGACAGTGAGAGAAATCAAGCTCAAGGCTGCTCCCAGTTGAGCAAGATCTTATATGCTTGCACTGTGCTATTTAAAAAAAAAATACCTAACATGAGGTTTGATGAGATTACCTGCTGAGTTTAAGCACAGGTTAAGAAACTAACAGTGATTCCATCAATAAAGATGAGTGAAGTGAGAATAACTCGACACCAAATTCCTCAGTGTCATTTTGATGAGAACTGTGGCGTCTGGAATACCACCAGTCTCATCAAAGAGCACCAATGTCCTCCTGACTGGGGGTTCACCCAAATCAGATGAAAAGCCTCTGCGAGTGCATCTCTGGGGTCATATTGTTTGAGACTACATCCAAAGTAGGATGCATTGAATAAGTGAATAGGGCCTCAATTCTAATTTGTTAGTTTTTGGAACTAAAGTTAATGATTAAAAGAGACATATGGGGAAATTCATATTGCAGCATTAAAGTGAAATTCTTGAATCATCGCAAGATGAGCTACTTCTAAAGCATTTGTCAAGAGATGTTTAATTATTCAAGAGTGCAGTGTCATTGACACCAAACTGTGCTGGCTACTGCCATTCCTTTGCACTTTCTAGTGATATTGAGAGGGAGAACATATTGCATGGACAATAGCTAATTCTCCAAACTGGCATGTGCAAGCTTGAACCTGGATGGAGAAGGTTGAACCTGAAGACAGTTTGCTTTAGGAAAGCTGAAGAACTTGAAAAGTTACCATGTTGAAAATGTTAATGAGCTGTATCACTAATGTTTATATTATCTGCTTATAGATACAGTTGTGTTATTTTGTTATTCAAGTGGCAACCTTAAGCTACTCTTATGAATATGCCTGTTTACTGTACCTTGTTTAGGGACTCATATATTGCATTAGTGATTGTTGGTGGTGGCTGTTTTAAGTTGAAAGTGTGGGGCACTTAGTGAGAATGTATTTTGACCTGACTGGTTGTAATAAAATATAATTATTGTCAGTTTACATTTTTAATTTCCCCCAGACATTATCAAAAGATCTCGACAACAGGGAACGGCAAAGTGCCAAGGTTATCACCCAACTCAAAGAAGTTACTGATAAGTTTGAGGATTCAGACAGACAGAGAAATTTCTTCAGCCAGCAACTCGAAGATTTACAAAAGAAACTAAATAATGCAACAAAGGAGCTAGAGAAAGCTGTACATGAACTGCACAGTACAAAAGTGGCTTTAACAAATAGCGAGAAAAAGAAGGATGAGTTCAAATGTCGAGCACAGGAAACTGTCAGACAGTAAGAAATTAAATTATAATTGTTTTTAATGTGCACAGTTTTCTTTCTTTTCCTTTATGTCTTTGATTATTCACACACACATGCACACACCTACCCACCCAAATAAAAAGTTCAACTAAATCAAACAACCCACCCACCCATCATGTAGCAAGTAGTTTGCAGAACTTCATGCTCATCGCAACCAATTGCAAAGATTCTAGATCTTTCATCAGTTTCTTTACCTCATAAATTGTCATGCCCTTGTCTTTAATATTCATTGTCCACTGTTGTGTTGGTAAACCTCTGCTCCTTTTTCCAGTAACCATGCAATTCATCAATGTTCTTTCAAAACCATGGTGATGTTTAATATGGCTAAATAATTAAGTTTCTTTGACTGTATTTACCAGCCAGTTTTCTTCGATGCTCAGATCCTTTAAATAGTCAGTATTTTTCTACTTGTTGTTCCACAATGCTCTAAGAATGTTTCTGTGACATTTAATAATAATAGTCCTTGTCTTTGCCATCATCGTGACCTTCATTGTCAGTATTATCATCATCACCATTTATAGTCATCGATTAACTTTGTCATCATCATCTGTCTTACTATTTCCTATGAAACTGAAGCCTGCATCTGTACAGTTCATCATTTTCTGTTACTGTTATTATAATATTAAAAATAGTAGTCCAGATGATGAGTTCGTTAAATTGACCCTGCTTTAAAATCAGGTCAGGTCAACCTATAGCATCAGTTGTGGATTCCATGATGGAAGCATCTACTCTTCATTGTTGTTTCGATATTTAGCTATCTTAGATCATTGTTCAGTTATGCTTTGTTCATACAGTTATTTATGTTAGTGAGCTTCTGATTGTATCACTGATCAGAAAACAGCCTTGTCATAACTGTTGTCATCATCATTATTATCATCATGTGCAGCATTAACTGGCAGGGGTGATGATTCTGCTCTGCAACTCCTGGCATTATATGTCATAACTATCTCCCATTTGTTTGACCGAAGACTTATTATAACAGTCACCTGCCTACATTCTGAGTTTTTAAGATCAAAAAGCTACAGAGAAAGGAACTGGTTATCTAACCTGACAAAAGAGAAAACACTGGTATGTGTCAGGTATCTAATACTTTACATCCAAACAGCAGTATTTACTATCATCATCATGTGTCATGCCTGATGTTGCAGATGCTCATGTTTCCCCCAACAATCTGTTTTAGTGTTCTTGAAAATTCAACCAGTAGTTGTCTTTGGTTAGCTCTATCAACCAATCCAGAATGTTCTCCCTTTGTCATCATGTTTCAAAGACACTTAATCTTCCCAGATACTAGAGTGTTCTCAAGACTCTTTCTCTTCACAATGGGATCAAACAATTACAGTTGTCATGTGGGTAATGTTCTGCTTATAACACTTGACCATTGGTCTTCTAATCTGTTCATAGAATTCTCAGCAATTAACAAAGTAACCACCTCATTTGTCTTTCTAATATTGGTCTTTAGGGTCCATGATTCACATGCATATAATAATATGGGCAGTATGTAACATCATAAGACTCATGTTCTTGCTTCCATAGACAGATATCCATTAGACAGAATGCTCTTCTTCAGATGGAAAATTACCTTTGCTTGAGTTCTGAATTTAATCTTTATGTTGCATTTTACATCTGTTCCCATCATTGACCCTAGATATTTGAAAACGGGGTCTCTGTGGGAAAGCTGTTAAGTCTCACGCTGTGAAGGCCATGGGTTTGTTTTCAGACTCCATCATTTTATCCACTAGGGTCATTGCTGGAGCTCTGCAGACAACTGGGTCTTATGGGGTGCAATCCAGTGCATTGAAGATGTCTTCTTACTTTTAAACCCGTTTAGTTGAATATATTTGCTTGTTTCAGCGTTTTGCTGTTTATGCAACTCCTGGCATTATATGTCATACTTATCACCCATTTGTTTGACTGAAGACATGTTATAACAGTCACCTGCTTACATTTTGAGTGTTTAAAATAAAAAACTACAGAGAAAGGAACTGGTTATTGATAATATTATTATTTATGTTTACGTTATTGCAATATACTATTGTTATTGTTATATTTTATGTTTTTTAAAATTTTTTAATTGTTATTGTTATATATTATATTTACGTTATTGATTAATAAAGGAACTGTACATTCTGACTATAATTATGCACTATGATTTAGCTGATACCTTTTTCCCTGTTGTCGAACTTAACCAGCACTGGACATAATTTCTGCATTGTTTTTCCTTTCTTAAAGGTGGAAAGCCAAGGTAAAGTCCCTTGAGAGAGATCTTGATCGACAAAAATATGGAACCGGTCAGATGCTGTCTCGACATGAACAGCTCGTCAAGGAAATGGAAGGTCAGAAACAACATGGCAGCTACCACCAGCTGCAGATTGAGAATCTCAAGAGGGAACTAGCAGATGCTCTTGTAAGTTTGAAGCATATCATCATCATCACCACCACAACCACCATCATCATCATCACAACCACCACCATCACCATCATTCAACATTCATTGATGTCATCCATCATCATCCATTATCCATCATCATCCATTAGTGATCACCCATTATCCTTCATCATCATTCAGTATCCATAATCCTTTTCATCAGTTATCCATAATCCATCACCATCTATTATCCATCAACCATAATTATCCATCATCATCATCAGTCATCATTCATCATCAGTCATCATCATCACTCAGTGCCATCTCCACATTGAAGTGCTGCTGTAACGTGTCTCCAAGATTGTCTGTCCTGTGTCTTCATAGTGCAGTCAGAGAAGCTTCCCCCAGTTAATCTCTTCAGGCTGTTATGTTGTTTTTCTCTTGCACACTTTGCCTCAACTTGTCGCTTCAGTTCATTAACCCTTTAACAAGGAGCTGTTGTTTTTTGCCACCAATAGCTATTTTGTCCAGACATTTCATTAATTTATCATAGATTACCCTATTGAATGTTTTTCTTTTTTGTTGTCTGTGAATTACAAATAAATACTTTTATGATCAAATGCTGTTTCTGTAGTCTCTGAAGCACATAATGCCATGGTGGCATCATGGTTAGTGTGTTTACCTACCAAGACAATATTCCAATTCAATTCCTAGCGGATGCAGGATTACTGTTTTAAAAACAGTTTGGATCTAGGGTCAACACAGCCTCATAAAAATGGGTTCTAATTTTCTGGAGTTGCCTGGGAAGGGAGTTGGTCATCCCACTTCAAATGTTTTGACCTAGAATATACGAAGGCCACACACTTCACACCCCAGTGACAATTTCTGCTATGGCTCTACTTTTACCTTTATTTATGAAGCACAAATGAACACATTTTTGAGCCACTATATATTATATTGTCCGCCAGTGTTTTTGTAAAACAAAATATGGCTTCTCTAGTTCGTTTTTTTCTTTCAATTTCCAAATCGTCCTTCTGGAAGATGAATGTATTCTCGTTTGTTGATGTTTAATGGGTTTTTTTTCAGCTTGTTGCTCGTGAGATTAATCAGTGTGAAATCTGAGTTATTAGTTGCTTCTGGTGTTGTAAGAATGTTAAGTAGTTAGTTTATTGTATGGTTAGTGTACTGGGTGTGTTAGTGTACTGGGTGTGTTAGTGTACTGGGTGTGTTAGTGTACTGGGTGTGTTAGTGTACTGGGTGTGTTAGTGTACTGGATGTGTTAATGTATTGTGTGAGTTAGTATATTATGTAAGTCAGTGTTTGTATAGGCTAGCATATTTTGTGGGTCAGTGTATTGTGTGGGTCAGTGTTTGTATGGGTTGGCATATTTTGTGGGTCAGTGTATTGTGTGGGTTTGTGTATTATGTGGGTCAACATTTGTATGGGTTAGCATATTTTGTGAGTCAGTATATTGTGTGGGTGTGTGTGTAATTTGCATTTATGTATACATTTCACATTAGTTAGTCAAAAGATCATCTTCATTGCGCATCAATGTTTTATTAGTCCTTAAGTGCTTAGATCCTCTCCTCAGTATCTCTTTCAGTGTATAGCAACTGACGACACCATTTATGTGTTGGTTGACTATTCTTTTTTGGCTTTTCACTTGGCACTGTAGTCTTGCTTGACCTTGTTTGACTTGATGTTCTTGCAGTCTGATCAGAGTTGCAGAATTACATTTATTCTTTGAGTCATTTACTCATCCTGCCTCCCTAAGGGCTGTCAGGATGTCAGCCAGGTTAGTTGATCATCTGCTCTCTATGGCAGCTAAGCCCGCAAACCTATCTGCTCATTTGTGACCTGACACACAAATGAAATATATATTGGTCAGTCTTCTCCTCAGAGATTCAAGTAATTGCTTTCTGGCCTGACCCTTCTCATTCTTTCTGAGCATTCTCATTGAGTCACCGAGAAAACATGTCAAAAGCAACCAGCCTTTATAAGCAGAGGAAAAACAAATAACATTGTTATTTTTTGTTGTTGTTGCTGTGTTATTTGTTTTTCTATTTTGTTTTTCTTGTTTTTGTTATATTTATTATGCTTGCTGATGATTGTGATAATTTGAAGTTGACCTTCTGCAAATTTTTTGTTCTTATTGCTTGCATTCTTACAGCGTTACCCCAGTTAGCCTAACTCATTTCAGTTGTATATATAACCACATCATAACGATGTATTTACGTATATATATTATAACGTATTTTACTGAAATCTCTTGTGTATTTCACATTATTAAGATGCATTTCACTGAATTATAGTATGTATTTTACTTTACTGTGACGTATTTAACTGAATTCTAGTGTTTATTTCAGATTTTTTTTTGCATATCTTTATACAGGATATCACTGTCAACACCAGCATTTTACTGCTGTATTGATATCTTAGCAAGTTTACATTCAGTAGTTTGCCATTGTTTCTGAACAACCGGCAGCTATACCAATTCGTTAAAACCCAGTACACACACTCTCTGCTGCCAAATCACGCGCAGCTGTGTTTCGAACGTGGGTAAGATTACGAACCGCGTCCATAACCCCTTCGCCACGGAGACCGGCTTATCTCACACACGTGTGTTGCCGGGGCCCATAAGGGAAGCAAAGAATAAGAGGCGACTTAGGAGGCTTGATGGTTCCGTCGCCCTGCTACTGAGTGAGTGCGTGGCGCGACACTGTGAGTTGTGAGTTTCATGTGAAATGCTTTTGAATCTACTTGAGGTGTTTTGGAACGTGACTGCATGTTCGGAGTGATGGCAGGTGGCTATGTCCCAGAGTTGACCGGTTTTTGCCTTATGCAGAAATGCGTGGCTGCTGGGCTTCTGGTTGACTGCCACTGCCATCAGCGATGAACTATATTTTTGTGGACTGTGTGGGTGAACATCTAGGAAACATTCAGATAGGAAAATGACAGCCGATTACATCAGAGATGAACTGGGTGTTTTGTGGGGGACTGGTGTGTTGACATTCTGGTGGCAGCATTATGCACAGTGTATTTGTGCGGGCTGTTGTTTGTCGAGACTCCTGTCTTTTCCACATTGGGCAGTGGGGAGCATTTTGTGTGATATTCACTGGCACAGGAACGGAGCATAATGGGGAAGACCCGTTGCTGTGAAGTTGGAACTGCGACTAACTAACTAACTAACTAACTAATTTCACTGAATTGTAGTGTGTATCTCAGTGGTTCTCAATCTTTTATGGCAATATTTTCAGAACGTCATTCCCCCCCCCCCCCCCCTTTTCGTATTTCCTCTCCTAAAAATCCCCCCCCCCTCCCCACACAGTATACGTAATAGTGGAGCTAAATTTAATAACACATACTAAAACAAGTCTAGACGTCTACATAAAATGTGATTTGCGGGTCTACTTACTTTATAAAATGAATTTCAGAAGGGTGAGACGTACAGAATCGTAAAGTATGAAGGGAAAAACAATATAAAGTAATCGGTTCTTGTATTAACGTGATCTTGAAATAATCTTAATTCCCCCCTCCCCGTGGAAACCCAAAAAAATTCCCCCTGGGAGGGGGGGGGGGGGAAATTCCACACCAGTTGAGAACCACTGGTGTATCTCATATTATTAAGATGTATTTTACTTAATTCTAGTGTGTATTTCATATCATTATGATGTATTTCACTAAACATTTGTTATTCTGTCATCAGGCTGTTCGAGCAGCTCAAGATGAACAGCTCAGACTGAAAGACATTGAAGTGAATGAGCTGAAGTCTGTTAGGATGGACCTAGACAGAGATTACAGAGATGCTAGAACTATGGCTGATAAGGTGAGAATTTGCAACAGAACACTGTACTCCCAGTGTATGGAAGACACCATGAATCTCATTTATCCTTGTATTGTAGTTGTTAAATTTTATCAGTTTCTGATTTTCACCTGATTCTAGATTCTGATTTTCATCATCTATTCTGCCGCATTGTTTCAAACATCAGAGCTTCCAGTTTTGGAAAGATCTTGATGTAGAAGTTCGCATTTCACTTAAGGCAGTGGTTCTCAACCGGTTGAGAATTTCTCCCCCCCCCCCCCCCCCCACAGGGGGGAATTTTAGGGTTTCCAGGGGGGGAATGAAGACCATTTCAAGATCGCGTTAATACAAGAACCAATTACTTGATATTGTTTTTCCCTTCATACTTTACAGTTAAGTACATCTCACCCTTCTAAAATTCATTTTATAAAGTCAGTAGACCCACAAATCATGTTTTATGTGGATGTCTAGACTTGTTTTAGTATGTGCTATTAAATTTACCTTACATTTTTACGTATACTGTATAGGGGTGGGGGGATGTTTAGATAGGAAATATGAAAGGGGGGGAATGACGTTCTGAAAATACGGTGAAAAGGGGGGGGGGGGGGGCACGGGCCAAATTTCTGATAGGAAGGGGGGAATGACGTTCTGAAAATATGGTGAAGGGGGGCACGGGCCAAAAAAGGTTGAGAACCACTGACTTAAGGTATGCTCTTTCTATTTCTCAAGCAGACAAGTGCCATTTCCAGATTGAAGGTTGGTTGCAATGGATCTCCAACAATGTCTCTCACCCTTGTACACTCTGAAAGGTTGAGTCTCGATGGCAAAGTGGTCAAGCCACCTGACTCGGGCTCCAAAAGTTGTGGGTTCTATTCCGGGCAGCGTCCTTTGGTTCGCAAGTGCATTTTTCAGAGACTCCTAAGGGTCATCACTGTAGCTATGGAGTTTGTGCTTTGTGGGACGCTTTCTGCACAGTGGAAAGAGGCTGAGCCATATGGAACAATAACTCGGTGCAATGAAAAGCAACATTTTTAAGCGACTTTGAGAGACTGCTATTTGTCCATCTCTTGATATTATCCCCCCTCTTTTATTGCTGTCTACCTCTTGCTCTCCTGCCTTTAACTCTTCCCTCTAGTATATTTTTTTACAAGAGTACTACATCTTTTAATGTGGCCAAAATATTTCACTTCTCTTTTTTCAATTTCTTTCATCAACTCTCTTTTCATTCCCAGCATCTTTAGAACCTCTGTATTTGATTGATTTTAATCTATTCTACTTTATCTATGAACCAAAATGTGTGTTTGGTTCTATTTTTTAGATCTAATTAAAAGCATGACATGTTTCTTCTTTTATCCGTTATCAACCATTGAAGCATGGGTCCTCAAGTAACTCCCACCAAGCATGATATTAGGCAATGAATATTTCTGCCCTAGACAGTTGGTACAGAAATCCACTCTGTTCTAGCCATTAAGTCAATTTCTCCTGTCCTAACCCATTGTCACTGATCCTCAATCTGCTCCAGACAATTTTTAAGTTAACTCTTATTGGTCCATACATTTATTCCTCCAAAAAGTGACAACTCTATGGGGCAGACTGTGTTAACAATTGAATGTTACTGAAGTCACTAATGAACATTTGGTGCACATTTTGGTATCAAAAGAGTCAATGTGAGAACAAATAAGTTTACTCACTAGAAGTCTTCATTTTTGTATCTGGATACAAGATGGATCCCAGTCACTGAAGTCCTAGAAAGAGCATCCATGCCCAGTATCCCCACACTACTAATGAAGAATCAGAATCACTGGGCTGGTCACTTGACTCGCATGCCAGATCACAGGCTCCCTAAACAAATTTTTTTACGGTGAGTTGTGTTGTGGTAAATGCTCCCAAGGCGGCCAGAGGAAACGCTTTAAAGACACTCTGAAGATCTCACTAAAAGCTTTTGGAATTCATCATGACACCCGGGAGACTGCTGCCAAAGACCGAAATTCATGGCTTACATCATTACACAAGGGTTTAGTCACTTGTGAAGCAACAAGGACTGCAAGAGCTGTGAAGAAAAGGTTGGACAGAAAAACCACTGCAGGAGACCCTCCTCCTGGAACGTCAAGTATTCTTTGCCCACATTGTCAAAGAACATTTCGAGGCAAAATAGGCCTTATCAGCCATCTTAGAACTCACGGCTCCATACTTTCAACCCCCACTGGATGAAATGAATGGTCATCATCATTCTTGATGGACAAACAACACACAACACAAGATGGATGACAGGAAAGAATAGATCATCTGCAGCTTTCCCCCCTATCATGTAACAAGTCCCCCCCCCCCCCCCCCCCCCCCGAGTGTTTGACTTAAAGATTTCTGACACTCGACCTCTCATACATCTTGCTTACAGAAAATCAAATACTGGCTTTTAGTGAGAGAGCCATAAAATCATAGCGTCTAGATGTTTGCCCGCTTCACCGATGGTCTTGAGTTTTATCCACATCTGGATGATTTAAAATTTTAGAAATTGATCTGGGCTCCCAGGTCACCCCAGCCTAAAATAGGTACCAGGAAATGTCTTGGGTAGTAAAGGTGGCCAGCATGATATCAACAACATCACCTGCTGATTTCTGTTTGGTCTATAAAAACATGAGTTTAGCTCTATATGTTCATCAATGCATCTTAGACATGTAAAAGGGTCATTAACTTCTTACTTAAGTGAAATAATAATAATTAATTTATTGATTACATTTTGAGATGACTTTAGACAGATACTGGAAAACTGTGATACTCAGTTGTTAGACCGAGTATATATCACCCTTACGGCTGTTTGCCATGGAATTACCTTTACAGCTGTTATGTTTATCTGTTACATATACAAATGATTTAGTCCATTGCGATTTTTTTCAGATGGAAACTGAACTACACAACCTTAGATCCAGAATGGCTTCCTTGTCAGAAGAGCGTCACAAATATGAAGACAAACTGTCTGCTGTAGAGGCGGCTCGTCTGCTTGCACAAGATCAGTCCCACCAACTGAAGGTCGGTTATACAAAAGCTCGTCGTCTGAAACTTGACTACTTAATTTGAATGAATAATGGGAAAAAACAATTGGAGGGTGTTAGCTTGACAAGAGAATGGTTACAAATAATTGAATATGTTATGTTGCAGTGTCCTCCAATATAAATTGTTTGTAACCGTGTAAGTAAACATTTTGAAAACATGCATCTTTCCTTGTGGCAGCATACAGATGGGATTCATGGGCATTTTGTGATCACTAAAGGAGAAAATCGAGGCTTTTGAATTTAAATGTTACAGAAAATCTCTTAGAATATAGTGGACCAAGAAGAAGAAAAATACTGACATTCTACAAGATCTGAATGTTAAAAATAGCATCATGTCACAGAAACTGAACTTCTATGGTCTTATTAATTAACCCTTTACAGGGCAGACGCTTGTCCGTTATTTAACCCTGAACGGGCAAGATTTTATCAGGTTCTGTAACATTTTGGGTTGCATTAGTAAAAACATCACAAATAAGGTGTTAGTCAACTGATTTTAGTTAAATAAACAACACAATGAAGGGAAAAGCATGCAGAATATGTTACTCACGTGATTGTTGCCAGTTATCCATATATGAACACAAATATTTACGAAATACAGTTATTGTTTGTGATTTTCAGTTATCTATATGGCAATTTACAAACACACTTTCAGAATCATAATCACTTTCTTTAAAGTCTGACTCACGACTGTTAATGCAAAGTAACGCTTTTCACTGATATCTAGCTCCAATTAGTAGTCAACTTCGTGCCCTTTAATGTCATTTAAATTGAACCTAGCGAAACTCCCCCGATGTGTCTCCACCTTGCCGTGGTGGGGGAGCTTGCGTGTCCCATCGACCCCATGTGCTTACCGATGGATGAAAAACTACATATCGGACAGCATATGGGATAGGGACCAGACTAAGAGAGACACAACCTGCTGCTCTGCAGGTAGGCCGAGGATAGCAGTCAAAATTTAAGCTCTGGCGCACGAAGCACAAATCTTGGTCCAGATACCTACACAAACGCCTCCACCGATAAATGGAGGTGAGATACTGGGCACGCTACATGCCCAGTTCAGATACTTGCCCGAAGGCTCTCAGCTGGGAGATATGAGGGATCCCCGGATGAGAGGGCCTGGCCGTTTCTCGCTCACTGCTGTACGGAGGTAAGGTGCTGAGCCGGCAGCACATGTAGCTACCTCGTGAGCGAGTACTAAAAGGTGGAAAAACACCTCGGTCGCACGTTCCGATGAAAGTGTCTAACCGTACTCATGGAGTGAGTGTAGTCAAAGGTGGAAAATTGTCTCGATGACACGAAATGGAACGCCTGGCTTGCGAATCCATTACGTGGCAGACCAAAGGAAAAGCTTGCTGTGTGGAAGTCGAAATAAGAGTCTAACTTGTCTCGAACCAGAGGAAGGCTAACCTCATTAAAAAATCCCACCGGAAGCCAGAAGTGTCGTCCTACGGGTGGCAAACTAAAAATTGGCACTACGCAATTACGTCAGAGTGAAATGTCTCGTCCGAATGTCTCTCGTGCTAGGAACAGCTCTGACTACCTAGTTTCCGAATGCCGCTCTTGTTCGGAACAGCTCTGACTAGGTAGTTTTCCGAATGTCTGTCGTGCCTGGAACAGCTCTGACGGGCGCAACGACAAGCACATGTCTGAAAACTCGCCGAGTGGATGCCGTCTGCAAACCTGTCTGGTTTGTGCGGGAATGGCCCGGGGCAAACGAAATGACCAATATATTGAAGTGAGGAGTTAAAGCAGCCATGAGCAGGACGTGACGATTCCCCTCGGTGAGCCCAGAACCAGGGCACTATGTGTCGGCCCTGCAACTATGGAAGCAACCTTGGATGGCGGAAAATGCTATGGACTGTCCCTGCCTTCCTTTGAGGGATGACCGTTGCCTTCGACCGTTCCAACTTGGCCAGCTGGGTTGTAGATAGCACCACAAAAGTGAGAGTCTCCCAGGAATGCTACCTGGTCAAAAAAGCACGCTGTAGCCGGATGTGTTGGCCTACGGGTTTCAGCCCAAGGGCGCATAACAGACACACCGCAATCACATCTGAAAAAACACTCCGGATGAACGAAAAGAAGAAGAAGAAGAACCTAGCGAAATCTCGGCTATCACTTGAAGAATCGCCGAAATCCATTTTGAAAAACTAAGCGTAAAAACCTCGAAAACTATTTTTAAAAAGTCCATTCAAATTCATAGTAGGCGCTTGCAAATAGCGGCCACGTTGTCAAGCTATCGGCGAAAGCGAAAGTAGCTGTCGGAAGTATCGGAAAGCCGAGAGATCACGTTTTTACTATGCATAATAGTATCGGGCGCGTCTGCCCATTTAGGTGATCGGCTGGAAATGGACGTTCCACCCTGTAAAGGGTTAAACATCACAGTTATGGCCTTATTAAACATCACAGTGGCCTAGAAAGAACAGCAATGGAAGGCAGAAGTTGACCAGCATGAAGGTGGACACAGGCATTGCGAACAACTTGAGAAATGACAATGCATAAGATGGGAGAGCTGGCAAAGGATCGAGAATCTTTTCACAGGGGTGGAGTGGGGGGGGGGGGGAAGAGCTCTGAGGAGGGGATGTGAGGAGGCGATGTTCTTTAAGGACCTGCTATATGATGTTCTTCTCAATCTGACCCACTTCACTGCTTTTCTAGGATTCATACCTTACCCCTTGGTGAAATTTCCAAATGTGACAATCTACAAGAGAATATTTATAACATCTATGATTCTAGTATACACATATATGGATCCTTGGTGTTGCTATATTGTGTGTACGCTGCATTGAGCTTCTCCTTATGTGATATATCGAAGGAAACAGGAGCACTTATGGAGTTAACCAAGTGTGCAATTAAAGTGATCATTTACAAACAAAATTAAAAAGACCAGTTTGAAACAATTTTTATTGTGTGTGCTTTATCTGTCCTTTTTTGTTTGCCTTTTTTATTTCTTCTTCTTTGCGTTCATCCGGAGTGTTTTTTCAGATGTGATTGCGGTGTGTCTAGGTTATGCGCCCTTGGGTCAAAACCCGTAGGCCAACACATCCGTCTTTACCGTGCTTTTTTGACCAGGTAGCATTTCTGGGAGACTCTCACTTTTGCGATACCGTCCACAACCCAGCTGGCCAAGTTGGAACGGTCGAAGACTTAACGGTCATCCCTCAAAGGAAGGCAGGGACAGTCCATGGCATTTTCCGCCATCCAGGGTGGCTTCCATAATTGCAGGGCCGACACATAGCGCCCTGGTGCTGGGCTCACCGAGGGAATCGTCATGTTCTGCTCATGGTTGCTTTAATTCCTCACTTCAATATATTGGGCATTTCATTTGCCCCGGGCCGTTCCCGCACAAACCAGACTGGTCTGCAGTTGGTATCCACTCAGCGAGTTTCGATTCGGACATGTGCTTGTCGTTGTGCCCATCAGAACTGTTCCAGACGCGTCAGACATTTGGAAAACTCCTAGTCAGAGCTGTTCCGAACAAGAGCGGCATTCAGAAACTAGGTAGCTGTCCCTAGCACTAGGGAAGACTAGTTAGAGCTTTTCCGGCCACGAAAGACATTTCACTCGGACGTAATTGTGTTGTGCCAATTTTTTATTTTGCTGCCCGTAGGCTGGCACTTCCGTCTTCGGCGAGCATTTTTAATGAGGTTAGCCCTCCTCGGGTTTTGATTCAAGTTAGACTCTTATTTCGACTTCCACTCACCAGGCTTTTGCTTCGGGCTGCCACGTAATGGATTCGCTAGCCAAGCATTCCATTTTGTGTCAACGAAACAATCTTCCACCTTTGACAACAATTACTCCATGAGTACGGTTACAGGTGTTTTTCCACCTTCTAGTACTCGCTCACGAGGTAGGCTACATGTGCTGCCAGCTCAGCACCTTACCTCCGTGCGTCTGTGGGCGAGAAATGGCCAGGCCCTCTCATCCAGGGATCCCTCATATCCCCCAGCTAAGAGCCTTTGATCGAGTATCTGCATCAAGCATGTAGCTTGCTCAGCACCTCACCTCAGTTTTGATGTAGGTGTCGGCCAGGCTTTCACATTCGAGGGTTTATGGCTTAGACAAGTTCAGCCATAACCCTCGGCTGAGAGCCTTAGAGGTTGTGTCCTGACTGAGATTATTGGCATCGTTCGCCTGATTTAGACTGCTATCCTCAGTCTACCTGCAGGGCAGCAGGCTGTGTCTCTCTTAGTCTGGTCCATATCCCAAGCGCTGTCCAATATGTAGTTAATATCCATTGGCATAGCGCTTGGGGTCAGTGGGACACTCAAGCTCCCCAACCACGGCAAGGTGGAGACACATCGGGGGAGCCATCGACATTTGATAGGACAGACATTTGAAAGATGCGTCGCCAGCACGTAAGGCTATGCGATCAGCACAAAGTTATCCAGAGTCACTAGTGGGAACACCGCGCCCCACGAAGGACAACGACGATTGGTTGTTAACTAATAAAAGCTCTCTTTCCGCGAGGGTCGGAGCTTGGTAAGCATGTATTAGCTCTAGAATTGCCACAGTTATCCAAGTAGGATCGTGTCATCTAAGGAACCTCGACTGATTTAATGAGCCATTCGCGGTTTCACCGTGAGACAGTGTGAACTTAGACATGCATGGCTTAATCTTTGAGACAAGCATATGACTACTGGCAGGATCAACCAGATATCTATCGAACAGACGGATTATTCATGCACACGCAGGCCAAGAGTAGCATCGCTAAAGTGCACCCTCCCGGTACAAGGTGATACATGCAAAACCACTGGACGCCTACCGACGAGCTTTCAAGCTATGCTGGCAGGACTGACCGAAAAGCTATACCAGCTTACTGACTACAGGCCCACTACTCATTGAGAGAGATGGAGTGGGCGCTTATCGAGACTTTGTCGAACGGTCGTACAAATTTGCTCTTTTTGCCCGCTCAAACCACAACCCTAGCTGCATGATGCGATTACATTCTCGAAACGCCTGCCTTGCTAACTTGCATTGGCTGGGAGGATCCCAGTTTGGTGCATCTCACACAGCCATCCGAGACAACGAACGCTAGGCGCGGGACTGATCTTGCGAACCAGACCAGCCCTCACCCTTTTTTATTTGATTTATCCCTCAAGTTTTCTTTGATCTCTTCACTTTTCTTTTGTCCATAATGATTCCTCTTCTAAACAGCGAAATGATATATCAAAAATTGAAAAGGCAGCGTCTTAAAACATACATTAACATCTGCAGCATTGTGTTCCAACAGAAAAAAAAAATGGTTCCATCGCCCTGCTACTGAGTGAGCGTGAGACTGTGAGCTGTGAATTTCTTGTGGTATGCTTTTACATCTGTCCACGGTTGGTTGTGGCGTGAACTGCATGTTCGTAACTATGGTGGTAACTGTTGCTGAGTTGACTGGTTTGCCTTTTCGGTTCACGAGTGCATTTTTCAGGAGACTCATGGGAGTCATCGCTGGAGCTACGGAGTTCGTGCTTTGTGCAATGCTTTCAGCAGGTCACCCTGTGGAAAGAGACCGAGCCATATGGGATAAAACTCGGGTCTATGAAGTCTTTCTGGTGACTGCCAATTCCATCGTCAATGAATTGTCTTTTTCATGGAGAAATTTTGCGTTGGCATTCTGGCGGCGGCATTATGTACAGTGTGCCTGTGCGGGCTGTTGGCTTGCCGAGACTCCTGTCTTTTCCACTTTTCACATTGGGCAGTGAGGAGCATTTTGTGTGATATTCACAGGCACAGGAACGGAGCATAATGGGGAAGACCCGTTGCCATGAAGTTGGAACCGCGACTAACTAACTAACTAAGAAAAAATTGATAATGTTAATGGCTAAAAAAAATAAAATTATAAAAGACAGTGCCGATAACAAAGAACTTCAAAGTAGGAATTTTGCTGTTGTGATTTCATTGATACTGACTGAGTTCTACTGATCTGAGCTAGTAATATTACTAGAATGCATAAAATATGTTTGTGGCTTGCAGAACTCAATGACTTTCTAGAATTAATTATCACAGCTGAAGTAATATCTGTAAATGTTTACTTTATTTCATGAAGTTACATAGTTTAATTATATAATATTTTAGCTTATTAACTACCTGAAGCTGCTGGAAACACAAAACTTTATGCAGTGTGAAAAACAGTTAACAGTTAGCTGTAATATCAACATTTTTTCAAATATTAGAAAATTAGGGTTTAACATTTGACAAACTAAAGCTAAAATTATAGTTACACTCTGATTAAAAAAAGTATATATATATATATATATATATATATATATATATATATATATATATATATATATATATATATATATATATATATATATATATATATATATATATATGCCGGATCCCTGGCCAAGGGGTTAGCAGCTTTCTCCGTTAATCCCGAATACTCTTGTGGTTGACGTGAGCGCACGAGAATTAGAAGTTGTTCGAGTCACTCCAGTGACTTATGAGAGCATGGAACCGGTCGCTCAGAAAGTCGTGGCGTGCTGATTAGCGTAATCTAGCCTAGGAATCAACATACAGCTGAAAGATGCTGGTGTTGACTGCAATATATATATATATATATATATATATATATATATATATACATAAAATGTGTAATATAATCTGGTAGTTAATATAAAAGTCTTGTGATTATGCTCAGTTTTTTGTTACAGGAGCTGCAGTAGGGTAGTGGCTAGCACACTTGCCTGCTGGCCCGATGGTCATGTGTTCATTCCTCCTTGATGGTTGTTAAATTGATCTGGTCACACAGGTCAACACAACCTAAAATCAGTACCAAGAAATATCCTGGGAAACAGAAGTGGCCGGTGGCATAATATTGCTATCATCCACCAAGTGCTGATTCCTGAGGCCCAGACGGTCACATTTGAGTCTCCACCTTGTCTGCCTTGCCGCTTACGGCCTTCCCACGGCCTTGTTGGGTTGACTACCCACCGCACGGAGCACAAATGCTGTTCCGCCATGTTGAAAAACCAAACACTACAAAAACACACACGCTGCAAAAATTTACTCAAGGATTGCTTCGCTCAATGCACAAACTGTAGTATCGGCGAAGATCTTGAGAAGAAGCTCCTGGTTTTACATCTTGGCATATAAATTACGTGCAAGAGATGAAAATATCCATCTCCTACTCGAAAAAGGGAACAGTCACAAAACAACACAACCGTCCGCTGCCATCGTGACGGGAAGTTATGTGCATTATTCTTGGATGTACAAGAGATACAGCATGCAGGACGATGCTCTACCTTCTTGATTTTCCAACCGTGAGGGACAGAATACAATTTTGCCAAGATCGTGCCTATCTCAGAGTCAACACAAACACACAACATCCATTGCATAGTGAGACTAAGAAGGTAAAGAGCAGCAGGTTAAAAAGAGGAAAATCGTGGATGGGTCAAACCGAAGACATTTTAGAGCAGGTGTGTTCACTTGAGGACTTAGAACCTGGCGAGGAGTGGGTACAAGTGCCAACAGAGTTCCCAACATCCTTCTCAGTGTGCATCCAACTAGACAGGAAATGCAGACAAGAAAATCCAACTGCGGTGCAGGCAGAAGTACACGCAATGATCTTTGAGAATTCTTTAGAGGATGATGCTGTCATTTACACAGATGGGTCGGTCGTCCAAGGAGTGAGAAGTTGATGAGTCATTACGGATCAGGCCGGAGGGAAAATTGTGAAGGAAGAGTCTGGCGCTTTTGCTTTGACCGCAAGCAGCCTGACTATGGAAGTCAAGGCAGTAAGTAAAGCAATAACATGGCTCAGGACACAGACATTCAATCGGCATGTGTCCTTAGTGACTCAATGAGCATGCTCAGGAGGATAGAGATGGTGTGGGTCCGAAGAGAGTGGCTGCTGTCTCTGGAGTGGTCTCGGCTGGCAAAGATTAGTTTCATCTTCATGCCAGGGCATGCAGGTGGACAAGGGAATGAGCAGGCTGACAGGCTTGCAGGAAGGGCTACTGTGGAAGGCGGATGAGCCATGGACCAGGCAGACATTCTGAATGCTCTACGAGAAGTAAGTTGTTTACAAGAACCAAGCGATGACTGGTAATCTACAACCATGGTCAGGCTGTGAGAACAGCAAGTTAAAAAAGGTGTGGCCAAGCAAGAACACTACGCAGGAAGCCAAAGAAGAGTAATCAACCAACACAGAACTGGTGTCGTGAGCCACTACATGCTGCAGGATTTGCTGAGGAGGGCATCCGAGCACTTATGGACTGAATGGTTCAATGTGCAATGAGGATGATCTGTCAACTAACTGACCGACCGACCGACCGACCGACCGACCGACCGACCGACCGACCGACCGACCGACCGACCGACTGACGAACCAACCAAGTGCTGATTGCTCTATAAAAAAGATGGAGTTAGCACCTTATATATATATCCAAAACTCCTCAAGACCTGTAAAAGATGTCTCTGTTGTTATTCTTTACTTGATATTGTCTTGTGATCTTTTGCAGGAAGAGTTCAAAGAATTAAGCAGTGTTAAAGCCAGTATTGCCACTCAGCTGGCTGAAGCCGTGGCAAACAATCATGTGAGTTGACCTTTTTGTGGCAGCTGTTTTTGCTTGTATGTCAAATAAACTGAATGAATATGTATACCTGTATATTTGTTACCTGCAAAGTAGTAATATTGAGGGTGCGCTAGTGAAGTTAATAGCGAACTGAGCTGGTATGTCATGAGCACAGTCGGATTCGATTTTGATGTCTGGGCTTGTCACTTGCCAAAGTGAGGGAAATATTGGCTACGTATCCTCTTCACTTTCAGGCTGACAAAATGTGATGGTACTGTCACATCACAGAACCACAGTAGGAAATGGCTTTGGGACAATTTGCACTATTTCTTAAAGTATTAATATAAAAATCAGCCACTACAGTCCACCACTAAAATTACTGTTCCTCGTCGATGAAAACAGCAGTCACCAGAAAACTAGCAGTTGCACACACATTACTGCATAAGGCAAAATCAGCTAGTTCAGAACCAGCTGCCCACCATTTTTCTGAACATGCAGTTCATGATGCAAACCATCGTGGACATATGTAAAAGCATTCCACATGAAATCCACAGCTCAGTGTCGCTCCACTCTCTTCACTCAGTAGCTGGGCGATGGAACATGGACTACAAGTCAAAAATTTGGAAAATGCTTAAGCAAACTGTAGCCAGTAGCAAAACCACCCCAGACTCCTTAACAACTCAACAGCCTATCCACCATACTGGACCGGAAATCCTGTAATAGGTATTCTATGGGAGTTGTGCTTTATTTAAAAACTGAAAAATATATGAACAGTGAAAGTATTTTATATAGATTATGCCATGTCATGTTAGGGTATTTAGTCTGAAAACTAATATACAGGTTTTTGAATATCTCTTCACAAATGCAATGTCGGTTGTGTCACTTAAGAGCAAAAACAGTGCAGATCTAGCAGATGGACTATGTCAAAAATCAAACAGTTTTGTAATACTATGGATCCTGTCACGTTGCAACATACTGGAAATGAAGAGGCTAACAAACTGACAAAGGAACGTGGAAGGCTACTTCAACTTGATGTAGACATGACCTATTATGAGGTCAAGAGGTTTATAAGAAACACTTAATCTAGAACTCAAATGGTAATCAAAACAATCTTCCCACCAGACAGATGATATATGTAACCAAATTGACTAAAGTGAACAAATCTCCATCACAATATCCAGACTCCGCACCAGACATAACAGGCTGAAATATCATTTGTTCAATAAACTAAAGATAGGATATGCCGATGAATTAACTGTGAAATTGGTAAAATGACAGCTGAACATTTGTTTCAGTAGTGTCCATCATATGCGGAACTGATACAATTATTTTGGTCTCACCTGCTCCATTTGAAGGCTAACTCAATGGAGATATCTACAGCCCCATTTATAGTGCTTTCATTAAATATATTCTAGTTAACATCTGAAGGTGTATTTTTTTTAATGCCTTTGCTCATTTTGAACTTAAGCATAGTCCATGCACGTGGTACTACTTCTAGTACACTGGAGTGATATTTGCTTGTGAATTAGCTTTCCCTATTAGCAGTGTCCCTCACCATCAGGTGAACCCACTCCGACTTTAGAGGATGAAGGTGTATGAAGAAACAGAAGAACATGTCACTCTACGATAATTATAGCTTTGCGTCTGCCTATAAACTTTTCTTAGCGAATAAATGTTGTGGCTTCCAGTTACCTCCAACATTCACATCAGATATTTACATTGTAGGAATATTCTCTTATGGTAGCTTTTCTAATTTAAAAACAAAATCATCATGGCAACAGCTAATTAAATCAACACTTCATGATTTCTAAATGCCTTGGATATTTAGCATATCTAATGTGCACATGCCAGTCTTCATGGCCAAGGGGTTAATGACTTTCTCCATAATCCCGTATATCCTTGTGGAGGGGGGAGGGGGAGACACACAGCTGCGCAAGATTTGGTAGCGGATCGCGTCGAGTTGGTTATTTTATGGGGGTATGTGAGCCGGTCGCTCAGAAAGCAATGGCAAACTACAGAGTGTAATCTTGCCAAGACATCAACAACAGTGGTAAAATGCTGGTGTTGACAGCCATGTCCTGTAAATAGGATATGCAACAAAAGAATTTGCACATGGAACTCTGCATGTTTAGTCCCTTACCAAGAAAGTTCTGTATTCATTTCACTATTCTGGGATTAATGAGGAGTGTAACATCTTCAGGTTCCATAAATGTGATTAATAAATGGAAATAATAAACACAAAGGGTCAAGTGAAAACTGCGTTTGATAACATGAAGTACATCATATGAAATAATTTGTATCATTGGAAGCAGGATAAAATTTGTTAAATGTTATATAGAACAAATTTCATGACATATAGTACTTCATATGCAATAATTTGTATCATTGGAAGTAGGATAATATTTGTTTAGTGTTACATAGAACAAAGTTTTATGACATGAAGTACATCATAACCAATAATTTGTATCATTGGAAGTATGATAAGATTTGTTAAGTGTTACATAGAACAAATGTTAATATATGACTGTTAATCATAGCCATTTAGTAGAATAACTCTCAGCCATAAGCAGATAGAAAGGATGGAAAGGATACAGAATGAAGCTATGCGCATTATTCTTGGATGTACAAGAGATACAGCATGCAGGGTGATGCGCTACCTTCTTGATTTTCCAACCATTGAAGAGAGAATACAAGTTTGCAGGGCTCGCGCCTACCTCAGAATTAACGCAAACACACAACATCCACTGCATAGTGAAATTAGGAAGGTGAAGGGCAGCAGGTTAAAAAGAGGACGGTCGTGGATGGGTCAAGCCGAAGACATTCTTCAACAGGTGTGTTCACTTGAGGACTTAGAACCTGACGAGGAGTGGGTGCAAGTGCCAACAGACTTCTGCACATCCTTTTCAGTTTGCATCCAACTAGATAGAAAATACAGACAAGAAAATCCGGCTGCTGTTGAGGCTGAAGCACAAGCGTTGATTTTCGAGAATTCGCTAGATGGTGACGCGGTCATCTACACAGATGGGTCGGTCGTCCGACATGTGAGAAGCTCATGGGCCTTTACAGCTCGGGCCGGAGGGAGAATTGTGAAGGAGGACTCTGGTGCTTTCACTGAAACCACAAGTAGCCTGACCATGGAAGTCATGGCAGTAAGTAAAGCAATAACATGGCTCGAGACACAGACATTCACTAGGGCTTGTTTCCTTAGCGACTCAATGAACATGATCAAGAGGATAGAGGAGGGGTCGATCCGAAGAGAATGGTTGCTGCCTCTGAAGCGGTCTCGGCTGGCAAAGATTAGTTTCATCTTCGTGCCAGGGCATGCGGGAGTACAAGGAAATGAGCGGGCTGACAAGCTCGCAGGTGAGGCTACTGTGGAGGGCGGACGCGCCATGGACCAGGCCGACATTCTGAATGCTCTACGTGAAGTGAGACTTTTGCGAGAACCAAGTGATGACTGTGAATCTACAACAATGGCCAGACTGCGAGAGCAGCAAATTAAAAGAGGGGTGGCCAAACAAGAACACTACGCAGGAAGCCAAAGAAGATTGATAAACCAACACAGAACTGGCGTCGTTAGCCGCTACACGCTGCGGGATTTGCTGAGGAGGGGATCCGAGCACTTATGGACTGAATGGTTCGATGTGCAACGAGGATGATCTGTCGACTAACTAACTAACTAACATTTAGTAGACTAACAGGATAATTCATTTTGGTTCTGTAGAAGAATGTTAAACATGTCATGAGCAGTTAAAATGAGAAATGAAGATGCTATAACTTATTGCAAACTTCAGACAGAAACAATCATAATTTTTGGCCATGTCATAAGAAGAGAACTAATACAGAAAAGAAAATAATAAAGAAGAGAAAATAACTGAATTTGATTATAAAGAAAGAGGCGGATTGAATAGAAAAGAGATGTCAATCACATTTATGTTTGTTTATGTTCAGAGTTGGTGTTTGTATTTGAATCTTTTTCATTTAAAATGTTATATTCATTATCACTTGGAATTTAGGATACATCAACTGGCAGTTTATTTTGTGTCTTCAGGATCTGCAGCAAGCAGTAATAGAACTTCAGCACAGAGAGAAGGCAGCCAAGGATGAGACTGAACTTTATAAGAAGCAGCTGTACCAGGAGAGAAGTGGGCTCAGTAAAGATTGTGAAACCATGAAACAGGAGCTGAATAAAGCCAAGGTATGTGATGACTTCGCTCACCTGCCAGCCCGGAGGACGGGGGTTTGAATTCAAATTGAGGTGGACATTTTTAATTGACCCAGCCTAAAAATAGGTACCAGGAAATATCTTGGAAAGTAAAGGAGGCTGGTTGGATATTGATGACATTATGCCTCACGAGCCTATGAATGTCTGTGCCTGTCCTAAATTAATACTATTAACATTAATTGTACATTTAGGCATGATCAGTTTTATTGATGTTACCATTATGCTGAGGCGCATCTTTTATTTTCTACATCATGTTTTTAATTTTCTGTAGTTCCTCCTAACCTGTTACTGTTATGATGGTGTCATCAGCTTTATATAAGTTGTTTATATTATGACAACCAATAAATTCCCAGGCATATTTTCCAAACCATATATGCTCACAGTATAATAAAAATAAGTTAGTTAGTTAGTTAGTTAGTCGACAGATCATCCTCATTGCACATCGAACCATTCAGTCCATAAGTGCTCGGATCCCCTCCTCAGCAAATCCCGCAACGTGTAGCGGCTAACGACGCCAGTTCTGTGTTGGTTTATCAATCTTCTTTGGCTTCCTGCGTAGTGTTCTTGTTTGGCCACCCCTCTTTTAATTTGCTGCTCTCGCAGTCTGGCCATTGTTGTAGATTCACAGTCATCACTTGGTTCTCGCAAAAGTCTTACTTCTCGTAGAGCATTCAGAATGTCGGCCTGGTCCATGGCTCGTCCGCCCTCCACAGTAGCCTCAGACAACAGTACACATCTGTGTCTAACACCCTCCCTTACATGCCAAAATGTTCCTACATGGTTGTCGATTCTTATAGCTGCTGTTTGCTGCTGATATGTTCTTTATTATTTGCAGATCTTTGCCATCAGTGTTTAATTGCTCTAGTAGTTTATTTCTTAATGTTTCACATTGTCAAACATTTTTGTAGTCTATGTGGGGGATTCAAATGAAATCCTTAAAAGTGTGATAGAAATTACAATAACAATGCCATTGTCTTGTAACCTGTCAATATTGTTGTTAAGGATGTCAAGAGTGCTAAGCACATGACATCATGGTGCAGATGAGCACGGTGACATCATAAGGACAGTTTAAAGATGGCTGCCCCACTTTTGACATGCACAAACCGTGTTTCTTATCAATGAAGGAGTGAAACATATAGAAATTCATTGACGATTTAGGTCCAGTATGGTGGTGCATGCCTGTCAGTCCAGCAAGTCTATGAATGAAGTAAGAAACATAAGTTTAAAAATGGCGTGACTTCTGTGACAAACTTTTCTCTCCAGTGAAGAGGTACAGCAGATGGTGCATGAGTGGTTAAACACACCATTCATACAATTTTTTCTACATAGTAACGGCTGGAATCCAAGCACTTTATCGGTGCTGGAGGAGTTGCATGGAACGCAGTGGTGACTACATCGAAAAATGATACTTTGTTCTGTACTTTTTCAGAATATATTCACCCAAAAAACATTTCAGGTTTCCATATGAAGCCCCCTCGTGTATGTTTAATCTCACTTAACTGATCTCCACAATCACAAGCTACATTTATGATGTTAAGCATAGTTTTTAAATAATGAGCCGACTATTGCTTCTTGTTCTGCAGCCTTTCATCTCTTAATGGAGCATAAGCCTTCAACCATTCATGGCAAGCCCATTGTAGACTTGTGCACGGTGGGTTGGATTTTGCAGCTGACATGTTATGGCATAAGTCAGTCTCATACCAGCTCGACACTGGCGAAGGGGTTACAAATGCAATTCATAATTCCACACACCACATTCGAAACACAGCTGCAGGTGATTTGGAAGCAGACAGCCTTGAAATGGTATTGTATACAATGCTATGAGTGCTGGTGGTTCAGAAAGCAATGGCAAATTACTGAACGTAAACTTGCCCAGGAATTACAAACAGCCAAGAAATGCTGGAGTTAACCGCTACGTCCTGTAAAGGATATGCAACTAATTTTAACTTAACGCACCAACTTTCCTTAATCGCCTCTAACGATATGCATGGTAGGTTACAGTGTTACTATTCTTTGCTTCCCTTATGGGAGGGCTATTAGTTACATAACAATAATTTGCCTTGTTGTATAAGTTTGTGATATGAATGTAGCGAATTGTTTTTAATGTTTTCGTTTTTGTTTTAAAATCAAGGCCAGAGAAAGCCACATCATGCAAGAAGTTGATAGAAAGTTCCGGACCCACATCATTGAGCAAGAGGCTACAATACAAGCTTTGAAGGTACAAAAGACTTCTGTCTCGCTTCTCCATATAATAATTAAATGATTATGTCAAGCTGACTAGGAGGCATACAATTCTTGTGGCCAATTCTTTAAACGGCACGAAAAATGTTAAGAATGAAAATAATACTGTATGAATTTTATCAAGATGCTACTGATGTTAATTACTGTGACTCATTTGTTCTATAATAATCTTGACAGTTTTTCTTTCATTTCAAACCACTAAACAGCAGCATTGATAAGTTATATTATTATTTTTGTCACTGATTATAGGACCACTTTCACCAAATGCCTGCAACAAAAATGAATTCTAAAGCTAGCCACTTTAGTAACATTTTCTAAATTGCTTTATTGCATCGCCTTAATTATATAACCTGCATAGTTGGATACCTCTTGAAAAAAAAATAAAAAATCCAATGGTACGTTATTAAGGTCTGTAGGTCATTTCTTAGCCGAGATATTAATGTTTGTGTGTCAGTTTATCATTTAATATGAACATATAGAAAAAAATCGATTTTGACCCTTTCACAATGTGTGACCCTACTTACACACTCACACAACTGTTGGTTATACTGACGCCAATAGAGATTGCCATTGCCGCTGTCTAACTCAAGGACAAATGACTACTACCAGTTTATATATATGCACACGCACACACAGATATATACATCTCCATGTCATGCTGGGAGGACATCAGACCGCGCGCGCAGTAGTGCATACGGAGATCAATTTTGACCAGAGAATTCGCCTTACAAATTTAGCCAAAAATAAATGTAACCAACTGTAGAGTGATAACAATTTACATATAAATACTAAAAATGGGTGTTGAATGCAAACATGCATTCATTATCATTTCAGTTGCCTTGACTATTAAATAATCATCGCTTGATTATGACACGGAAAACCGCTATTTTCCCGCCATGGAAATTACAGCATCATAGCAATCTATCTTAATTATTTCATTTTGGGATGTAACCGCTGACTTAAATAGTTAAAAATTACACTGCGTAAAAATGGATGCTCAGTTGAATTATTCATACTAGATCAATTCGCAACGTCTATATAAAACAAAATTTATGAGTCAACTTACGTCTTAAGAAGACAGTCTCTTTATCTCCATACGAAGAAAAATTTGAGAAGCCAAGATGTATACATTCGTAGACAATGGAGGAACTACAATAATCGTTAATCGGCTTCTGTTTTAATGCGATCTTGAAATAATCGGGGAATTTAACATCACAAGTACTCTATATATCCTTAAATTGGAGACATGAAAACAAGAAACCAAAAATTAACGCAAAAATAATATCCGGTAAAATTCGGCAAATCTAAAACATAGTGCCTCTCTAAAGCACAATTTGAAATTCATAACTACAAACATAAGCTGACATTCTAAAGCAAAATGTCCAAATGTTGCTATACTTCCTCAGATAGGGCCTTGGCATTGCAAAGTTTACTTGCCAACTGCTGGTACCCAAATGATCTTGTATCAAATCACTATCCCAACACATCACTAGTTTCTTCATGAGATTTGTGAGTCATTCATGTCTTATCAACTAATCCATGGTGTAACTATACTAAGTTGCTTCACATACAACCCATAGTCTAGCAGTCACCCATATCATGATCTTTTTAGGAGACAATAAACATGATCATAACAGATATAATAAAATAGAAGCACATTGTGCCAACATATCAAGTCTATACAACACCAACACTAGTTCAGAGCAGTACAGGCAACATGTTTGGTTCCTTCTGTGCTTAACAGCGAATATGAATCAACAGTTATCATCTAGTAAGGAATATATAGATAGTGTAAGCATAACATAATCAGCTGAGGCCAAATAACAGACCATGTGCATTGCTTGGTATACATGGTCCATGGCTGGTCAATAACCACATGCAGCTTGCTACAACTGATGAAATCAGGGATTCAGTTCAGCTCTTGCAGGAAGGATCATGGTAGATTAAGAAGTACGTGTACGTGTAACCACCCTGCCACTGGAACTATAAATATCCATGGTCTTTGACCTCTTTTGAGGGAGATGAAGCACATATGGGCATGTCCTGAGTGCTGCCAAGCTGGTGTTGGATGACAGCACTTAACAACTCCCAACTATTGACACATTTACAACTAACACACCAACAAAATGGTGAAATGCCAGTAATTTCACTATTTCTGTTCAGTCTACATTTCACAATTCAGTCAATCAATCAGGTGCCATCTCCACAATGAAGGTTGGCTGGAATGGATCTCCAACACTGTCTCTCACCCTGACTGTACATTCTGTTTTTGCGGATCCCAAATTGTTCTTCGGCTACTTCCTCATCTATTTTATGTTGAATTCTTTCTTGTATGACCTTGAGTAGTATCTCAATTATGTGACTCATTAAGCTAATAGTTCTGTAATCCTCACAATCAACAGCTCTTGGCTTCTTCGGTAGTGTGATGAAAATGGATGTTTTCAAGTCCTTGGGGATGTACCCATTATTATATATATATCATTACATAATTCTGTGATAGTTTCAATGCCAAAGCTGGATAAGGATTTTATCATCTCTGTTGTTATCTTGTCAGGACCTGCAGCCTTTCCTTCTTTCATCTTTATAATAGCCTTCTCTACTTCAGCCTTTAATATGTTTGGTCCATCTTGATTATTATACAATGTTGATTTATTGACTCTGTTGTCCGAGAATAAATCTTCTGTGTATTATGTCAGTGTTACCAATTATAATTTCTCATTTTTTTTCTCTAATACAACCGTTTCCTGTTATATTATTTTCTTCTGTGTTTTTTTCTCTTTTATTCTTATTTTTTCATCTTGGCTTCTGAAATTTTTCAGGGAGTCTCCGTGGTGAAGTGGTGAAGCCGTTTGACTCGGGCTCCGAAAGTTGTGGGTTCGATTCCAGGCCGCATCCTTCGGTTCATGGGTTAAATTTTTAGGAGACTTCTGTGGGTGTCACTAGAGCTACGGAGTTTGTGCTTTGTGTGATGCTTTCCGCGCTGCAGAAAGAGACTGAGCCATATGGGATAAAACCCAGTGCAATGAAGTCGACCATGTCGACTTTTAAGCGACTTTAAAAAAAAAAAAAATTTTTCTTCTTTGTAAATCCTTTTATATGTTCATGTAATTCTTTCGAGTTGTGTTTTATTTCCAGATCCTCTATTTCTTTGCATATTTTATGCAACCACTCTTCTTTGGCAACTCTGCATATGTTGCCTAAAATGTCTAAATTCATGTTATTTGCTTCGGTGATAAGGTTATCATATTTCCCTGCTTGATACAGAATGCGTACATTCCACATACCAATTCTTAGACTTCTTCTACTTTTCAGGTAGGTATTGTCAGAATGCACCCTTTCAAAAGAATTTGGGATGCATTCATCATTATGTACTTCCTTATTCACTATAGGAATTGTCTCTTCCCTGAGACTGAAATTTTTATATGCAGTTTGATTTAGTGTATGGAGAGAATGATTCTTTCACAGATGGAGTAGGTATTAGGGTGGTTTTATATCTGATAATTGGTTCAGTAGCAAAGAATGTGTGGTTTACAGCTGTTTTAAGTCAATCGTGTATTTGTGTCATTACATTGTCTCCTCGAAAGGTGAGATGAAGAAACACTTGCATTTTGGGAACCATTGATTCTGTGGAGGTAGATTTGGATGGCTGGCAGTGACACTTGATGAAAAAGCTTGTTTATGTTATTACACAGAATTATAATCACATTTGTTCTAGAGATTTTTGGTTTATATAAACCTAAAATATGTTTGTTTTTTATGTGAAATTGTTATTATTGTCAGTTCTTTTTTTCCAGTTTGTTCTGTAGTCATTACCACTGCTCATTCAAATATACTGAATATTTATTATTACTTGGGACATCATGTTGTATTACTAACAATTCACTAACCCATTGATTATTAATCATATGATAAATATTTTTTTAAATATTATTTCTGATATTTTGTTTCTGTGTAACATTTTCTTGTGCTGACATATTTTGACTTCTTTAAAAACATGCAAGAAAAATAGGGGAAGGGAAGGGAGGGAGGCAGAGACACAGTGCAAGAGAAAAAAAGAGATAGCGAGACTTTTATTTTCTTGTCATCTATATTGTTCCATTTTATTGTTGTCTTCTGTTCTTTGGCTTGTTTATGGCTTTTTATCTGAACCTTCTGTTCCCTATAAAAATAAGAATTTGTTAATTTTGCTCTCTATTACATGAAATTAAGTGAATTACTGTTGAGGTGTTTGGGAAATTATTCATTGTATTAGCATTATAAAAGCATTATGTATTAGCATTATAAAAGCATTGTGTATTAGCATTATAATAGCATTCTTAGATTCTATTTTCAATATCATATATCACAGTTACATTTATCTAGATTTGTTTATCTTATGTGGTGCTTTTTTGGTGCTTATTTTAGATGGAGCTGTCAGAAGAAAAGTCAGGTGCTAAAATTATCAGCAGAAATTTGGAGAGACTGCAGGAGGAGATGGGCATTTTGGAGAAGAGATTTAAAATGTAAAGACATGTATATTAGTTCAATTTGTGCTTCTGTATAATTATCATACTGGTATTTATACTTCCTCATCTTCATCAAGTGTCTTTATCACTGGAGAGCAATGCTCCCACAAAGATCTTAAGTGATTTCTTAAATATTTATACTTTGTGAGTGAGCATACATTTGACTAGTTTCCTATGTAATACTACAGTGCAACGTGTTCTTGTGTCTCTGACTGTCAAACCACTCATGCCCCTTGACTGAGCTAACTTGCTCGTTGATATTTTTTGTCTCTCTTTATTCAGTTTCCTTTTAAAAAAAAGTCATAAAAAGGATCCTGGGAGTCTCCGTGACAAAGTGGTCAAGCCGCCTGACTCTTGCTTTGAAAGTTGTGGGTTCGATTCCGGGTTGCGTCCTTCGGTTCAAGAGTGAATTTTTCAGAGACTTCTGGGGGTCGCCGCTGGAGCTATGGAGTTTGTGCTTTGTGTGACGCTTTCCATGCTGCGGAAAGAGCTCCGAGCAGAGCAATGCTGCGGAAAGAGCTGCCATATGGGATAAAAACCCAGTGCAATGAAGTCGACCCTTTCGACTTTTATTTGTATTCAGTTTCCTTTCAGATAATTCAGGTTACCTGGTAGTCATCATTGGTGACTCACCTTTAGCAGTGTCAGCCAAAGCGTATATCTCATTTTTTTAATTGGGGTATCTTGTGTACATCACAAGATAATTAGCATTCCTTCATTCTAGATCATTCGTTTTTCACATTGTGAAATAAAATAGGTCAACCAGAGAGACGAATGAAGACGGATTGTATCTGCAGCAAAGAACCTCAATGGCTTGGAACGCTGAAGAAGAAGAAGAAATAAACAATGTTAAAATACCCAGGTCCCCTCTGCCGTGCGTCCACCTTGACGAGGTAGAGGGGCTTGAGCGTTCCAATGACCCCAAGAGCTATGCCGACGGTAGCACAGCTACTGGTAGGGTCACCCATGTCGGACAGGTCAAGGGAGAGGGACCAGATGAAGTGACGCACAAACCTGCTGCCTTGTAGGTAGACTGGGGACAGTCAAAGGCTAGGGAAAGCATCCCGAAAAATGCTTGTCGAAATCGGATGTACTGAGCCACAGGCTTGACAAAGAAGTGCAACGTAACTTTATCATTTCATGATGCCACAGATGAAAATTAATCGTTATGGTGCTAATCCCGTGAAGTCCCATCAGGCAGTGATAGTGCCAGGCCCCCTGCCTCGAGGGGGTCCACCCATGACTACTGGTGGTCACCTTCCCCTGTGCTGTGGAGTCAAGGCACAGAGGAGTAGGTTAAGAGCTATTGACCAAACACCCCGGACTCTCAACATACTACAATGGAATGCCGAAGGAATTTATAACAAGAAAGCCTCCCTAACACAGCGTCTTCATAAAGATAGAATAGATGTGGCATGCATTCAAGAGACACACCTCAATGCCAATCGCACATTTTCAGTCGACGGATATCAGGCCACACGTTTTGACCGCGAAGGACACAAAGGAGGAGTTGTAATACTTACACGAAATACAATACCTTGCAGCGAAGTATCTGTGATCTCTGACAACCAAACGGAAATTATAGGTGTTGATATAATGATAAAGGACATGAAAATAAGAATTTACAATCTGTATAGCCCGGCAGATAAGGATCTTACACTCTCAAACATGGAAATAACTAACACAAATTGCATTGTTGTCGGAGACTTTAATAGCCGCTCAGAAAGATGGGGATACCCAGATACTGACAAAAGAGGAGATGAAGTGGAGGACTGGGAAATAGACTCAAATCTCCATCTACTCAACAAAGCGGATGACACACCGAGCTTCTACTCCAGAAGATGGATTACCACTTCTACTCCAGACTTAGCTTTCTGCACAGGAGACATCCTCCACAAAATCGATCGCCATCTGCTTGACCAATTAGCAGGTAGTGACCACAGACCAATCAAGCTTGTAATAAATATGGAGTATGTTCCAAGGGAGCAAAAGCCTTTGCCTCGCTGGAATTACAAACGAGCAGATTGGGACAGATTTTCCATACTAACAGACAAATATTGTGAAAACATAAATACACGATATGGCAACATGAAGCAAATGGTGGAAAGTCTAAACAGAGCAATAATACAGGCGGCCACTGAGTCTATTCCAAGAGGAGCGAGGAAAAATTACAAACCATACTGGACTGAGGAACTACAAATTTTGGAGGACAAAGTTGAAGATGCTAGGAAGACCGCAGAGAGGGAACAAACAACTGAAGCGAACATCTCTCTCAAAGCCATCTCAGCAAAATATAAAAGAACAGTAAATCAAACAACAAGAGATTGTTGGAGGAAAAAAACAGAAAACCTGAATTTTGACAGGGATGGAAACAAACTATGGAAACTAGTGAAAGCCATGAACAATGAAGGACCTAGAAACAAACAAATAACAATTAAACAAGGAAATGCCTTGCTTACAGGAAAAAAGGCTGCAAATGCACTAATGGAACACTATGCCAGTGCAAACCACATTGATATTACAGCCGAACAGAAGAAAGCAATCAAAGATAAACAGATACATCATAGATATACAGAGACAGCAGCAGAATATATGATGGCAAATCTAACAATGGAAGAAATGGAACAGGCAATGAATACCCTAAAAAAGAAGACATCACCAGGAAAGGATGGAATCACAAATGAAATGCTAATAGGACTAGGCACTAAGGCAAAAAAAAAACTACTAGCAGTCCTAAATTACAGCTGGAAGAGGGGAATAGTCCCACAGGCATGGAAGGAAGCTATACTAATACCAGTCCCAAAGAAAGGAAAAGACCTGGAAGAACCAAATGGCTATATCAGTCTTCTTAGCTGTGTAGGAAAATTAATGGAACGCATTATCAATGGCAGGCTAACATGGCATCTGGAAGAAAACCAACTCTTAACACCTCACCAAGCAGGATTCAGAAAGTACAGATCCACTGAAGATCAAATAACCTATATAGCTCAGGAAATAGAGGATGCCTTCCAAGAGAAAAAGCACACACTAGCGGTCTGGATAGATTTAGAAAAAGCATTTGATAAAGTATGGAAGGAAGGACTGAAAGTAAAACTGCAAAAAATGCATGTTTGTGGGAAAATGTACAAATGGATCAGCCACTACCTTGAGAACAGAACTGCCAGGACAAAAGTACAAGGACAAACCAGCAAAATGATGCTGTTGGAGCAAGGTGTCCCCCAAGGAGGAGTTCTTTCACCAACATTATTCCTAGCATATATAAACGACATCACGGAAAATTTTCCAGCCAGAGTACACACATCATCCTTTGCAGATGACCTAGCCATATGGACATCTGAAGAATATATTAGTACAGCTAACAGCAGAATACAGCAAGCCCTATTAGCGCTAGAGGACTGGTCAAAATCATGGCTAGTGAAGATAAGTGAGGAGAAAACAACATGCACAGTATTCTCCCTCTCAACTAAAACTCAGCAACCTAAGCTGGTATTGAATGGAAAAATATTGCGCCATGAAGAAAATCCAAACTATCTAGGAGTCACCTTTGATCGTCGCCTGACATGGAAGACACAGGTTGAGAAAAATCGAACAAGAGCAAGGCAAAGAATGGCAATCATGAAAAAGCTTGCTGGTACAATGTGGGGAGCAGATGAGAAAGTTCTCAAGAAGTTATATACTGGACGGGTGAGGCCAGTACTGGAATATGGCATTGCAGCTTGGGCAACAGCAGCTAAGTCAAACTTTAACAAAATAAGCAGAGTCCAAAATCAAGGAATGCAAATCATAACTGGAAGCCTGAAGACAACGCCTATTAATGAACTAGAAAAGATCACTTGTTTACAACCAATGCAGGATAGAAGAGATAGCAGAGCCCAGCAACAAGCTGAAAAATTTAGAAGATTGACAGACCACCCTATGTATAAAAGGTTTAGTGGTTTTGGAAAGGGAAGACTGAAGCGTAGCAACTTTGTAGAAACTGCAAAACGAAAGATTAGGGCAGATCCCATACTTAACATATCAACAGTCAAACCCATTTACAATGCAGACAAGTTCCCAGCTTGGAGACAGCAGCTACTGCCTGAGATGATAGAAAACATTCCTGGTATTGAGAAAAAGAACACTCACCATGAAACCGAAAGAAGAGAAATAACCCTAAACTACATAAAAGAACATTACCCAAGCAGCAATTGGACCCATGCATATACAGATGGATCAGCCAAAAATTCAGTAGAGAATGGAGGAGGAGGAATTCTCCTAAATTTAAAAAATGGAGTGAAAAAAACACATTCAGTGGCAACTGGAAAGTTTTCAAGTAACTTCAAAGCGGAGGTAGAGGCTCTGAAAACTGCAGCAGAAATGCTCTTGATGGAGGAAAATAAAGAGACGCAAATAGCTATCTTTACAGATGCAAAGTCAGCTGTCTCAATACTGAAGAGCAATTACAGCACAGAAATAGCTGACCTAAGAGCAGCACTCCATGGTCTATGCCAGAAATCCAAAAAAGTTGTAATACAGTGGATACCATCACATTGCAGTATACCTGGAAATGAAGAGGCTGACAGACTGGCAAAAGAGGGCGGACGACTACCACAGCCTGACATAGACATAACCTATAACGAGGCAAAGAGGTTGATAAAAAGCACTTATAGAACCAAATGGGAATCAGAGCATCCAGGTCACCAGAAGGATGATGCATATTACAAACTCGACCGAAGAGAACAAGTAGCAATCTTCAGACTCCGCACAGGACATAACAGGCTGAAATACCACTTGTTCAATAAACTAAAGATAGGAGATACCGATGAATGCAATTGTGGAATTGGTAAAATGACAGCTAAACATTTGCTGCAGGAGTGCCCAATATATGCAGAACAGAGAAAGATATTTTGGCCCACACCTGCTTCATTTGAGGACAAGCTCTATGGAGATATAAACAAGCTCAAGTTGACTGCAGCTTACTTTAACTACATTCAGGTTGACATTTATAGGTGCATGAAGAAGTATTTAGACTGCCGCACTTCATACCACAGGTATGTCGGTTACAAAAGTGCCCCAGAGGCATGAAATGGAATATTGCTTGGATAGCAAATCCATTACGTGGAAAGTCCGAACCAAAAGCTCTCTGTGTGGGCTTCATAAAAGGTGGAAAAAGTGTCCCAGTGGCACGAAATGGAATATTGCTTGGATAGCAAATCCATTATGTGGAAAGTCCGAATCGAAAGCACACTGTGTGGGCTTCATAAAAGGTGGAAAAAGTGTCCTAGTGGCACGAAATGGAATATTGGTTGGATAGCAAATCCATTATGTGGAAAGTCCGAATCGAAAGCTCACTGTGTGGATGTCATCTGCAGACTGCATACTTCTGGTTTCCGGAAGAACAGCCTATGGTGAATGGAAGGCCCAATATACGGAAGTGAGGCTAAGCAGCCATGTGCAGGACGTGACGATTCCTTGGGTGAGCCCAGTACCAGAGCGCTGTGTGTTGGCTCTGCAAGTATGGAAGCCTCCTTGGATGGCGGGGAATGCCCATGGTCTGCCCCTGCCTTCCCTTGAGGGCTGACCAGGATGTCTTTGGCTGTTCTAAATGGGCCAGCTGGGATGGGGGATAACACCACAACAGTGAGAGCCAAACGTCCTAAGAAACCCCCGGGAAGGTTAACCCGGTCAACAAATGCCCGCAGAAGTAGGATGTGTCGGCCTAACGGCGCAAGAACGCAGCTCTGCTGTGGACAGGCACAACGCAATAACGTCCGGAAAAAAACTCCGGATGAACGAAGAAATACCCAGGTCATAATCAATTATTGAGAGGAATAGATGGTTGAACAATAGAACAACAAGTCTCTGTTCCATGTCCGCAAGCACCATAGTCTTCAGGGCTGCGAGGCCACATTTGTATTTAATAATGGCCAGCTCTACATGATACATAAATGACAGGCTACAATCAAATGTCAAACATAGAATTTTTAATTTATCACTTCTTTAAACTGCACGTACATTTAGAGATATGCTAGGCAGGTCTGCTTCCCAATGGCATTGTTCAACGAGCACCACAATACACAGGCCTTCCCAGGACTTACCACTAAATTGGTCTGTTTATACCTTCAGCCATCTTCTGCAGAGTCCCTTGCATAAATCTGTTTAGTCATGCCTATTTGAACAAATCCAGTACATTAAGACATCATCTGTGAACTTCAAGATTCATCCTTGTCATGTAGGCTGTATTCTGGCCAATGTCTAGATGTTGATCATCTTGATAACTCTGATGATAATTGTGAGTTCTGAGATAGGCCAGGATATATATATATATAATCAGTCTACAAATTGATGGGAAAAACTTTAGAATTGTAAAACATATATTGGGAACAACAAGCTGCCATAAAGATTGATAATGAAGTGGGTCAATATCAGCCTATTAAGAGAGGTATGAATAAAATTGGATGGAATTGTGGTAAAGCTGTGAAAATGTAAACAATATAAAATGACACAAAGTAGTGCAGCTTTACATAACAGAATTACGACACATACAGGACGTTGCGGCGATTAGCCTTCATCAGCAAACAAACACATTCACAAAACACAACATATAGTCAAGGAGATCTCCTATGACTACATCAAAATGTGACGACAGGACAAGAAGAATATAAAGATGAAAACATGAAAGCAATGAAGAGAAAATTAAAATTGGAAAAAATGTTCATACTTACCTCAGTATTCCGAGCTGTGTATAACACACTTGAAATTCAATAAATATAGTAGCAACATGATCAGTACTAGCAAACATCACATGCCTCACAAAAGAGAATCAGTTCCAGCCATCACATTAGAGGTGAGTTAATTAAATAGTTAATTAAATGTCTAACCAGATATAGCAGGCTAATTTTCAAGGTAATAATTCTGTACTGCCAGTGAAAGATGTTATAAGTATCTAAATGGCCTTGGCAGAGATAATGTTCCACACCCCAGCTCTACACCTTACGATATTTGTGGGAGTGTGATGGAGCATCTATTCTGGTTTTGTCTGGAATGCTATGATGTTGATTCTTGGAAACCAACATGTCCACCTCAAGAACATGAAATTCACTGAAAAAATGTAGTGTCTTGTTTATATAGTGAATAGTGATAAGAAGTAGATTGTTCAAGTCAGTGTATGAGATTTTGTCCTTTATGTTTCAAATACTTATGTGTTTTAGGACTGAAGAAGAGAACTGCACTCTAAGAAGACAAATGGATTTAGTGAGAAATAAAATCGAGACACAGGTAACATTCTGAATTTATATTTAGATGTCCAAATTTTATATTCTAAGCTAAAATTTACTTTAGGTATTTTGTTTTGTTATGATGCAGTGTAGAAAAGACAGAAAGAAACTTGAATTGCCAAATTACCTCTTATCACCAAGGAAAATCTCTAGAATTGGCACCTGGAATGTTAGAACTATATGTGAATTGGAACAGACAGCACTAGTGGTGCAGAAAATGACATATAAAATTTGCATTTCGGGATTATGTGAAACAAGATGGAATGACGCAGGCAAAGTGTTGCTAAACACTTGTAAAACATTGTTGTTCTCAGGCCATACATAGGGAAATGCCCCTCACACTGAAGGAGTGGTCCTGATGCTGTCTAAAGACAGATAAAGCACTAATAGAGCGGGAAGCAGTGAGTTTTAAAATAATAACAGCAACGTCTTTTTTTTTTTTTTTTTACGCTAACATGAATCATGAGAATGAATCATTTAATGATGAACAGTATATGAAAATTCAAAGTACTGTTGGCAAGAAGTGGCTGAAAATTGACAAGTAGAAATGATTTAGTGTGAATGTGTTTCATGTGCTAACTCTTGTTATTTGTACATATATTTATTTAGAATGTTTAGATATTATAAGCGTTAATGAAAGTAACTTTAGTAATAATGAAAGTTTTGAAATAGAAAATATTGTAACTGTTAAATAGATATTTGTTCTGGTAGATTATATCAATGAGCACAAGGTAAAAATCCTAATTGAGTAAAAATAATTTATGACCAGTGACAAGCAGAGTAATATTAACAACCAAAAACATAAGAGATATTTTGTGTTTAATGGCAGTTCTTGAAATTATAACTGTCAAATAAAAAGTTAAATGATGGAGATATAGAATAAAATACAAAACCTAGAACACAAAAAATAGATATATTAACTAATTAATTATACTAATTAAGTTCACTATCGAATCAAGGTGGTAGCAAGACACTGCCGATTTCCAATAAGTTCGATCTCATTATTTGATGGATTTTTGCTGTAACTATGTGGTCATCCACTTGTTATGATTATAATATAGGCACCATTACAGCATATTAATAATAATAGTACAGTGTTTTAGTAATTTATACTTTCTGTGTATCATATCCTATGTGATATAATTAATATTAATACAAAGTTTTAAGACGCATCTTTGGACCCATTAGGGATACACAAAGTGGAGAGTGGAAAAGAAGAAGTAACAAAGACATTTATGATCTGTTTAAGTCCCCGCTAATCACTGGTATCATGAAGGCTAATAGACTACAATGGCTGGGGCATATAGAAAGAATGGAAGATAATAGGGAAACAAAACTCGCTTACACTCAGGAAATAAATGACCGTAGACCCCAAGGTAGACCAAGAAGACGGTGGAGAGACAATATATATACAGACCTACAAGCACTTGGAATCAACGACTGGCAAGAGAAGGTCAACCAGAGAGACGAATGAAGACGGATTGTATCTGCAGCAAAGAACCTCAATGGCTCGGAACGCTGATGAAGAAGAAGAATAACCATCAGGATAAAATTCAAATAAGAATCAATTATCACCTCTTTCATTTGTTAAATGTAAACTTTATGAAATGATATTGGAAACAAATTGTAACTTCAAGAAATAAATCAATACTAAAGGCATTAAAGTAAAATATAGCTTACCTTATTTGGGGGGCTGAGTGGTCTCGAGGTATGGTATCCGCCTCAAGTGCTGGAGGTCCCGGGTTCAGGCCCCGGTGAGGCCCCGGTGAGGACCAGGATTTATTTAAAAAATCCACCTGGACTTCCAGTAATAAAATTTCCCCTGGTCTCTGGGTAGTGAGATCGGACGCCCGTGTGTATTGTTGCGCACATAAAAAATCCCTTGGCAGTTGGAAATCGAAAAAGAGTAGCCTAACAGCGCTGCCCGGGCAAAATGTAGAGCTAAAAATCTACCCAAGTATTTCAGGATCCTCGCTGATGCAACAGAGTTCGTGCATTGAGCTGAGTTTCTCCAGACTCAGGTTTGAGTTAGGAGGAAAACGGAGCACTAATGGGTTAAACCGTGTGCCGTGATGTTGATCCAACGACTAAACTAAACTAACTAAATAGCTTACCGGTAAAAATATCCATGTTTTCCTTTTCACCTACTCTATATTTTGACTTCATTTAACATAAAGAATGATCATTTTAATTCATATAACTACTGTAATTTGGTACTTGCAGTCATGGAATTTTTTCAAACACATGAAAGTTTTGTAAGTTTGTTACTTCTTGAATGGTGTTGTCTGCATCTTAACAACTCTTTAAAACTTTCTTAACTGCCAAAGCAAAATCTTCTTTTAAGATCATCGATCAAGGCTTCCTGCTTCATTCATTTTTTTGGGTCATAGGTTTTATCCTACAAACACATAGAATCCCAGTCACCACAGATCTGTGACATATAATCAAAACTATTTAATCAAAGTTATTAGCTAGGTTAGGCAATTTTATTCAGACTTAAATGATATTTTTATCATGTATATGTTTTTATAAGAAACAAACAGCACAAAGTCATGAACCCAAAACTGACAATTGATCTTTTAAGAAACATGAACTTAGAGTTCTGAGTGCAAACATAGAAGATGTAGAACACAAAGTATTTTTAAAACAGTATACAGTGTTGTGCCAATCCATTTACTTGTAATTTTAAATAATTTCATATAACTTACTAATTATAGGCACAATATTTTAATTATAAATTGTATATAGCCAAATTGTATGTGCTTGATAAATAACCACAATAGAAAAATTTTTCAATATGAATTTTAACAACACTCGGTTGTGTAAAATACCTGTTAGTTTTGTCCTTTTTAATGTGTTAAATGCTTGAATTATAATTTATCTTTTTTGTTTCTTTTCCTGTAGTAATTATTGTGTACAATACTTTGCTTGCTTTATACCCCACAGAGCCATCTAGCAGAGGATGATCTAAACAAGTGAGTATGGTTATCATTTGATTTTACTGAAAATGTTGGAAGATTTAGCAGTTTATTTGTTTCTTTTACATGAACATACAAATAATATTTATTATTGTAGCTGAAATTATGTTGAGGAATATAAGACAACAAATATTTCAGACTGAAGTCTATACAAACATTAAACATTGTTAGTGATTTCATGGCATGTTAAAGTTGCATATTATAACACATTTAGCTAAATTGTACATTTAGAAAACACGGATTATATTCATGTTACTCTACAACTCCTATTTTTTAATTTTTATGAAAATTCTTTTAGCTTGCTTATCTGGTGCAACAACTCTCAACACCCACATTTCTTTGTCCACATTTCTATCTAAATAGGTGTATGCTTCAACCTCTTGAAGTGAGGTTTCACCAGAAAATAAAAATAAGAATACAAAAGACAAAGATGAGCTTCTTAGAACTAGGAATTTTGTGGAAGTCAGAAGAATCTAAAACTAGAACCAAACTTTGAATATTTAACTGCAACATTAAATTAGTTCTACTGTAAGGATCAGAAACGTGGAGAATGACTAAAACAATTACTAATAATTGTTTTTAAAAAAATCATTAATTGGTGCTTGTGCAGAATAGAAGAACTCATGGAATGACAGAATCACCAGTGTAGAAAATAAACACCAATGAGTCAAAAAGTGATGAAAAGACTCTGATGCTGAATAGAACAAACATTTTAGAATTGTATAACTAGAAAGTTCTTTGTCTGGAACTCACAGTGTAAACCAAATTAGAGGGAGACCTAGAAACCCACGGAGAAGAGAAATGGAGACAGAGATGAATAATATAGGGAGGAGTGTCTATAATTTTTTCTACAATAGGAGATAAAGGGCAGCAGAAGATGGGGACAAATGTGATGTGTATATAATAGGTCTTCTTCTTATAGTGCATGTGTGTGGTGTTGGTGATCATGTATGTTCTTAGGCTTGTGTCTCTTATGCTGCCAATCATTTCTGATGTGTTCCTCCATGCCATGATGTCCAACATCTTCTCTCTTGGTTACCCCCTGTTTCTCCTCCCCTCCAACTTTTCTATCATGACAACATACTCCAGCTTTCCTCATATTATGACATGTGCAAAGAATTTGGACTTGTGGACTGACTTCTTCTGATGGGAGTAACCAGTCCTCTTTGTGAGTGAACTTTTTTAAAGATGTCTTCATTGGTCTTTCTCTCCATCTATGGTGTTCTCATCATCTTCTAAAAAACAACATCTCCACAGTTTCCACATAATTCCTCACTTGTTTGCTAATTGTCCATGCTTTGCTCAATATAGCTCTTAAGAATTCTTATCTTCATCTTGATTGGCAAAGATAAACTGTAGCAAATATTTCTTAAAAGTATATATATATATATATATATATATATATATATATATATATATATATATATATATATATATATATATATATATATATATATATATATGTATATATTACATAAGGTAATCAGGTCATTCAATTGCAGATTATTGTGGTAAAAGTATGAAATTTAAACCTTCACATATAGCAGGTCAAGCATAATGGAGACCAACCTTTCCTTCCTAGAAAAATCAGGAGTCTCCGTAGCAAAGTGGTCAAGCCATTTGACTCGGGCTCAGAAGGTTGTGGGTTCGATTCCGGGCCGCATCTTTCGGTTCACGAGTGAAATTTTTCAGAGACTCCTGTGGGTCGTCGCTAGAGCTACGTAGTTCGTGCTTTGTGCGACGCTTTCCGCGCTGCGGAAAGAGGCCGTGCCATATGGGATAAAACCCGGTGCAATGAAGTCGACCATGTCGATTTTTAAGCCTTTTTTAAGATGAACTGCAACATTTGAAATACAAGAATGTGTAGCAGGGCAGACAAATTTTCCTATCAGAAATGAGTAAAAGTTTTGGTGAAGATAGTGATATGCTTGGAATGTTTGCTGTCAGCGAAGTTAATGGCTGTCAGATTACAGTAAGCAATTGCCATTTCTCAGGGTGAAGAGACTGGAAACTCAGTTGAGTAATGCACAACAGGAACTTGAGAAGATGGAAAAACAACAAATTGTAAGTATGTATTATGTTTATGCATATGTAAATACAATGCTGCACCAGTGTGTGACCAGTACCCACAAGGGAAATAAAGAATAGCAACACTAAAAACTACCAAGCATGCACAAAGTAGGGACCCTTATGCCTTAAGGTACATTGATCATGCATTGGTAGATTCATATTTTTATAGACCAATCAGAACTGCAGGAGTGATGTGGTTAGTAACACGCCATTTATCTTTACTTCATGACACATTTCCTTGCCCCATTTTAGGCTGGGGTGACCTCAGAGCTAAAGAACAAACACATATGAATAGTTACTAAGAAAGCACTCTCCAACACAGTCTTCCTACCAAGTCTATGCTACCAATGCCAAACCTGGGCAATGTTTTTAGAAGACAGCACATCAGATGGTTTGGCCATGTAACTAGGTTACCAACTAACAATATACCACAAAAAGCAATGATGTACAGACCAATTGAAAGCAGAAGAAGAGGCTGACCACATAAAAGATGGACAGATGGAATAGCAAAGTCCATGGGAATCTTGATACATGAAGCCCTTAAGTGGGGGGTTTCCAGCTGTTTATACTTCACCTCTACACTGCAAGATACAAGAGGAACGAGATGAGATGAGATGATGAGAGATGACCTTGGAGCCCAGATCAATTATTCAAATCCACCCCATTGTGAATTTAAACTCACGATCACAAGGCTGGCAGGCTACTGTCTAGCTACTGTGCTACCGCAGATCCCACCATGCATGTAACAAGAAACAATTAAGGTGGGTTGGTATAGGGCTGGCTTCCCCATCTTGTACATAATTTTAGCTGCAAAATTCCACCAACTATGAAGGGTTGGCATGATTTATTTGAGCGCCTTTGCTCCATTGGAGAATATAAGGCAGCAGCAGAAGAAAAAGAAAAGGGAGAAGGAAGAGGATGATGATTATGTTGGACTATGCATTTACAATGATAACCGTGAACATAGAGGAACTCCAAGAATTGTCCTATTCTCGTCTTCAGACTGAGATAAAATATGAAATATTCTAGAAATATTGCTGTATTAACCGATTTCATTTGACTGCACTGACCAGCATCGTCTTTACACATGCATTTTAACAGTCGCAGAGTTTATGTGAACATTTAGCCTATGCACACATTGTTTGTATAAATATTATTGCATTCTCTTATTTAAAAAATTATCCTTACTCCACTTTGTACCATTGCTGGTGTAAGCGAGAAGGGCTTCTTAGTGGTTTTCTTTAGTCCTTCACTTCAGACCATTTGCCTAAACTATTCTCATGCACATAGTGTTTAGACTGAAAAAATCCTGCTCTGTCTTTGGATTAGTGTTGGCTTAATCGTTAGGAGATTACATTGTCATCAGTGCAGTCAAATGAGGATGTGATAACTGTGCTCATCATCCGCTAAGTGAGGGAAAGACTTGCCACCTATTCAAGTCTACAAAATGTGATGGTTCTAACGCTTCATAGATCCATAACCCAGCTTCTTGCTGCGGACTTTTTAAACAAATAATTGAAATTATAATCCAGGTCGCATAATTATCAGTCTGGTATTATAACCCCCCCCCCCCCCCTTTTCCCCTTTTCAATTTACATTAATCTGTTTTCAGTATTGACATTATAGCTTCTAGTTTGATTCATGCTGTTTCATCAGTATGAATCCACTGAGTGGCACCTTGCAGTCTTGACAGGCCAAAGTATGTGAGTTGGAATGTGGCCAATATTCCATCACAATGCCTGGGCAGAGCTTCAGAGAAACATGTGGGGCCCGAACGACATGTTCCCTCTCTCGGCCTAATCTTGTGTTTTCCAGAGGAATGGGTAACCAATACGTCTGGCACAAGGTAGGCTGCAGATGGCGAGTGATAGCCAGACCCTGGAACCCAAAGGACCCGTCTTAGAGGGATGAATCTAATGAATCCACTACTTATTCATTTATTCAGTAGCATGTCCTTTGCAGAACCTCGCTCCCATAACAACCTTCCATAAAACCTCTCGATCACAAGCAAGATGTCCCACGTCCGATACACCCATCTGGAGATCATCCGCCACATCCTGCACCCATCTTCTCTTTGGCCTTCCTCTTCCCAGGCATATATCCCTCCATTATTGTTCTCTCCAAACTTTCATGACGTTTCAAGTGACCAAAATATTTCAATTTCTTTGAAATAGCCAACTTTCTTCAGTATTCAGCTCTTGAAGTATGGATGTATTTGTTCTTGTCTTTACCCAAGATGTTCTTAGAACCCGTCTATAACATTTATATTCAAAGGCATTTATGTGCTGTTCAGCTTGTTTAGTAAGTGTTCAGGTCTTACAGGCGTATGTTGCAATGGGAAAGATGCATGCTCTTAAAAAATCCTGGTCAGGTCTTTGGATTAGCTTTGGCTATCGTTAGCAGATTACACTGATAATGTTATTTTCATATACATTTGTAAATTTTTAAAATGTATATGGAAAGCTTAGACAACTGGACAACAAACAATAGTAATGTGAGCAACAACTTCATCAAAATGCCACATGACAGAGAGGATTCTAGAGTCAGTATCACTGAAGTCTGCTCCAGACAAGGCAGCCGAGGAGAAATCATTAAGCAATGATTATTTCTTAACAAATGTGAATGTGATCATCTGTGAGAGTGATCCTGTAGGATCTACTTTTAGATTAAGCTTTTGCTGTTAAACTTATCAAAGAAAAATAAGTTGTTTTCATGTATATCTGCACCTGAAATTCCTTTGCGGTAATGTAGGTTTTGTGTGTGTGTGTGTGTGTGTGTGATCTTTTGTTAGGACACAGCAAAGCCTGTAACTGCAATCCTTTGATATTGTAGACTTGTTTATGTAATCCTTTATTAAAGTGGCATTATAGATTTGTGTGTCTGAAGATCATTTATTAGTGGGACATAGTCTTGCATGTGAGGATCATTTGTTAGTGTGACATAGTCTTGCATGTGAGGATCATTTATTAGTGTGACATAGTCTTGCATGTGAGGATCATTTGTTAGTGTGACATAGTCTTGCATGTGAGGATCATTTGTTAGTGTGACATAGTCTTGCATGTGAGGATCATTTATTAGAGTGACATAGTCTTGCATGTGAGGATCATTTATTAGTGTGACATAGTCTTGCATGTGAGGATCATTTATTAGTGTGACATAGTCTTGCATGTGAGGATCATTTGTTAGTGTAATATAGTCTTGCATGTGAGGATCATTTGTTAGTGTGACATAGTCTTGCATGTGAGGATCATTTATTAGTGTGACATGGTCTTGCATATGAGGATTATTTATTAGTGTGATATAGTCTTGCATGTGAGGATCGTTTGTTAATGGGACATAGTCTTGCATGTGAGGATCATTTGTTAGTGGGACATAGTCTTGCATGTGAGGATCATTTGTTAGTGTAATATAGTCTTGCAAGTGAGGATCATTTGTTAGTGGGACATAAGCTTGCTTCTTAGGACGGGGAGTAAGGGTTGTTACAGGTCTCATCTAAATAATGAGAAATGCCTGCAACCAACTCAACTGTAACTTCACAAGTGGTCCAATTTTTGAATCTGGTGCTCTCTTTTACCACTAACTTGGCTCTAGCCAACAGTGTGTATCTGGCTATCAAATCAAACTGCCAGAGTCTGTTAGGGTAAAACTCTTGACTATTGGTGAGGTAACTTCAGAAACCTCTGGAAGAGAAAGTTCCCCCATCAGATGTGGTTGATGCTAGCTGGCTGGTTGGCATGTGGAGCAGTGCCAAGTGGAAGGGCTCCCTGTGGGACATCAATTGATTTTGGATGGCGATTTCATGTGTCTTGAGTCTGAGGGTGTTTTGTTAGTGTGCCATTGTAGACTTGGATCTGAAAATTGTTTGTTAGTGTGAAACTGTAGACTTATTTCCGTGTGACACTGAATACTTAGACAATCCTTTGTGTATTATATTCCTTTGTTACTGTGGTAACATAGGCTTGCATCTGAAGATCTATTATTAGTTTAGCACGTGGGAATTATTCTTATGTTCTTTTGTTAATATGATGGGGAAACATAAAGTTTGGTAGGCCATCTATGCTTTGTATTTTCCCTTTACACCATGCTTACTCATAGCTTTACCTCAGTTAGCCCCATTTTCTTTGTTAATATGACACTATAGACTTGACTCTGAGATTCTTTGTTGGTGTGGCACTGGAATGAGTAGTTGAAGATCTTTTATTAGTGGCAAACCAGACCTGCATCTAGTGTTCCTTTGTTAGCCTCAGGCACTTTTACTTTGAAGCATAAACAAATTAAAATATAAATATACACTCTATTATTACTAAACAATAGTTAGGCTAATATACGATAGGGTTTTATCTCTGTTGTGACGTGTGAAACAGATATTGATATGTTACATGTAAATCAAATATTTATGATGCATAACTGGTCTCACTTTCTCATTTATTCAGAACTTAATCCAAGAAGTTACCATAGAAATTGATGCCTTGGTTGAGGCAGCATCAATTGGAGCCAGCAGTCATTGCCAGGTAAACCAGTTTGGACAATGTAAACTTATCTTTTTATTGTCATTAAGATGTATCAAAGTCTTCTGCAAAATATGAATTTGCTTGTCATTAACTTGATTATAACAGCTCTTGTTATTTCATAGTCTTTGATCCAGAATATTCTCTGTTTGAGACATTGGTGCCTCTAACAGCTTTTTTCCCCCAAATCTATGGACCACTTCTCAGAATAATAATCATCATCATGTACCATGCTGAGCAGTTCAGGTATTTATGTTCCTCTGCAAACATCTGTCCTCTGTTTTCTAAATATGTTTGACCGCAGACCGCAGAGTGTCTTCCATGCTACTCTATCAAATTATCCAGCATTTCCTCCCCCTGTCAGCCTCGGTCTCCAACGCCCTTGATCTTCTTGACAGTCACAACCTTTTCTTGACTCTCTCATCTCATAACATTTTAAAACATGACAGGTGTCTTGTGAGTTATTAAATCTCTTCGTGAATTGACATTTGTCATCCTGGAAGGCCATAGGATTCTTAGCATTCTATGATGATACCACATCTCTGTAACCTCCAGTATCTTTCTATTTTGTTTTACCCAGTATCCATTAGTCACAGACTTTCTGCAGTAGAAGCCACATATAAGATCCTGAAACATGTTTTCTGACTTTCATGGACAGATATCTCAGAATAATGCATTGTTAACATCATACAATAAAAATGCATACTAATTGTATTGAAATCCAGTTAACAATTATTATTTTTATACATTGTACTTAACAGTGTTGAATGAAATAAACATTTCACATAGAAATAGAGGATAATAAAAAAGTATTTTTATCCTATCCAGCCTTATAGACCACCTGAAAACTCATCATAGCACAGTTTAGTCTAGACTTTGTGATGTTTCAATGACAGATTAAAGGGAATATTCATACTGCCCACAGGACAACTCTGGACTATCATATGCATGATAAAGTGCTTTGCTTTGTATCAAAGAGATAAGCCATTGCTATTAGAAACCAGAAGAGTTTTTACTTTTTATTGTTACATGAACACTTTGTATTATTTGAAAGTTATTTATTATTACTTGTACTTTATTTATTATTACTTGTACTTTATTTATTATTACTTGTGGGTAACTGCTATGGGTATGTGAATTGCTAGAACCATCACATTATTTTTACCAAAGTGCATGGAGAAATAGATGGCCAGTCTTTCCAAATACCATTTGTAAGCATCGATCCCTCATCCGGCTACCCTCATGCCATTGTCAGCATAAAATCCTAGCCATTACACTAACATGTCTGCTATTTATTATTATTTTTTTTTTTTAAAGCATATTCTTTACAGGACTTAGCTGTCAACACCAGCATCTTTCAGCTGTATGTTGATTTCTTGGCAAGATTACGCTTAGTAGTTTGCCATTGCTTTCTGAGCGGCCGGCTCAGATACCCCGTAAGTTACCGATGCGATTCGAACCACTGCTGATTTGAACCGTCATCACGTCACCGACGAGAGTATACGAGATTACGGAAAAAAGTCATAACCTCTAAGCCACGAAGCCGGCTATTTATTATTACTTCTTCTTATAGTCCATGATGTGTGGCATTGGTGATCATATCTGTCCACAGCCTGCTGTCTCTTGTGCTGACAGTCATTTCTGATACTGATGTTCCTCAATGCCATGATCTCAGACAGTCCAGCATCTTCTCTCATGGTCTCTCCCTGTTGCTCCTCCTCTCCAACGTTCCCATTGTGACAACATGCTCCAGATTTTCCCTTCTTGTGTTATCCCCAAGGAATGTGGACTGTCTTCTTCTGATGCAAGTAACCAGTTGTTTTTGTGAATTAATTTCTTTCAAAATATATTAATTGCTCTTTCTATCCATACATTGTGTTTTCATAATTCTTCTATAAAACCACAAAAATTTACTACTACATATTCATCCAATAATATATGAGTATATAACATATCTGACCATATGAGTAATATGTTGCTGTTGAGCCTCTTTAATTGATGCTAATTATGCTTAACACTGGCTGCAGCAAAACAAAAACAATTCACAATAAGGGTCTTGTAACAGAACAAAACAAATGTAGATAGATTGTGACTGCAGCAGGATATGGTAATATAAAAATGAAACAAATAGGTGTGTACAGATCCTGCAGAGAAACAAGAAGCACACACAGATGTACATACCTTACCATGACCTGAGGCCAGGCAAATAGAAATCACAGTGAGAATAATAATAAATAATAATAATAATAATAATAATAGCAATAATAATAAAATAACATTAAGAAAATAAAAAAGGTAAATCCAACGTTTCAGTTATCATCATTTGTCTACTGAATGACAAAAAACAATTAATTTATAAAGGTAATAACCCTATGCTGGTCTCCGTGGCAAAGGGCTCACGGGCGCTATTCGTAAACCCGCTTACCCGCATTTGAAACACAGCGGTGACCGATTTGGCAGCAGACCGCATTGCGCTGGGTTTAAACGAGTTGGTGTGGGAGTCGGTTATTCAGAAAACAATGGCAAACTACTGAACGTAAACTTTCCAAGACATCAACAATAGCTGTAAAATGCTGGTGTTGACAGCGATGTCTTGTAAAAGGGATATGAAAATTTAAAAAAATAACCCTATACATCAAATGAACAATGCAAATTAGATTGTACAGAAATGAACTTTGCTTTCAATTCACTTCATACATACATGATCTGTGAATAAACATTTATCCTTTTTCAAACTGTCTGGCATGGGGAGAAAAGCAATGTAATTGAGTAGACTCCAAGAACATGTGAGAAGAAATGCAAACACTTTAGGACTAAGGATAGGAGAATCTTGCCTCCTAAAACACATTTCTCACTCTATTGCATCCATATGTTTTACGTAATGAGCCAGAAAATTAGTTTAAAGTGGAAAAAATAGAAGTTGCTGTATCATGTCTATGGTATTTAGTTTGACCGGAGATCAGTGATCTCTGTGTGTTTCCAAATTCTACCTCCTAGCCTTGAATGAAGATTTGTCTACTCTTTCTACAGCCAATAAATGGACTGAAAAATCTGGCTGTGATGGGAGCTGCTATTCCAACATATCTACTGACAGAAATAAAAGTGAGAAGTTACACAGTGTGCTCTTCCTGTTTCTTTCCCACTGTGGTTTTCTTCTGTAACTGTATTATTATGTTGTACATTCTGGTTTCTTTTGTTTTTATTGTTGTTTCTTGTGCATGTTTACACTTACCTCTTCAGTTTTTATTTTAAAACTCTGTGCTTATGTTAATGATTCTTTTATATTTAAACTGCTGAGTTTTGTTGTTGTTGTTGTTGCAAATATCTTCATTATATTTCAGTATTTATGAAACACTAGCTGACACGGCCCGGCTTCGCCCAGACTCTGGTGGGGAGCATCTCATTTAATTCATATAAGTAGTCATATAAGCTCCCGTTCCCGACTGTCTGTCTGTCTGTCTGTCTATCTATCTGTCTGTCTGTCTGTCTGTCTGTCTGACCCGGCCCAGCCCATGGTGGAGAGCATCTCATTTAAATCATATAAGTAGTCATATAAGATCCCGTTCCCGACTATCTGTATGTCTGTCTGTCTTGGGTAAATGGAGGAGGGAGGAGGAAGAGGGAGGTGGAGGAGGGAGGAGGAGGGAGGAGGAGACAGGAGGAATAGGAGGGAGGAGGAGGGATTAGGAAGAGGAGGGAGGAGTAGGGTGGAGGAGGAGGGGGAGGAGGAGGGAGGAGGAAGAGGGAGAAGGAGGGAGGAGGAGATCGCAGGAGGAGGAGGAGAGGGAGGAGGAGGAGGGAGAGGGAGGAGGAGAGAGTAGGCGGAGGGAGGAGGCGGAGGGAGCAGGAAGAGGGAGGAAGAGGGAGGAGGAGGAGGGAGGAGAAGGAGGAGGGAGGAGTAGAGAGTGGGAGGAGGGAGGAGGCGGAGGGAGGAAGAGGGAGGAGGAAGAGGGAGAAGGAGGAGGGAGGAGAAGGAGGGAAGAGGATGAGAGGGAGGAGGAGGAAGAGGGAGGAGGAGGAATGTGAAGGGAGGAGGAGGGAGGAGGTAGAGGGAGGAGGAGGAGGAGGGAGGAGGATAGAGGAGGAGGAGGGATGAGGAGGAAGAGGGAGGAAGAGGAATGTGAAGGGAGGAGGAGGGAGGAGGTAGAGAGAGGAGGAGGAGGGAGGAGGAGAATGGAGGAGGAGGGATGAGGAGGAGAGGGGGGAGGAGGAGGGAGGAAGAAGGAGGAGGGAGGAAGACGGATGAGGGGGAGGAGGGAGGGGTAGGAGGGGGAGGAGGAGAAGGGAGGAGGAGGGAGCAGGAGGAAGGAGGAGGAGGAGGAAGAGGGAGGAGGAGGGAGGAGGAAGAGAGAGGAGGGAGGAGGAAGAGAGAGGAGGGAGGAGGAGGGAGGAAGAGATAGGCGGAGAGAGGAGGAGGAGGGAGGAGGAGTAGGGATGAATAGGAGGGAGGAGAAGGGAGGAGGAGGGATTAAGAGAAAGAGGGGGGAAAGGGGAGAAGGAGGAGGGAGGAGGAGGAGGAAGAGGGATGAGGAGGGAGGAGGGAGGATGAGGAGGAGGGAGGATGGTGAAGGAGGAGGAGGAGGAGGGAGGAGGGTGAAGGAGGAGGAGGAGGGGGAGGAGGGAGGGGGAGGAGGAGGGAGAAGGAGGAGGAGGGATTAGGAAGAGGAGGGAGGAGGAGAACGTAGGTGGGGGAGGATGAGGAGGGAGAGGGAGGAGGAGGTAGGAGGAGGAGAGAGGAGGAGGGAGGAGGTGGAGGGAGAAGGAGGAGGGAGGAAGAGGTAGAAGGAGGAGGGAGAAGGAGGGAGGAGGAGACAGGAGGAATAGGAGGGAGGAGGAGGGATTAGGAAGAGGAGGGAGGAGTAGGGTGGAGGAGGAGGGGGAGGAGGAAGGAGGAGGAAGAGGGAGAAGGAGGGAGGAGGAGAGAGGAGGAGGAGGAGGAGGAGGAGAAGGGAGAGGGAGGAGGAGGGAGGAGGAGGAGAGAGTAGGCGGAGGGAGGAGGCGGAGGGAGCAGGAAGAGGGAGGAAGAGGGAGAAGGAGGGAGGAGAAGGAGGAGGGAGGAGTAAGGAGGAGTAGAGAGTGGGAGGAGGGAGGAGGCGGAGGGAGGAAGAGGGAGGAGGAAGAGAGAGAAGGGAGGAGGAGGGAGGAGGTAGTAGGATGATTGATTGCCATCCCACCAGGTTAATATGTTATCGCAGACCTCAGAGAGAAGTGTCTATGTAGAAGACCATTTCCTGGACGTACGTATTTTGGGAGGGGGAGGAGGGAGGAGGGAGGAGGAGGAAGAAGAAAAAAAAACTACGACAGTTGGCATCTCTGGAATGAAAGGAAGGCGTGTAGAAAATTTCATCTCAATCGGATGGGCCGTTCGCGAGCGTATAAAGGACATACATACATACAGACATACATACAGACGCACATCCTAATTTATATATAAGATTAAATGATTAAGAAATATATTATTTTATATTTTTCTTTACATATTGCAATGTGGAATTTTTCAGTGTGATTTTTGTATCATCCTTTTAATGTCCAATTTATTGCTTTTGTTACGAGTGTTTTAATTTTTAAAGTAAACTTTCTCAATTGTAGTTTTGGTTTTAATTGTTGCTAACACATCTTGTGACACTAAATATATTTTTTAAAATGTATGCTGGTTATCTGCATGACCTATATCAGTGGAAGGAAAGAGGAAACCACCATATTAATTTTTAATATATATTTGTAAGAAATCACAAAGCTAAATTAATAGTGGAGTGACATGTTCAAAAAACGTCATGCCAATTTAGGTAAATGTAATTGTTACATGAATAAATGCTGTTGAATTTTAGCCAAATGAACTTATGGAAACAAAATAACTTTGACAACATAACAAGATAGCCCTTACGGAATCCACATGGGAGAAGACACATATGGCAATCATGAGCACATGTAGATAACTAGAAGTAGACAGGTATTATTTAGAAAAACAGCAGTAACTTAAAAACAGTATTTGCAAGCAGGTCGCCTTGCATTGACATTTATACAATGGTATGAGTTCCAGTTATTCATAAAGCAATGGCAAACTACTGAATGTAAACTTGCTATGAAATCACAAATAGCCAACAATTGCTTGAATTGCTGTGACATCCTGTTAAGGATATGCAACTAACTTTTATTTGTGTAAATATCTGTGTATGTGTATGAGAGAGAGTGAGAGAGAGAGTGCACATGTATGCTTCATCTGTTCATTTGTTCCTTTACAAAGAATCATGATTACATTTTTAAATATATAGAACAAAATCAAGTGGCTAAGGTCAGAGTTCATAGAGAGACTGGCTCATGAGCGTCGCTTACGACAAGAATTCAGAACTGCTTTATCGTCCTCTGATGCTGATCGACAGTTTTTAATTGCTGAACTTGCTCGTCGAGATGATGAACTCGATGGATTGGTTCAAGAGAAGCAAGGTATATCAGTTAATTTCTTATGAATTTCTTATTTACTTAAATTATCTTCTTTAACAAATGTAACAGTTTACAAAGTCTGTATGAAAGCTTTTTGTTTAAAGATATGATAGACAGTTGACCAGATACAAGTATATAATAAGTTTTTAACCATGAAGAATATTATATTTAACATGCAGATGTTTTATAATTTAGGCTGACCAGACTTTTAGGTAACCGGCCACATTGTTCCTATAGCAAATTTTAATTACATAACATAGAGTTGTAGTCTGTAATCACCTTTTTGTGCCAATAAATTCTTATACATTAAAAAGTCGCTTAAAAGTCGACAGGGTCGATTCATTGCACCATGTTTTTATCCCATATTTCTCTCAGTCTCTTTCTGCAGCGAACTGCCAAAAATGTCGCACACAGCACAAACTCTGTAGCTCCAACAACGACCCCGAAGAGTCTCAGGAAAAAATGCACTCGTGAACCGAAGGATGCAGCCCAGAATCGAACCCACAACCTTCGGGGCCCGAGTCAGACTGCTTGACCACTTCGCCAAGGAGATCCATTAAACTTCCTGGCTGATCACACACACTCAAAATAACAGAACACCACTTCTCATTGATACATGTCACTGAGGAGGAGCCATCTTTATGCTTCTGTAGTGATGCCTTAACGTTCATCTGCACCTTGATCGCACTTGCTGAACACTCCTAACATCCTTAGCAACAATAATTACATGACAATCTGGACTTTCTGTTGCAAATTTACAGTTTTAATTTGAAGCTCCCTCATAGAAGTAACTAATAAACCAACCAACCAACTTTATTTCCAAAGGGCTTAGAATTGAGCATGCAGGCCCATCTAACATTCTGCCCTTCTTATCTCTCTCCTTTCAAAGAAGACTTATTTGCTCATGATTGTCCCACAGTGAATGTCAATTCTGTCAAATGTAAACATTAGAATGTAACATAGGATTAGAGAATAGTGAAACGTGCAGTTTTATAATTCCCCGACATACTGAGTTGAGGGTTTGAAATGTAAGCCACGAGAAGTTTGGAAGCAGACCACTTTGCATTGATTTCGATGGTCTGAGATGTCTGCCTTTCCTAAAGCAATTGTAAACTACTGAACTACAATTGTCTAGTACAGTGGTTCTCAACCGGTGGGGAATTCCCCCCAGGGGGATATTTTAGGGTTTCCAGGGGGGGGAATGAAGATCATTTCAAGATCGCGTTAATACAAGAACCGATTACTTGATATTGCTTTCCCCTTCATACTTTACAGTTATGCACGTCTCATCCTTCTAAAATTCATTTTATAAAGTAAGTAGACCCACAAATCACGTTTTATGTGGATGTCTAGACCTGTTTTAACATATTTACCTTCCATGTTTACGTATACTGTGTAGGGGTGGGGGGATTTTTAGGCAGGAAATATGAAAGGGGGGATGACGTTCTGAAATTATGGTGAAGGGGGGCACGGGCCAAATGTTTGATAGGAAGGGGGGGGGGGGGGGAATGACGTTCTTAAAATATGGTGAAGGGGGGCACGGGCCAAAAAAGGTTGAGAATCACTGGTCTAGTAAATCACATACAGCTAATAAATGCTGTGGTTGATTGCAGCATCCTGTAAAAAGGACCTACAACTGACTTTATCCAGTAAATAAAGGGTGAACACAACTTCATTTCTTTAATTAGTTGAAACTTCCACACAAAGTAAGAGAAAACAATATAGACAAAAAAGCTGTTCTCTCAAAATCAGGAATAATGCTGACTAACTTTATATGAATTACAAGAGGGAAAAGAATCTAAAGCATAGTGTCGAAGATCTGCTGACAGAGACATCTTGTTGGCTGTTTGTTTGTAGTCAAGGAAACAGAAGGCAAGGAAGAATTTATTGGTATTTCATACAAAACATGTATCTCCATAGAGACAGATGTGCAGTTCAATAATAACAATGTTGTTATATTTTTTCTTAAACAGTAATTGCTTTGAAGGAGATTAAGAAACAGAACTTTATGGATAAGTTGGAGGTGAGAATCTTCACATGTATTCATTTTTCTATTAAAAAGTAGATAACTTTGCAGATAGTTCAAGTATAAGACAGAAAAACATATGTGAAATATCATTTGTAAGAAAGTAATTAAAAATAACTACTTCATGAAACAAATGAATGAACGAACGAGCGAACAGACTTTATTTTCAAAGGGTAACAAATTGGGTACGCATGCCCGTCTTACATTCAGCCCTTCCACTCACTTATCTTTCATTCATCAATAATGCATAATACATTCACATAGGAAAAAACATTGTAAAATGAATGTTGTAAACATAAACAATGCATATTACCATGTTATGAGACACTTATCCCACCCATCCATTCCCCCACCTACACATCCCACACCCACACACATCCCCCACCTACTCACATCTCCCAAAACACACACACACACACATCTCCCACCCACCACACATCCCCCAAACACACATCCCCCACCCACCCACACACACCCCCAGGCACACATACATGCACTCGCCCACCCATCACCCACCCACACATCCCCCACCTACAGATATCTCCCCACCCACACACACATCCTCTACTCATCCCATAACCCATCAACACTCACCCACCCACATATCCTCCACCACACACGCACAGACCCCCCAACCACCCAGTCAACCATACATCCCCCAACCACATATCCCCACCAACCCACACATCACGCACCTACCCACACACAAATCTAGCATCCACCCACACCCCCACTTCCACACATCCCCCACCCACACAATCTCCCCCACCCACCCACACATCCCATACCCATACACACACATTCCCACCCCCAACCTACACACACTTACCCACCCACACATCCTCCACACACACCCCCAATCATTTATCCCCCAATCACACATCCCTTAACCACACACCCCCCATCCACACATACCCCACCCATACACTCATACACACATCCCCCACACACACATCCCAACCCACCAACACATCCCCACCCACCAACACATCCCCCATCCACAAACACACACCTCCCACCCACACACACCCTACCACCCACATACATCCCCACCCACACACATCTTCCCATCCACACACACATCCCCCACCAATACACTCATCTCCCACATATATACACCCACTCATGTACTCATCCCTCAACCACTCACACCCACACATCCCCCACCCACCCATCAACACATACATCTCCCATCTATCCACCCACACTCACACACCCCATCCACCCAGCAAAACACACATCCCCCCAGCCAAACACGCATCCCCCCACCCTCACATACATCCTTTACCCACCCACACATTCCACACCCAATCACACTTACCCTACCTACCCACACACACACATCCCTCACCCACACAAATCTCCCCTCCCACACAACACCCCACCCATATACACATCCCCAACCCTCAAACACACATCCCCCATACACATCCCCACCCACACACACACATCTCCCCACCCATCCACACATCCACCACCTACAAACACACTCACCACCCACACATACATCCTCCACTCACCCACAATTACCCCACCCACACAGACATATCCCCCACCCACACATTCCCACACTCATCCCCCACACCCATCACATTCCCATCTCCCACACACTCATTCACCCACACATCCATCACCCAGATGCACATTCCCCCTTACACAACCCCCCACCCACCAACACCCCCACACTTCCAACCACCACCCAAACATCCCTCACCCACACATAAACACCTCCCACCGACCATGCATCCCTTCACCCAACCACACATCAAGCATCCACCCACACATAACCCCTCCACACATACATTCCCCACACACACATCCCCCCAGACACAAAAACATGCCTCATACACACCCACACTCCCTCGCATACACTGCATGTTCACATACACACAAACATATACTGATACGTACATACATGAACACACACACACACACACACACATATATACACACACTCATACATATAAACTCGCACACATAAACACACTACAGACACACACACACACACATACACACATGTACACACATACAGACATGCACACACACAGATATGCACACACACACACACATACATCCACATATATAAACACACACATAGACATACATACACACACCCATCCATCCACACACACATATACGCTGCCTCACATAATCACTAAAACTAATATGAATAAACTCCCACACTTTTCACACGCACACACTGTCGACTATCGTGAGCATCCTCACAAGAACATTCAAAATTGGGAAAAAATGGAAAATATAGAAAATGGTGATGAAAATATGTTATACATTGTGTAATGTAAAAAAAATAGTGGTGCAATTCAGTAAGATAATTCCTGGAATTGACATAAACATGATGAAATAAAACAATTTGTGCTTGTGTACCAGACACAGAAAGCAATGACAAACTGCTGAATGTTAATATTGCCTATTAAATCACAAACAGCCATACAATTCTGGGGTTGACTGCGACATCTTGTGAAAGATATGCAACTTAATTGTTTGGTTTAAACAAGAATTAGGCAGTAAATGACAAGTTGTTTTTTGACAGTCGATGGCCAAGAAGTTAGGATATAAGTCTCACATATCATGGCTTGTAGGTTCTAATATCGACTGGCAAGGGATTTGTATCATTAGAGTTTAAAAAAAACAAGCCTGTACACCATGGCATGAGTATGTTGCCTTTATTTTTCATTTTTCAACAAAACCAACCCAGAAATGGTACAGAATGCCATACTGACAGTTGTTTTTAAACCTGACGTAGCATAAACATGTTTGTGTATATACTTGCTATTTGGACTATGTATAATTTATGCTGTCTGTTCTATTCATATTTCTGAATACTGTATTCACTGTCACACCAATAATTATATTCCTATGTCAAAATTGTGTACTTACACCAATAGCTCTATTCCTGTCTATAAATACTGTACTCACTGTCTCACACCAATAGTTCTATTACTATCTCTAAATAATGTATTCACACCAATAGTTATATTCCTATGTCTAAATTGTGTACTTACACCAATAGTTCTATTCCTATGTCTAAATACTGTACTCAATGTCTCACACCAATAGTTCTATCCCTATTTCTAAATATGTACTATCTCACACCAATAGTTCTGCCCCTATTTCTAAATACTGTACTCACTGCCTCATACCAATAGTTCTATCCCTATTTCCAAATACTGTACTCGCTGTCTCACACCAATAGTTCTATCCCTATTTCTAAATATGTACTATCTCACACCAATAGTTCTGCCCCTATTTCTAAATACTGTACTCACTGTCTCACACCAATAGTTCTGTCCCTATTTCCAAATACTGTACTCACTGTCTCACACCAATAGTTCTGCCCCTATTTCTAAATACTGTACTCACTGTCTCACACCAATAGTTCTGTCCCTATTTCCAAATACTGTACTCACTGTCTCACACCAATAGTTCTATTCTTATGTCTAAATACTGTACTCACTGTCTCACACCAATAGTTCTATCCCTATTTCTAAATACTGTACATACTGTCTCACACCAATAGTTCTATCCCTATTTCCAAATACTGTATTCACTGTCTCACACCAGTAGTTCTATTCTTATGTCTAAATACTGTACACACTGTCTCACACCAATAGTTCTATCCCTATTTCTAAATACTGTACTCACTGTCTCACACCAATAGTTCTATCCCTATTTCTAAATACTGTACTCACTGTCTCACACCAATAGTTATATCCGTATTTCTAAATACTGTACTCACTGCCTCACACCAATAGTTCTATTCTTATGTCTAATTACTGTACTAACTGTCTCACACCAATAGTTCTATCCCTGTTTCTAAATACTGTACTCACTGTCTCACACCAATAGTTCTATCCCTATTTCTAAATACTGTACTCACTGTCTCACACCAATAGTTCTATACTTATGTCTAAATACTGTACTCGCACCAAATAGTTCTATTCCTATTTCTAAATACTGTACCCATTGTCTGCCACCAATAGTCCTGCTTCTAAATATTGTACCCACTGTCTGACATGAAGTTCTATTCCTATTTCTAAATACTGTACCTATTGTCTCAGACCAATTGTTCTATTCCTTTTTTAAAAATATCATACCTATTGTTCAACATTAATCATTCTTATAATTTATATAAATACTGTATCTGCTTTCTGAGAGTAGACAGAAATCGACAGACGCATTGGAAAGACAACCACAACACTTTCCAGGCTAACTAAGATAGTTTGGGAGAGCAATAGACTAACAGAGTGTACAAAAGTTCAAGTATATAAAGCTTGTGTTGTTAGCACACTACTCTATGGGTCTGAATCCTGGAATTTGTACTCATGACAGGAAAGAAAGTTGAATTTCTTCCACATGAGATGTCTGAGACGTATACTGGGCATATTGTGGAAAGACTGTGTAACAAACAAACACGTGCTTGAAAGAGCGGATATTATCACAGTGCACTCCCTTCTCAAGCAGAGATGCCATGAAAGTGATCCTTTGCAACCATATCAAACCAAGACCTGTATAAAACAAATACGTTGCCAGATTTGATTAGTTAATGTAAAAAGAACAAGGACATACGATGCATCAGTGTGCACACATAAAGAATAGGCAATCCAATTGGTGTGCTGATTGGTACAGAAAGAATTAAAGGCCCTAATCAAATGCTCCAACACTATAATACATTAGAGGATATACAATGGGTGTTCGTTTTTATTAATGCAGAATATGTAGTTTTATGCCATTTTGCTCTTAATTTTCTCAGGAGCATGTACTGGACCTATCAGATGAACTACAGCTCAGAAAAATGAAAGAAGAGGAACAAAGAAACATGTTTCTTAAAGAAAAGCGCAACATTATTGAAGAGATGGAAGACATTGTGGTAAGTCTGAGATGAACAACTTGTAAACCAAGAGAGAAAAGGAGGACTGTTGTAGATAGATTCAAGATGTGATAGATATATAATTTGCACATAGCAACAGGGTTGGGCATATGGCTTATGATAGAAAGAATTTTGAAAGACTTATAGGGGTACTTTCTATACAGAATAAGCCACTTGATGATGATGAACCCATATGCTCCTATAATGTTTGCATAACTTCTCATCTCTGTATCCACTTACAGCTGTAGAGAAGTGTGTGTGTCCACCTGATATAAGGAACTTTGCTGATGTAACTTACATTAAGTGTAGTCTACGGTATCACAAATTATAAAATACCACCAAGAATAAGTGAAACACATAACAAGTCTGATACCTTTTGGGTAAACTAATGACATCCAAATCCTGGCAGAGGTAGATGTGATTGAGACCAAATGTGTTGAACCGCTGGCCTGAACAAATTGTGAAAGATAATTCACTTTATGATGCCATGGATTTAACAGAAATATTGGCTCAAAACAGCTTAGAGTGATCCATGAATACAGAATACCAGTCAGTAATATTAACAAAGAAGACACCAGTTGTTGACTTCAGACTTCAATAGCTCCATTCTGTTACTAAGTACATTAACAATGAAAGCACCAGTTGTTGTCTTCAGACTTTAATAGCTTCATTCATGTAGTAAGTACATTAACAATGGAGGCGCAAGTTGTTGACATCAGACTTCAATAGTTGCATTCATGAAGTAAGTACATTAACAATGAAGATACCAGTTGACTTCAGACTTCAGTAGCTGAATTCCTGCAGTAATTTGTGCCGTCTTAATTAAATACACATTGAATGATCATTTTATAAGAGTATCTGGCTACAAATGTGGGCTCAATTATGTTTGATTTGTCTGTTCCACTTTAACAGCCACGGTTACAGCTTAAGTGAAACCACAGACTGTCTTATTACAGCAGACATCTGCTTAAATTATACATGACAACATTTTTGTTTTTCACAAGGCGTTTTTATTACATCACTATCAAAGTAATACTCATGTGTGATTTTGGGGTTTTCTTTACCCCCACTCCCCCCCCCCTCTCTCTCTCTTTCCCCCCCCCCCCCCCCTCTCTCTCTCTCAACTGCTGCTTTTCTGGTGATTACATTATATGACTATGATATTTCTATCGTAACGCCCACAAAATGTTGGCTTTCTTCAATCTTCGAGTTTATCCTGATGGTATTTTGTCAACATCTTTTAACTGCTCCCAGTCTATTAGTCATGCCCAAGTCGAAACGGTAGAACAACACATCTATCCTTTCTCTGACCTAACACCTTCACAACACTATTGTTAAAAACTTCCCTTTTGGTTCCTCGACCCACCTCTTGGTCTCTGCAGCTGAGTGCGACTTACAGATGATTACCGCTCTGATATGCAGGTTGGACTTCGGCTGACATTTGCTGTGTTTGAATAATAATATTGATCTCAGGCCCAGAATTTATTGGTTTTTCAGGATTCACAAAAAGAAAGAGCCAGGATTGAGGAAAGATATAAAAGGTATTATCATTTTCATTATTTATAAGTCAAGAATGTCTCAGTATATGCTAATTTAAAGCAGAAGGTGTTTATTTTAAAATAGAAGCTATAGTTAGTGGCTGTCTGGTTGTCTTTCTTTGCCAAGAAACATGCCATATGTGATTGGCTATACTTCATGTGCACCAATCACCATGTCATGTGTTAGTGTACTTCTTCTGTTTAGTCAGAAACATACAAAACAAATTTGACAAGAATGTATATTGGTTCCTATAAAAGTACACTTGTGATGGTGTTATTATTTCTGCCGTAGGGCAGCTGCAGTGACATTCTGGGTTGGCAGAATTCAATCCTCTTGCAGCAGGATTTTCTTCATAGTCATATCCACGTTTCCATCCTGTCTCAGGATATTGCGGTCAAGATCAGCATCTTTCAGCTGTATGTTGATTCTTAGGCTAGATTACGCTCATCAGCACGCCACGACTTTTTGAGCGACCTGCTCCATACTCTCATAAGTCGCTGGTGCGATTCGAACTGCTTCCAATTCTCGTGCACTCAGTCAACCACAAGAGTATTCAGGATTATGGAGAAAGCATAGTCATATGGCTTCAGAAATAAACCAGCTTCATAAAATTGACACCAAAAAATGTTCTAAGAAGAAAGTGAGCCATGCGACCAACCATATCAACCATTGAGTTATATTAGTCATGAAAATATAGGCCAAAGATGTTTACCTTTTTTGTTTTAAAATTAACCCTCGACTTGCTAACTACTTAACTTTCCTCACACCATAGCAATATACATCCAAAGCAAATATTGCTGAATGGGATGTAAATGCTAAGGGTTTCATAGTCATAAAAACTCTGCCATGGAGCAAACACGGCAGGGGGCTTCTGATCATCAGGTCCCCCTTCCCCAAATGTTTTGACCCGTTTATCCTCTTAACATTCTCTAGGAGTAGGCACGTCCGTGTGATGACTCCGGGCATCTTCCCTGCCGTGCGAGACGTTTGGTTGAGTTCGTTGTCTTTGTTGTTGTGCTTGTCCCTTAGCTGTAAACATATCCACTCTCAAGCCTCCCCTACCTCAGAGAGGAGAGTCTGTGCAGCCTGTGCTTGCCCCTTAGAGCCTGTGGTCGTGGGGAGCCTGCTTCATCCCAAGCCATGGCCTCTATCACCTCGATACATCTCCGATGCCATATTCCTTGTTCGTGCCCTGTTCACGGTGCCGTACTCTACTAGGAAGCTGGTTCTTCCTTTTGGTTCCTCGACCCACCTCTTGGTCTCTGCAGCTGAATGCGACTAACAGACGATTACCGCTCTGTTACGGAGGTTGGACTTAGGCTGACATTTGCATGATTTGACTGCACTTAGATGCACCACCCTTGCTCGGAGGAAAGGCTACAGAGTCGACACGAGACGTTGCAAGTTCATGCTCTTAGTTGAGAGATTGTGAGTCGTTTTGCAGGTAGCGCTTCAATTATACTAGTTTTGAGACATGCACCAATCCAGGTTCTGACAATTCCACTGTCTGTACGAGGCCTTTTCAGCTGTCGCACCCAGTTGTTTTTGTGCCAGAGTTGTCGCTTGTCCTGTAATGCCATTTGCTTTACCACTTCATACATGGAGTGGGAGACTAGACCTCTCACGCCTACCTCTACAGCGAATAGCCTGACAGTGTACCCTTCCAGCCTAAGACTAGCGACCATGTCCTCATACTTCTCTATCTTGTACGAATGCTGCTCCTCAATATTGGACTCGTATAGCACGGTCAGCTCAATCAGCTTTAGCTGCTTGGCTGACAAGGAGCTAAGTACGATGTCAGGTCGCAAGCCAAACTTTCGGATCACCTTAGGGTATTTGCCACAGCCCTTTAGATCCACGGTCAGTTCCCAGTCATCCGCACTATCAAAAATGGTCGGCAGTGCAGCCATTGCTGTCTCTGCGTTGCTGCCCAGCTTGGACGAAGTAAGTTCCCAGCGGCCTCGACCTGGCCCCTTTGTTTGCCTGCATTCTGGCTACATCCACTATGGCTGCCAACTCAGTAAGGACTTTGTGGTGGTGCCAAGTGAATCAGCCTTGGGTTAGGGAGACTTTACATGCGGACAATACATGCTCTGCTATCTGGACTTTTTTTTTTTACAGAGGGAACAGGACAGGTCGGTGGCTTTACCCCACTTGACCAAGTTGGCAGCTGATGGCAAGACATTGCAGAGGGATCGGACGACGAAACTTACTCACAGTGGTGCCATACGCTATATTTCGTTCCAGGTTAGGGACGTCTGCACTATCCCTTCCCATGACATCCACTGGCCCTGCTGCGCCTGTTGGGCAGTCAGACAGATTCTCTCATCGTCCTCTCCCTCGCGGATCTCCTGAACCACCATGTCTTTGCGTTCCTTAGTCATCGCCCTGGACCACATTGGATCTCTGTCATGGTGCCCGAGCCCCCTTCTGTCCGACTGGGTGTGCTCCATGACCTCCTTCAGCTGGAGTGCTGCCTGGGCATCTTCGACCATGCTGACAACTTTCCACTTCCTTCCCATTATCAGGGCGGGAACTGAGGTACTGACTTTCATCTGGAGACTTGTGCAGCTTTCTCGCGAGTCTGGCTTTTCCAACTTTGAATTCTTCCATGAAGAACCGGAACGGGAGAACGACTTGCTCTACTTGCAATATAGTGCGACTGTCGTGAGGCAAGGTGGTGCTCCAAGCCACTTCCTTATGTAGCTGCTTATTTTCCCCTGCATGGTTTTCACTGTGGTCGTGCCTATATCATATATCAACAGTGGCCACAGGAGTTTTGGAATAAGCATGAATTGGAGACACCAGATCTTGAATTTGCCTATCAGCCTGCTTCAATCAATGGTATGCAGTCTATTTGCCAACACTTCTTGCATGTAGCTATGTAAACAATAAATGCAGTGATGAGTCCATTCAATCTTTTCTATGCAGAATATAAGGAACAAAATATGTTAGAACAGAAAGTGAGAGAAGCTATTTAAAAAAAGCCATAAAAACAAGCGTTGATAATATTCCAGTTGAAGCCATTAAAGGGTGCCAGGGATTGGGATAAAATGGTTAACAAACATATTTAACCAGGCATGGCAAGAGAGAGAAGAGTACCACAAGATTGGCAATGATCTGTGATTGTATCTGTATGAAAGAATAAAGGTAGCAACAAATATTGCAATACATATATAGTCCTATCTCTACTCAGCCATGTAGGGAAAATGTATGCAAAGATTTTAGAACAGAGAACAACATATATGACAGAACCGCTTCTAAGTGGTGCTCAGTTTGGCTTTAGAACAGGAAGAGGATGCACAGATGCAACTTTTGTATTGAGACAGATGAATTAAAAATCTATAAAATATAACAAACTAAGTGTGGCTTTTATAGATCAAGAAAACGTCTTTGACAGTGTAAAAAGGAGTATACTGTGGAATATGCTCAAAGAACACAGTCAATGTGCAATAAGAAGAAATGTTGGCATTTCAAATTGGTTTCAAGTGACATCAGGCTTCAGACAAGGAAGTGTTTTATCACCACTTTTGTTCATTACCTAAATGAATTAGATTACTAAAGAAGCAGTGAGGAGCATTTTGTGTGATATTCACTGGCACAGGAATGGGGCATAATGGGGACGACCTGTTGCCGTGAAGTTGGAACCATGACTAACTAACTAACTAAATAGAAGCAAATCCACAACTAGAGAGTCTAAATGAGCTGCTGTTTGCAAACAACCAGAGTTTACTTTATGAGAATAATGCGGATCTCCAGCAACATATAAATTGCCTTGACAATTGCTGTCAGAATTTTTATATAAAGATTAATATAGAAAAGACAGAATTTAGGACAATTCGACAAACACCAGTGTAAATATAAATTTAAAATCATTAAAACAAGTTAGAGAGTACAAGTATCTGGGTAGTATGTTCACAGAGGATGGAAGACCTCATAGAGAAATAGAAATGAGAATACAGAAAGCAAACATCAACTATCAAGTGGCACCTATTCTAAAACATCCAAATATCAACATGCGTACAAAAAATAAGTTGATGGATGCTTTATTTGCCTTAGTGCTGTGTTACCAATGTCAAACATGGACAGTCCTAGAAACACACAGGCGTAAGATCACATCATGTGAGATGAGATGCATAAGAAACGCATGTGGAAAAACAAAAGAGATAAGAGAGACAAATGAGAAACTAAGAACAAGTGTAGAGATAACATCTATTATTCACTTAACAGAACACCAAAGAACCAAATGGTTCAGTCGCTTAGTATGGAACAAGATCAACTAGCAGCTAGAGCATTCTACATGAGAACCTCGGGATGCAAGGCGAGAGGATGACCCAGAAAGAGTTGGCTAGATGGTGTAAAAGAGACACTGAAAAAGGATAAAAGAAGCAGAAGAAGAATGATACTGATTCTTGTAATCATATTCTATATATTTCTTATTGCAGACTTCAAGATACCTTGAAATCTTTGCAGCAAGATGTGAGGTCTTCCAGTCAAGAAAACGGAAAGGTATAGTGGAATAATTTATGTGTCAAATATGTGTTTGGTGAAAGTCAACTAACTCTCTCTGCTATGCTGTAGAAGTTGTTCAACTCATTTTTTCTATGTATTAACAGCTTACGAGAGGTATATGGTTGTATCACATCAGCAGCCATTACCATAAATAATTTGAGTACTATATCTCTAGGATTTCAGAGCTGTGTCTGTTTGGAAACATCCTGCCACTGCTGAAGATTTAACTCTAGACCATCGTAATGGCAAGCCATTGCAAAGTTGAAAGGTCAGCGAATAAACTTCATTGCACTGGGTTTACCCCATCTGGCTCACTTGCTTTGCCACAGAATAGCAAGCTGCCCTAGAGTAACATCACACAGTAGAGTAGTATTTGTTGATGTCTCTTATCCTCTCATATTACTTACTGTAAAAATGCAGTTAACAGTTTAGCTATGTGACTCCTTTAAAATCACTTCTCACATGTTAACTGTAGAGTCACAAATTACAATTAAAAGTGTTGCATCAAGTAGAATATCAAAGAATAGAATAGGACAAGCAAATACTACTTTTTATAAAATGAAGAACATCATATGCAACAAATCCTTGTCATTGGAGGTTATAAAAAGAACTCTTGCTTGTTACATAGAACCAGTTTTAACATATGGCTGTGAGTCCTAGACAATTAGTAAACAAGCAAAGCATTTCTGGAAGCTTCAGAGAAGTGGTTTTACAGAAGAATGCAGGAAATTCCTTAGACAGATGATGATGATGATGATGACGATGACGACGACGACGATGACATCAGGTGTTACACTTAAAAAACAAAACAAAAGCAAGTCCCAAACCTGCTATGTTAGTTAGTTAGTTAGTTAGTTAGTTAGTTAGTTAGTTAGTTAGTTAGTTAGTCGTGGTCCAAACTTCACGACAGTGGGTCATCCCCATTATGCTCCGTTCCTGTGCCAGTGAATATCACACAAAAATCACTTTTCACTGCACAATGTGAAAAGTGGAACAGACAGGAGTCTCGGCAAGCCAACAGCCCGCACAGGTACATAATTCCACCACCAGAATGCCAACACAAAAGTCCTCCATAAAAATACAGTTCACGGCTGATGGAATCGGCAGCCACAGAAAGGCTTCATTGACCCAGGTTTTATCCCACATGGCTCGGTCTCTTTCTACAGGGCAACCTGCCGAAAATGCTGCACATAGCATGAACTCCGTACCTCCAGCGACGACTCCCAGGAGTCTCCTGAAAAATGCACTCATGAACCAAAAAGGCAAACCAGTCAATTCAGCGACAGCGTGCCGCCATTGTTCCGAACATGAAGTTCACGCTACAAACAATAGCGGACAGATGTAAAAGCATTCCACATGAATTTCACAGCTCACAGTATTGTGCCATGCACTCACTCTGTAGCAGGGCGACGGAACCATGTACTACCAGTCCAACATGAGGATAATGTGAATGCAATCCGTAGCTATAAGCATAAACACTCCAGAGACCTTAAAGGTTCAATGTCTATCCGCCATGTTGGAGACTGGAAGTCCCTAGGATCTGTGATGTGCTAGAGTCATCACATTTTGTAGACCTGAATGCACAGAGGAATAAGTGGTAAGTTTTTCCCTCTCTTAACATCGCAGATGTCGACTGCACACGTGACATTATTGGCATAGTTCCCTAGCAATGACACTACCTCACCAATAAGTGTTACATTTACGCTTCATTATTGTACGATGCACAAACACAGACAATAAATACACAATTTGGGGATAACAGTGAAGTATCTGAAATGTGCTTACACAAATGAAGGATTACAAAGACTAAGATAGGAGAACATTTTACTGAATAAAAATGAGGTCAGACAACGAAGGTACTATAGCCATATAAAGAATCACAAAGCTCTGCATGAAAATATGTGCTGGAGGGAAAAGTGGAGGGGAAGCGTGCAAGAAAATGACAACTTTGCCTGTGAGTGGGCAACATAAAAAAAAATTAAAGATACCTGTTTGTTGGAGGCTCATTACAGTTGACTTTCCATATGAAGGTGGAACTTAGTGATGATGAAGAAGAATCACAAGTACACAAATACAATAAAGAGATGGAATTTGATGATGATGATAAAATCACAATCACTCAGATACAATAGAGGGATAGAAATTGATGATGAAATCACAATCACTTTGATACAATATAAAAACAGGACTTGAAGGTGATAATAAAATCATTCTCATACACTAGAGGGGTAGAAGTTGATGATGATGATGATGATAAATTCACAGTCACTCCGATACAATAGAGGGATGTAATTTGATAATGATAAAATCACAATCAGAAGGGGGATATAACTTGATGATGATAAAATCACAATCACTCTGATACAAAAGAGGGACTGAACTTGATGGTAATGATGATAAAATCACAATCACTCTGATACAATAGAGGGACTGAACTTGATGTTAATGATGATAAAATCGCAATCATTTTCATACTATAGAGGGGTAGAAGTTGATGATGATGATGATGATAAATTCACAGTCACTCCGATACAATAGAGGGATGTAATTTGATAATGATAAAATCACAGTCACTCTGATACAATAGAGGGATATAACTGATGATGATAAAATCACAATCACTTTGATACAATAGAGGGACTGAACTTGATGTTGATGATGATAAAATCACAATCATTCTAATACAATAGAGGGATGGAACTTGATGATGATAAAATAACAATCACTCTCATACAATGGAGGGATTAAACTTAATGATGATAAAATCACAGTCACTCTCATTCATTAGAGGGATCTTCTTCTTCAGCGTTCTGAGCCATTGAGGTTCTTTGCTGCAGATACAATCCGTCTCCATTCGTCTCTCTGGTGGACTTTCTCTTGCCAGTCGTTGATTCCAAGTGCTTGTAGGTCTGTATATGCATTATCTCTCCACCGCCTTCTTGGTCTACCTCGGGGTCTACTGTCATTTATTTCCTGAGTGTAAGCGAGTTTTGTTTCCCTATTATCTTCCATTCTTTCTATATGCCCCAGCCATTGTGGTCTATTGGCATTAGAGGGATGGAACTTAATTATAATGATGTTAAAGTCACAATTATTCTCATACAATAGAGAGATGGATATTAATGATGATGATGTTAAAATAACAATCACTTTCATACAATAGAATAAAATCACAATCACTCTGATACAATAGAGGGACTGAACTTGATGTTAATGATGATAAAATCACAATCATTCTGATACAATAGAGGGATGGAACTTGATGATGATAAAATAACAATCACTCTCATACAATGGAGGGATTAAACTTGATGATGATAAAATCTAAGTCACTCTCATTCATTAGAGGGATGGAACTTAATTATAATAAATTTAAAGTCACAATTATTCTCATACAATAGAGAGATGGATATTAATGATGATGATGTTAAAATAACAATCACTTTCATACAATAGAGCGATTGAACTTGATTGTGATAAAATCACAATCATTCTCTTACAACATAGGGGGAGGGATGTTGGTAATGATGATGATAAAATCACAATCACTCTGATACAATAGCTTTTCATCTTATTAGTTAATTATCCTGTATGTCCTATCTGGCCTTTTCTTGTCAATTTTAAGTTGCCCGGGGATTTTTTTTTAACGTGCGCAATGGGACGGCTGGATGTCAGATCCACTATGAGAGCTAGTTAACATCTTTGGTTTCCTTTTTTCGTGAAATTCCACACCGTGATTCATGCCTGGTCTTTGCGAGTTAGAGATGAACGCTGTATTACCAAGCCACCCCATCCCCTAAAACAAAAGTGAATCAAAAACTGAACAAGTAAGGCAGCTGAATTTAGTTAGCATTCCCCAATGGCAAACAACTGAACGTGTTCTTTGCCAAGAAATCACAAACAGCCAGAAATGTGTGTATATATATATGGGTGTGTGTGAAGGGGGAAAATTACATTTCGAAAAGAGGGGGAATGACATTCTGAACATATGGTGAAAGAGTGCTTGGACCAAAATAGGTTGAGAACCACCGATCTAGCAGAACAGAACTGGTCCTGCGTTAGATATCATTTAACTGTGTGACCACTGGAAACGTAAAGGCAGATGAGCTGGCAAAGGCTAGCAGAAACTGCATGCAGCTTAATCAGAACTCTAAAACGACAAAGACACGCCAAAAAATTTTTATGACTATGAAATGAAGAAAACAAAACGGAGATTGCAAACTAGGGTTTAATAGCATTGGCGAGCTAAGCTGACACAAGCAGATCGAGATCTAATTCAGAACAGGAGACTGTGAACTCTGACCCCACCTTCGCCAAATGATGTTGTTGTTGTTGTTGGTGGTGTTGGTGTTGTTGTTGTTGTTGTTGTTTCGCTCGCTGTGAACTCAAATTCCATACACGTGCTACTACTTCTAGTGCAGCGGACTGATTTTTGCGTGGGGATTAGCGTTTCCTATTACCAGTGTCCCTCGCCATCAGGCGAACCCACTCAGACTACAGAGGCACCCCTTCACCGAATGAATCGCATAGACACCGTCACTCGCATCTCTCGAGAACTCAAGCAAACACTGAAGCACGCTCAACAAGAGTGCCCAGAATTTGTCAGATGAAGAAGTTAGTTAGTTAGTTAGTTAGTCGACAGATCATCCTCATTGCACATCGAACCATTCAGTCCATAAGTGCTCGGATCCCCTCCTCAGCAAATCCCGCAACGTGTAGCGGCTAACGACGCCAGTTCTGTGTTGGTTTATAAATCTTCTTTGGCTTCCTGCGTAATGTTCTTGTTTGGCCACCCCTCTTTTTATTTGCTGCTCTCGCAGTCTGGCCATTGTTGTAGATTCACAGTCATCACTTGGTTCTCGCAAAAGTCTTACTTCTCGTAGAGCATTCAGAATGTCGGCCTGGTCCATGGCGCTTCCGCCCTCCACAGTAGCCTCACCTGCGAGCTTGTCAGCCCGCTCATTTCCTTGTACTCCCGCATGCCCTGGCACGAAGATGAAACTAATCTTTGCCAGTCGAGACCGCTCCAGAGGCAGCAACCATTCTCTTCGGATCGACCCCTCCTCTATCCTCTTGATCATGTTCATTGAGTCGCTAAGGAAACAAGCCCTAGTGAGTGTCTGTGTCTCGAGCCATGTTATTGCTTTACTTACTGCCATGACTTCCATGGTCAGGCTACTTGTGGTTTCAGTGAAAGCACCAGAGTCCTCCTTCACAATTCTCCCTCCGGCCCGAGCTGTAAAGGCCCATGAGCTTCTCACATGTCGGACGACCGACCCATCTGTGTAGATGACCGCGTCACCGTCTAGCGAATTCTCGAAAATCAACGCTTGTACTTCAACCTCAACAGCAGCCGGATTTTCTTGTCAGCATTTTCTATCTAGTTGGATGCAAACTGAAAAGGATGTGCAGAAGTCTGTTGGCACTCGCACCCACTCCTCGCCAGGTTCTAAGTCCTCAAGTGAACACACCTGTTGAAGAATGTCTTCGGCTTGACCCATCCACGACCGTCCTCTTTTTAACCTGCTGCCCTTCACCTTCCTAATTTCACTATGCAGTGGATGTTGTGTGTTTGCGTTAATTCTGAGGTAGGCGCGTGCCCTGCAACCTTGTATTCTCTCTTCAATGGTTGGAAAACCAAGACGGTAGCGCATCGCCCTGCATGCTGTATCTCTTGTACATCCAAGAATAATGCGCATAGCTTCATTCTGTATCCTTTCCATCCTTTCTATCTGCTTATGGCTGAGAGTCAGGATTGCCATTGCATACTCCAAAACAGACATGACCAACCCCTCGTACAGAAGACATAGATGGCGCTGCTCACAGTTTGCTGCCGCCATCACCCGCATCGCTGCCAAACCCCGCTTGGCCTTTGTTATCACCTGGTCTATGTGCACATTATAAGCAAGGCTTCGATCAAACCGTATCCCCAGGTAATTCATTGCCTGCGTTCTTTCCACCGTCTCTGAACACAGCATTACAGTTGGTGTTGGAGTGTGTGTCAGTCAGATGAAGAATGCAGATCATAGCCCACAGGAGCGACATTTCGGACCAAGTTGGGGATAGGTAAAGACCTCCGGCACTTCGTCCTATTCATGATGCATGTAGGGGGAGGAGCAGATGGTTGAAATGATAATGATGTATGTGCTTATTTATTTTGTAAGGTCATTATCTTTCCTGTTATGCTGCGTTCAAAAGGATTTGTATCCTGCTGTAATCACTGTTCCATATGTTAAATTGGGCACACATCTTTAACAAGACGTCGCAGTCAACCCCAGCATTTTTGTCTGTGTGTAATTTCTTGGCAAGTTTACGTTCAGTAGTTTGTCATTGCTTTCTGAACGACCGGTACTCATATCTTTTTATAAAAACCAACGCAAGGCGGTCTGCTGCCAACAGCTGTGTTTCGAACGCAGTGTGCGACATTATGAATCGCGTCCGTAACGCCTTCACCATAGAACCGGCGTTACCATATGCACTTATTATTTATACCTCGTTCTCAAAGTCTGTCTGTGTTTTATTTGGGCTTCTTGATCAGGCAGTTCTGTTGTAACAATTCATGACTGTTTCCTTTTATCATCATCATCATGTTATGTTTTACCTATAGGTAGACGCGGTCACAATTCGCCGTCCCATACGATCATCAGTCCTCAGATAGGTCAGTGTTCTTGTCCCGATTATGCCATGTGGTCATGCCATCCAGGTATTCATCTTTCTGTCTTCCTCTTGATTTTTTCCCCATCAAGTTTGCAAATTGTCACAAAGATTTTAAGATGATTTCACTTCATATCATGCCCAAAACATCTTTGCCAGCATCCAATTACTCAAACAAATTTGCGGTTTTCGTTTTGTTTCTGTAAGGTGAGCCTCATTCGTTTATTCGTCTGTCCACGGTATTCTTTGCATATTCACCAGGCATTACATTTCCACAACCGTTAGATGTCTCTCGGTTTGCTTGTTAACTTGTTTCCTTGTTGTCTGTATCACATGCCTATAACATTGTGGATTCTATCTACCACTTTAGCACATTCTTTCTCTCCCCAAATGACAGCTGTTTATTGGTGGGTATGCTTTCAAACTTTCAAATGCTTTTTTTTCTATAGCGATTCTTGTTCTAATCTCTTTGTCTGTGTGTCAAATGTTATGACTATAATTAATCTGCTCAAGCTGTTTCCTATTTACTTGTATGTTACATTGTGGTTTTGCTTTCTGCTTGGCGTTGACTATAAATTCTGTTCTCTTGCAATTTAATTCTAAAATTAGTTTCCTGATAGATGCAAAATAATGTCGTAACTTTAACGTATATATTGCTGAATGTCTGGTTCCTGTTTAGTGTCTCTCTATCTCTCTGTCTGTCCCTACTCTTCTCTCTCTCTTTCTCTTTCTTCAAAGAGTAAACTGCTGTTAGACGGGTCTGCTTGCCCAAATTCTTAACCCTTTGAAAATAAAGATTGTTTGTTTCCCCCCCCCCCCCCCCCCATCTCTCTCTCTCTCGTTTGTTTACCGGTAAGCCAGAACGGACTTGCTCAATCATGAAAAGATACATAGGCGTATAATTTAACTGCGTAACTAGGAGAAATAAATACTTCGTCCGGAATGTTGATTTAGACGAAATTGCGCTGTGCCTAATCACAGCAGAGCTGCGATATTTGAACCTTTCGGCCGACACATCCGACTTTTTCAGGCATTTGTTAGTCGGGTTACCTTCCCGGGGAAATAAATATTAACTCAGCTAACTGAAACTTAAGCGGCAATTCAACAGATCGCATTCTCTATAAATATTAATCTGATACCTTCCTATTTACATCAGGATTTAACACTCCTTATTCGACTGGAACCGAGCTTAAGCCAAAATTAATTAAATAAAGAACACATAGAAAAAGAAACACAGTTTTGAGGAACGCCAGTGTTATTTTTTTTTTTAAACATGAGATAACATTACAGCATTTTAAATTAAAATAACAATGGTGACATTAAAGAGTTCTACTTTTCATTTGGTTCCCGTGTTTACATTTAGACCTGTGATTAAAAATGTTACAGAGGAAGTGGACCATTGCATTTTAATCATATAAATCTGCATGAATCTGGCTGGTTCCAGTTGCAGAAGTTTGCAAGTTTTCAACACTTTCAAATGAAAAGTAAATCCACCAGCATTACTGAAGCTTCCGATTTATTCTGCCATCATTGTATTTCGCGATTTCAGGCGCTATGTTGTTACATACAATCATGATTGCCAGTCCGATATGTTTGAGGTTCTGGATTCTGTCAACGATTCTCATTATACAAACTGCGAAACCTAATCCCGAGGCCCATCTCCCGTTTCACACTTGTCAGCTTGTATTAGCGCTACGCACCAACGTGAGCCGGATGGGGGAGTTACCTGTCATATCCTGTTGATGCTCAATATTGGTACAAGCTAGGTTGTGATTTAAAGCATAAGGAAATTCTTCTTCTTCTTCTTCTTCTTCTTCTTCTTCTTCTTCTTCTTCTTCTTCTTCTTCTTCTTCTTCTTCTTCTTCTTCTTCTTCTTCTTCCATCTTCTTCTTCTTTTTGTTCTTCTTTTTAGAATTTTTTTTTAACATTCGAATATGCCCAGAGCAGAAGCATTCAGTGACCGTTGGGTCGGTAGCCGAGCGTCTAGCCACCACTGTACCTCGGCAGTCCTAACCTAAACATGTGTATGACCTCACTGTAAAAAAAAACAACAACAACAACGAGGTCTCACATTTGAAAACGAGGGGCCACCACTAGAGATCGGTTTATACAGGATGTTTGTAAACTCTCACTACAATTTGTATGTAGAACATATTTGAAAAATAAAGTACATAATATCATTAAAATAAATGTGCTCCACAGTCCATCGTGAAGCTATATGCAGCGAATGTTTGTCGTCTGCTGGATTAATTCTTTGCACTCCAAAATGAATGGTGTTATCAACGGAAGAAAGAATTTTTTAAATGTGCTCTACATACAAAGTGTAGTGAGACTTTACAAACACCCTCTGCTTTGATTTCTTTTCATCTTTTATTTTTCCCTTATGCATTTTTAGACCGCATTGTTGTAACCTCACTTCAGGTGCGTTTAATTTACCATGCATGCTTTCTGTGTGGGACAGGAAGGCAATGCCGCTAGCAAAGTCCATAGTATCAAGCCGCTCTCTTTGATTACTGTACAATGAACTCTATTTCTGATTGTAGTTAATTGTTGGCCTCCCAGTACAGTCCATAGTCAGTAAGAACAACAACGGTGACAATAGTAACGTATAATTTGCTTATCCTCTTGAATGCCTCTACACATATGTTGCCTTTAAATATTTAAAGATTTTCTGTAGGATTTCATAGTGCCTCATTTGTTTCCACAGAGACGTTTTAACAATGATGTCAAAGACATCCCACGTATCTTATATAGAGTGACGCATTCATTTCATTACTCTGCTCTACTATCATACGTAATATGACTATCAGGTCAATGCAGGCTCTGTTTGATCGGAACCCTGCCCGTACATCTGTTTTTTGTTTGTCAATGACATTCAGCGTGATTCTGCGTAATATTTTGCCAGGAACTGACAACATTTTGCATTTACAAGTTTCACACTCCTACAGTCTTTACCCCCCTGGCAGCCTTATTATATACTGTTCTTTTTAGCCCCTGATTACTTTCCCAATCTCCAGACCCTGCTAAACCATTTGTGCACTAACTCTATTGACGTGTCCGCAATGACCGCAATAATCTCTTTTGGGATGTCGGCAATGACCGCAATAATCTCTTTTGGGATGTCGGCAATGACCGCAATAATCTCTTTTGGGATGTCGGCAATGACCGCAATAATCTCTTTTGGGATGTCGGCAATGACCGCAATAATCTCTTTTGGGATGTCGGCAATGACCGCAATAATCTCTTTTGGGATGTCGGCAATGACCGCAATAATCTCTTTTGGGATGTCGGCAATGACCGCAATAATCTCTTTTGGGATGTCGGCAATGACCGCAATAATCTCTTTTGGGATGTCGGCAATGACCGCAATAATCTCTTTTGGGATGTCGGCAATGACCGCAATAATCTCTTTTGGGATGTCGGCAATGACCGCAATAATCTCTTTTGGGATGTCGGCAATGACCGCAATAATCTCTTTTGGGATGTCGGCAATGACCGCAATAATCTCTTTTGGGATGTCGGCAATGACCGCAATAATCTCTTTTGGGATGTCGGCAATGACCGCGATAATCTCTTTTGGGATGTCGGCAATGACCGCGATAATCTCTTTTGGGATGTCGGCAATGACCGCAATAATCTCTTTTGGGATGTCGGCAATGACCGCAATAATCTCTTTTGGGATGTCGGCAATGACCGCAATAATCTCTTTTGGGATGTCGGCAATGACCGCAATAATCTCTTTTGGGATGTCGGCAATGACCGCAATAATCTCTTTTGGGATGTCGGCAATGACCGCAATAATCTCTTTTGGGATGTCGGCAATGACCGCAATAATCTCTTTTGGGATGTCGGCAATGACCGCAATAATCTCTTTTGGGATGTCGGCAATGACCGCAATAATCTCTTTTGGGATGTCGGCAATGACCGCAATAATCTCTTTTGGGATGTCGGCAATGACCGCAATAATCTCTTTTGGGATGTCGGCAATGACCGCAATAATCTCTTTTGGGATGTCGGCAATGACCGCAATAATCTCTTTTGGGATGTCGGCAATGACCGCAATAATCTCTTTTGGGATGTCGGCAATGACCGCAATAATCTCTTTTGGGATGTCGGCAATGACCGCAATAATCTCTTTTGGGATGTCGGCAATGACCGCAATAATCTCTTTTGGGATGTCGGCAATGACCGCAATAATCTCTTTTGGGATGTCGGCAATGACCGCAATAATCTCTTTTGGGATGTCGGCAATGACCGCAATAATCTCTTTTGGGATGTCGGCAATGACCGCAATAATCTCTTTTGGGATGTCGGCAATGACCGCAATAATCTCTTTTGGGATGTCGGCAATGACCGCAATAATCTCTTTTGGGATGTCGGCAATGACCGCAATAATCTCTTTTGGGATGTCGGCAATGACCGCAATAATCTCTTTTGGGATGTCGGCAATGACCGCAATAATCTCTTTTGGGATGTCGGCAATGACCGCAATAATCTCTTTTGGGATGTCACTTGGACCAGCAGATTACCCATTATTTGGGAGTGTGTAGGAGCTTGATAGCTTTTCCTTTGATAGCATTTCGCTTGAGTATTAGTGTGGGTGGATGGGTGGGTGTGTATATGTGTCTCTGTATGTGTGTTTTATATGCGTGTAGGTGAATGGGTGGGTGTGTATATATGTGTATGCGTGTCTATGTGTGTGTGGGTGTAATTGTGTATGCACGTGTATATGTGTGTGTACGAGTGTGTGTATGTGGGTGTACGTGTAATCGGAGGACCAAATACCACTGTCGAGATAGATGAGAGCCTATTTACAAGGCACAAACATCATGTGGGACGAGTGTTGCCACAACAGTGGGTATTTGGTGACATCTGTCGTGAAACAGCCGACTGCTTTTTGTTCTGTGTTCCAGACAGAACAACAGCAACGCTTCTGCCGCTGATCAGGATACACATTCGGCCTGGCACGACAGTAGTCTCCGACCTCTGGCGTGCGTGCGACGGAATTGGAAGTTTTCCCGAATTGACGCATCTCACAGTCAACTACTCCCACAACTTTGTGCACCCTACCACAGGTGCACATACTCAATGCATCTAGCGCATGTGGAGAACGGCCAAGGAGAGAAACAAGAGGGAGAATGGTACACACAGGCATCTACTAGAGTCCTACATGTGCGAATTCATGTGGCGTCGACAGACTAAATGCGCAGGTCTCGATGTGTTTAACATCATTCTTGCTGACATTGTTCGATTCTGGCCACCGCAAGAATAGCGCACCGCCGCATAGATTTTTGCGCACCGAACTACGGCGCAACACAGGGAAACCCTGGATGTGACGTCATACCCTGGGATTCCGTTTGTTTGGGGTAAATTTAAGGCAAAAGTACCAGTTTCCCATTACTATCTTTTGTCAGCCCGCTTGGTTGATTATATTTTCCTTGTGCTATAAAAGTCTATGCGGTTTTCTTTCTTACTCTTGCAACTCCTGTTACGCTATCCAGATAGTCCCTTTATCCGCCCTAATCCGCTTTCTAACCTCACGATTAGTTAGTTAGTTAGTCGACAGATCATCCTCATTGCACATCGAACCATTCAGTCCATAAGTGCTCGAATCCCCTTCTCAGCAAATCCCAGTAAATCACGATTAGTTTCTATGTATTTGTCATGAGCTCTGATTGACTGACTATACAGGGTAGAAGGAATAAAAGTAGCCTTGGGTTGGAGATAGATAGTGTAACAACTCAATGGGCAGAAGAATAAACAGTAATACAAGTTATAAACAGGACATTCACCATCATGTAGCATGGTCTTTGTTGACGTTCGCTGTCTTTTCAGATCTCTTTCGGGATGTCATCTGGGCCAGCAGCTTACCCATTCTTTAGAAGATTGTAGAAGCTTGATAGCTTTTCCAGTTTCTTCTTTAGATGGTTTTTCAGAGTTTAAGATATTCAGTGTCGCTTCTGCAGGCTGGATACAAAGAGGGGAAAAAAAGGGGGGGGCGGTGGGGGGAGGGAGAGAGAGAGAGAAGAGAGAGAGAGAGAGAGAGACAGAGAGAGAGAGAGAGAGAGAGAGAGAGAGAGAGAGAGAGAGAGATCTTTTCTCATCTTTAGATAGATTTCTTGTCTTGTTCACTGTTATATTCTAATTTTGTTTATTCCCCTGTATCGGTCGTCGTCCTAGCCTACCCCTTTCGTATATTTGAGGAACCATGCCTTCTGTTGTTGTTGTTGTTTTGTTTTTGTTTACTTTTATGTTGCATATCTCTTGCAGGACGTTGCAGTCAACACCAACATTTTTTCAGCTGCTGTTGATGTACTAGGCAAGTTTTTACGTTCAGTAGTTTACCATTGATTTATGAACGATCGGCTCCCATTCCAACACGTTATAACACAACGCGACACGGTCTGCTACACAAATCGGTCGCGGCAGCGTTTCGAACGCCTGGCAAGCGGCTCACGAACCGCGTCCGCAAGCCTTTGGCCATAAACCATTGCAATGTTTGATGTGGCCAGTTTCCAACTTATCGCTTCTGCCCTTCATACGCCACTGAAGCATCGACGTGTAACCAGCTCACACCAAGCCTCCTGTCGTGTGCTGTCTCCTTCAACTCCCTCCATGTCAAACTCATATTATTTAACTCTATGTCTAATAAATTTCCCCATGTGCTTTAAATAGCATTAGGGGCACTCTTTTACTATGAATCGCATTTTAGTATGTATTGGATTAAAAAAAAAAAATAGCACTGTTTCACTGTTTAGAAGCTTTTGCCATCTCTGTTACATCATCTTTCACACAATCCCAAAATTCTAGTCTTATAACATTCCAGTTCTTCTGCAACCTTTGCTGTCTTTCCCAATTTAATTTATAACATTTCACGTGCCAATCTGAAACTCGAAAGGAGGTAAGTCGGCAATCAGACTCATAATTTCGATTCATGCTATTGTTTATGAGCTAGTTGTCTTTGTTGCATACATATTGTGGGATGTCTGTATTTTCCCTTATCTTTTTTCCCAAACAGAGATTGGTTAATACAAGATCTGAATATAAGAGCAAGAGTTTAGATGCTTTATATTTCAGATGTGTTCATTTAACGTTTCCTTCATCTAATCTCATCTCATCATGTTCCTCTTGTACCTTGCGGTGTCGAGGTGAAGTATAAACTTCGTGAGAGTGCCCGAGTATGGACTTCATATATCGATATTCCCCATGGACTCTGCTATTCGGTTCCCTCCGCCCAACGTTTACGTGGTCGGCCTCTTCCTCTGTTTCCGTCTGGTCTGTACATCATTGCTTGATGTGGTATGCTGTTGACTGGTAACCTACTTGCACGGCCAAACCATTTGACTTGCTGTTTTCTGATAAAATCTAGTACTGCTTTAACCCCCACTTTAGTCCTGATTTTTTCATTTCTGATCTTATCTCTTCTTGATACGTTGAGTATTTTTCTCAGGAACCTAATTTCTGTTGTTGTGATGTTTCTTTTCTCTTTTTCTGTCATTGTCCAGGTTTGGCATTGGCACCATAGAGTTGGCAGGAAGATTGTGTTTAAAAGTGCTTTCTTAGTAGTTATTGATACATGTTTGTTCTTTAGTATTGGTGCCATTTGTCCAATGAATTGGTTTGCCTTATTGCACCTATTTTCGATCTCGTCCTCTGATTTGCCATTTGATATTATACTTCCTAGGTACTTGAAACTCTTTACTTGTTTCAAGGGATGTTCGTTTAGGTGAATTGTTGTTGTTTGTTCTTCTTTAGTTATATCATTACCTCTGTTTTGCTTGTGCTAATTTTCATGTTATGTTCCCTACACATTTCGTTTAGACTATTCATGTGGTCTTGTAATTCAGCTTCTGATTTTTCTATTAGTGCTTGGTCATCCGCAAACAGGAGTTCTCTAATGGTTAGATTTGCAGATGGTTCTTCTTCTGTGTTCTCGTCATGCGGTATTCTTGCTGTCTCTGCTTGGCTGGTTTCTTTACATATGTTGTCTATATATGTTATGAACAAGAGAGGGTTTCCTTCATAACCTTTGTAAATCATTATGTATTTCATAAGTGCACATACAATTACCAGCGGTGTGCGGCAGTGTGCTGTAAATGTGTAAACTGCAAATACACGTAAGCCTTTAATAATTAAAAAAAAATGTGTTGACGATTTCAGACGAGCATGTTGACACGACAACGGTATTATGCCATATATCACCACACCGAGACTGTAAAATGTTATGGGTCTCCGTAAATAAGACACTCGTGTAACTGTATACCGCAACTGCCATGTTTATTGCTGTATCATCTCAGCTACAATAAAGATACTGCCAGAATGCATTATACAATAAATTGTGGGGTTTCTGTTCACATATTTTGACATTATATAAATGGTGATTAAGAGATTGTGCGAGAAAGAATAAGGTTTCACGCAGCTCAAATTGGATTAGTGTTTTTATATTTCTTTTCCTTGGATCTGATTTTGGGCGCGTTTATATGTCAGCGTAAACAATTACAGTTTTAACACTATAATCCAACTTTATATTGAATAACTATATTCTCATATTTCCTGTTTTAATCAGCAGCCGCTGTTTTTAAACCTTGTATAGGGTAATGTCAGCCCATTCGCGGCGTCCATTTTATGGCATACATATATGGTTGCTTTTGAATTTGTCTTTATCATTTCTTATGTTTTTTTCCTCTTCATCTTTGTTTCTGTTTTATTTGTAGCTGAAGATTTACTTGGTTGTAGCTGCTGGTTTCTTAACTAACCTGCTCAGTAATTATGTATAACTGTATACTAAGTCATTCTTTAGGTTTCCATGCAATGTATCGGTAAAACTGGCTCTCTTCATGGCACTAACTAATCAGTAGAGGGCTTCCACAAGAAGCCTGGCCAAGCACGCCGACGCCGACTTCGGGGACTACGGAGGAGATACGGTGACTACGGAGGAGCGAAATCAGTACTCAAGGCCCTCCTGTCTGGGAAATTGCCAGTACTAAGGACACTAGTTTCTGAATTTAGCAATCAGCGTAAGGTCGCAATACAGTGCATACCATCTCACTGTGGAGTACCTGGAAACGAGATAGCTGATCGATTAGCTAAACAGCCTGATGTGCCCGTTACATACCACCAAAAGAAAATAATGATCAAATCAGTCAGAAAGCCACCAAAGCCTGATCAAGACGACTACCACATTATGGACAGACCAGAACAAGTCATTATTGGTGAATCAGTCATGTGCACATGTGGATTGGCGTCGCAGACAGCAGATCACATACTCCAAGACTGCCAAAAATACAACATATCTAGGCAAACCTTCTGGCCTAGAGAGACGACAGTGGAAGATAAACTCTATAGACCACTGAGTGAACTAAACAAGACAGTTAAATTCACACAAGAGACAACATTGCAGTTATAGACATATTTCAAGCGAACGAAAGAAGAAGAACTACGGAGGAGATATTACAACCAACTCTTCAAGGGAACAGTGAGAACGGATACTTTGGGATGGAGGCTGTATCGGAGGACCGAGGAACTGCCCATATACAGTTACGTGATCGATTGTTATGACATAACATAACATAACATAACATAGTGCTCACTTGCTATTCTCCATATCACACTATGAAAAGCTCAACCCTGTGGTTCCGTATTTCTATTGTGAAGAGATTTTCTCGTTATTAACATTTGTCAGGACTGTATTTTTACAGCTGCTTGACTTTCATACGTCGAAGGATTCTTAATGTGAGCAACATATCGCAGACCTAATCTGAGAACACTAGACTAGATCAAGAAGCAGGCTGGCATCCATGAGTTCCTTTAGAAACATTGTCCTGAAACTATTTGAACCTAACACTTTTGAGTTAGAGTACAACACTATATACCTAGGCCACTGCTTGCTACCTTTGACAGCATAAATGAGTTTTACTGACACGTCCCATCAGTTTACATTGACGTCCCATCAGTTTACATTGACGCCCCATCAGTTTACATTGTCGTCCCATCAGTTTACATTGACGTCCCATCAGTTTACATTGACGTCCCATCAGTTTACATTGACGCCCCATCAGTTTACATTGTCGTCCCATCAGTTTACATTGACGTCCCATCAGTTTACATTGACGTCCCATCAGTTTACATTGACGTCCCATCAGTTTACATTGACGTCCCATCAGTTTACATTGACGTCCCATCAGTTTACATTGACGTCCCATCAGTTTACATTGACGTCCCATCAGTTTACATTGACGTCCCATCAGTTTACATTGACGTCCCATCAGTTTACATTGACGTCCCATCAGTTTACATTGACGTCCCATCAGTTTACATTGACGTCCCATCAGTTTTCATTGTCACAAAGTCTTGCGAGTTCAGTTAGTTAGTTACAGGACGTCACAGTCAACACCAACCTTCTTGGCTGCTTGTGATTTATTGGCAAGTTTACGTTCAGTAGTTTGACATTGCTTTCTGAACGACCAACGCTCATACCGTTGTTCAAAATCAACACATTGCGGTCTGCTTTCAAATTGCCAGCAGCCAATTTCAAACACGGATTGCGGGATTTGCGAATCGCGGTCGCTAGCCCTTAGCCTCAGACACCGGCAGTTCAGTACACACTGACACTACACACCCAAGTCTCACACACACGGGTGCGCTATCTATCTATCTATCTATCTATCTATCTATCTATCTATCTATCTATCTATCTATCTATCTATCTATCTGTCTGTCTGTCTGTCTGTCTGTCTGTCTGTCTGTCTGTCTGTCTGTCTGTCTGTCCGATCGTCTGTCCCACCCATCGTTATTATTTATCAGCTTACATATCTCTCTATCCATCCGTCCCTCTGTCTATCTGATAGATAGTTGAGACAAAGAGAGGTCTTGATCGGAATGAACCAGACCCCTGGGACATCAGCGCATCTGTACTTGCCCCTCCTGTCTTCTTCGCCGGTCTTCTGTCCTCCTCTGAGGCATCGGCCCACAACCAACTCTCGCCAAGTCGCCCATATTATCCATCTGTCTCCCATTCTCTTCTCGGTGTGTTATTAGGTCTCCCTCTACTCTGTCTACCCTGTGGTTTCCTAAGAAAGAACAATCTAGTTGTACTATTATCCCATTTTCTCAGTGTTTCCTATCCAGGTCCAGCGTCTTTCCCCCCACCTCTTGATCCGCCGAAATCAGTCAAGTTCTCCCTCTTTGCTCTACATTAATGACTCCTCCATGTCATGTTATTCCAGCTGTTCTCCGCAAGTTGATGAATGATCACAGTTTATCAGTAGTTTTTTTAATTCGGCCTCCATGTTTCAGATCCACACATACTGTTAAAAATTGGCTGGGTACGCATTCGGCGACAGTCCAAAGCTACGGATTCTGGTGGATGATAATCATGATTAGCGGTGGCATCTTTTTCATGATGTCTAGCTGTTGGCGCTTGGAAACAAACATTATTTCGTCAGAGATGCCATGCTGGAGGCGTCAGGTTCAAATCCCGTTACTTCAGTAGCTGTTCGTTTTTTTTCCCCTTGTGTTCTCTTATTTTTACCTCTTCATTTTGTCTTAATTCTAGTGCCGATCAAATCATATACATTTATTTCTTATGTTATGTGCACGGCCTCAAGATTCCCTTCGGATATGTACATATTAGTTCTATTATTGCACAGCGAAAAGAATTAATCCAACATGCGTTGAACATTAAACATCCCTGGTACATCAGTACACACACAAACACTTCACATACACTTACATGCACACAAACATGATCAAATATGTATCAAGTCCACTGATGCAAATCGATAAAAGCAATCACTTCAGAATTGGAGAATTCTACAGTCTCTGATTGGCGGTGTAAATCGGATTACGGTGATGGCTATATTTTTTTTACATTGATATTTTAAAACAATTTTTATTTTATTTTTGCGTTCTCTGGCTTTGAATTCAAGCTTAGCCCATGCATGTGCTAATATTTCTAGTGCACTGGACTGATTTTTGCGTGTGGATTAGCTTTCCCTATTACACGCAAAAATCAGACCAGTGCACCAGAAGTAGTAACGACTATCCCAATTCTTTGAAGGAAAGGGAGAAATAAGAAGTCTAATGCTATAGAATTGACTGAATATGAAAAAAGTCCTCGCCATTACCCTCTTTGGACAACAATCACCTTCAAATTAATATCCCGTGTGGGTAAAACCGTGGGCAGCCGCTATTTGTGGCTGACTCAGTCACAGGATTATTAATCTGAGCCAGGGATGGCCCTAATATAACTTCTCTTTGAGGTTGAACGGGGTATGGATAATGGTATAATCTGTCATCTACTGCCTATAATACCTTGCGGTGTATGGCAGGGGGTCTTGAGCCTGAGGAATTAGGGCCGCCTGGCTAGTGCAGTCACCGCGAACTGTGCAGGTTAGGGTTTTCTTTTTGCCCCCGACAGAAAAAAATCCACATCTAACCGAGGATTCGAACCTGGGTCTCCCGAAAGAGCACCCCGCGTTTTAAACCATTAGGCCAGCGGCCGATAAAAAAGTACACTCTTAATTCCAATTCCAATTCCAAAAAAGAAATTCCAAATTCGGCCTCGTCTAACCTGCTTCGTCAGCTGTGGTTATTGTTGAGAGCCGTGGTTGTGTGGATTGTTGGTCCTAATTCCTACTGGTTTTTATTGGTTCCGCTCTGTTCGTCGGATAGATTTGTTTTGTGCTGGTCCTGGTAAAAACCGGTACACTCTTAGTTGAAAGGTTTGGTTTTAAAGAGTGTCGAAGTTTGTTGACGTTTCAAACTGAGCAGCAATTAGCGACTATCCCAATTCATTGAAGGGAAAGCGAACATAGGTAGAAATAAGAGGTTTAATAATTCTATAAAATCGACTGAATATGAATTGTATCTGAATTCCGAACTTTGTTATTTGGAAAGAAAGGAGGGATTGGTTGGCTGGTCGTGTAGAGGCGCTTGTTTCTTCAGTTAGTTAGTTAGTCGACAGATCATCCTCATTGCACATCGAACCATTCAGTCCATAAGTGCTCGGATCCCCTCCTCAGCAAATCCCGCAGCGTGTAGCGGCTCACGACACCAGTTCTGTGTTGGTTTATTACTCTTCTTTGGCTTCCTGCATAGTGTTCTTGATTGGCCACACCTCTTTTAACTTGCTGTTCTCGCAGCCTGACCATGGTTGTAGATTCCAGGTCATCGCTTGGTTCTCGTAAACGACTTACTTCTCATAGAGCATTCAGAATGTCTGCCTGGTCCATGGCTCGTCCGCTTTCCACAGTAGCCCTGGCTGCAAGCCTGTCAGCCTGCTCATTCCCTTGTACACCCGCATGCCCTGGCCGAAGATGAAACTCCAGAGACAGCAGCCACTCTCTTCGGACCCACCCCATCTCTATCATCCTGAGCATACTCATTGAGTCACTAAGGACACATGCCCGATTGAATGTCTGTTTCTCAAGTCATGTTATTGCTTTACTTACTGCCATAATTTCCATAGTCATGCTGCTTGTGGTCAAAGCAAAAGCGCCAGACTCTTCCTTCACACTTTCCCCTCCGGCCTGAGCCGTAAAGGCCCATGAACCTCTCACTCCTCAGACGACCGACCATCCGTGTAAATGACAGCATCATCCTCTAAAGAATTCTCGAAGATAAGAACCTGTACTTCCGCCTCTACCGCAGCTGGACTTTCTTGTCTGCATTTCCTGTCTAGTTGGATGCATACTCAAAAGGATGTACAGAACTCTGTTGGCACTTGTACCCACTCCTCGCCAGGTTCTAAGTCCTCAAGTGAACACACCTGCTGAAGAATGTCTTCGGCTTGGCCCATCCACTACTTTCCTCTTTTTAACCTGCTGCTCTTTATCTTCTTAATCTCGCTGTGCAGTGGATGTTGTGTGTCTGCCTTGACTCTGAGATAGGCACGTGCTTGGCAAAATTGTATTCTGTCCCTCTTGGTTGGAAAATCAAGAAGGTAGCGCATCGCCCTGCATGCTGTATCTCTTATACATCCAAGAATAATGCGCATAGCTTCGTTCTATATCCTTTCCATCCTTTCTATCTGCTTATGGCTGAGAGTCATGATCGCCATCGCATACTCCAAAACAGAAAGAAAGAAGACAAAGACATAAATGGCGCTGCTCACAGTTTGCCGCCGCCATCACCCGCATTGCAGCCAAACCCCGCTTGGCCTTTGTTATCACCTGGTCAACATGCTCAGTCTCCCTGACCTAGTGGTTAAGGTCTTTCTCCGTAATCCCGTATATTCTCGTGAGTAACGTAACCTGTGCGAGAATCGGTACGCGTTGGTACTTACGGGATATGTGAGCCGGTCGCTCAGAAAGCAGTGGCAAACTACTGAGCGTAATCTTGAAAAATGCTGATGTTGACTGCAACGTCCTGTAAGGGATATACAAAATAAAAAACATGCTCAGTGTAAGCTAGACTTCGATCAAATCCTATCACCAGATAATTCATTGCCTGCGTTCTTTCTACAGTCTCTGAACCCAGATTTACAGTTGGCGTTGGAATGTTGACAATATGGTCATTCAAAGAGAACCATGTCACTGTTGCCTTTGTTGGGGTGACCATTGCCCCAGCTTCAACACACCAAGTACTTATGCGACAAAGTTCGGTTTGTAGTTCCACAGCAACCTGATCTCTATCCTTGCCCTGACGATACACTAAAACATCGTCTGCTTACGATAATGTCCTCCCCGGTCCTATGATTTGCTCGCTGGTGATTCTCACAGTGTAGGCGTTGAAAAGCACCGGAGATAATGGTGATCCCTGTGGTAGGCCAGGATATGTTATTGTTAGTTCTGAAGTCCAACTGTCACATCTAAAGACTACTTTCCGTTGGAAGAGGGCTGCAGCGATCTAGCTAAGGAGGAAAGGACTTGAGTTCAAGAAGCTGAAGCATTAAAAAATCCAATGGTACTCTGTTGTACGCGTCCTCAAGATCAATCGCTGCAGCAAATGTTTCTATGTCTGAGTGGAAACCTTCATAGACATCATGGTCAAAGACTGCTGCATTGGTCCAGGTTTCTCTTTTTGGACGGTACCCTCCCAGGATAGGTGGGAAAACACCTTGCCTCTCTAGCTGGCTCGATATTTTTCTGGCAATTAACTTCTCCAGCAGCTTGCCTATTGTATTCTGCATGGTTATTACTCGATATCCCTGAATTTTTCGACTTCAGCAAGGGAATCAGATAGCTGTGTAACCACTCCTCCTTGATGCTTGCACTCCCTATGCTGTTGTTGTACATGTCTGCTAGTTTCTCTAGCTCGTTGTCGGTACACGTATTGATGTCGTCATATCTTATGCCATCTGGGCCTTGAGCGCTGTTTTTTTTATCGTCGAAACACAGCCTTGATGTCTTTCACTGTCACTGTGTCCTCATCCGAAATGTTCTGGGCCTTGCACCTATCTGAGGTGACCTCCTTGGCAAGATTTCTGCCTCTCATGTCTGTCTGGTTGCTCTGCTCTAGATAGCATTAGAAGAGGGCTTTGCCCTTGTTCTCGTCAGTCCTCTGCCAGATGAGGTCAGCACCTTGGAAGTCAGGAATACTCTTTTTCTTGATTACCCAGCTCATGCTTTTATGTAGTCGCCAGAACAATTTCAGTGATTTGTCTGTGTTTACTCTGTGACACACCTCTGCCCATTTTTTCACTTTTAACCACCTTAACCAGTTTTTTTAAATAGCTTACTTTTGTGTGCATCTCTCTTTCTAAGTGCATGCAGGGACTAGGATGGGCAACTCTGTTCTTTTTGGCGTTTTGCCATTCCCTTACAGCACTGCGCTTATCCACCCAGGTCTTTTCTACCTCAGAATTCCACCACGGTGACTGCTCCCAGCTTTTTTTTCCTGCCCTGAAGCTTTCTGCGCTTGTCGCGCCTTATTTTACTCACCACATCTTGCCCTGTACTGTCATACTGGAACGTCTTGACCGTTGTCTTGTGCTGTCTGGTTCTGCCTTTCTCCACCAATATGCTGCAAGAGTGGCCGCTGCCGTGGTACCCTAGGACACCCCATCTACACACTGTAGTGAGTGAAGGAGAAACCATCGCCAGATCAATAACAGTGTCCTCATCACCTGGACGACTTGCTGTCCTGGTGACACAGCCACTGTTGATACAAACCAGGTCAATGGTTTCAAGTGCAGTCTCGAGCTCCTCCCCTTGTGTGTTGGAGGAAATGTTTCCTCATGATCTGCCTTTAACGTTAAAATCGCCACAGAAAATAACATTTCTCTCGTGACCTAATATGCCACTTAAGCACTGCCACCTCTGGGCACTCGCATTACGGTCATAAACATTAACCAACACGAATGGTAGACCAGATTGAACTCTAACCGCCTGTATTTTTATGTCGTCACTTTCCCAACTGGACATGTCTTTTTCTTCAGTGTGACTGTCGACATTTTGACCGTCTTGAGTAGACGCGGGAAATACATGTTCGTGCATTGACGGGCACTTATTGAAGGCACAAGGGGAAAATAATTAGAAACAAGTGATCTTATGCTATAAGAGGGGCTGGATTTGAATTGGGTGTGATTTCTGAACTGTTTCATTTAGGAAGGGTAGGGTTGGGGTGGCTAGTCGTACCAACTCTTGTTTCTTAAATAAGGAGAGTCGGCATTTCAAGGTGGAATGTAGGGGTTCTGTTTTGCCTTTACTTTTCGATGGCTCTTATGTCTATTGCATCCTTTAATTTCTAGCTTTTACCTTGACTTCTGTAAGTGTCTCACTCACCTACTCACTCTCTCTCACTCTCTCTCACTCTCTCTCTCTCTCTCTCTCTCTCTCTCTCTCTCTCTCTCTCTCTCTCTCTCTCTCTCTCTCTCTCTCACTCTCTCTCTCTCTCTCTCTCTCTCTCTCTCTCACTCACTCACCACAAACAACACACATATACATACATAAACACACATGTGTATACACACACACACACATCTTTTGTCCGGCTAAGTCAATAAGCTGACTATTATACTGTAGGTGGTATATCCTTGCTATGGTATGCAGGCAAGAGTACAGGAAAATGGTGAACTGTCTGAGCCCCTTCCTGTCACCAATGGAGTGAAGCAAGGATGTCTCCTGGTACCAACACTGTTCAGCCTCATGTTTTTAGCTATGTTGACGAATGCCTTCGAGAACAACGACATTGGAATAGACATCAACTACCGTATGGATGGAAAGTTGCTCAATCTCAGAAGGCTGAAAGCTGAAACCAAAACTAACGGCGACACCGTCAGAGAGCTCCTGTTTGCTGATGATTGGGCTCTATACGCCAACTCAGAGGCGGACATGCAACACAATGTTTCAGCTTTCTCACATGCCTGTGCCAACTTTGGCCTCAATATCAATTTGGAGAAGACTGTAATTATGTACCAGCCAGCTCCAGGGAATAATCACACCGTGCCGAATATCAAGGTGAATGGTCATAGACTTTGTGTTGTGGACGAATTTACCTATCTTGGCAGCACTATGTCACAAGCTGCCACAATTCATGACGAAGTGAATGCAAGAATCTCCAAGGTTAGCGCGACCTTTGGCAGACTGTACAAAACTGTATGGGACAGAAATGGAATAAGCCTGCAAACAAAGCTGAAAGTCTATAAAGCAGTTGTATTATCCACACTGATAATATGCTTGTGAAACCTGGACTGTTTATCAGCGACATGCTAGGAAGTTAAACCACTTCCATACAGTCTGCCTTAGGAAGTTACTGAAGATTAAATGGCAAGACAAGATCCCAGACACTGAAGTTCTAGAAAGAGCGTCCATGCTCAGTATCCACACTTTACTAATGAAGAATCAGATTCACTGGGCTAGTCGCTTAACTAACATGCCAGATAACAGGCTCCCTAAACAAATTTGTTACGGCGAGCTGCGTTGTGGTAAACGCTCCCAGGGCAACCAGCGGAAACGCTTTAAAGACACTGAAAATCTCACTGAAAGCTTTTAGAATTGATCTTGACACCTGGGAGACTGCTGCCAAAGACCGACATTCGTGGCGTACATCATTACGCAAAGGTGCAGTCACTTGTGAAGCAACCAGGACTACAAGAGCTGTGAAGAAAAGGCTGGGCATAAAAAAACCACTGCAGGAAATCCTCCTCCTGGAGTCAAATATTCTTTGCCCACGTTGTCAAAGAACATTTCGAGCCAAAATAGGCCTTATCAGCCATCTTAGAACTCACGACTCCATACTTTCAACCCCACTGGATGAAATGAATGGTCATCATCATTCTTGCTGGACAAACAACATGTGGTATATTCTTGTATGTAAAGTAGTTAACAACAATTATATATTTACAGCAGGCAGAACATTTCTGACACATATAGACACACTGACACATATTGACACACTGACACATATTGACACACACAGAGATATGCATGTGCACATATTATAGTCATGTTGGTGTCGTCCCTTCTGACTGTGTTACCCGGTGCAATGCACATCAAAGTATTTGCTTGCTTTCTCTCTCTCTCTCTCTCTGTGTGTGTGTGTGTGTGTGTGTGTGTGTGTGTGTGTGTGTGTGTGTCTGTGTGTTCTGTCGCTCTAACTGGCTGTCTATATCTCTCACTGACTTCCTCAATCTCTCTGCCCCTGTCTGTTTCTCTGTCAGTCAGTCAGTCAGTCAGTCAGTCTGTCTGTCTGTCTGTCTCAGTGACGCCTCTGCATAACACTACTACCTACTATAGAATTATCTTCAACTGTTCTGTCTGCTCCACAGAAAACCAACGGCATTTTACGCTCAACAAGCCCGACTTCGCCGCGCAAACGCAACCACGTCCGCATCTCTCCAACAACCCCTACCAAGGAGTTCAAGTCCACAGATCCCGTGACCCCTGGGCGTTCCACTCCACCTCTAGCCTTAACTGATGAAGAGTTCCGAGCACGATTTATACCACGGACACCCGAGGACACAAAAGCGTAATCGTCAGAAGCTTCATGGGGGAAAGCTTCATGCCAGTGCCTGCTCAGGAGGAGATTCTCTCCTATATGGTTGACTTGAAAATTTGCATTATAATCGCGCTCTCTCTCTCCCTCCCTATTTCTCCCTCCCTCCTTCTTTCTCCCTCCCACCTTCTTTCTCCCTCCTTCTCTCTCCCTCCTTCTCTCTCTCTCCTTCTGTATATGTCTTTGTCTGCTGTCTCAAACTGTGTATGTATGTCTGCACGTGGGTGTCTACGTTTGTGCCGGTGTGTGCATGTCTGTTTATGCTTACTCCCCCCGCCTCCCAACTCCGTGTTTCTGTGTGCATCTGTCTTTGTATATGCAAATCTCTCTATGTGTCTATACTTTTCTCTGTGTATATGTATGTCTCGATGTGTGTCTGTATGTCTCGATGTGTGTCTGTATGTGTATATATGTTTGTGTCTATATGTGTCTGATGTCTATATATGTCTATGTGTGTATATGTCACACGCAGGCACACAAACAAACACACACAAACAAACACACACAATAGAAAGTTGGTAATTTTATATTTAAGCAGACTATGACTGTTTAAGGCAACATATATGTGTCAGTGTGTCTATATGTGTCTATGTGTGTATATGTCACACACAAACACACACCATTGAATTTTGGCAAGTTTATATTTAAGCAGACTGACTGCCTAAGGCAACATGTTGCAGCATAGATTAACAATATATGGTTGTGATGAGGTTGTAACTAAGCCATAAACCACGTGCATTATGTACTTGCCTTTCCTTCTAAACTCTAGAATACTGTAGATCTAGATAAAGAAAGGAACAAATTTGCTGTTCACAGAAGATGGGCGAAGATCACTAGAACTGTTCATAAGCAGAACTAGTAGAACTCGACTTGTTCATAAGCAGAACTACTAGTTGTGTCATGCCTATGAATCTGCCACAGAAAATATCACCGTAATATAACATGAACTAGACAACCATCTTGCAACATATTTCCATTATCAACGTACTAGACTCTTTTCAGCTTTCAAGGATAGATACAGAATTCACTTGTGTTGTGAAAACGGTAATCATGAAATTAGCTCACAGTAAAAATCTCATCATTTAAAAGAGCTTAGAAATAGTTCTATACATCTAATTTGTCTTGTTTAGTGTTTAATAATTTTGATAACCACATTATATTGCATTCATCACCATTACCACTCTTTAACCTGTTTCATGGGTATGAATGTTCTATGATAAATGGGTAGATAAAGGGGTGTAATTATCAATGCATTTAGTGCTTTTGCAATGAAAAAGTATGTGTTAAATTACAATATACAGTGTATTCTGTGATTGGTTGTTTGGTTTATAACTAACTTAATGTAGGGTAAAAAAAAAAAACTAGACACAGTTATGGCATAAACTGCTTTTGGGTGGAAATATTAGGTCTTCACATATTAATGGCCACAACATAATGAGGTTAGATGATAAGTGCCTTTCCTTGGCGGCTGTCCTTCTTGAACAATTCCCAGAAACTTCTTAAAATTATCTGGTATCCATTTTATGAGACTGGGTCACCTCAAAGCTGGATACAAAAACTCTGCTACTGCTGGCGATTGAGTTCGGATTACTATTCTGGTAAGAAGGGCACTAACCTCAATGTCATTGCGGATCTTTATTTGTTTATAATAATTATTTATTTACAGCATTGCTGAAAAGCGGATGTTAAACTGTATCCCATTATTGAGACAGAAAATGCTTGAGATACCTTGCAATTGATAATTGATGTGAAGATCTGATCTGAGCATTCATTCATTCATTCATTCATTCATTCATTCATTCATTCATTCATTCATTCATTCATTCATTCATTCATTCATTCATTCATTCATTCATTCATTAGGTCACTAAGTTTAAATACTTATGTTGGAGACGTTTGATAATGTCTTCAACTCTGTTCGTATTCTCAGCAGCTTTCTTCAGCTTAGCTTAAGTCTATTCCCAACATCCTTGCATGCTTGTGTGGTGTAGTCTGCTTTTTCTCTTTCCCTAAATGTTGCCTTTCAGCATTTTTAGAAACGTACTTCCATATCTTCTATTGCGACCAAGCCAAGATTGTATTATTTGTTGGCATGCTGTTCAATAGCTGTTTATGTTCTCCAATGTCTTTATAATGTTCCATAGTTGTGTATTTTCTCCAATGTCTTTCAGAATTTGTATGTCTGAGTATTTAAGTTCTTTTGTGACAGTATCCAGCACTTTGAAATGTTCAAAAGGCAGCATTGTCTTGTCATATGGTATTTAATATTTCTTTCTTGTTTTCATAAGGTCTATTATTGTTTCTTTACTTCACATATTCCTTGGTTTTTTCTTATACTGTAATTAGAATGATTTTGTTTGTTTCTTCAAATTCTTACTTCCTTCTGATATTAGTGTATGAAGTACTATTGTTTATTGCTCAAGTCCTAATTCATTACGTCAGGCAGCAACTTTCTATCTTTAACATAGTGTTAATTAATTCTGCTCAGCAATGTGTTTTCCTTTGGTTTACTTTGAACTATTGTCTGCTGTTCATATTAGTATTATTTCAAAAAAGCTTTATATGGGTTCACTGTTTAAATTTTCCAGACTGTAAAAAAAAAGTCATTAGTTCATCATGGATCATAATGTACATAATATGCATTGATCTTTTAAAACATAGCATCATTTTTGTTTCATCAGTGTATGATTGTTGTTTCTTTTTCCTTACATTTTGTGTATACTGGTGGTGGCTATCATGTATCTTTAAAATGCTCTTCTGTTCTTAAATAATACTGATTAATTTGTCTGTTTTTATCTGTCCGGCATGGTATCAGACTATATTTTATTCTCTCTACCATCCTCTATCTACTGAACATAAACTTGCCAAGAGCACAAACAGCAAATAAATGCTGGGTTTGACTGCGACATCCTGTAAAGGATATGCAACTAACTAACTAACCATTCTTTATGTGTTTTTCCCCCATTAATATGAGCAGTTATTTCAGTTTTGTTCTCCTCATAACATGATAACCTTCTGACACCAAGATGTGCCTTTATCTGTTTTTAAACATCTTCACTGCTGATGTGAGTTGTTTGTGGTATTTTTAACAATATTCTGTACATCTGCATTTAAGCTATAGAAGATAACTCGTATACTTTTGCTTACTTACTGATTTTTTCATGATTGTTTGTGTTTTTACATAATCAGCTTTGAAATGCTAAATATTTAGAAGACTGGGTGTCGAGTAGTCAGAGTGTTCTTCTAACACATCATGATTCATGTGTTAAACCCTCAATATGGCTATGGCTATATATGACTTCCACAACTGTCAGATCATATATGAATCTCACAGTAATCAATATTATTTTATATATTTCAGATGAATTATTACAGACCTGCTGATTTTGTGTGTGTAAAGTCTTGTATTTATTGATGGAAATGTTTATATATATATATATATATATATATATATATATATATATATATATATATATATATATATATATATATATATATATATATATATATATATATACACATATTAGCATTAAACACATCTATATACATATTTACATATTCATATATAATTTGTATATAGTAACATGTAGTGGTGTAGTGGTCAGTGCATTTGCTTATCAAAACACTTGACAGGGTTCAATCATCAACAATTAAAGAAAATAAATTTCAGTACCCTGATTCCATGTCCTTATGATCAATTCAGAATATGATACTGGACAAGTTTTTTTTTTTTAACAGCATGGCACGAGAGGGTGTGTGGTCAGTATAACGTCGCCCACCTCAGTTTCCAGAGCATTTTCTGGTATCCACTCTGAGGATCAGATGCCCTAGTAGTCATTTGCTCACAAACGCCACCTCCTGGGGGTTGAACCTAGAACTACTGGGCTGCAGACAGGTGTTTCACTGACTTCGCTATTGAAACTCCATTCATGTACTATCTGTACATGCGTACATGGTGAACCACTATAACTGACTGTAAAGTGTTCTAGAACTTTCTGTAGGACATGTGGTGTATTTCAATGAAAGCAGGTTTGGCACTGGAGAGATAAAGAGAGAAGATGCTGGACGGTTTGACATCGTGGCATTTAGCAACATCAACTAGGTGTGCTAATAATTATAATAAACAAATTTTAATTGAAAATAAAGTAACTTTATCTGGGAACAAGTGGCGTCAGTTAGAAACGGAAATAATTATTCGTCGCTCATAGAAATAAAAGAGAAATACGGCAAGGATGCATGTTGTCCCCAAGCCTCTTCAGCTTATACACAGAAAACAATGTTTAAACAAACTGAACTGCCTGGACTTAACATCAATGGAAGAATCATAAACAATATTAGGTATTCTGACGATACAGTTAGCAGAAAGTGAGCAGGTGTTACAAAAACTAGTGGATTAAGTAAACAGGCATAGTGCAGAATGTCGCTTAGATATTAACATCCAAAGCAAACAAAAAACTAAAACTACGATAATTAGCAGTGGAAAGGAGAGGTCATCAAAGAGCATCACAGTAAACTGGGAGATACTAGAACAAGTAACAAATTTCTCATATCTTGGACATGTAATAACAGATGATAACGGAAATGAAACAGAAATCAGAAAGAAAATAGGAATGGCCAAATATGCTTTCAACATTATGAAATCAGCATTAATTTCTAGAGAGATTAACAGCGCTTTAAAAATGATAATTGTCAAATACTATGTTTATTTAACATTCCATTGCAGCCAACCTTCATTATGGAGACGCACCTGATTGAATGAAAGTATTGATAATTTATTTTTGTGTTGAAAGTAAATCTTCTTTCCTATTTTTAAGATGTATGCACCATACCTAGTTATGCACCTCCCTAGTTTGGAAGTAACTGTTTCTGACTTCAGATGCATTTATTAGCTTTCTCTAGACAAATTCAGTTCAAGGTTATGAACGGGCTTGATCTATTCTGGGTGTGTTTTTCTGTCCTAGCAACTTTCCAAGGACACTGGCCTGGTAGCCTACTCTTGGCAATCTCCAGCTGTCCTGGAATGTTTAATGTGCACAACCTGCAAACGGAAGCTCCTGTTTTTCGCTCTTTTCTGAGAAAGCCAGATATGGATCTCACTGCCCGCGAGATCAGTGTGATATCATAGTTCTTGAGAAAATTCCAACTCCTTTTGCTGGTACTCAAACTTTGTCTCTCTGAGCCTGACACTATAATCTCTCAGCCACGCTGCCCTGTGTAAGTAATATATATTGCAGTAAGTAGTTGTAATACATGACACACTCTACAAAATATTCAACACTAACAGACTGACCAAGCAAAGTGCTAATTTAATTCTTGGCATTAGTTGTTCTACTGTCAGGTTAATTTAATTACCACGCGAGTTCCTTCATGATTTCTGGTATTCGTTGTTTTACTGTCAGATTAGTGTAATAACCATACGAGTTCATTCATGATTCAATTTCTGTATCTATTGACACCAACTGATAGTGAATATTGTCTGAATGCTAGTTGAAATGCAAATTATTTTTGGAGAATACATGCTAAAACCAAAACGAACATTTATTTGTCATTTATTTGTTAATTGACTTGTTTTTAATAGTTTAATTCACACGCAAAGAGTTTGTTTTTTCTTGCATTGTATTCTTTCGGTTAAACTTCCTGTGCGTCAATGGTGGGGTAGTGGGTTCATTCTGCACACTAGTTGGACTTAAATCACCTAGAATATCAATCTGGAGTAAATAGTAACGTCCTGCGAAGGGCGTGCAACATTAAAAAGACATTCTGTCATTAAAGATGCGGTAAAGTAACATGGCTGTCCAGGACATATTTCTTTGACTGCAGCTAGTTAATTTTTCCCCAGCTGGCCACCTAGTGAGTTCACTAATACAAATGTAATGGCGATGGCGAACCTGGACAAAAGATACACTAAAGGTTTAGAGCGTGAAAAGGCTCAGGAATATGAATGACAGCTGGCAGTGAAGGAAAAGTCACGAGCAGCTCTACAAATTTAAAGACAAGAAGTGTGTTTGATGATCGTAGCCTACCATACACCCATTGGTTTCCTGAAATCGTAAACCTGTGATGTAAAAAATACTTTCCAATGTAGTTTCCAGCCATGGATCAGTGAAGTGCTAGGACTATCACATTTTGTAGGCCTGAGGGCAAGGAGGAATAGGTGGCCAGTCTTTCCCTCCCATAGCGAGCGGCAAACCCAGCTATGGAACCCTCGTCCGAACAAACTCATGCCATCCAGCTCAATGTCCTAACCATTCTGCCAACGAGCCCACTAAACCTGTGATAGCAGTTATTTTACTTCCATAAATTTCACGCAGTGGGCGTTATTTTAAAGACAACCCAATCATTGAGTCCTTGCCAAGTTGAGCCAAGAGACATTATTTTGAGATGCCTCTTGGATTCGAGCCCACCTACCATAAGTAAGTACACGTAAATGACCTTCTTCATGCCGTAAGGCCAACTGGACATTCAGTCAGCACAAGAACATTGATATAGACCAATCGGCACTCCATTCAGTATCATGTCGGCCATCTTGGCTTCCTGAGAAGTAACCATTGGTAGGCCTTAACCATTTTTGGCTGGGTTGACATGGACGGCCAGGTCAATTTTGAAAAATGTGAATCCATTCAATCAGGATCTAACCCATGACCACCGGACCGGCAGGCAGTGTCTAGCCACTACGTTACCGCTGCTCCCACAACCAGGATTTCTTGGCTTCATTCTTTATACCCATAGGGGCATAGACTTTCAGCCAACTCACTCCAAGTCATCCTATCTCTAGCTATCCCATGCAGCTTCATCCATGTCCTCCCCAGATTATTCATTTCTGATTCTACTTCTATTTTCCATGTGTTTTATAGCCTCCTGTATTTCTTTTCCCCTGTCGATTCCAGACAAACGCCTGCCTGGGTAAGATATTCTTAGATTTTCTTAGCGTTTGTCCTATCCAGCACCGATCTTTTCATTTCTTAGTTCACTTGTATTTGTCTAATTAAGCTTGTAGACATCTCTATAGAGTCTGTTCTCAAATCGAAAGAGTGTAGGCCAAAATAATTGTCTGTGTTTTGCATATATTGGACACTCATGCAACACATGTTTATGTTGGACACTCCTGCAACAAATGTTTATGTTGGACACTCCAGCAACAAATGTTTTTGTCGGAAACTCCTACAACACGTTTAGCCGTTATTTTACCAGCTCTGCTGTTACATACATTAGTCTTCTTCTCCTTCTCACCCTCCATTTACCTCAGTGAAGTTTAGATATGGCCACATGAGGGATATGAGTGATAGAGAACGTATAAATATGGCTGCTTGCTTTAAACTGAGCATCAGGATGTCATCAGTAACCCAGGATTGGGTGCACGGTTATTTAACACCACTTCCTAGGCCAGGCAAAGATCATTTAAAGGTAAATTGGTTCAGGATTATCATCCTACAGGACACTTTTGCTGGAGAAGATCGTTGCTGTTAAGCTTCATGAATATTTAGAAAAGGAAAAGTTCCTCCCGAAAGGTCTGGGAAGTTACCGGCCACGGTAAATGGTACCTGGGCAAATGCAGCCATTTTTGCCTATGATGTTTTGAAGGGTTCCAAAACAGACAGGAGACAGTGGTAGCAGCACTCGATCTCGAGGACGCGTACAACAGAGTCAGATATGATATTTTGATGTACGCTCTCATGGAGATGTGTGTCTGTCCTTGGTTGGTGAACTGAATTGTGGCTGTTTTGTATTCTCATAGAGTGGTTCTCCGGCTGGGTACATGGACCTCTGAGCCGTGTATCATAGTCCCCAGACTACCACAGGGGTCAGCAATTCCACCTGTGCTTTTCAATGTGTATAGAGCAAGATTGCGAGTATCGAAGCACCAAGGGTTGGAAGGATACTAACATTTGCAGATGATGTTCTCACATTACAGGCAGGGGAGGGACATAAATCAAACAGCTCAGGGGCTACAGGCGACATTGGACAAAGTGACTGATTGGTGCACGGAGATTAATACTGTCGTTAACACAGAAAAAGCCTTGCGGTGCTCTCTGGACAATAGGTTCCTTAAAGAAGACCTCCTAAGTCTCACAATAAGTGGTAGAAATATGAATAGAGAGTTACAAAGTGTCAGAAGGGAGTTAATGCACTGAAGTGTATGGCGGCAAGGGATATGGAGTAGAAAATGCTTTTCACACTTTTTCAGCACTTGATCAATTCATTGGTAGAGTATGGACTAGGAGTGCTCACTGTCTCAAAGAGTCAGCTAGCGAAAATAGAGCGCTTACAGAATGAAGCCATGAGGGTGATTCTTGGGTGTACAAGGGAACCCCAATAGTGTTTATGCAATACATCCTATACCTACCGACAATTGTAGACAGTCTCAAGGTGTTGCAGGCAAGGTCATACATCGAGGTAGCTGCGAACAAGAAACATCTCCTGCATGATTTCCTGGATGCAGCCAAGGGCCATAGGCTGTTAAGAAGAAGATCATGGATGGTGCAGGCAGAAGATACCACCAGAAAAGTGTGCCCACTTGAGAAGATTGGCATAGGAAAGAGTGGGTCAGAGTGCCGAATAGAAATTCAGACCTGTGTTGAGTTAAATCACATTATATTGATATGAGTATCTATACCAAAGGCTATGTGTTAAGAGGCACCAAAAAAAAAAATATTAATGGGGATTCATAACAAAATTCATTGGCCAATGGTTAGTAAAGAAGAACTTGGTATATGATACCACGACCTCAAGTCTGAGAATGGAGGTGGAGGCGGTAACTGCAGCTTTCCATTGGTTGGAGAACTGTATACGAATGTTGTTATTGGGACTGATTCACAAAGCATGCTGACAGGGGTGAAGACTGGCATGCCTCGTGCTGAATAGTACGCATCAATTTAGAGGTCGCAGAAAGGGGGGGGGGGGGCTGTTCTAACCCATCATTTTCCATCGGGACATAAATTACTAAATACATTTTTTTTTAAAAATCTCAACCCATGTTTAATATAAGATGGCAGACTCAGATTACAGAATGGCAAATGTTTTCACTGTTAATTTTATACACTCGAAATCATGAAAATGCGCAATATAAAAACAGGTTGGAAGCATTTCATAACAATTAGCATTTATATGTTCAGACAAGTGATACAACCATGTGTGATACTTTAGCGGAATGTAGCGACACGCAGTATGTTGCATATTAGATATGCAGAAGATACAGTATTGATTACAAAAACGAACAGGATCTGCAACATTTAGTAGATTACGTTATTTTACACAGTGAACAACTAGGGTTAGAATTAAATTTAAAGAAGTCAGAGATTATGGTCGTCTCTACGATAACAGAAATACCACAATGTAATATACGGGCAAATGAGAATATGCTTAAACAAGTGAATCAGTACAACTACCTCGGAACAGTCATAACATCTGATAGGAGATGTCTTGAAGAGATTAGAACAAGAATGGCTATGGCAAAATTTGCCTTTTGCAAGATGAAAAACGAATGAACTAATAAAAAGATGTCATTTGCAACGAGAAAAAAAAAATGTTGCGGTGCTACATAGAACCTGTACTTTTGTATGGATATGAAACGTGGAGAGTGAGCAGACAAGCTGAAAAAAATAGTTGCTGTGGAAATGTGGTTTCTAAGGAAATTGCCATGGACAGACAGAAAAAAAAAAAAAACAATAAGCAAGTCCTACAATAAATAATATTATAAACTGATTAGAGAAATTAGACAAAGTCAATACTTTTTAGCATGTTGTGAGTAGAAATAAACTCAAGAACTTGGTGACAACCGGCAAGATTGAGGGGGAAAGAATAAAGGGAACGCAGAGAAGTAAATATATGGATGGCATAGCCACATGGCATGGTCGAAACAAGAACACAGAGCTGATCCACGACCATGGTGATCGCGTGAGATGGCGAAACGTGACCGCCCATGCTTATCGGCAAGGCACATGATGACGGGTATATTGTGCGATTTTAAGGGATAGATGACATCCATGTGTGTAAGTAGCGAGCACGTTAGTGTGGTTACTGGTTGGGTGGGGTGGGCGCTGATAATGGTATGTGCGTGGTCGGATGATGGTTCCACGCCTGCGTTCAACGTCCGCTAAAGTGAGGGGTTGAGTTGAGTTGAGATAAGAACCGACATCACTGCACTCAGGACATACCCATACGCGCTCCGTCCCCTCGTTCAACAGCCAGCGAATAATCATAATACTCATCGTTGCCACCGCTATCTGATTGAAAGTTCTCATGGTCTTCTCTCTCAGTTTTGAGATTCTTCCAGAACCCCTGCCGATTCCCCGCATTCTCATTCTTTCCACATACAGGTTCTCAATCTGTTTCCCCACCTTCTCCACCTGGTCCTACAGACGCACGACCACCTATCATTTGTCCATAGGTAATCTACCACCAAGAGGTGCATTCCCTGCCAGCCTATCAGCCTGTTCATTCTGGCTATCTATTCCTCCGGACATTCAGGCTGTTCAATTGTGATGGGCCTGGCACACCACAAACACATAGTAGGTTCCTGCTTCGAATCTTTTTATTGATTTATTTATAAATAATTATGTTATCAATGAAAGTTATTTTAAATTGTTTATATATTTTTAAAAAATGTGTGTGTGTGTGTGCGTGCGTGCGTGCTTGTGTGTGTGTGTGTGTGTGTGTGTGTGTGTGTGTGTGTGTGTGTGTGTGTGTTATTTGTGTGTGCGTGTGTGTGTTCTGAGAAAGTAGAGAACAAATAATGTGTCATGGTTCGATGTAATCACCATTGCGTTCAATGAAGTCCTCCACGGCAGATAAAATATTTGGATTCCTTGGATTCACTTATATACAGTATACGAAGAAATACAGGGTGTTTATAAAGTCTCACTACATTCTGTATGTAAAATAATTTTGAAAAAATGAAGTTAGTTAATAGTTAGTTGGTCGCGGTTCCAACTTCACGGCAACGAGTCGTCCCCATATTGCTCCGTTTCTGTGCCAGTGAATATCAAACGAAATGCTCCTCACTGCCCTATGTGAACAATGGAATAGACAGGAGTGTCGGCAAGCCAACAACCCGCACAGGTACACTGTGCATAATGCCGCCGCCAGAATGCCAACACAAAAATCCTCCACGAAAAATAGTTCATCGTCGATGGAAACGGCAGTCACCAGAAAGACTTCATTGACCCGTAATGACGTCATCAAAAATGTGCTCTACAGTCAATCGTGAAGCAATATGCAGCGTATGACTGTCGTCTGCTGGGGTAATTCTTTGCACCCCAAACAGAATGGTGTTATTAATGAAAGAAAGAAGTTGTTTTTTTTTTAGTTGAACAACTGTTTCGAAATGACGGTAGATACACGCAGATGGTTGCTCAAAGATTTATAACAAGATTTACTGATTAACAACCTCCTCATCGCATTACAGTTAGAAATTTGTTGAATAAGTTATAATGAATACTTCATCGGTACTTTCCAGCTTCCCTAAAACAACGTCAGACCAAAGCAGTGACCATTGTAACTAATTAAATGCATTTGTAGAAAATTTTTATAACGCCATGTACTTATTTTTTTTTCAAAATTGTTCTGCATACAAAGTGTAGTGAGACTTTACAAGCACCCTGAAGATGCTTTATTGAGTTATTTCACAGTGTACCAAATATCCATACAGTTTATATAAATAGCCATCGCGGTGGCTTATAGGATAGCGAAACAGAATTGTACAATTCCCCGACAAACCGTGTTGCGGGTTCGAAATCACATTGCGGGCGATTTGGAAGCCGACTGTTTTGCTCTGTTTTCAATGATATGAGAAGTCGACCGCTCAGAAAGCAATGGCAAACCACTAAACTAAATTGCCTAGTAAATCACAAACGGCCAATAATTGCAGGGGTTGACTTCAAAGTCCTGCAAAGCTCATGCAGCTATTTTTTAACATTATACATAATATGATGACACAAGAATGGGCTTACGTGTGCATAATAGTTTTTATTTTACATTGTAGATACAGACAGACAGACAGACAGACAGACAGACAGACAGACAGACAGACAGACAGACAGACAGGCAGGCAGGCAGGCAGACAGACAGACAGACAGACAGACAGACAAACAGACAGACAGACTGACAGGCAGGCAGGCAGGCAGACAGACAGACATACTGACAGACAGACAGGCAGGCAGGCAGGCAGGCAGACAGACAGACAGGCAGGCAGACAGGCAGACAGGCAGGGAGGCAGACAGACAGACAGACAGACAGGCAGCCAGACAGACAGACAGACAGGCAGGGAGGCAGGGAGGCAGGCAGGCAGGCAGACAGACAGACAGGCAGGCAGGCAGGCAGGCAGGAAGGAAGGAAGGAAGGAAGGAAGAAAGAAAGAAAGAAAGAAAGAAGGAAAGAAAGAAAGAAAGAAAGAAAGAAAGAAACGTAACGACATTTTCACTGTAAAACAAACAAAATATAGGACCGTACGCTACACACCTAAAGGTGCATATAGCATATGGTTAAGGTGGGGGAAGGGGGGGGGGGGCTAGACCTAAATTGTTATAGCCCAATCGGCACTAGGTGGGAGTTGTGGTCAGTATCACGCTGGCCGCCTCTACTCCCACAGACATTTCCTGACATCCATTGTAGGCTGGATCGACCTGGGAGCGCAGGTCAGTTCGGTTTGATACATTAGAATCCGCCCCGATGCAGATAAAAGCCATGGCCACGGGGCGGGCAGAGGAACGTCTAGCCACTACGCTACCGCTTCTCCCATTATACGTGTTGGTCTAGGACAGTGGTTCTCAACCTTTTTTGGCCCATGCACTCCTTCACCATATGCTCATGTCATCCCCCCCCCTTTTCGTATTTCCTCCCTACCCCCCCCCCCTTTTCCCTACACAGTATACGTAAAAATGGAAGCTAAATTTAATAACACATACTAGAACAAGTCTAGACGTCTACACAGGATATAATTTGCGGGTCTACTTAAAGTTATAAAACGAAATTCAGAAGGGCGAGAAGTACAGAACCGTAAAGTCTGGAGGAAAAAACTTATCAAGTAATCGGTTCTTGTATTAACGCGATCTTGAAATAATCTTAACACCCCCCCCCCCTCCCCCACGAAACATTAAAATCCCCGGGGGGGGGGGATTTCCCCACCGGTTGAGAACCACTGGTCTAGGACCATGCCGGTTCTGTGGTGAAGGAGTTACGAATGCAATTCGCAATCCTGCATACCGCGTTCGAAACACAGTTGCGGGCGATTTGTAAGCAGACTGCTTTGCGTAGGTTTTCGAAATGTATCATTTCGTGCGCTGACACCCTTCCGTGCCATGACACAAGACTGTCAAAGATCTTTTGTCGTTGACTTCGTCTGTCTCCCTTGCACAAATATTTCCATTTGTCACATGTTTCAGTTTTTGTCTTCTCATAATGTGGTTAAAAATGATGACAACCATTTGCTGATACTGATGATAAGCTGTCTCCGTGTCCTAGCCGCTTTCAAAATATTTAGATTTTTGGCTGTCCAAGAAATTGTCAGCATGCGTCTACAAAACCACATCTTTAATGATTCTAGAGATGTAATTGCTTGTTTACTAATTGTCCAATATTCGCAGCCAATGTTATGACTGGTTCTGTGTAACATGCAAACATTCCTTTCCTGACTTCAAATGGCAAGGATTTATTGCACAAGATGTTCTTCATTTTACAAAATGCAGTTTTTGCATGTAATATTCTGTTCTTGTATCTCTATAAAGCATCTTCCATATATGTTATATATGTGCATAGATACGACTTAAATTACTACATTATAAAGTGAGGTAACTGTCTCTCTTTCTCACGTTTTAATTGCTATATATTTACAAACAATTACCGGTGACAGTGTTATGAGGCTGGATTGACACCAGAAACCTAATGATTTAAACAAACAGTCAGTTCACGCCACTACTTGGGGTTGAACCCCGACCACCGAGATGATAGCCAAACCCACTAAGACAATTTGGAACTAATTCGCACAGCTAATGTCGTCATTCGGAAATGACGATTTATCATAGCCTTCAATATGCGTTGTGACCACAAACTTCGGCCCCAAAATATAACCCTCAATGCGTCATCAGCATCATGTACCATGCTGATAAGCGTGTTAGGTCAGAGTTCGCCATCTCACACGATCACCGCAGTCTTAGATCATGTCTGTGTTTTCGTCCCGATTATACCATGTGATCAAACCGCCCAGGTATTTATCTCTCTGCCTTCCCCTTGCTCTTTTCCTATCAATTTCCCCCAGTTGTCATTACGTTTATTTCTTCCCATAACGTATCCATAAACAAAATCGTGACTGTCTATGCCTAATTTCTCTAATCAATTGACGGTTTTCTTTTGTTTCTCGAAGAACTATCTCATTCGTTTCTCTGTCCGTATAGGGTATTCTTCACATTTTAACCAGAAACCACATCTCCACTGCCGTTAGATATTTCTCTGCTTGTCTGCTTATTGTCCACGCTTCACATGCATTTAACAGTGTAGATTTTATACAGCACTCTTCTTCTCTCTGCAATTGGTAGCTTTTAATTGAACAGTATCTTTTCCAATTTGCAAATGGCTACCTTTGCCATGGCAATTTTTGTCCTAATCTCTGCAAGGCATCTTCTATCAGACGTTATGACTGTTCCAAGATAGTTGCACCGTTTAACTTGTTTAAGAATGTTCCAATTTATTTGGATGTTATATTGCGGTATTTCTTTCTTCTTGGGGGCGATCATAATCTCCGTTTACTTACAATTTAATTCTGACCCTAGTTGGTCACTCTGTGTTTGCGTATCATGATGTTCTAGGCATCTGTAAAGAAGGTAGTCTCAATTCTTATGGAAAAACCGAGCGGAGATCTAACAACTCTTAGACTAACGGTAAAATTTGAATCTCGGTAGGGAGATCTAACTGCTCTTAGATTAACTGTAAAATTTGTATTTAATCTGTTTAAGACATCTGAAAAAGAACAAGAGATGGAGAACAACGATAATGCTTCTATTACTCTTGTATACTTGAAGCAGTAAGTTTATTTTATAAATAAAATGTTATAATTTGTATTTAAACATCACAAAAAATTTCAAAGCCTATGGGCAAAATGATATATGAAAACATCTCTATAAGCATGTATTCTATTCTACGAATATAAATTAATGTGCTTATTTGAATTAAAAACACAAGTTTACATACATTCATACCTCAAAAATTAAGAATATATGTTAACTATTTCTTTATATGTTTAACACTTGAGTATCCCATGTTAATTGCTAATGTATATTACCAGTTTACAGACAATCATGTGTAAATAGAGTGCCGAAGTACTATATAGAACCTGTTTTGCTGTATGATAGTGAATCTTGGAATATAAATTAACAAACTGGGAAGAACTTGGAAGCAACAGAGATCTGGTTCCTAAGACGAATGATGCGAATTCCTTGGACTGCCAGAGTAACTAACGCCGATTGCCTGAAAGATGTTAATGAAACTAAAACATTATAGACAACAATAAGAAAGAGACCAACAGCTTTATTTTGTCATGTGATTAGAAAAGAGGCATTGGAGAACATCGTGACGACTGGAAAGACCGAAGGTAAGAGAGGCAGAGGCCGACCAAGAGAAATGATACTGGATGGACTGAGACGGTGGCATGGAGGAATATCAGCAGCAGAGTTGATCCAGAACACCAAAGACCGAGATCTGTGGAGAGACATAAACGCCTGCGCCAGCTGGCATGTCACTTGATAATGACGATGATTTCTTGTCATGTTTAACACTTGAGTGTCCCATGTTACCTGTTAACATTTATAACCAACTAGCTGACCCTGCCCGGCTTCGCCCAGACCCTGGTGGGGAGCATCTCATTTAATTCATATAAGTAGTCATATAAGTTCTCGTTCCCGTTACCGACTATCTGTCTGTCTGACTGTCTGTCTGTCTGTCTGTCTGACCCAGCCCGTCTTCGCCCAGACTCTGATGGGGAGCATGTCATTTAATTCATATAAGTAGTCATATAAGTTCCCGTTCCCGACTGTCTGTCTGTCTGTCTATCTATCTATCTGTCTGTCTGTCTAACCCAGTCCAGCCCATGGTGGAGAGCATCTCATTTAAATCATATAAGTAGTCATATAAGATCCCGTTCCCGACTATCTGTCTGACTGTCTGTCTGTCTTGGGTAAATGGAGGAGGGAGGAGGAAGAGGGAGGTGGAGGAGGGAGGAGGAGGGCGGAGACAGGAGGAGTAGGGAGGAATAGGAGGGAGGAGGAGGGATTAGGAGGAGGAGGGGGAGGAGGAGGAGGGAGGAGAAGGAGGGAGGATGAGGGAGGAGGAGGGAGCAGGAGGAGGAGAGGGAGGAGGAGAAAGAGGGAGGAGGAGGTAGAGGGAGGAGGATGGAGGAGGAGGAGGGAGGAGGAGGGGGAGGAGGAGGAGGGAAGAGGAGGTAGAGGGAGGAGAAGGAGGGAGGAGGAGAGAAGAAGAGGAGGGAGGAGGAGGAGGGAGGAGGAGAGGGAGAAGGAGGGAGAGAGGAGAAGGGAGGAGGAGGAGGGAGGAGGAGGAGGGAGGAGGCAGAGGGAGAAGGAGGAAGGAGGAGGGAGGAAGAGGGAGCAGGAAGAGGGAGGAGGGAGAGGGAGGAGGAAGAGGGAGGAGGAGGAGGAAGAGGGAGGAGGAAGAGGAGGGAGAGGGAGGAGGGGAAGAGGAAGAGGGTAGGAGGAGGAGGGGAGAGGAGGAGGAGGAGAAGGGAGGAGGAGGGAGGAGGTAGTAGGATGGAGAAGTAAGAGGGAGGAGGTAGGAGGAGGAGGAGGGACGAGGAGGCAGGAGGAGGAAGAGGGTAGGAGGAGGAGGGAAGAGGAGGTAGAGGGAGGAGAAGGAGGGAGGAGGAGAGAAGAAGAGGAGGGAGGAGGAGGAGGGAGGAGGAGAGGGAGAAGGAGGGAGAGAGGAGAAGGGAGGAGGAGGAGGGAGGAGGAGGAGGGAGGAGGCAGAGGGAGAAGGAGGAAGGAGGAGGAGGGAGGAAGAGGGAGCAGGAAGAGGGAGGAGGGAGAGGGAGGAGGAAGAGGGAGGAGGAGGAGGAAGAGGGAGGAGGAAGAGGAGGAGAGGGAGGAGGGGAAGAGGAAGAGGGTAGGAGGAGGAGGGGAGAGGAGGAGGAGGAGAAGGGAGGAGGAGGGAGGAGGGTAGTAGGATGAGAAGTAAGAGGGAGGAGGTAGGAGGAGGAGGAGGGACGAGGAGGCAGGAGGAGGAAGAGGGTAGGAGGAGGAAGAGGGGAGAGGAGGAGAAGAATGGAGAAGGAGGGAGGAGGAGAAGGAGGAGTGAGGAGGAGAAGGAGGAGGCAGAGGGAGAAGAAGGAAGGAGGAGGAGGAAGGAGGGAGAGGAAGGAGGGAGAATGAGGAGGGGAGGAAGGAAAGGGAGGTGGAGGAGGAGGAGGTAGAGGGAGGAGGAGAGGAGGAGGAGGGAGGAAAAGGGAGGAGGAGGGAGGAGAAGGAAGAAGGAGGAGGAAGAGGGAGGAGGAGGATGGAAGAAGGAGGAGGAAGAGGGAGGAGGAGGAGGTAGAGGGAGGAGGAGGGAAGAGGGAGGAGGAGGAAGGAGGAGGAAGAGGGAGGAGGAGGGAGGAGGAGGAGTGAGGAGGTAGAGGGAGGAGGAGGAGGGAGGAAAAGGGAGGAGGAGGGAGGAGAAGGAAGAAGGAGGAGGAGGGAGGAGGTAGAGGGAGGAGGAGGAGGAGGGAGGAGGAGGAGTGAGGAGGTAGAGGGAGGAGGAGGAGGGAGGAAAAGGGAGGAGGAGGGAGGAGAAGGAAGAAGGAGGAGGAAGAGGGAGGAGGAGGATGGAAGAAGGAGGAGGAAGAGGGAGGAGGAGGATGGAGGAGGGAGAGGGAGGAAGAGGGAGGAGGAGGAAGGAGGAGGAAGAGGGAGGAGGAGGATGTAGGAGGAGAGGGAGGAGGGGAAGAGGAAGAGGGTAGGAGGAGGAGGAGGGGAGAGGAGGAGAAGAATGGAGAAGGAGGGAGGAGGAGGGAGGAAGAGGAAGAGGAGGAGGAGGAAGGAGGAGGGGGAGGGAAGAGGAGGAGGGAGAGGGAGGAGGAGGGAGAGGAAGAAGGAGGAGGGAGGATGAGAACGCAGGAGGAGAGGAGGAGGGAGGAAGAGGGAGGAGGAGGAAGGAGGAGGGGAGGGAAGAGGAGGAGAGAGGAGGAGGGAGGGGGAGGAGGAGGGAGGAGGAAGAAGGAGGAGGAGGAGGGAGGATGAGAACGCAGGAGGAGGGAGAGGGAGGAGGAGAGAGGAGGTGGAGAGAGGAAGAGGGAGGTGGAGGAGGGAGAAGGAGGAGGGAGGAGAAGGAGGGGGAGGAGGAGGAGGAGGAATGATGAGGAGGGAGGAGGAAGAAGAGGGAAGAGGAGGGATGTGGAGGGACGGAGGAGGAGGGAGGAGGTAGAGGGAGGAGTAGGAGAAGGAAAAGGGAGGAGGAGAGAGGAGGAGAAGTGAGGAGGTAGGAGGAGGAGGAAGAGGGAGGAAGAGGAAGAGGAAGAGGGAGGAGGAGGAAAGGGAGGAGGAGGATGGAAGAAGGAGGAGGTAGAGGGAGGAGGGGGAGGGGAAGAGGAAGAGGGTAGGAGAGGAGGAGAAAGGAAAAGGGAGGAGGAGAGAGGAGGAGAAGTGAGGAGGTAGGAGGAGGAGGAAGAGGGAGGAAGAGGAAGAGGAGTGGGAGGAGGAGGAATGGGAGGAGGAGGATGGAAGATGGGGAGGTTGAGGTGAGGGGGGGGAGGGAAGAGGAAGAGGGTAGGAGGAGGAGGGTAGAGGAGGAGGAGGGATGTGGAGAAGGAGGTGGAGGGAGGAGGTAGAGGGAGGATGAGGAGGGAGGAGAAGGAAGAAGGAGGAGGAGGGAGGAGGTAGTAGGATGATTGATTGCCATCCCACCAGGTTAATATGTTATCGCGGACCTCAGAGAGAAGTGTCTATGTAGAAGACCATTTCCTGGACGTACGTATTTTGGGAGGGGGAGGAGGGAGGAGGGAGGAGGAGGAAGAAGAAAAAAAAACTACGACAGTTGGCATCTCTGGAATGAAAGGAAGGCGTGTAGAAAATTTCATCTCAATCGGAAGGGCCGTTCGCGAGCGCATAAAGGACATACGGACAGAGATACATAAATACATACAGAGATACATACGCACATCCTAATTTATATATAAGATTTACGGATAATCATGGGTAAATGCAGATACTTGCTCACACCAGGACACAAGTTATGACAACTGGGAAAAGCAAGGGTGTCAGAGACTGACATCGACAGTTGAAGCATTTTATGGGTTGACAGCTGGCATGAAAGACGATTATCCGTCGCAGATATTAACTGATTCAGCGTCAAACAAACAGTAGATTTGGATCATGTATGGTACAGCATCAAATGAACAAAAATTATAAATTTCCATTCACTGAGCATTGAAATTGCAAAAGATGCCACGAAGCAAATCAAATAACACGACGACCCTAGAATAGTAATATATCGTCCTTCTGTCTAAATGGGAAGACACAACTGGTGATATACTATCCTTCGGCACTGAATCAGTTAAGAAAACAGAAGCTTGTTGTGGAAGAGCGTGATTGCCTGTATCGCATGGCATAGTACATGATGGGTGGTGATGATGATGATGATGATGTGTACTCGTATTCTAAACTTATTGTTATTAATATTCTTGTTATCATCATCATCATTTTCATCATCATCATCATCATCATCATCATCATCATCATCTAAGGCGCTATCATTCTGTGGTATATTTGAAGGAGCCATAATGAGAATCGCCGTTGTGTTACTGGGGCCCTTGGGGGAAATAAAGAATAGCAACACTGCAACTTACGATGCATATTGTAAGAGGCGACCAAGGGGGATTGGTGTGAGACTATCTAATCTCGTTTAGGACGTAGCTACAAACGTCAACCAATCATGAACACGTCCACAAAGATTTTGGCGTGAGTAGTTTGAGGGTATATGCTACATTAGGAGATGAAAGGAGGGAGAAGAAGAGGAAGAATTATGGGTATGTCTCTGGCCAATTCAGCAAGAATGATAAAGGCAATAGGAGGCATGAGAAGATCGGGGGATTCAGGTCTTCAAGTGGCGCCCCTGCGTAGATTCTTAACTGATTCAGTGCCAAACAGAAACATTGTACACAATAAATGAATAAATATTATAATGTAAATTTCCACTCACTAAGCACTGAAATTGCGATATATTATCATTGAATAAGTTAATAGCTGTGGCCCAAGCAATCACAATATCCAGCATAAGGATGGAACTGGAAGCAGACATACATAATACCACACCCGGATGCTATCCGACATATTGTCAATGTATCGTAGAAGGTTCAAAACGGATGGGTGGATTCGAATTGTTAACATTCATCTGGACTCCCAGGTCGATCCAGCCTAAAGCAGGTACCAGAAAATATCTTATGTAGTAAAGGCAGCAGGCGCGACACTGGCCGCATATCTCACCGAGTGTGGAATGATCTATAAAAATATAGATCTAGCACCATACTCCTACCTTAGTAGAGACTAAGCAAGATACAGTATCCAATTTCATAAGAAGACGCCGTTGGAACTACATCGGCCATGTACTCAGAATGCACAAGACAAGACTCCCCTACCAAGCCCTCATATGGTCACCGGTAGGGAAAAGAAAACGGGGAAGACCAAGAGAGACCCTGCGTAGAACCATCATCAGAGAAGGCTCATTCAATTGCCAAGTAAATATCCAAGATCTACAACAGATAGCAGCGAATCGCTAGGCATGGAGAGACAGGACTTCTGCCCTATGCGCCGCCTTAGGCTCAAGAGGAAAGACTAACTAACCATACTCCCAATGCGCCTTAATGCGAGTAAAAGGATCCGCTGCTTTACTGTAAAAAAAGGAAATCCATGGCATGCATAGGTGCCTTTCGTTAGCGAGACGAATCTATAGAAACGTCTATGGATATTTTAGCCCTGAGTAGGCGGGAGTCCGTGGCAATTTTAGCCCTGAGTAGGCGGGAGTTCGTGGCAATTTTAGCCCTGAGTAGGCGGGAGTCCGTGGCAATTTTAGCCCTGAGTAGGCGGGAGTCCGTGGCAATTTTAGCCCTGAGTAGGCGGGAGTTCGTGGCAATTTTAGCCCTGAGTAGGCGGGAGTTCGTGGCAATTTTAGCCCTGAGTAGGCGGGAGTTCGTGGCAATTTTAGCCCTGAGTAGGCGGGAGTTCGTGGCAATTTTAGCCCTGAGTAGGCGGGAGTTCGTGGCAATTTTAGCCCTGAGTAGGCGGGAGTTCGTGGCAATTTTAGCCCTGAGTAGGCGGGAGTTCGTGGCAATTTTAGCCCTGAGTAGGCGGGAGTTCGTGGCAATTTTAGCCCTGAGTAGGCGGGAGTTCGTGGCAATTTTAGCCCTGAGTAGGCGGGAGTTCGTGGCAATTTTAGCCCTGAGTAGGCGGGAGTTCGTGGCAATGAGAGGACAGATCGTTGAGCCTCTCTAGCGCCTACATTTGGCAATTTTCAAACGGACAGATCTTCAGTAGCCCAGGTGATCAGGGTATTATTTCTGCGTATTGATACAGCATGCATGGCGTCTATGAGTGTCAATAATTAAATGTGAATTTATTTCTTCTGTTGTTATATAAAAAATTTAGTAGTGGTGGTGGTAGTAGTAGTAGTAGTAGTAGTAGTAGTAGTAGTAGTAGTAGTAGTAGTAGTAGTAGTAGTAGTAGTAGTAGTAGTAATAGTAGTAGTAGTAGTAGTGGTAGTAGTAGTAGTAGTAGTAGTAGTAGTAGTAGTAGTAGTAGTAGTAGTAGTAGTAGTAGTAGTAGTGGTAGTAGTAGTAGGAGTAGTAGTAGTAGTAGTAGTAGTAGCAGCAGCAGCACCAGCAGCACCAGCAGCTGTCGTAGTAGTGGTAAGTAGTAGTAGTAAGTAGTAGTAGTAGTAGTAGTAGTAGTAGTAGTAGTAGTAGTAGTAGTAGTAGTAGTAGTAGTTGTAGTAGTAGTAGTAGTAGTAGTAGTAGTAGTAGTAGTAGTAGTAGTAGTAGTAGTAGTAGTAGTAGTAGTAGTAGTAGTAGTAGTAGTAGTAGTAGTAGTTATGAATGTTGTAATTATTACAATTGATATTATGATCTTTCAGTTATCAGCCTGTTGTATATACATTTTATTTAAAGGTATTTATATGATATATATTTTCAACGCGAAGTGCACACCTTGGCCGACTTGCCATTTGAACACCAATATAAAAAGTCTGCGGTGTTCAAAGGTTTCGCCTCACTCTTACACATCATCACGAAGTTACCAATGTTGATCACGTGTTTGTCGTTGGTCATGTTAGCCATGAACTGGTCGAAGTCATCGCTGAGGTACTTCTTGTAAGAGTGCTTGACATCCAGGAAGTAGCCGAGGCAGCACAGGACGATCAGTGTGGCTCTGTCGCCTCGTATGGTGTGGCTTCGAGATTTGGAGAAACACATGTCGGCGTCCGCCTGGGTTTGAAGCAGAATACCATGACACAGGTCGTCTACTATTTTAGATTCTGGGCCACAGCGGATTGTGCCAAGGAAGGCAAGCAGCACTGTTGCAAATACAACCTGTTTTTTTTTTTTAAGGAAATAAAAAGAATGAGATAACAGCGGTGATAATAATAATAATAATAATAATAATAATAATAATAATAATAATAATAATAATAATAAGAAGAAGAAGAAGAAGAAGAAGAAGACACAAGATACGTGTGTGTGTGTGTGTGGGTGGGTGGGGGTATGAGAGAGAGAGAGACTGGGCAAAGGGGTTGTGTGTGGGCATGCGTTTATGTATATAGACAGAAGACTGCTTGCAGATAAACAGACAGACATACAGATAGCTGGACAGAAAGTCTCACAGATAGACAGATAGGACGAACGAACAGACGAACTTTAGTTTCAGCGGGTCACAAATTGGACACACAGGCCAGTCTTACAGACAGACAGATGGATGGACACATATTCGCTAAACGACCCTTCGCATAAATGGCATACATGCCATCCTTTCATAATCTTCTGTCTTGGCTAGCGTATGTCGATCTACTGGAATAGTCATAATAGTGTTCATGGTTATTAATGAGAAGCTGTGGTAGTATCCACCGTATAGATATGAGCTCAACACTGCAGCTGAAACAAAATAAACCCTTAGGGGATGCCCCAGCTGTTAATGTGTGCTGTTGTACTGTCCTGTGTGTTTTAGAAACTGTGTTCCATTTGTGTTTAGGTCCCTCTTCACTTTAATCATTGGTTAGCTCTTTTAAACGGAACATCTTGTTCGCATTCGTGAGTTGTATTTAGTAATACCCCTCTTCTCCCCCTCCTCCTTCCCCCGAAAAATAGTTAGTTGCGTGACCTTTACATAACATTGCAATCAACCCAGGCAATTATTGACGTTCAGTAGTTTGCCATTGCTTTCTGAACAGCCGAAGCTCTTCTCGTAGAGGCCAAAGCAAAGTTGTTGTAGATCTTCAATAATAGTTGGACCTTAGGCAGTGTTCCACAAGCCTGGAGAGAAGCAATCATGATACCCCTCCTAAAATCAGGGAAAGATAGTTCCATTGCCTCTAGCTACAGACCAATTAGCCTCACCAGCTGTCTCTGCAAAACACTGGAGCGCATCATCAATCACAGACTGCAGTGGTACATTGAAAGTAAAAACATCCTTGTGCCACAGCAGGCTGGCTTTAGGCAGTGCTACTCTACGGAAGATCAGACAACCTACCTCTCTCAAGAAATTGAGGATGCATTCCAAGAGAAGAAGCTGGTGCTTGCGGCATGGATAGATTTGAAGAAAGCCTTTGACAAAGTCTGGAAAGAAGGTCTGATGAATAAACTGAGAAACTGCAAAGTCAATGGAAGAATCTACAAATGGGTGAAAGCATACTTGCACAACAGAAGAGCCCGAGTACAGATAGACGGACTAAAGAGCAAGAAAGTACTACTGCGTCAAGGTGTTCCCCAGGGCGGAGTCTTGTCCCCCACACTTTTTCTAATCTTCATCAATGATCTCGTTGCTAATCTACCGCATGGAATTAAAGCGGCAATGTACGCCGATGACCTGGTTCTATGAAGCACAAATGAATATGCATCAGTGGCCACCAGATTGCTACAAAGAGCTGTAGATACATTTGCTGCATGGGCAATTAGATGGTGTGTCAGCCTAAACACTGACAAGTGCAGCATCACCCTATTTACCCTCTCTCCAAAACAAAAGGCAGGGATCATCCAGATAAATGGAACACCCCTAAGAGATGATAAAGAACCAACATACCTTGGAGTAACATTTGATGGCAGGCTGACATGGAGAAAGCACATCAACAAATCAGTAGCAAAAGCCAGAAGGAAAATAGCCATTCTGAGAAAGCTAAGTGAAACCACATGGGGAGTCAGTGGGAAAATACTTAGCAAAGTTTACCAACAGAGCATACGACCACACCTGGAATATGGGTCAACTGCGTGGTGTTCAGCATCAAAAACCACACTACAAGAGCTGGACAAGGTGCAAAATCAAGCACTTGATTCCCCACAAGCACTTGAGTCACCACAGGAGGGATGAGATCAACCCCTATAGTAGAAATGGAGAAGATGGGGAGGACACAAGCACTGAGTGAGCGCAGAGATACGAAAACGCTAATACAAGCAGACAAGTTCCTCAGCTTGCCAGGACACCCTATGAAGAACAGATTTGAAAACCTAGCTATGGGGCGGTTGAAAATAAGTAGTTTTATCCACCAGGCCAAACGACTCTGCAGAGAAACCACCGATCTGCCCACAGTTGGTATCCCCCTAACAACTATTCCAGAACGAACTCCATGGAAAGATGAACATAGACTATCATTACAAATCCAGACAAAAGTGAGAGGAATATTTGACAAGGAAGAACAGAACAGTGTGCAGCGCAGAACAGCCACTCTCAGCTTCCTTGATGAAGAATACCCACAGGACCTCTGGATCCGAGTCTACACAGATGGGTCAGCACAAAATGCTGTTCGAAATGGAGGAGCGGGAGTGTACATAGAATACCCAAATAGTACTAGGGACACAGCTAGAGTACCGACAGGAAAGTACTGCCATAACTACGATGCTGAAATTGAGGCAATCAAGATAGCAACAGAGAAATTACTAAATACCAGCAATGGTAAACAACCTGTGGTGCTATTGACAGATGCAAAATCAGTACTCGAGGCGCTCCTGTCTGGGAAATTGCCAGTACTAAGGACACTACTTTCTGAACTTAGCAGTCAGCATAAGGTCACCATACAGTGGATACCATCCCACTGTGGAGTACCCGGAAACGACAGAGCTGATCAATTGGCTAAGGAAGGAGCCAAAGAAGAACAGCCTGATGTGCCCGTTACATACCACCAAAAGAAAAGAATGATCAAATCAGTCAGAAAGCCACCAAAACCTTCCCAAGATTACTACCACGTTATGGGTAGACCAGAACAAGTCATTATTCTGCGCCTCAGAACAGGGCACAATAGATTACGCAACCACATGTATACAAAATTCAAGATTGGTGAAACAGCCATGTGCACATGTGGATTGGCGTCGCAGACAGCAGAGCACGTACTCCAAGACTGCCCAAAATATAACATATCTAGGCAAACCTTCTGGCCTAGAGAGACGACAGTGGAAGATAAACTCTATGGACCGCTGTGTGAAATGAAGAAGACAGTTCAATTCATACAAGAGACAGCGTTGCAGTTATAGACATATTTTAAGCGAACGAAAGAAGAAGAAGAAGTCTCATCTTGTTCCTCTGATACCTTGTGGACATCAATGCCAGACGATCTGCTTCCATCTTGTTCCTCTGATACCTTGTGGACATCAATGCCAGGCGATCTGCTTCCATCTTGTTCCTCTGATACCTTATGGACATCAATGCCAGGCGATCTGCTTCCATCTTGTTCCTCTGATACCTTGTGGATATCAATGCCAGGCGATCTGCCTCTATCTTTTTCCTCTGATACCTTGTGGACATCAATGCTAGGCGATCTGCTTCCATCTTGTTCCTCTGATACCTTGTGGACATCAATGCCAGGCGATCTGCTTCCAAAACATCTTCTGCTGATTTCGAACTCTTGACTGGGAATGTCGGGCAATTGTGAAACGAGTTCACTGTCCATAAGCAACACCGCTGGCCATGGCCGTGCGGATTGATTTTCTCAGTATGAAGAAGTCGTCGAAATGCCGCCCCTTAAATGTTTTCTTTTCTTTTCGAAATGCTGCCAATTAAAGATTCTTAATTATTGAATGGTAAAGGTGTGTTTTGATTTCGTTGTTTATGCCGCCCCCTTAAAGTGCCGCTTGATGCGGTCGCCTCTTTGTATGATATCAAGGCACGGTACTGGCGCTGGCATTAATAAAGAACGCCAATTAAATGTGTGGGTAGCGTCAGGCATCGAGAAAGACGTAAAACGGTAGGTATGAAGTTATAAGAAAACACACCAGAAAACAGAACATTCGAAACTTCTAAATGAAAGAATGCCCATGGCAAACATAACAGTATTGTAGCCTAATCCCACAATAAAAGTCACACTGGTTTATAAAGAACAAGAATAGAAGACGTAGTATATGGAAGAAGAGGCAGAGGTCGATCGTCACGACATGACATTACATGAAGCGAGAGAACTAGTGACGGGTCGAGAGTCTTTCCAGCCCGTTGTGATTAGAGCGAGGTTCTACCAAGATGATGATGAATTACTAAATCAAAAAGTAAATAAAGCGAGCTGGACATAGGCAATTTGTTCTCTTTTCATCATTCTTATTTTCTTGCTAGAAGGAACACTTTAAAATAAGCTAAGGAAAGTTATCAATTAGCAAGAAAAGAAAAATCATTGAAACAAGTAAAGAGTTTCAAGTACTTTTTGTTTATAATTTTGCATATCCTATTTACAGGACATCGCTGTCAACACCAGCACCGTTGTTGTTGATGCCTTGGCAAGTTTACGTTCAGTAGTTTGCCCTTGTATTCTGAACGACCCGCTCCCATACCAACACGTTAAACCAATCGCGACACGGTCTGCTGCCAAATCGGTGACAGCTGTGTTTCGAACGCAGGTAAGCGGAATTACGAACTGCTTCCATAACGCCATTGCCACGGAGTTCAAGTACTTAGGACGTATAATATCGTCAAATGGCAAATCAGAAGACGAGATAGAAAATAGATGCAATAAGGCAAACCAACTCATTGGACAAATGGCACCAATACTAAAGAACAAACGCGTATCAATTATCAATCCATCCATCCATCATGTGCCATGCCGGTAAGCGTGGGCGGTCATGTTCTGCCATCTCACTCGATCACCAGAGTCGTGGATCAGCTCCGTGTTTCTGTCTCGACCATGCCACAAGGCCAAGCCATCCATGTACTTGCTTCTAGGTCTTCCCCTTGGTCTGTTCCCCTCGATCTTACCAGTTGTCACCAAATTCTCCAATCCATTTCTTCTCATAACATGCCCAAAACATTTTGACTGTCTACGTCTAATTTCTCTAATCAATTTACGATCAATTATCAATAGACACTGAATAAAACACTCTATACAATACAATCTTTCTGCCAGCTCTATGCTAGTAATGCCAAACCTGTACAATTATACACTAAAAAAAAAAAAAAAAAAATTACAACAACGGAAATGAGATTCCAGAGAAGAATACTCAATGTATCAAGAAGAGAGAAAATCAGAAATTATGAAATCAGGACTACATTGTGGGTTGTAGCAGCAATGGATTTTATCATAAAACAGCAAGTTAAATAGTTCGGTCACATAACCAGGCTACCAACTAACAGTATACCACAACTAGCAAAGATTATACAGGCCAAATGGAACCAGAAGAAGAGGCCGGTTATGTCAACCATGGCCAGAAATAAAATTGCAGACAGAAATGAATAAAAAGCTTATTATTTGGTATGTAAAATTAAAAAGAATCATAATTACACAAAATTTTTATCTGCGTGCAGAATAAAAAGATCGCCAACAGAAATCCGAGAACAGTCATAATACAGTTTGCATATCGAGTAGTTGCCGCTTTACAGTTCACTTACTGTGTGCTAAAATATAAGTAAATCAATAAGGTTTGTAACAAATCTCCAAATTTGTGCATGTAACACGAAAAGATAATAAAAGCTTGCCTACTTACAAATATAAATCTATATTTAGGATCCTAGTCTTCCCGCGGCTGACACTGCTCACCTCCCGTCCTTTGCTGCTAATCAAACTAAAACACTATCGATTTACAGCTTAAGAGTGTGGTCTCAAGTGCTTGAAACATCCAAACACATGTCACCGTATTCAGTTCATGGATCGGGGCAGTGAGACGTTTCACTGTCTTTCAAATCCAAGTTGCTCACGCGGAAACCTGATGCATTATCTCTCAACCTAACAGTTGGGTTGAGTCAAGAGCTGATGTCATTGCACTCGGAGCATTCCCATAGGTGCTCAGTCCTCATCTTCAAGTGTAGAATTCCAATACTAACGGTGTCCGTTGTAATCTAATGATATGTCCGTTTTGTTTTACCTCTGAGTGACGACTGTCTACCAGATCCTCTGACCATCGCATTCTCATTTTGCAGCATTCTCTCTAGACCATGATAGTTTATCTGTTCTGCATTATTCATGGGCTCCAGGATGGCCTTCACTACATCTGTCTTATCATGCATCAAATCACCCCTCAATGATGCGACACCAGCCAATCGGTCATTGTTCATTCCCAATCACACCGAGTGTTCTAAAGAAAAGATCCAGCGAATGCTCACAACCCGCGACCTCTGAATTGATGCATGCCATTCAGCACGAAGCACGCCAGTCTTCACTCTTGTCCGCGTGCTTTTGTGAATCAGTCAAACTAACAGTCACCGAAGTAAGCTGCATCATTTTAGGCAGATTGCCTCGAAACTTCTTAACAATAAACACAAGTTAAAGCGCAGGCTTTCAGAAATCTCTAAAGTAGATTGATGTAGATGATAGTACGTAAGAAGAATGCTCTTTTCACCCGTTATTCCCCATTGGGATCTCAACTAGCTGACCCCAAGCCGTCCTATCCTTAGCTTACTGTCTTGCATTTCCGTTCATACCCCCCCCCCCCCCGCCCCCGTCCCATATTATTCAGTTATGTCTCAAAATATCTTCTTTGTGTGTTTTAAACCAGAAGAGTCTATGTGGCGAAGTGGTCAAGCCGTTTGACTCGTGCTCCGAAGGTTGTGGGTTCAATTCCGGGGCGCACCCTTCGGTTTACGAGTTAAATGTTTCGGAGATTCCTGTGGGTCGTCGTTAAAAGCTACGGAGTTCGTGCTTTGTGCGACGCTTTCCGTGCTGCGGAAAGAGACAGAGCCATATGGGATAAAACCCGGTGCAATGAAGTCGACCCTGTCGACTTTTAAGCGACTTTTTTAAGGTCTTCTTCTATTTCGTTAGCCCTGTTGATTCCAAACAGATATTTCTAGCTATACTATTCTCAGGTTTTCTCAGTGCATGTCCTATCCAACACCACAGTAGTTTGTTCACCTTTTGATTTACTGGTATTTGTCTAGTTCACTTCATGAGCTCCACATTGGTAATTCTGTCATACCAGTTTAGTCCTTCTATGTTGTGCAGGCACCAATTAATGAATATTTGTGGTTTATTGTAATCGCTGTCGTTCCCCGTGTTTCCGACCAAAACTGTAGTACCTAATTAACGATAGGATTAAATATTATAAATTGTGTGCTAAGTTTAATTTTTATTTTATTTTACTACCACAAATTTCCAAGTGTTATGCACGTTCCTCTTGCCTTTTGTATTCTTATTATAATGTCTGTATCTGCTCTGTCATATTAGACTACCATGCTACGTAAATAGGTGTATGATTGCGCCTCTTAAATTAAGATTTCACCAAGGACTTCGGGTTTATCATTTGCTTAAATCATTCTCATTACCGCTGTTTTCCCCTATTCATTTTTAGACCTAATTGTTGTGACCTCCTCTCCAATGTGCTCAGATTATATTGCATCATATTTCGTGTATGAGACAGGAAGGCAGTGTCGCCAGCAAAGTCCAGGTCATCAAGCTGCTTGTGTCAGAAGAGTCCATCGAATCCCATTTCTGGCGGCACGGCTATTGTCTTCATAATCCAGTCTACAGACAGTAAGAACAATAAAGGTGACAAAAGGGATCCCTGTTTCTCGCGTGTTTTTATTTCTTCTTCCGAATACCTCTGTTAATTTTCCCTCATGACCTCATGTCTCTTCTTGTTTTTGTGCTTCGTGCTTCCATGGAGAGGAGTGCTTCACACCTAGTTATGTGCTTCGAGCTTCTATGGAGGGGAGTGCTTCACACCTAGTTATGTGCTTTGTGATTCTATGGAGGGAAGTGCTTCAAACCTAGTTATGTGCTTCGTGCTTCTATGGAGGGGAGTGCTTCACACCTAGTTATGTGCTTCGTGCTTCTATGGAGGGGAGTGCTTCACACCTAGTTATGTGCTTTGTGCTTCTATGGAGGGGAGTGCTTCACACCTAGTTATGTGCTTCGTGCTTCTATGGAGGGGAGTGCTTCAAACCTAGTTATGTGCTTCGTGCTTCTATGGAGGGAAGTGCTTCACACCTAGTTATGTGCTTCGTGCTTCTATGGAGGGGAGTGCTTCACACCTAGTTATGTGCTTCGTGCTTCTATGGAGGGGAGTGCTTCACACCTAGTTATGTGCTTCGTGCTTCTATGGAGGGGAGTGCTTCACACCTAGTTATGTGCTTCGAGCTTCTATGGAGGGGAGTGCTTCACACCTAGTTATGTGCTTCGAGCTTCTATGGAGGGGAGTGCTTCACACCTAGTTATGTGCTTCGTGCTTCTATGGAGGGGAGTGCTTCAAACCTAGTTATGTGCTTCGTGCTTCTATGGAGGGGAGTGCTTCACACCTAGTTATGTGCTTCGTGCTTCTATGGAGGGGAGTGCTTCACACCTAGTTATGTGCTTCGTGCTTCCATGGAGGGAAGTGCTTCACACCTAGTTATGTGCTTTGTGATTCTATAGAGGGGAGTACTTCACACCTAGTTATGCACATCTGAGGTCGGTCTGTTTTCGGCATGTATTTGTATGCTTCCTGTAGACAGCTTCCATACAGGTAACAAGCTCTCGCTTGCCTATGGTAGGACTATTTTTCCCAACAATTTTGTTAAGGCTTATAACCTTTTTTTTTAAAAAGCTATTTCCAGCCATGGGTGATTTTTAACGTGCACAACTTACACACAGGACCTCCTGTTTATCGCCCTCACCCGAGAAAGCTATGCATGCAAAGCTCACTTTTAGATATCAACGGATCTTTGGACAAATTCCCAGCCCTATGTAGGGAAAGAAACCGGTGTTTTCTGAGCCTGAGACGGATAGCGTAACCTTTCAGCCACGGCCCCTGCCTCAGCTCTCCATACGTTGTCTTTGTTGTCTCCATATGTTGCCTTTGTTGTGTTATTATTATTATTTTTTTTCTGTGGGGTCTCATAATGCTTCATCAGTTTCCAAAGAGAATGACGATTTGAATGTAGGCTTGAAACAGTCAAGAATAGAGATTTGAATATTCAATTAAAAAAAGAAAAAAAAGAAGCAAGAATAGCTATTTGAATATTCGCTTAAAAATAAACAAGAATAGAGATTTGAATAATTGCAGAACAATAAACCACCATTGTGTGCCTTGTTGGTTACAGTGAGTAGACTCGGAAACATGCGACAATGTTTTTATTGTTATATAACTCCGGAGGCATTGGGAATGTCATTATTTTAAAGAAGAATGTTCAAAATATTGTAGATATAGAATAGAAGAATGGTCAAAATATTGTAGACATATAGAAGAATATTCAGAATAATGTTTTTATTGTTACATAAATCCGGAGGCATTGGCAATGTGATTATTTTAAAAGAAGAATGTTCATAATATTGTATATATAAGAATGTTCAGAATAATGTAGACATAGGCGTTTGTTTAGAATATTTTAGACATAGAATAATGTTCAGAATAGTGTAGACATAGAGGAATGTTCAGAATATTGTAGACATAGAGGAATGTTCAGAATATTGTAGACATAGAGGAATGTTCAGAATATTGTAGACATAGAGGAATGTTCAGAATATTGTAGACATAGAGGAATGTTCAGTATATTGTAGACATAGAATAATGTTCAGAATGCTGTAAACATAGAGGAATGTTCAGAATATTGTAGACATTGATGAATGTTCAGAATAGTGTAGACATAGAGGAATGTTCAGAATAGTGTAGACATAGAGGAATGTTCAGAATAGTGTAGACATAGAGGAATGTTCATAATAGTGTAGACATAGATGAATGTTCAAAATAGTGTAGACATAGAGGAATGTTCAGAATATTGTAGACATAGAGGAATGTTCAGAATATTGTAGACATAGAGGAATGTTCAGAATATTGTAGACATAGAGGAATGTTCAGAATAGTGTAGACATAGAGGAATGTTCAGAATAGTGTAGACATAGAGGAATGTTCAGAATATTGTAGACATTGATGAATGTTCAGAAAAGTGTAGACATAGAGGAATGTTCAGAATAGTGTAGACATAGAATAATGTTCAGAATGCTGTAAACATAGAGGAATGTTCAGAATATTGTAGACATTGATGAATGTTCAGAATAGTGTAGACATAGAGGAATGTTCAGAATAGTGTAGACATAGAGGAATGTTCAGAATAGTGTAGACATAGAGGAATGTTCAGAATATTGAGGACATAGAGGAATGTTCAGAATGCTGTAGACAAATAAGAAAACTGCTGAGATAATGACATCGGCCGGTGTCACCCATACAACAAAAACAACAACAACAACAACAACAACAAAACCGACAAGAAAAGACAAATAAAATGTATTGGGCACATCAGTACAAGGAGATGGGACCAGGAAATTAACCTCATGTGGTGAAATGCTATACAAAAAAGATAAAGGAAGATCGAGAAAGCTGCACGTGGGGGATTAAACAGCCTGGCAGTAAATAATATAAGTAATATCGACTTCATTACAATATCAAATGTCCAAAGGGACTGGAAAGTCATGACCGCCGATACTGCTCCAGTTAAAGAACTTGAAGGAGATAGAGAGCCAATTCTTCTTTCCTGACGTGGGCATCTTCGGCGACCAATGACGTTATAACCAACATATTGTTACTATTACTAATATATTAATATATATTTCAGTGTTAACGTATCGTAAAAATATATCACTCCTTACGACAAACAAATACTCACAAATTTTCCCATTATCTCACTTAGGTATGTCAACGTTTGTAGACAGCAACAAACCCTTGTTATCTTAAAGAAGTAGCTATCCCGCTTGATTTCGTTCACCACCACTGATTCACTAATCACTGACAGACAATCTGCATTTCCTGAAGTAATTAATCAGAGGAACTCTTGACTTACTTTGTTCAGCACCAACGATTCATTAGTCACTGACTGACAATCTCTATTCTCTAATATCATTTAATCAGAAACATTCTTCTTTCCCAGCGTGGTCATTTAACGATATTCTCGATTACTGCTTAGTGTTGTCAGAAATATAAACTTCTTGTAGCACGTCTATTACGAGTATATTACTTGATTGTGTGGGAGTCTAAGGAAAAGATAGATCATAGATCTATGTCTGTTAGCCTTTATGAAGAGAGGCTACTCAACATGCTCGCTAATATTTTCTTATATAACTCCAGTTACGCTCCAAGCTAGCATTAAATCATTAAATGTGATTGTTACTGCCCTGCAATGTTTCACCACCTTATATACAGGCTAACTGGGCGTTCAAGACTTATTTTGATTCGACGATGAAGTTTTCGGCAAGCGTGCATGCTGCCCAGATAGTTGACGCAATGTCTGTAAAGCCATTCTGGTTCAACGATTCTTTTCAAGTCGGCTTAGCTGAAGAAGAAAAAGATTCGTTGTTTACATTTCAATAGCATTAATATATATATATATATATATATATATATATATATATATATATATATATATATATATATATATATATATATATATATATATATATATATATATAATGTCACATCCATAACTTCCCCCTCTGTTTTAGATATTAGTAGACTACATGCCAGCACATAAGCATTGTTCGCTTCAGACATCGTGGGACATCCGTTCGATCCTCAGCAAGGCTTGGGGGATTTAAATAAAAAATCATATCCTTGCACTATGTAACAATTGCTTGGGCTAATAGCCGTTATTCCTCAGGGGAAAAAAACCTCTCCCGGAATACACCAAAAAATGGTGCGGACGACGTTCATCGTCATCATCATCATCCCCATGATGTGCCCTGCCGGCTGGCGTAGGCATCCATGTCTCTCCACAGGTCTCGATGCCTGGTGTTCTGGATCAACTCTGCTGGTGGTATTCCGTCACGCCTTTGTCTCAGTCCATCCAGCATCATTTCTCACGGTCTGTTTTTGTCTCTTTCCCCATTGATCTGTCCAGTTGTCACGATATTCTCCAATACCTCTCTTCTCATCACATTACCAAAACAATGGTGTTTGTCTCTTTCTTGAAGTTATAATTATATATAATATTCTGGTTTCACTAGGATCTTCCGGACAATCGTTGTTAATTACCCTGGCAGTCCAAGGTTTTCGCAATATTCGTCTCGGAAACCATACCTCCGATGCTTCTAAACTTCTTAATTTGTTCGTTCACACTCCATGACCATATGAAAGTGAAAGACCCAAACATAAAGTATATATACATTGCTATCAGAGATCGTGTAGGATTTGAATAATTACTACTTATGGGTCAGAAACATGAAGAAAGTCTAAAACGATTATTAATAAAATTAATTATTAATAAAAATTTGAAAAAGACATTTTTGCTACTTATCTCAGAATCGCCAGCTCCATGGTGAAGGCGTTATGTACGCGGTTCGAAATTCGTACACCCGCGTTCGAAACACAGCTGCGCGCGATCTGGCAGCAGACAGCGGTCGTAGGTTTTGCTTTGGTATCGGTACCTGTCGTTCAGAAAGCAATGGTAAACTACTGAACGTAAACTTGCCAAGATATCACAGCAGCGGAAATGCTGGTGATGACTACGATGTCCTGTAAAAAGGATACGCAAAAAAAAAAAAAATCTCAGAATCACAGGCTGTGGTACTAGGTAATATCACAGCCTGGGATTATAATATAGTAGCAAAACATAGTATCACAGATAGTAAACGATGAACAAGTTTAAAGATAAAGACAGAATAATAATTAGGTAGCATGAATGAAAGGAAGCTCTTCTAGAAGATGTATGACGCTATGTGACAATACCGCATGGAGTCTGGATCGCATTCTTACCTCTATATACTGTGGACATTCTCCAGAAATTTCACCTGGAAAGTTAGAACTTTGTGGGAGTTGAGAAAGACAGAACAGATGGTAAAAGTAACAAAAACTAATAAGATTATCATTTTGGGCCTGTGCGAAACAAGATGGAACGGGGCAAGCGAGAAGCATCTAAGCACAGACAAATAGTGCTATTCCATTCCATGTAGAGGGAATGAAGGAGTGACCCTAGTGCTATACAAAGAGGCATAGGCGGGATGCTCCGTGGCGAAGTGTCAAGTCGCATGTCCCGCTCTCTGAAGGTTGTGGGGTCGATTACGAGCTACTTCTTTCGGTTCACAGGTGCACTTTTCTCGGAGACTCCTGGGGGTCGTCGCTGGAGCTACGGAGTTCGTACTTTGTGCGACGCTTTCGGCAGGCCGCCATGCGGAAAGATATGGGATAAAACCCGGTGCAATGAAGTCGATCCTCTCGACTTTTAAAGAGGCAGAGTATGCAGGAATAGAGCTGAAAGCAATGAGTTATTCAATAATAGCAGCGACATTTATAACTACAAACAAAGAAAATAAACAAGAAAGTGATCAAATTTACGCACCAACAGAGAATAAGTAGGAAGTGGACGCTTCCCCTCGTTATATCTTATCATATTATGTGAAGCCCTGACAAATCACACGGTTACTGCAATATGTAACTGGCGCTGTGGCTTTAGGGAGAATGAAACTGCGGTTCACAAATCCCCGACATACCGAGACAACGGTTCGAAATCACCTGCAGACAATTTAGAATCAGGCCACTTTGTGTTGATTTCGATGATATGGGTCGTCGGTGGTTTAAAAAGTAATGGCAACGTGTACTAAATATTGTCTAGTAAACCACCAGCAGCCAACAAATACTGGGATTAATTGCAAACTCTTGTAAAGGACATACAACTAACTGCCATATGTACCATATAATTGCGTTATTGTTACCTATTTGATAGTTTGATTTAAAGTAGCATTAATTGTAAACTTAGGACTGGCTGCCGCATCCTGTAGAAAACTTGAGCTACTAAACTCAACTAGCGATGAACGAGTTTAAAGATATTTAACCACTGTGCCTATTAAATTCACATAAAGTTCGTTAATTATCCGCGGTAACGATGTAAATATTCTTTCACGAATTGCTCTCATGAAATTAAAATCTAATCTTGCTTTACCCCTTCACCCACGTCTGTTTAATAAAATAAAACGAAGCATTATTACCAAGCAATACAATACAAATTGTTATCAATATTAAGGCACGTTCTGTTACCAAACCTATGTTTATCCACGTCACACAATAGGGAATTTGACTGCTCATACCCCAGCCTCCGTTATCATTTTTGTTGAAACGTGCTTTCTCCTGTGTTCATAACACACGATTAAATGTGTGCGTGGAGGCTCGCGCGTGCGTGTGTGTATACCTGCTCGCGCACATGTGTATAAAATGCAATAAGTCTCCAATGCAGTCTTCCCCTGCGTTTTTGTGTGATACACCGCAGCTGATTATAATCTGTGCAATCCTCAGCGGGAAAATATTAAGTTGCATAATCCGAATATTCATTAGACCGGATAATATCTGTTATGTCTAACATTGAGCCACATGGCAATCACTGTTTGATGATGTACTCGACTGGTGTTCTGTGAGAGGTTCACAGATTGCTATAGCCCAGTGTTTCCCAACCTTTTTTGTACCATGCCCCACTTAAGCCTTTCTAAAATTCATATTGCCCCCCTCCCCCGCCCCACGCCCCCCCCCTCAACATATACATTATTTTTAATATTCAAAAATTGAAATGTTCACTAAAGAAACTTGAATGATAGGTTTTAGGAAGAAATCACTAGGTAATTATTGAGCAAACACTGTAAGTAAATTTTCAAAACATATAATGGAGAACTGAAATTCAAGTACAAAATAATTTTAATGAAAGATTTTTCTATATTATTTTAATTATTAGTAATTATTTATTATTTAAATTTAGTGAGATCCTTGCGCTTGATGCTTGCTGCAAAGAGATCTTATGTCAGGTTCCAATTTAGTTAACTTCAGTCTCAAGTCTCCCCGTTTTGTTATATTCAGTCGATTTCTTCCATTTTCGAATTGCCCCCCTTAGCAGTCAAATTGCCCCCCCCCCCCCCTGTGGGGCGTGGGCCCCACGTTGGGAAACACTGCTATAGCCAATCTTGCCAGTTGTCACCAAGTTCTCTAGTTTGGTTCAACCCAATACGTGTCCTACAGATCTTGTCTGCCTACACCTAATTTATCTAATCAGCTTACTGTTTTCATTTGTTTCTTCTAGGACTTGCTCAATGGTCTGTCTCTCTGTAAATGGTATTCTTTGCATTTTCTTCAGAAACCACCTTTCCAATGCCTTTAGACGTTTCTCAACTTGTCTGCTCATCATCCACGTTTCACATCGAATTATTAGTACCGATTCTGTGCAGCATTTCAATCCTCTTTTTCACGTTGAAATTGACATCTTTTTATTGGTCTGTATGTTTTCCAGCTGATGGCTGTGGAAATGTGGTTTCTGGGGAAAATGCAAAGAATATCATGGACAGACAGAAAAACCAATGAACAAGTCCTTCAAGAAACAAATGAAGATCGTAAACTGATTAGAGTCATTAGACGTAGACAGTCAAAATGTTTCGGCATGTTATGAGAAGACATGAATTGGAGAACTTGGTGACGACTGGCAAGATCGAAGGGAAGAGACCAAGAAGTAAATACCTGGATGGCTTGGCCACGTGGCTTGGTCGAAACAGGAACACAGAGCTGATCCACGACTCTGGCGATCGAGTGAGATGGCAGAAAATGACCACCCACGCTTATCGGCATGGCACATGATGGATGGATGGATGTTTTCCATCTTGAAAAAGGCTACCTTCGCCATAGCGATTCTTATTCTAATCTCTTCCAGGCATCTTCCAACAGATGTTATGACTGTTCCGAAATAGTTTTTCCAAATTACTTGTTTAATAATATTCCCATTTACCCATACTGTGCTTTTATTTTGCATTCCGCTGCTACGAGGGTAAGTTAATAAGTAAGTCACAAATGGCTGTAGAAAAATAACTAAGATAACTTGAAACCAGTTTACTTTTATACATACATTGTCCCTTTATTTCTCAACATAATTTCCACCAACATTGATGCACTTATTCAATCGTTTTATCAGTCCTCCCAAACCGGCTGCATAGAACTACGTGCTCTGTTTTCTAAAGCACGTTTTCACTTCACATTCAACTTCGGCGTCACTCACGAAATGTCTCCCGCCAAAATGGGTTTTCAGTGGACTTAGCCCCTAACGATTTCCCGTAAAGCGGTGCATAGCTTTTGTAGAAAAAGTTACGAGGGTGAGTCAATAAGTAAGTCACACAGTTCTGTGGGATGGCAGGTAAATGAAAACAAAGCACGCAGTTCTATGCAACGGTTTGGGAGGACTGATTAAACGATGGGATAAGTGCATCAATGTTGGTGGAGGTTATGTTGAGAAATAAAGGGACAATGTATGTAGAAAAATTAAACTGGTTTCAATTTGTTTTCATAGTTTGTTTATTTTTCTACAGCCATTTGTGACTTACTTATTAACTTACCCTCGTATTTTAGGAATTATTAGTGGCTCTAATTCTTTGCCGGCCCTGTGGCGTAGGGATACAAAAGCAGTTCGTAATTCCGCATACCACGTTCGAAACACAGCTGCGGCCTATTTGGAAGCAGACTGCTATGTGTTGGTTTCCATACAACCGTATGGGTTCAGAAAGCAATGGAAAACTACTGAACGTAAACTTGCCAAGAAATTAGAAATAGCCACACAATTCTGCGGTTGACTGCGACGTCCTGTAAAGGATATGAAACTAACTTTAATTTTCCCAACGTCGCCAACTATTTGTAATTATTATGTTCCGATCTGCTTCTAGCCTGCCACCGAATTATTATTGTTATGTTGATTACAGGCCTCTTTCTTCCTTCTAATTTAGATTGGAGTATGCGACGCCTTTCTAACTTGGAGTTTAGCGCTCACTGTCAAATTTGAACACGCATTTGTGTTATATTATGTCAAGGTTAACGAACTCTGAACGTCTGTATATATGTCAGTCTATCGCCACTATTATTGTTTCCAACTTGTAAACTCTGAAAGTGTTAAAGTGCCGTATAGAACAAATAAATATTGTTATTTGCATGTGACATATGGATACTAACTAGACAATCTGAGAAGCATCATCTGACAGCAGACAAGTGGTTTCTGGAGGAAATGTAAAGAACACTACGGACGTTGGGAAAAACGAATCAGACAAATTCTAGATACAAACAAAAACTGCAAAATGAACACATAAATTAGAGGTAGATTGTTAAGGTTTTTGGGTATGTTATAAGAAGAAATAAACTTAACATTTTCGTGACAACTGGCAAACTAGATGGGAAAAAGCAGGAGGAAGACGACCAGATGAACAGCTGGATGACTTGGTCGCATGCATAATTGGGACAAGAACACAGACAGGATCCAGGACTCTGAAGATCATGGGAGGTGGCGAACCATGATAAACTGGCTGGCTCTGCGCCCTCTGTGGATGGCCAGCCCATGGATCGTGCCGATGTTATTAGCGTCCTTAAAGATATGTCGAGAACAGAGGACTTTGACGTCAGTGACGGTATCTCCATAGAGCTTGTCCTCAAATGAAGCAGGCGCGGGCCAAAATGTCGGCCATCAGCTTGGCTTGGCAAGAACACTGCTGGAAAGTATGGTTCCCGGAAGACATGTCCGGCATCGAGCAGTACGAAGATGGACACAGACAGGCTTTCATATGGCTGGAATCACAGCATTATACCAACGTGTGTGTACTAAGTGATTCAATGAGCATGATTCCGAAGGTCGAAGCTGGATCTGTACGTAGACAGTGGACTGAGTCGCTGCGGAAGTCTGCTGTCCGTAAAGTCACCTTCATCTTCGTCCCGGGACATGCGGGAGTCCAGGGAAATGAACGGTCAACCCATGGATCGTGCCGATGTTATGAACGTCCTTAAAGATATGTCGAGAACAGAGGACTTTGACGTCAGTGAATCCACATCGCTGTCCAGGATGAGTTAGTTAGTTAGTTAGTCACGGTTCCAACTTCACAGCAACGGGTCGTCCCCATTATGCTCCGTTCCTGTGCCAGTGAATATCACATAAAACGCTCCCCACTGCCCAATGTGAAAAGTGGAAAAGACAGGAGTCTCGACAAACAACAGCCCGCACAGATACACTGTGCATAATGCCGCCGCCAGAATGTCAACACAATAGTCCCCCATGAAACATCCAGTTTATCTCTGATGGAATCGGCAGTCATTTTCCCATCTGGATGTTTCCTAGATGTTCACCCACACAGTCCACGAAAATACAGTTCATCGTCGATGGCAGTGGCAGTCATCCAGAAGCCCAGCAGCCACGCATTTCTGCATAAGGCAAAAACCGGTCAACTCTGGGACATAGCCAGCTTCCATCGCTCCGAACATGCAGTCACGTTCCAAAAAACCTCGGGCAAATTCAAAAGCATTTCACACGAAACTCACAGCTCACAGTGTCGCGCCACGCACTCACTCAGTAGCAGGGCGATGGAACCATAGCCTCCTTAGTCGCCTCTTACGACATGCGTGGTAGGCTACAGTGTTGCTATTCTTTGCTTCCCTTATGGGCCCCGGCAACACACGGGATGTCCAGGATGAAAGACTTGGGAGTAGGAATTGGCACGGCCAGGCGCGAGAGGTACATCGGAAAAACGAGTGCCTCGTCAACCAACACAGAAATGGCGCTATTAGCCACCGGACGCTGATGCTTATGCTGGGGGTGGGGGGAAAGGAGAGCATCTGAGCATCTATGGACCTGTCCAGAGTGCAATGAAGATACCCCAACTGATAACTGAACCATGCCCGCCGGCATGGCACATGATAGTGATGAACACTACAGAGATTACGCAATAGCCCGCGCAGCGGGTGAACTGTTGCGCCCCCTCAATTTCTCCTCTTTAAACACATTGTTGATTGTTCACACGACCTCTGCCACAGAAGACCCCAATGTTTATTTGCGTTTGGGATAGATATAATTAACCTCACGCACTGGACTAGTCGTTCGCGCGGCGTTGACGTACATTTGAAGCAGATGTTTTACACTGGACTTCAGTTGTAGAGAGGTTGAACACAGCAGGTGAAACTACCAGAAAGGGTGACATCAACATGACTGTTTATATACTTCGTGTTTCAGCAGAAGTGTACTGTTTGATGAAACAACAAATCTCTTGTTGTTTGTTATAACAACACTATTTCTTAAGGCCACAGTTGATTATGTTACTGGAAACCCTCTACTCCCGTCATTTCATCTCTATGTATCAAGCTTATCGGTTAGTTAGTTAGTTAGTTAGTCGCAGTTCCAACTTCACAGCAACGGGTCGTCCCCATTATGCTCCATTCCTGTGCCAGTGAATATCACACAAAACGCTCCCCACTGCCCAATGTGAAAAGTGGAAAAGACAGGAGTCTGGACAAATAACAGCCCGCACAGATAAACTGTGCATAATGCCGCCACCAGATTGTCAACACAATAGTCCCCCACAAAGCACCCAGTTCATTTCTGATGGAATCGGCAGTCATTTTCCCATCTGGATGTTTCCTAGATGTTCACCCACACAGTCCACGAAATACAGTTCATCGTCAATGGCAGTGGCAGTCAACCAGAAGCCCAGCAGCCACGCATTTCTGCATAAGGCAAAAACCGGTCAACTCTGGGACATAGCCATCTGCCATCGCTCAGAACATGCAGTCACGTTCCAAAAGACCTTGGGCAGATTCAAAAGCATTTCACACGAAACTCATAGCTCAAAGTGTCGAGCCACACACTCACTCAGTAGCAGGGCGACGGAACCATCAAGCCTCCTTAGTCGCCTCTTACGACATGCGTGGTAGGCTGCAGTGTTGCTATTCTTTGCTTCCCTTATGGGTTCTCCGTAGCGAAGCGGTTACGCCTTTTGCCTCCTGTCCTGAAGGCGTGGATTTGCGAAGCTCGTGCTTCGTGTCATGGCAAGCGTTTTGCCGTTCTGCAGAGAGTGGCCGAGTCGGGCGGGGTCAAACAGGGTGCAAATAAAGACTTTAGTACTTTTAGTGTCCAGTTATTGGGTTTAGTGGCCAAAGATTCAGCATCGACCGTCCTGACATAAGAACTTACTGTCACGCTGTTAGCCGCACTGACATCTTCCCGATATCCTGTTAGGGTGCAAATCCAGTGCAATGATTTAGTGGTAGTTAGTAGTAGTAGTAGTAGTAGTAGCAGTAGCAGTAGCAGTAGCAGCAGCAGCAGCCGCAGCAGCTCTAGACTCGAAGCCTATTTAATAATAGGCAAATACATAATAATATTAAACATAATTTGATCAAGGAATTTCACAACTCAGAATAGATGGATATCAAGGATCCCTAATTGCAAACTCCACAGGACCAAGTGTTATCGTGCAGTCTAGTGCACAGACTGTTAGCAGGAGGATATCCAGACCTGAACCTAGTCCCCATCCACAGGTGACCACTAACCAGATCAAATCCTGCCCACTGATCCCTATTTCTATCAGTGCCAAAGGGCACACCAATGCAGGTGTTACGCAGTAAGGAATAAAGGAATCTTGACCAGCAGAGAAGCAGAATCAAGGTAGAAGACCAACAATCGACCAGGGTAAAGTACTTTGCCGAGACTCAGAATGATGTAACACCAAGAATATTCAGTCCATCAAATTTGTGACAAAGATGATGAAATTACTTGATCAAATACCGTCTAACTGATTCAGTGCCAAACAAACACTAGGTTTGGACCAGACATGGTACACAATCAAGTGAGCAAGTATTATAATGTAAATTTACGTTCATAGAACATTAAAATTACTAAAGATACCGCGAAACAAAAAACACATTGACCACAGTCTGGCGATGTATCATCCTTCTGAACAAATGGGAGGTCACATGTGGTGATATATTATCCTTTGGGCACAGAATAAATTAATATAATCAATTGTATTTTCCTATCATTAAATAAGTTCAAAGGTTAGAGGGTTGACTTCATTGAACCGGATGTGATCCCATTTAGCTCTTTCCTCAGAGTGGCTTGCAGAAAGGTCCGCACAGCGCACAAATTCCATAGCTGCAGCTCCCCAGGGTCTCTGAAAAAATTGCATTCATGCAGCGCATGATGGAGTCTGATAACAAACCCATGACCTTCGGAGAGTGAGACAGGTGGTGTGATCACTTTGCCATAAAATGTAAATTAGTTGTTAAATTCCTGGCACATTCTATCTGAAGTTGGATCAATTCCTATTATATGGAACAAAGCAACAGTTAAAGAACACGTGCATGCATGGCCACATTATGTTGGATGTGGACAGAAGAACACGTGCTGCTGGACCACCAATAGCCTGTCTTTGTGCAGCTCGTCTACAAAAGTGACAAGTCTCTGCACACCTGGCAGTAAAGTCGTTCCTTCATCCACTTTTTCTCTTGTCCGCCAGTATTTCTGGTTGCAGACCTCCATATCTCATATAGTGAACAAGCCAGTATAGCTGACATATTTGTATATTTTACAACAGTTGTCTGTCTTCCCTGATGTCTTTACGAACTTGTTCTTTAGAACTCTTTTCTCTTGGTTTACTCTTTGCATCCCCAAGATACCACCACAAATTAACAGCTGCCATGTTCTTTTATGTATAGTCCATTTTCCAAAGGGATCTACAGTATAACAGTGGACAGCATCTTTGCTTGTGGGTCCAGAAGTCATGTATTTGAATCCCCCCATTGAGAGGGGGATCTCTTTATTTGACACTGGCTCCCAGGCCCACCTAATCTAAAATAGGCACTAGGAAATCCTCTGGGAAGTTAAGGCAGTCCTTTTGACATTGTCCACATCACCTATTGATTGCTGATCGTCTTAAACATATGGGGTAAAACGACGCACACAAAAACTTCAAATAGACATAAGAAATAGACAGTCAACACTCTTTGCCATTTTATGTAATAACTGGTAGATGCATTTTTTACAAAATGATGACATAAGTGAACATGGCCTGGCTAGACCACTAGAATGATGAATAATGAATTTGTTGAAAGGGTCACGAGACAAAGTAAACTTAAACAGACAGAAATACACAGCCAACATTCTTTGTCATTTATGTAACATGAAAAAATAATGTATACGGTTGTATGAATGTTTGTTGATGTGTGTCGATGTATGTATATGCGCTCACACATATCAGCCAACCCAGACTTTAGGACTCTCTTGGAACACACAATAATGAGCACATAACACGAGTTTTGTTATTATCATCATCATACTTAGGGGCACACTTCATTGCTCTTTAATATTCATCCACTATGGCTAACCTTTAACTGACACCCACTCATACATTGTACGGACATCCACTGGAGCACTCCTCCTTAGTTTTCACATCTCCACTGCTTCCAGTTTCCCGCCTTACCTTCCTCCCCCTTGTTTCATGTACCACTTTCACTCATTTACCTGGGATCTTCACTGATCCCTTACCATCCCCTACCCTGGTCCCCATGACCCACAGACTCCCACAGCTGTCTATATAAAAGTATTCAGGTGAAATTCATGTCAGAATCACAACCTGAGACCCTGAGATAAGTACCAAATAATGTTTTTCAAATTTTCAATTTCTCTTCCATGTTCTTATGCCTTAATGTAGTCACTGAACAGTTTTCTCCATAATTATATGTAACATCCTTGTATTGTTCGTAATTCTGTTCTGTAAAGCTGCATTACTTTGTGTTATTTTATATTATTTACATTTCCACAGCTTTACTGCAGTTCCACTAATTTTCTTCACATTCTAGCAAGGCATGCTCTGGAGCAGAAATGCATTAAGAATGGGGCCATTCTTTGGCAATGAAACATGAGGTTGGGCACTTTCATCGAGTGAAGAAGTGTGATCTTGGCCTCAAAACAAGGCTTCTTACACATACAGTAGTGAACTGCAGTCTCCAGATACCATATAGAATACCAGTCTAGATCCTCCTTGGAGTACTGAATCCTGAAATGAAATAAATACATCTAAATTATTGAGTGAAGTTGAGCAAAAAAGGATAACGAGCTAATATCTTAATTAAATGTCATCTGCGCTTCTACAGGGGACTCCATGGCAAAGTGGCGAAGCTGCCCATCTAGCAATCCAAAAGTTGTGAGTTTGATTCCAGCCCCATCATTTGGTTCACGAGTGCAGTTTTCTCAGAGACAACTGGGGGTTGTCGCTGGGGCTAAGAGCAGTGATCTGATTTGCGCTTTTGGCAGGACGTTCTGCGGAAAGAGACAGGACCATATGGGATAAAACCTGGTGCAAAGGGAGGCAATCCTCTAGTCTTTAAACCCCTTTAAACCTCTACAATTTAAATTTTAATAATGCACTTTAGATGATGGAGCGAAATATGCGGTTCTGTTATGCATCAACACGACACAATAGGCTGAAAATTATGTTGGATGTTGATCCCATGATTCCTGGGCACATCGTAATAAATCGATGTTCCACCAGACATATAATGCTATCTTTTTCTTCTTGAAGCCCGTACCATGTGGTGTTGGTGATCATGTCTGTCCACAGCCTTCTGCCTCATGTACTGCCAATTTTCTTAGAGTCAATGCCATGTGGCACTGGCGATCATGTCTGTCCATAGCCTTCTGCCTCATGTACTGCCAATCATTTCTGAGGCTGATGTTGATCTCTACAATGATGTCAGTCCAGCACCTAAGAAACACTAGTCAACATCACACACATTTGCGTACTGTCGTTGATCCACATACAGTTGGCCTGAGATTGTTGGAGGCACTGATGTATATTTTCTGCTTGCTATGTTGTCGCTAATTTAAAGCCGCTGAACTGTCTATTCATGGTTGACCAGTGTCATTCTTACCTGGGTGCTAGTTTATGTAGCCTGTAGCTGCAAACTATCTTTTCTCATTAAAGCAAATAAATGTCCCTTCCACACACATAAGGCGGGCGCATTGCTCATAGTATGGAGCCAGACCAATATTTTTAATAAAACGAACGACACTCAGCAGGTGATGCGGTCGAATCATGTCAGCGGGTGATGAGGTCAGTATCATGTCAGTGGGTGATGCGGTCGGTATCATGTCAGTGGGTGATGCGGTCGGTATCATGTCAGTGGGTGATGAGGTCGGTATCATGTCAGTGGGTGATGAAGTTGGTATCATGTCAGTGGGTGATGAGGTCAGTATCATGTCAGCGGGTGATAAGGTCAGTATCATGTCAGCGGGTGATGAGGTCAGTATCATGTCAGTGGGTGATGAGGTCGGTATCATGTCAGTGAGTGATGCGGTCAGTATCATGTCAGTGGGTGATGCTGGCCACCTTTACTTCCCAAGACACTCCATGGTTCCCATTTTAGGAGCCCAGATCAATTTTACACATTTAAAACCATATTAATGCAGACTGAACCCAAGACCACTGGCATGGCAGGTGAATGTCTAGCCACTACCCTACCACAGCTCTATTCTTACTGGCATTTATTTATTCACTCGTACTGGCATGGCAGGTGAGTGTCTAGCCAATACCCTACCACAGCTCTATTCTTACTGGCATTTATTTATTCACTCATATTGGCATGGTAGGTGAGTGTCTAGCCAATACCCTACCACAGCTCTATTCTTACTGGCATTTATTCATTCACTCATACTGGCAGGTGAGTGTCTAGCCAATACCCTAGTCTCTAATCTTACTGGCATTTATTTATTCACTCATACTGGCATGGCAGGTGAGTGTCTAGCCAATACCCTACCACAGCTCTATTCTTACTGGCATTTATTCATTCACTCATACTGGCAGGTGAGTGTCTAGCCAATACCCTAGTCTCTAATCTTACTGGCATTTATTTATTCACTCATACTGGCATGGCAGGTGAGTGTCTAGCCAATACCCTACCGCAGCTCTAATCTTACTGGCATTTATTCACTCATTCTTAAACAAAGTTAAACATATTACCAAGAAAAGGTAAAGGTGTGTCATAAATCAAGAACACTGTCAGACAGTACTCCATAGAAAACAATATAACCCAACTACAAAAAGAAAACACAATGACGGATAAACTCAGACAATAAACATTGTAGTATATGAAGCAAGTGTATCAGGTCTTAGTCAGATATGACCGAGCTACCGTATCACAGCATGGTACTACATGCTTTATGTTAACGCCAAATGTTGGGCGGCGATCACCAAACCCGACACCCCACATTGTGTCAGCGGCTTCGGGCAGAAGAGTGCAATGGGAGAGTACAAGCCTCACCCTAGTGCAAGGAAATGCAACCTAAAGACTAAATGTCATGGCAGGGCAGACCAAGCCTTAGCCTTGGTCGGCAGCTTGTCTAGGATGGAAGTTCTGACAGGGGGACAGTTAGAGTATTGCTTTGCTGATCCGGCAGCTTTTTCAGCTTGTCTTGTTCCAGACATATTGGTGTTACCCTTCCTCTGGAATAAACTAGACAGGCCGAGAGAGAGGGATCATGCTGCATGGGCAACACATGGTCTCTAAATTCAGCTCAGGCTATGGAGAGGTAAAACTCCATTTAACAAACTATTGTCTGTCAAGGCAGCCAGGTGCCAGTCATATGAAGCAAGAAGAAAACTACATTATAATATACATGTCTCTATTATTTCCCTAGTGAGCGTTGTGGCTAGACATCCACCTACTTACTTGAAGGTCATGAGTTGGATCTGCAGCTGGGTGAATTCAAATGTTTAAAGCTGATCTGAGCTTCCAGGTCGATCCAGCCTAAAATAGGTACCAAGAATGTCCTGTGAAGTAAAGGTGGCGGGTGCGATGCTGACTGCACCACCCGCCAGGGGGTCTCCATGGCAAAGTGGTCAAGCCGTCTGCCTTGCGCTCTGAAGGCCGTGAGCTCGATTCTGGGCTGTGTCTTTCAGTTCAATGGGTGCATTTTTCTCGGAGACTCCTGGGGGGCCATCGCTGAAGCTACGGAGTTCGTGCTTTTGGCAGGCTGCCCTGCGGAAATAGACTGAGCCATATGGAATAAAACCTGGAGCAATAAAGTCGATCCTCATGACTTTTTAGATTATTTTAAATCATGCGCCGAATGCCGATTGGTCTATACAAATATCTGTCTAGAACTGCATGCACGATGTGCCTTAAAAGTGTCCTTTACTACTTTCTTTTAAAAATCTATTATTTCCAACATACCTGTTTGTTATAATGTACCTTGCTGCAAATTCCGATAAACTAGGGACAGGAAACATTGGGTTCTGTCTTTTATATAAATTAAGTTCCTCTGAAAATCGGTTATTGTCGTACTCAAATCCATCATAATGATTGAACAACATGGTGCCAGGAAAGTACTCCATCTGGTTGTCTGACATGTTAATATAGGACAGCTTCTGTATGAAGGCCAATGTGTCTGGGAGACTTCTGATCTGGTTATGATTGATCTTAAATGTATGAAGAGATTGCAGCTGTGAAAGAAGAAAATGCATAAGCTTTAAATGTGAACAAAGTAACATCTGTAAAAAATATCTGGCTACTCATCACTATGACGGTAACGAGTTGACAGCAAATGAAACTTTCAAAATGTTTCTAAATAATCAGCACTACGCAATAAAGGAGATATCATGGTGTAGCATTTAATGCACTCATCTACCAACATGGTATAATTTTTTTTTTAAATGAACAACACATTTTCAAACCAGAAACATACATTTTAACAAATGTTAAGTATGATCCCCAAAGGTAGAAGGGTTTCATGTTTTCTGGCCTGTATATAAAAAAAAATAAAAATAACAAAAGCAGAATAGAATAAGAGGCAAATGCATAAAGGCAAATGAAAACTTGCTAAATGGATAGTGCAACAAGATTGAATTACATTGTATTAGAGAGACAAATGGCATGCACAGACAAATCATTAATTTGAGAGGAAGAGAAATAAGGCTGTAAGAATTTGCTTGAAATCACAGATGGAAGCGGTATTATTGCAAGAAGCTATAATAAAAGGATGAAATGAATACATCAATAGTTATAAGATGGAGAAAGAACAGAATTAATGGAAGAAAGTACTGAAGAGCCACTAATACTATCAAACATGAGGAAAGGAAAAAAAAACTGTATTTGTCACAGTGGTTTCCATGCGCTGTTTTTATATTATACAGTCTTTTAAATGTTGAGCCTAGAGTGATCTTTGTTGCAAAATAGATCATTAAGAGACAGCATCCAAGATCAAGGAAGCTTCTTATGGTGGAATCGTCGCCATTGTATTACAGGGGTGACCAATGTTTCCCCATCATCACATCCCTAGCCATCTTTCCAGATCTCCATTGGTGCTGATAGTTCTCTATACCACCACCTCAGTCCATCCAGCATCATTTCTCTTTGACTGTGTGTGATATTTCCAGTTGTCACAATGTTCTTCAGTACCTCTCTTCTCATCATATGACCAAAGAATGCTGTTCGTCTCTTTCCTACAGCTGTATAAAATGTTCTGCTTTCATTAGCCTCTTCCAGACAATCGTTATTTACTATGGCAGCCCAAGGTATACACAACATTCGTCTCAGGAACCACATCTCTGTTGCTTCTAAACTTTCTCTACTTTGTTCATTCACATTCCATGATCCGCTGATTCACAAAAAATAGTTTATAATATGAAAATGGAAACAACAATGACAAATACAAAACTACTTAATTTGTACAGAAATGACACTTATCAGTGACTTACCTTTACAACACTATTTGGCACCCTTGTAATCTCATTATGACTCAAGTCAAGATTTACCAGACATTTGCTGATGCGAGAATTGCAGAGGATGTCAGGAAAGGTGGTCAATTTATTGTGGGATAAGTTTAAAGTATGAACCATGGCTATCTGGCCGAGGGAGTCTGGAACTGATAATAAACAATTTAAGCACATGTCCAAAGATTTCAGGTTTGGCAGAGCTGTGATCTGTGGACTTATCTTCCTGAGTGAACAGTTGTTGATCTGTGAACAGATGAAAATTAAGATAAATGTTAATTTAATGGTAAATATTGCTATAAGAATGTGAAAAGTGTTCAACGAAAAGCATTCTCAGCTATTATGCCACAGACTGCAAGCATATGGATTTTCTAACAGGGCATGCTGGGAAATTTGTTGGGGCACGTGCTCGCTTTTGAACTCAAGCGTAGTCCACACACACTACTTCTAATAGTGCTGGACTGAAATTTGCGTGTGGATTAGCTTTCCCTATTAACAGTGTCCCTCACCATCAGGCGGACACACTCTGATTTCAGGAGTACTTGTAATTTATGTCCTCAAGTCAAGGACGAGAGGTCAACATTTTAGTCCAACTGTCCGGTGTAGGGATTGAATCCCTTATCTCGGCATCAGCACACCGAATGTTTAAGAACGTGTTCTGATTCATTCAGCCAACCTCCAGGAAAGTAATAGAATCAAAATAACAACTGGGTTAGAATGGGATGATGTGACAAGTGGGTGGGACAGGAGCTAATAAAAGCATATCATGTCTGGAATAAACATGTGGTGGAGCAGCTTAGAGATTATAATGTCCACCCTTGACTCATGCAGGTATGATTTGTTTCATGGTCTGGTCTGTGGATTCTTAAAAAAATCAGGAAAGTTATGTTATATTCCTGCTTGATCCTGGGTAACGCATCAGATGTTTTGCCAGCTCGGAGAATGGAAAAAAATTAGGGAGGAATTGTGCATACATTGCATGTGTTAAAAATCCCGCTACAGTTTGAAATCAAAAAGGCCAAATAGGCAGCGGTGCGGTTAAATTTCAAAATACAAAAACACTGGTGTCCCCGCTGGTGCTATGAGATATATGCAATGTGTTGAGATTCTCTTTGTGGTGATGTACAGGAGGAAACTGGAGCACTTCTGAAGATAATTAAGTGCAATGTAAGTGGCATTTAACCAGAATCAAACCAGTTAGTGTCAGGTGAGCTGCGTAGTTCAGGAGACAACCGAGTCCTAGAAACATCAAAGTCAAGTCCCTGTTACTCTTCAGGCATATTGGGCATATGTTGCTGGATACATATGTTTTACAGACCAATAGGCACTTGTGGGTGATGGGGTCAGTATCAAGCCAGCTGTCTTTACTTCCCAAGATATTTCCTGGTACCTATTTTAGGCTGGGTTGACCTGGGAGCCAAGGTCAATTTTTAAAAATCATGTCCGCCCCAATGTTGATCAATCCCCTAACCAGCGGGACAGCAGGCGAGTGTCTTGCCACTATGCTACCATGGCTTCCCTGCTAGAAACATGATCATAAACAAATCTGAACAATTTGTTTGTGAGTTCTATACCAAACAAGAGGTTTCATAACTGTTGTTAATTATGCATGTGACCTATTCTTAGAGTACTTAATGTTGAGGTGCCTTCATGCGTTTGCCAAATTACCAAAGGTACCCTGGTTTTGCAGTAAAGAATGTGTTGTGACCATGTATAGTTTGATTTCCCCAATATTCTTCTTCTTTCATTCACTTGAAATATGTCTATAACTGCAATGTTGTCTCTAGTATGAATTTAACTGTCTTTTTTAGCTCACTCAGCATTCCTTATAGTTTATCTTCCACTGCGTCTCTCTGGGCCAGAAGGTTTGCTTAGATTTGTTGTATTTTGGCCAGTCTTGGAGTATATGCTCTGCTGTTTGTGACACCAACCCACAAGTGCACATGGCTGATTCACCAATCTTGAATTTTGTATACATGTGGTTGCATAATCTATTGTGTACTGTTATAAGGTACAGAATAATGAGTTGTCTTGAGCAGGTTTTGGTGGCTTTCTGACAGATTTGATCATTCTTTTTTTTTTTGGTAGTATGTAACGGGCACATCAAGCTGTTCTTATTTTGCTCCTTCCTTAGCTAATTGATCAGCTCTCTCGTTTCCGGGTACTTCCACAGTGGGATGGTATCCACTGTATGGTGACCTTATGCTGACTGCTAAGTTCAGAAAGTAGTGACAATTTCCCAGACAGGAGCGCCTCAAGTACTGATTTTGCATATGTCAATAGCACCACATTTTGGCCAGTCTTGGAGTAGGTGCTCTGCTGTCTGTGATGCCAATCCACACGGCTGTTTCACCAATCTTGAATTTTTTATACATGTGGTTGCGTAATCTATTGTGTCCTGTTCTGAGGCACAGAATAATTTCTTCTTCATCTTTTGTTCGCTTGAAATATGTCTATAACTGCAATGTTGTCTCTTGTATGAATTTAACCATCTTTTTTAGTTCACACAGCGGTCCATATAGTTTATCTTCCACTGGTGTCTCTCTAGGTCAGAAGGTTTGCCTAGATATGTTATATTTTGCACAGTCTTGGAGTATGTACTCTGCTGTCTGCGACGCCAATCCACATGTGCACATGGCTGTTTCACCAATCTTGAATTTTGTATACATCATCATCATTGGCACCTTGTCGTCTTGACAGACGATAGTTTGTGCTTCAGAAAGGCATAATAACTATTACCCATGGCGGTAGTGAATGTGACTGATAAGGCCAAATCGCGCTGTAAATGTTCGTCCACAGTGGGTGCATGGGAACACGTGATCATTTCCACCATCATACATCATTACGTCTCACACACTCGGTGTGTGACTTATCTGCAATAATGTTTTCCTTTGTCTTTATTCTTTGTCAATTGAAACAAGAAAGAGTGTTGAGGGGATACACAGAGCCTGTTCTTTTGTATGGATGTGAAACTTGGACAATGTGCAGTCAAAAAACATCTGATGGCTGCAGAAATGTGGTTTCTGAGGAAAATGCAAAGAATACCATGGACAGACAGAAAAACCAATGACCAAGTACTACAGGAGACAAATTAAAATCGTAAATTGATTAGAGAGATTAGACGTAGACAGTCAAAATTGTTTGGACATGTTATGAGAAGAAATGGATTGGAGAACTTAGTGACAACTGGCAAGGTCGAAGGGAACAGACCAAGAGGAAAATACCTGGATGGCTTGGCCACATGGCATGGACGAGACAGGAACACTGAGCTGATCCACGACTCTGGTGATCGAGTGAAATGGCGAGTCATGACCGCCCACGATTTCCGGCATGGCACAAGATTGATTTACTTTATTCCATTTCTGATGTTTGCCCTCCATGCAAACACGTTCAGCGGCGACTTGCTCCCAATGTGCATTTTCAATGCCTGTATCAATCATGTCCCGCTTACACACATCTTTGTATCATAGTAGAGGCCGTATTACCCATCTGTATCTCACCAAAAAAGATGTCCTTTGGTATTCTACCATCATCCATCGTCTTAAGACGTCCTCTCCATTTAAGTCTACGAAGACTGAGTATGGAATAAACTGTCACACAACCTGATCTTTCCAATACTTCAGTAATTGTGATTTTGTCTTGCCACTTAATATGTAATCTATAGTGTTCTGTTCTGAGGCGCAGAATAATGACTCGTTCTGGTCTGTCCATAATGTGGTAGTCATCTCAAGCAGGTTTTGGTGGCTTTCCGACTGATTTGATCATTCTTTTCTTTTGGTGATATGTAACGGGCACATCAGACTGTTCTTCTTTTGCTCCTTCCTTAGCCAATCGATCGGTTCTGTCGTTTCCAGGTATTCCACAGTGGGATAGTATCCACTGTATGGTGACCTTATGCTGACTGCTAAGTTCAGAAAGTAGTGTCCTTAGTACTGGCTATTTCCCAGACAGGAGCGCCTTGAGTACTGATTTTGCATCTGTCAATAGCACCACAGGTTGTGTACCATTGCTGGTATTTAGTAATTTCTCTGTTGCTATCTTGATTGCCTCAATTTCAGCATCATAGTTATGGCAGTACTTTCCTGATGGTACTCTGGCCATGTCCCTAGTATTATTCGGGTATTCTATGTACACTCCCGCTCCTCCATTTCGAACAGCATTTTGTGCTGACCCATCTGTGTAGACTCGGATCCAGAGGTCTTGTGGGTATTCTTCATCAAGGAAGCAGAGTGGCTGTTCTGCACTGTACACTTTTCTGTTCTTCTTTGTCAAATATTCCTCCCACTTTTGTCTGGATTTGTAGTGATAGTCTATGTTCAGCTGCTTCTTTTCAACCGCCCCCATAGCTAGCTTTTCAAATCTGTTCTTCACAGGATGGCCTGGCAAGCTGAGGAACATTCCTGCTTGTATTAGCGTTTTTGTATCTCTGCCCTCTCTCAGTGCTCGTGTCCTCCCCATCTTCTTCATCTCCACAATAGAGGTTGATCTAATTCCTCCTGTGGTGACTAAGTGCTTGATTTTGCACCTTGTCCAGCTCTTGTAATGTTGTTTTTTTATGCTGAACACCACGCAGTTGACTCATATCTTCAGGTGTGGTGTATGCTCTGTTGATAAACTTTGCTAAGTATTTTCCCACAGGCTCCCCATGTGGTTCCACTTAGTTTTCTCAGGATGACTATTTTCCTTCTGGCTTTTGCAACTGCTTTGTTGATGTGCTTTCTCCATGTCAGCCTGTCATCAAATGTTACTCCAAGGTATGTCGATTCTTTATCTTCTCTTAGGAATATTCCATTTATTGGATGATCCCTGCCTTTTGTTTTGGAGAGAGGATAAATAGAGTGGTGCTGCACTTGTCAGTGCTTATGCTGACACACCATCTATTTGCCCATGCAACAAATGCATCTACAGCTTTTTGTAGTGATCTGGTGGCCACTGATGCATGTTCATTTGTGCTCCATAGAACCAGGTCATCAGCGTACATTGACGCTTTAATTCCATGTGTTAGATTAGCAACAAGATCATTGATGAAGATTAGAAAAAGTGTGGGGGACAAGAATTCACCCTGGGGAACACTGTGACGCAGTAGTACTTTCTTGCTCTTGAGTCTATCTATCTGTACTCTGGCTCTTCTGTTGTGCAAATATGCTTTCGCCCATTTGTACATTCTTCCATTAACTTTACAGTTTTTCCATCAGACCATCTTTCCAGACTTTGTTAAAGGATTTCTTCAGATCTATCCATGCCGCAAGCACTAGTTTCTTGTCTTGGAATGCATCCTCAATTTCTTGAGAGAGGTTGTCTGATCTTCCGTAGAATAGCACTGCCTAAAGCCAGCCTGTTGTGGCACAAGGATGTTTTCACTTTCAATGTACCACTGTAGTCTGTGATTGATGATGCGCTCCACTGTTTTGCAGAGACAGCTGGTGAGGCTAATTGGTCTGTAGCTGGAGGCAATGGAACTATCTTTTCCTGATGTTAGGAGGGGTATCATGATTGCTTCTCTCCAGACTTGTGGAACACTGCCTAAGGTCCAGCTGTTATTGAAGATCTGCAACTACATTGCTTTGGCCTCTGTTCCTAGGTTCCTGATCCTTTCATTGGAGATACCATCAGCTCCTGATGACTTTCTCATTTTCAGTTTTGATATGGCTAGCTCCAGTTCGCTGACTGTGATAGGTGCCTCCAGAACCTCATGTACTATTTCCTTCTGCCCTGTATGTTACCAATTCTCTCGAACCTCTTGTTGTTTCTCAGGACTAATTTTGATATTGTTATCTTGTGCGAATGAGTCCGCAAAATGGTCAGCTGCTGCTTTCCTCTTAAGATGTTTCCATCTTTATGTAGTACAATTTTTGAGTTTCTCCATATGCCCTCATTGTTAAGTTTTATTAGTTTCCACAACTTCCTCGTGTCTCTTTCAAAGTTCAGTGACTGTTTTCTCCTGCCAGCTTTTCCATCTAGCCTGCAGCTTGGCCCTTTGAAATTTGGCTTTTGCGTGCTGGTATTTATTGTGGTGCTCTTGGCTGGGTTTGACCTCTGCTTGCTTTCTACACACTCCCACATCATTATGCAACTGTTCCAGTTCACTACTCCAGTAGGGTTTATAATGTTTACGCGCTCCTCTTGGTACTGTTTCTTGTGCTGCCTGTAGTATGCATTTCCCAAACTCTTCAACTACTTTATTTATGTCTTTCTCAGTGTATAGGTTTCTAACCAGTATGCTGGTGCGATGCTAGTACATTGCCCAGTCTGCTTTCTTGTAGTTCCACCTCGAGAGGGTGCTGCTTTCACTTACAAGCTCATTTTCTACGGTTAGAAAGACTGGCAGATGGTCACTCCCACCAAGTTGTTTCCCAACAATTCGTGTAATGTTCCACTCCAGGTCTGGTGAATGAAAAGCCAGGTCAGGTGTAGTTGTAGTGTACCATAATCTCGAGTAAAAAGTATGTGGGTCAGACTGCTTGTTAATAAAGATGAATCTATTCCCATCCCGCCAGTATTCCAGTCTCTCTCCTCTCTGGTCCATGTGATCATAGCCCCAGCTCCGCGAGTGGTTGTTGAAATCGTCACACACAATCATTTTTTTATTTTAATGGTAGTGTGTCCAGTGCCTGTGGGCGGTCACATGGACAGTAGTAACTGATCAGATGTAGGTCTGTATTGCCTGTCTTAAGTTTAAATGTCTGATACTCAGCCCCTTCCATGTAAACTTCAATTTGGGATGCAGTGATGTTATTTTTTACAAGGGTCAGTATCCCACTTTTTCGCGTCCTTTCGGTCAGATAGGTAAATTTCCCCAATATCCTAGGATATTATCTACATTCAGCTGACATAAACAATAAAGTGGGTGCCTACATGTTTTATTCAAGGATGTATGTGACCAAGGCATCACTGCATTGGGCATACACAACAACCTGAGAGAAAGAGCTTACTAACCTCACCCAATGGGAATGCACAAAAAGACATCTTGAATTGATTCTAAAGCTATGATTACAACAGGCGGAGAAAGGATGAGTTCAACAAAAGGAACATCAGAACATGTAGCCGTTTTTACCAGAAGACCACATCAACCCACAGTAAAACAGGCCATTACAGAACATTTCAGTTGTCTAACTTATATATAGATGTTGACATGGCCGAAAGTTTAAGAGTGCTTGCTCTTAAACTTCTGATGCATTAGCGGTACAACCCCTTTGATGGCATCAAGTCCAAACTTAAATGTTGATAACTCGTTCAGAAAGCAATGGCAAACTACTCAACATAAAATTGCCTAGAAATAATAGCATCCTGCAAAGGAACATGCAACATTTTTGAAAATGTATGTATATATATATATATATATTTGTTGTTTGCGCTCGCTCGCTTTTCTCGAGCTAAGTCCGTAACACTACTTCTAGTAGTACTGGCCTGAATTTTTCGTGCGGATTAGCTTTCCCTGTTAACAGTGTTCCTCGCCATTAGGCGAACCCACTCAGACTTCAGAGGTACTTGTAATTAACATCCCCAAGTCAAGGACGAGGAGTCAACATTTTAGCCCAACTGTCCAGTGTAGGGGTTGAACCCCTCACCTCCACATCAGCACATCGGATGTTTAAGAACATGCGTTCTTATCCATTCGGCCATGCTAACCTCCTATTTATGTATATCATAGAAAATAGAAATTGTCTAAAATGTGTACTATAGAAACTTAATTGTTTACAAATACCCCAATCTACTAAGCTCGCATCTTGCAGCTTGATCTTGCTGTCTAACAGGAAGGCCTGCTGATCACTTACTGTCAACTCTTGCAATGACTTAGGAAACATCATAGGATAATCTGAAGGGCTGTTGATTTTCAGAGAGGTTATTGGTTTTGCAATCTCCTCACTTGATACTGGAACTAATGCACTCAAGGAATTTGAAGGAAGTGCATTCCCTTCACAGGCCTGTCTCACCAATTTTAGAAATGATAGCAGCTGCTTGGGATCTGCCTGTAATAAAAAACAAACATGTATCAATAACTACTAAGAAAGCACTTTACAACACAATCTTCCTACCATCTCTATGCTACCAATGCCAAACCTGGACAATGACAGAAAAAGAGAAAAGAAAAATCACAACAGAAATGAGGTTCCCGAGAAGAAGAATCAATGTATCAAGAAGAGATAAGATCAGAAATGAAGAAATCAGGACTAAAGTGGGGGTTAAAGCAGCACTAGATTTTATTAGAAAGCAGTAAGTCAAATGTTTTGGCCATGCAAGTAGGTTACCAGTCAACAGCATACCACAACAAGCAATGATGTACAGATCAGATGGAAACAGAGGAAGAGACCGACCACGTAAACGTTGGACTGAGAGAATAGCAGTCCATGGGAATATCGATATATGAAGCCCATAATCGGGCACTCTCCCGCTGTTTATACTTCACCTCGACACCGCAAGGTACAAGAGGAATATGATGATATGAGATGAGATGCAGGTATGGTTATTTCAAGATAGGTTCACAGTATCAGAATATCACTTGCTGATCTATTACCAATTTTGACTGTTTAAAACAATGGTTTATTAATTCATCATGTGCCATGCCAATAAGTGTGGGCAGTCATGTTTTGCTATCTCACTCGATCACCAGAGTCGTGGATCAGCTCAGTGTTCTTGTCTTGACCATACCACGTGGCCAAGCCATCCAGGTATTCACTTCTCTGCCTTCCTCAAAGGATCTTGCCAGGTGTCACCACGTTCTCCAATTTATTTATTCTCATAGCGTGACCAAACATTTGTGACTGTCTACGTCTTCTTCTTCTTCTGCGTTCATCCGGAGTTTCTTTTTTCGGACGATTGCGTTGTGCCTGTTTACAGCAGAGCTGCGTTCTTGCACCGTTAGGCCAACACATCTGACTTCTGCGGACATTTGTTGACCGGGTTAACCTTCCCGGGTCTACGTCTAATTTCTCTAATCAGTTTACGATTTTCATCTGTTTTTTATTTGTAGGACTTTGTCATTGGTTTTTCTGTCTGTCCATGGCATTCTTTGTATGTTCTTCAGAAACCACATTTCCACAGCCATCAGATGCTTTTCAGCTTGTCTGCTCATTGTCCATGCTTCACATCCATACAAAAGCACAGGTTCCATGTAGCACCTCAACACACTTTTTCTCGTTGCAAATGACATTTTTTTTATTGGTCAGTATGTTTTCCATCTTGCAAAAGGCTACCTTCGCCATGGCGATTCTTTTTCTAGTCTCTTCAAAGCATCTCCCATCAGATATTACTGTTCCAAGATAATTGTACCGATTCACTTGTTTAAGAATATTCCGCTATACTAGTATATTACATTGTGGTGTTTTCTTCTTCTTAGTGACGATCATAATCTATGCCTTCTTACAATTTAATTCTAACCCTAGTGGTTCAGTGTCTAAAACAGTGGTTATAGGGTGTCAAATGTTCAAAACATTTTCCCCCATATGTCTGTCGAAATTCCTCTCTATCTTAAGCCATTGCCCTGCCTTTGTTACTGTCATATGTTAATTAGTTCTTTAATAGATCATCCTCATTGCACATTGAAACATTTAGTCCATATGTGCTCAGATACCCTCCTCAGCATACTCAATGAGTCACTAAGGAAACATGCCCAAGTGAAGGTCTGTGTCTCTAGCCATGTCATTGATTTACTTACTGCCATGACTTCCATAGTCAGACTACTTGTGGTCAAGGCAAAAGCATTAAAATCTTCCTTCACAATTCTCCTTCCAGACTGATCTGTGAAGGCCCATGAACTCACGCTTCAAACGACCAACTCATCTGTGTAAATGACAGCATGACCCTCTAAAGAATTCTCGAAGATCAAAGCCTGTACTTCCGCCTCCACAGCAGCCGTATTTTCATGTCTGCATTTTTTCTCTAGTTGGATGCAAAATGAAAAGGACATACAGAACTCTGTTGGCATTTGTAGCCACTCCTTGCCTGGTTCTAAGTCCTCAAGTGAATACACCTGTTGAAAAATGTCTTCGGCTTGACCCATCCACAACTTTCCTCTTTTTAACCTGCTGCCCTTTACCTTCTTAATTTCACTATACAGTAGATGTTTCTTTGCGTTGACTGTCATATGTGAATTACTTAAATGTCCTGCCTCTGTTACATTCGTGTGTGAATTATCTGTCACATCTGTACATGGTCTTCCTTTTCTCCACTTTCCCTGTACACCTCCCTCCTTAATAATCATTCAAGTTTCTTTACATGCCCAGAATATTTTATTTTTCTCAATTTTATTTGTCTTAAACATAAATTGGGTTTGGTCCAAGCAGAAACTGATGGCAGAAAATGGGAAGTAGGGTGTGAGGGCTGATCTGGTTCGCAAGATCAGTTCCGTGTCTGGCGTTCGTTGCCTCGGATGGCTGTGTGAGGTGCACCAAATTGGGATCTTCCCAGTAAATGCAAGTTAGCGAAGCAGGCGTTGTGAGAATGAAACCGCAGCGTGCAGCTATAGAGTCGTGGTTTGAGAGGGCAAAAGAGCAAATTTGTACGACCGTTCGACAAAGTCTCGATAAGCGCCCACTCTCTCTCGATGAGTAGTGGGCTTGCAGTCAGTAAGCTGGTATAGCTTTTCGGTCAGTACTGCCGGCGTAGCTTGAAAGCTCATCGGTAGGCTTCCAGTGGATTTGCATGTATCATTGGGTACCAGGAGGGCGCGCTTTAGCAATGCTACTCTTGGCCTGCGTGCGCGTGAATAGTCCGTCTGGATATCTGGTTGATCCTGCCAGTAGTCATATGCTTGTCTCAAAGATTAAGCCATGCATGTCTAAGTTCACACTCTCTCACGATAATAATCCAATGAAATTTACTAAATAATGATAAATACACCAATTTTCTTCATGAATATCACTAGAACTGCTACATAACACCAATAAAACACAATAAAAACATCATATTTTGAAGCGCATCATTGTCACACAAAATGGAAAATGTCAGGAAAACATTAGGCAGATTTTGACCGTTTTCTACTGAGAAACAATATGTAAACTTTTTTTTATTTAGTTATTATTATTTTTTTAAATTTAATTATTTAAATATTCCTCAGCCTATTTGGATAAGCAAAGTAAACTTATGGGCAAAAGTGTGGCCCATTAGAGCAAGCCTAATTTGACGTGTGCCATCAAATGATGATGAAATGTCGCTGTTAGTAGTGTTAGGTTTGTTTTCCATAATGCTAAATAATTTAACTGAATAACCACACTACTGCACGTGCTATCAGTTTTACAATCTTTTACAAATTCTATTAAATCAGAATAACTATAATCTGGCGTAAATCGACAAGTCCAGAACCATTGCGCTTTGCATGATAAAAACAAACAACTTTCATAAAGCTAACTCTGCTTAATCCACTATCATAAAGCTTAATCCACATGTCTTGTCGAAGGCATATCTATTCTGTTTAATTGTTCAATTACAGGGCACTAAAAATTGCGGAAAATAAGAGAAATGAAACAAATAACGAACTGCCAAGATCTTACTACTGAAATGGCGTACGGGCTCGAACATTGAGACCATTTACCACTGAAATGGCATATGGCACTAAATAAGATAATAACCAATGTTCAATATTGAGTTTTTGTTGGACAAATCTGCTGGCTCTCTTTTAAGATTTACTTACAAACAATTAAAATATTGTGTGATCATTAAAGGTAATATTTAATTTTAAAAATATGAGCAAACATTTATAAATACATCTCCATCCAGCAACTTTAAAAGTGACATAACACATGCCACCAGAAAACAAATGTTATAACATGTAAGAGCAGTTACAAGCAGGGATTCTGAGGCTTAGGGGATCTTCATCTTTTGTCATTTATCCTCCATTAGGACATAATCCCTCAATCAACTCACGCCAAGTATCTTGCTATCTCCTGCAGCTCCCTCCGTGTCCCCCCTCATAGTTCATCTGTCTGTAATTCTCTTCTTCATGTGTGTTTAGGTCTCCTACTATTTCATGTACCCTGGCGGTTCCAGACAAGACAATGTCTAGTTAGAGTATCCTCAGGTTTTCTCAGTGTGTGGAGCTTAGTGCATGCAGTTTCACAACTCCAACATGCTGGGTTTGAAGTCAATTGCAGGCAGTTTGGGAGCAATTTGCTCTGTGATGATGTTCACAGTGGTATGTGCATCGGCCATTCCGAAAGCATTTGACAAACTACTGAACATAAAATTGCTCAGAAAATAATAAACAGTGAATAAATGCTGAGACTGACTGCAAAATCACGTAAAGGACATTTAACTAACTTATCTAGAAATAGGTGATTTTAAAAACATAACATTTCAAAAGCACTAACACCTGGAAAGTTAACCTGGTTAACAAATGCCTGAAGCAGTTGGATGGGTCGGCCGAAAAGTGCAAATATAGCTCTGCTGTAAATAGACACATCTTAATTACATCTAAAACAACATTCTGGGCGAACGCAGCAGAAGGAGAAGGAGAAGAAGAAGAAGAAGAAGAAGAAGAAGAAGAAGAAGAAGAAGAAGAAGAAGAAGAAGAAGAAGAAGAAGAAGAAGAAGAAGAAGAAGAAGAAGAAGAAGAAGAAGAAAAAAAGCACTAACAATAAAGTAAAATTCTAAATATTCATAATTAAAGAACTTATAAAACTTGATGCAAAAATATAAATGGCACACAATATAAGAATTATCCCATGATGAAATGTTGTTTTCAAATGAAGCACAAAGCAATTTACCTTACTAAATGCTATATCCTCTTCTGGGTTCAGCAACCTCACCGTAGCTTTTCCTTCACGTACAAACTTGCCAAATATCCGATCCACGTTACGATGAAGCTGAAAGAAGAATATATATTTTTTTTAAAAACCACACACACACATATACATACAAGTTACGCTACATGTCTCATCATGTGCCCTGTCAACTGGATAGGTATTTATGTCTCTCCACAGATCAGGATCAACTCGGCTGATGATATTCCTCCATGCCACTATCTCAGTCTATCCAGCATCATTTCTCTTGGTCTACCACTGCATCTCTCCCCACCAATCTTTCCAGATGTCATGATGTTCACTAATGCCTATTGCCTCATCACATGATCAAAGAATACTGTTTCTTTCTTTCTTATAGCAGGGTGTACTTTTAATGACTTTGGGGTTTTTGAAAATATTGCCGTTCCAAGTTTTGTATTAACCTTTTATGTTGCATAATTCCACTGAGGGTGAATACAAAACTTGGAACGGCAATATTTTCAAAAACCCCAGTCATTAAAAATACATCCTATAGTTGCATACAGGGCAATATCACAGGTTTCATAGCTATGTAATACTAAAAGTACAAACATATCTTTAAAACAATAATTCCCTGTACGTAATGGTATTTCCGTGATAGATAATGATATACAGATATGAAAGGTTAGATCACATATACTAGGTGATGGTATGAGGTGAGATGACCAGCTTCCTTTTTCACAACTTTTCCTTCTGAATGTCCAGACAATTATGAAACATATCTGGTTCACATTTTACAAGGCTGGGTTAACCCCAAAGCAATGAAGGCTAGAAAGAAGGTCTGTCACTAGGTTATGAACCCGAGCTGTATTGGTAAGCAAACAGCCTCACCTGGCTCCTGCTATATAGTTAAAGTTAGTTGCATATACTTTACAGGACGTCACATTCAACCCCTGAATTTTTTGGGTGTTTGTGATTCCTGGGCAAGTTTATGTTCAGTAGTTTGCCATTGCTTTCTCAATGACCAGCACTCATAGCTTTGCATGGGAAACCAAGCAAGGCTGTGTTTTGAACACGGTATGCGGGATTACTAATAGCGTTGTAAGCCCTTCATCACAGAGTTGGTCGTACTATATGACTGGCACCTTGCCATCTTGAGACAGACGATGGTTTGTAAAATGAAGTTATACCTCTCCATAACACAAAGCTTGGGCTGAAATTAGAGACCATGTGTTGTCCATGCAGCATGATCCCTCTCTCGCTCTGTCTAGTTATCTCCAGAGGGAAGGTAACACCAATATGTCTGGAACAAGACAAGCTGCAGAAGCTGCCAGATCAGCAAAGCAATACTCTAACTCCGCCTGACAGAGCTTCCATCCTAGACCAGCTGCCGACCAAAGCTTAGGGCCTGATCTGCCCTCCCATGACATTTAGTCTTTAGGTTGCATTTCCTCGCACTAGGGTAAGGTTTGTACCCTCCCAATTGCACTCCTCCACCCAAAGCTGTTGGACAATGTGGGATGTCAGGTTTGGTGAGCGCTGCCCAACATTTGGTGAGCGCTGCCCAACATTTGGTGCTAACAGAAAGCAGGTAGTACCGTCTACTATTATACTGTAGCTCAGTCATATCTGACTAAGACCCGACATTGCCTACTATATAAGCTAGACAAAATTACAAACGTGCAAAATATATGCCAACAATAAATTAGGTTCATGGCAATGACAGAACTAACACAATGCATTGCCCGAACCGCCTTCACCAAGTACTTGGATCATATATTGAACAATGACAGAACTAACACTATGCACTGCCCAGACTAAGTCTTCACCAAGAAATTTTATCATACACCTGACTGACTGACTGAGGAACTGTTATCACAGCATTCGGGGCATTCCCATAATCGCTCTGTCCCCATCCTCAGCTGCCAGCGAAGAGTTCCAACACCAATAGTTCCAGTAACAATCTGATTATATGTCTGTCTCGCCTTTCCTCTGAGTGTCGAGCATCGGCCAGATCCCCTCGTCACTCCTTGCTGCCTCATTCTTGCCAGACTATGGTGATCCATTTGCTCCTCTGAGGTGTACACGTGCTCCCATAAGGCCGCAACCATGTCTGCCTTGTCATGCATCAATACTCCACCAAGATTTGCCGAGCCAGCCAATCATTCCCCAGCACCCCGGCATGCCCTGGAGAAAAGATTCAGGTGATGTTTGCCACCCGTGACCTCCGAAGCGAAGCAAGCCACTCTGCACGAAGCCTGCCTGACCTCACCCTCCTTTCTGAGTCAGTTACAATCACAATGTGTGTATGTATCGTGTTCTCCATCCAGCGGAAAGCTGCACTGACCGTCTCCACCTCCATTTTATCATACACTGAACAATGACAGAACTAACATTATGCACTGCCCAGACTAAGTCGTCACCAAGTAATTTTATCATATACTGAACATTGACAGAGCTAACAATATGGTATTTTCTAGAAGAATGTTCCCTGCATCGTAGTGGGCTTGCCTCTGAGCTTAATAAACAAAGTGTCATGAAACAGGAATCTGGACAATCACACTTTGTAGGCCTGAATGCATGGAGGAATAAGTGACTAGTTTTTTCCTCAGTTGGCGGTGAGTCTCCATGGGACCACCTGCCTCATGCTCTGAAGGTTGTCAGTTCGGTTCCAGGCTACGCCATTCGGCTCACAAGTGCAATTTTCTCTGAGACTGGGGGTCATCGCTGGAGCTACAGAGTTTGAGCTTTGTGTGAAGCTTTCAGCAGGACAACCTACAGAAAGAGACCAAGCCATATGGGATAACATCCAGCGCAATTAAATCAATCCTCCTGCCTTTTAACCCTCTCCTCAGTTGGCAGATGATGAGCGCGGGCGTAGAACTCTCGTCCGACCGGGCTTATGATATTATTAATATAGCCTTTTTATGAAGCCAGGTTGGCACAGAGCCAATTGGTCAAAATTATCCTGCTACTATTGGAGGACTGAACCCACACCAATGTCTCTGTAAGTCAGCAGATCGAATGACAACAGGCACATATCCATGTGTGGGTGATTGTTTTTTTTTAACGGGACTAGAGGATGTAGTATTGCCCCAATTCCTGGATAATAGATCAGATGTCCAGTTCTATTACATAAAGCTGAATAAACAATGTTCAGTATACATGTTATAATTTAATTCGGTATACAGTTATAAATCATAATACGGTCATTAATTTCAAAAATATAAAAACAACAATTTATAGCATATGTAATTATAGTATATACAGATGTGGTAAGAGAGAGTGCAAAAAATGTGTTCCCTTTTAATATCACAAAATCAGAAACAATGGTTAAATCACAAAACCACAAAAATGTGATACTACAACAGAAGGAAAAATGCTGAAGTCAATAATTCAAGTATTCTGGGCAAATCATAATGTCAGATGAAATTTGTGCATCAGAGATTATGAGTTAAATAGGCCAAGCAAAAGATGCATTTTAGAAGATGAAAATTAAAAAGCTGCATTTTAAAGGATAAAAAGTATCTAATATAATAAGTCAGCTTCATTGAATGTCAGAAAGAGGGTACTGAAATGTATTAAACCTAAAAAAAAAATGTCTGAAAAGTCTAGAGGATTGACTTCATTGCACCAGGTGTTATCCCATATGACACCGTCTCTTTCCGCAGTATGGCCTGCTGAAAGCTTCGCACAAAGCACAAACTCTGTAGCTCCAGTGACGACCCCCAGGAGTCTCTGAGAAAAATGCACTCAAGAACGAAAGACGTAGCCTGGAATCAAACCTATAACATTCAGAGCACGAGGCAGGCGGCTTGACCACTTAGCCACGGAGACTCCCATGCATCGAACCTGATTTGCTATACGGCAGTGAGTCTTCGAATGTGAACAAACAAATTAAGAAGAGCTTGGAGGCATCAGATGTTTCTGAGATGAATGTTGTGAATAATTGGACTGCCAGAGTAACTAACAATGACTGCCTGAAAGAGGCTAATGAAAGTCAAACATTATAAGCAACAATAAGACAGAGTATGTGAATTAAAATGAGATCCTCCTAGTGAGCGGGAGAGATGACAGAGTACTAATGGATATTTTCATGTGTGATGAAGATGGACCTTGCAGCCAAAAAATGAATCTGAATAATTTACTTTATAACAACCTGGATAAGTGCAATTTGTTAAATTGATATTTACTCACCACATACTTAGTACCGTTTCTATTCTGTGCTGTACACAACATCAAAAGAACCTGGCCACCATGTTTCCGGCCAATAGATACTTGTGTGTACACTGTCCGTGCAGGCTTACGGATATTGAGGGTGGGAAGAAGCCGATTTGTAACATGTACTTCGCACTTTAACCTCATTGTGTATTACCAAAATGTCTATCAATTCCAAGCTTGTTTAACGAAGGAGGATGGCTACCAAAATGTCTGTCAATTCCAAGCTTGTTTAACGAAGGAGGATGGTCTGCAGTCCTGGACAAAATCACTCCTGTAATAGACAAACTATTATTTATGTCTAATTAGTAGACATGTGTCTGTCATATATAATCCACAAAAATGCAGTTTAGGCTACAAAAAACACAAAAAAATTGAAACAAGATAATAAAATAAGAAAAGAAACTTATAGGGACACAATAAACATCAAAGGTAGATTATTATAATAGAAAATAAGCCAATAAAACAAGAGAATACTAAATGCCAACATAAGACATACACCAACAATAATAATAAAAACAACAGTAACTGGAAAAACAATAGGAATAACAACTAAAGACAACAAAAGAGTAAGAAGCATAAGACAGTAGAGATTAGAAATAGGGATAACTTAAAAAGAGCAATAAGGAGTAAAAAAAAAAATAATTTAAAAACAAAGCAAAACAAAACCAATGTAGTGAAAGGTATATCAGTAGTAATGGAACAAGCATCGAAGATATGTTAGTGAGGGAAAAAATGAAGGACAAAGGTAAAGAGGAACTTTGGCAGGCATGCACCAGTGGAAATCATCTTAAACATAAAGGACTAGGAAAAGATTAAAAAAAGCAACCTCAATTACAACCAAAGCAGGTACCTTATTTTTAATTCACCTCAAACAGCATCGTCCAGCAGTCCATCGAACACTTAACCGGAAGTGATTGCTGGACCGATGCAAATGAGGCCCTGTAAGGGGTGCTTTTTTGTTTGGGGTCAATTAAAAATAAAGTACCCCAAAGCTGAAGAATCAGGTTGAACAAGGTGGAGACTTTTTTTTTAAAATACGCATCTTGCTACCCCGATCGCAGTGATGTATGGTTGCCAAGATGTTTGTTTAAAAATAAACAAGCTACAGTAGTAAGAAAACAAATTTTGATCAATTTGGCTGATCGACGCGAAGTTCTATGCAGCCGGTTTGGGAGGACTGATAAAACAATGAGATAAGTGCATCAATGTTGGTAGAAATCATGTTGAGAAATAAAGGGACAATGTATGTATAAAAATAAACTGGTTTAAAGTTGTTATCATAGTTAGTTATTTTTCTACAGCCATTTGTGACTTGCACCCTCGTATCTGAATCTGTGGTGGTCTCATTAGTAAATACCCAATTTGAAAAATTGGTTGGTCTACCTGGCTTAAGCGTTAACGTCTTTCTCCGTAATCCCGTATATTATCGTGAGTAACGCAGCTGCGCAAGATTTGGTAGCGGATCGCGCCGCGTTGGTAACTTAGGGGTATGTGAGCCGGTTGCTCAGGAAAGCATTGGCAAACTACTAAGTGTAATCTCGCCTAGTACATCAACAACAGCTGAAAGATGCTGGTGGTGACTGCAACGTCCTGAAAGGGATATGCAACAATAAAAATAATTTTGTTTTAAAAATTGAAAAACATGATCAAATTTCACTTTATACGTTATCTTATAATAATTAATATATTATATATAATTTAATAATAATAAATTACATTTTATATGAAAAATGTCAACAATAACTATCTAGTTAATTTAACGTGAAATAATCGTCAAAATAGACAATGTAATATTATAAAGATATGAAAGATACTTAACAATAAGTTTAATAACCAATCTTGAAAAGACTAACTATACTCGCCTGTCACCTCTAATCATCTCCTCCACTCGCTGCATCTATCTAGTTAATTTAACGTGAAATAATCGTCAAAATAGACAATGTATTATTATAATGATATGAAAGATACTTAACAATAAGTTTAATAACCAATCTTGAAAAGACTATACTCCTCGCCTAAAATCGAAGATTGCGGGACAAAAGAAACAACAAATCAAACAGCAAGTCCGTTTTACAAACCAATCGTAAGCAGTCTAGAACTGTGTGGCCAGGTCAAACATTCAATTTCAAGTCAAACATAATAAGAAAATAAAAAGAAAAGGCCCAATAAATTGTATTGTGTTCCACATACACGTGGAAAACGATAAGCTCTAGGTCCAAGTCACCTCATTTGGGCTAATGGAGCATGATATAAACTTCTCCGATGTCAATTCTTTTAGCATTTTGGAGAAATTGTCTGAAACCACAGCACTTTAAAATTGATCTAGCATTTAAATTGCTTATCTGGTACCGTGGTTATGCAGGTCAAGAAGGCACACAATTTTCGCTTTGTTTGTACGGTCTGCTTTCCAGCTTTGTTTCTTACAAATCTGCTTTTGGGGAAGAATATTGGATGTGGACAGATGTGGTACCTCCGTAATTTTCCAACCATGGGAGGGAGACGGAACAAGGATTTGCACAGCGCGTGCCTACATCCGGGACAGTGCCGATACACAGCATCCACTGCAGTGAGATCAAGAAAAGAAAAGGGTTGAGATGGCTGATGAGTCAAGAACCGACATCATTGCTCTCGGGGTATTTCCATTAAGTCACCACAGCCCACCCAGTCATCATCTTCAACAGCCAACGTAGAGTTCCAATACTAATGGTGCCCGTTAGAATCTGATTATATGTCCGTCTTGCTTTACCTCTAAGTTACGACTGTCTACCAGATCCTCTGACCACAACCCCTGCTGCCGCATTCTCTCTAGACCAAGATAGTCTATCTCAGTATCTGTTCTGTAAAAGTCGCTTTTTCATGGTTCACGCGTTCCCAGATGGCCTTCACCACATCTGCCTTATCATGCATCAAATCACCCCTCAATGATGCAGCACCCACCAGTCTGTCTGCTTGTTCATTTCCAACCACACCAGGCTGTCCTGGAGAAAAGATCCAGCGAATGCTCACAACCGCGACACCTAAATTGATGTATACCAATCAGCACGAAGCACGCCACCACTTTATATAAGAAAAGAAAGGGCGGACGGTTGAAGAGAGAAACATCCTTGATAGGACAGGCCGAGAACATTCAACAGGTATGTTCGCTTGAGGACGTAAAAGTGAAGAATGGATATAAGTGCCAACAGAATGCTGTTCATTATTTTCATTATGCATTTGGATGCAGACAATAAAACCCAGTAATTGTGGAGGCAGAGTTTAGACCTTGAAATCTGAGAATTCTTCTAAGGATGATGTTGTCATCTTCACAGAAGAGTCTGTTGTTCGGCCCGCGAGGAGCTCGTTGTCTCATACGGTTCAGATTGGAAGGAGAACTGTGTAGGAAGACTGTGGTGTCTGCGCCTTGACAACAAGCCTTACATTGGAGGCCATGACAGTAATTAAAGAATTAGCGTGGCTGAATACAGAGTTTATTATTCAGGCAGGCTTTCTTAATGATTCGATGAGGATGGTCAGGAAAATCGAGTTGAGTTGGGTTCGAAGACAGTGGGTGACGTATTTTAGGAAATTAAAGCTTGTGTGACAAGCCTCGCGGCTGTAAAAGGACATGAACAAGCTCACAATAGGCTTGCAAGCCGGGCTACTGAGGAAAGCCGACAAGCAATGGACAGGACTGTTATAGTTACAGTGATTGTCCTCAGAATAGCAGGATGATTCAATGTATCAAGTGATGACTGTGGATCTTCGCCCTTGACCATACGAAGAATATCACGTGAAAAGAGTTAAATTAAGGACGCAAAACATGAAGACAGACAACACTGAACTGGCGTCATTGACCGCTACAGGCTGAGGGCGGGATCCGAGCTCTTATGAAATGAATGGTTTGGTGTGCACTGAGGATGATCTGACTACAAAAGCGCTCTTTCTTAAACAGCCGGTGTGCTGATGTTAAGGTAGGTGATTCAACCCCTACACCGATCAGTTGGACTAAAATGTTGACTTCTCGGTTTTGACTTGGGGCCGTAAATTACAAATACCTCTGAAGTCGGAGTGGGTTCATCTGATGGCGAGTTTCACTGGTAATAGGGTAAGCTAATCTACATGCAAAATTCAGTCCAGAGCTACTAGAAGTAGTGTGTATGGACTACATTTGAGTTCAAAGCGAGTGAGCGTTAAAAAAAACACACTCTGACGACTAGGCTGGGAGGTGTATTACAGAAATAAAGAACAGGACAAGCTAAACCCCGGGAAGGTTAACCCGGTCAACAAATGCCCGCAGATGTCGGATGTGTCGGCCTGACGGCGCAAAAACGCAGCTCTGCTGTAAACAGGCACAACGCAATCACGTCCGAAAAAAAAAAAAAAAACTCCGGATGAACGCAGAAGAAGAAGAAGAACAAGCTAAAACTGGATTTGATAAAAATGAAGAACATCTTATGCAGTAAAACCATGTCTCTGGAAGTTTTTAAAAAAAGTATCTTGGGCAGATTAGAGAAGTAGAAAGTCATCTTCAGTGCTATCAAGTCTTTCCTGAATTTTATTACGACACTTTCTACGTGATATTTGTGTGACAAGCATCTATCAAAGGTTATACCGGGATGTTTCATTGTGTTCGTTTTCGAAGTCTACACCGCTTTTGCTGACAGCAGGCATCGGCGCATTGGCTATGAGTGGACCTGATTAAATAAGATTACATTAGTAAATATGTAATATCTTACAAGTGACACGCTTTTCAGACAAAATATCACATTTGAATAACGAAAACATAACCATTAGATTGCGCAAAATATTTGCTTCATCTCAGGTGCAAACACTCCGAAGTCGCACAACAATTGAGATGCTAATAATTGCTATGGCGACGAGCTGCCAATACGTGGGGAGGGGGGGGGGGAGGCGGGGAACAAAGTGGGAAAGAGGCAATAAAAGTGGAAAATATATAACATCGATACAGAGGAAGAAAATAGGTGAGAGAAAGAGGGTGAACTGAGGAGGAATTCATAATGGATCCACAACGTATGAGTTTCTAACAGTGTTAATGGGCCATTGCAGTGTCAGGTCTTAGATCTACCATCTACAATGTGACAGTTAACGGTCCTACCTAGTAGGTATACTTTGTTAGCGCCGAATGTTGGACGCCGCTCACCAACCCCGACACCCCACATTGTGCCAACGGCTTCGGGCGGAGGAGCGCAATTGGAAGATTACAAGCCTTATTATAGTGCGAGTAAATGCAACCTAAAGACTAAATAAGCGTGGTAGACAATTGACATTTACTATGCGACCATGTGTATAATTCAGCTTGAAGGATTGATCTAGTTATTTTACTTTCTGTTGTGTGAATTCTGCAGTATGTACCTGACGAGATGCAGCGAAATATGCCAGGCAATAAATCGTGCTATCTATTGTTTGTGTTTTCATTATTCAAATTCACTACGGAAAACATTGTTTTAAAGACTAAATGTTGAGGCAGGGTAGACCAGATCCTAGGCCTTGGTTGAGAACTGGTCTAGGATCGAAACTACGATAGGCGGATAGTTGATTTTGAGCATTGATCTGTTGATCCGGCAGCTTCCCAGCTTGTCTTGTTCCAGATGTATTGGTGTTACCTTTCTTCTGGAATAAACTAGGCAGGCCGAGAGAGGGATCATGCTGCATGAGCAACACATGGTCTCTGTAATTCAGCCCAGACTTTGTGCTATTTTTGAAGCACAATGTAAAGAACTATCGTCTGTCAAGATGGCAAGGCGCCAGTAGTAGTAAATGGATAATTATATAATCGAGATAGATAAATAATACTATGCATACATGTGGGGTTGTAATACTGAGTTGTATAATAACAGGGAAACACAGATAGAGGACAGAGTAAATAAATAAAGGCAAGTTGCTTAAAGAGTCAACAAATAAGTCGCTTAAAAGTCGAGAGGATCGACTTCATTGCACCGGGTTTAATCCCATATAGCTCGGTCTCTTTCCACAAGACGGACAGCTGAAATCGTCACACAAAGCACGAATTCCATAGCTCCAGCGACGACCCCCAGGAGTCTCCGAGAAAAATGCACTCGTGAACACACACACACACATACGCACGCACGCACGCGCACACACACACACACACACACACACACACACACACACACACACACATATATGTATAAGTCCTCTGCCTGAAATCCCAAACAAAATAATCCGTCTCTAGAACTAGTTAAAGTAGTTAGTTTGTCATTGATGGAGCAGCAGTCACAACCAACAGTTGCATGCGCATTACTGCATAAGGTAAACTTGCTAGCTAATCTGCTAAGCTTACACATACACTTCAACTTTTCAAATTGTTTACATTTTCACAGCTTTGCCACAGTTAAACCACTATCAATGATTTGATATTATACCATATGGACTTTTGTGTTCGCATTCTGGCAGCGGCATTAAGCATAATATACCCGTGAAGGCTGTTAGTTGGTTTGTCGAGAATCCTGTCTATTCCACTTTTCACATAGGGGCAGTGCGGAGCATTTTGTGTAATATTCACTGGCACAGGAACGGGGCATAATTGGGCGACCCTTTGCCGTGAAGTTGGAACCGCGACTAACCAACTAACTAGCTAACTAACTAACTAACTAACTAACTAACTAACTAACTAACTAACTAACATCCCCTAAAGAATATAGCGATTATAATGATGGACCGCCGGTCTCCCTGACCTACAGATGTGTGACTTTCTCCGTAATCCCGTATACTCTCGTGAGTAACGTGACGTGCGCCAGAATCGGTGGCGGTTCTCGACGTGTCGGTAACTTACGGGGTATATGAGCCGGTTGCTCAGAAAGCAATGGCAACTCCATCCATCCATCATGTGCAATGCCGGTAAGCGTGGGCGGTCATGTTCTGCCATCTCACTCGATCACCAGAGTCGTGGATCAGCTCTGTGTTCCTGTCTCGACCATGCCACGTGGCCTAGCCATCCAGGTATTTGCTTCTAGGTCTTTCTGATTATCGATAAGACTGCAGTATATGATATTCTTGGCATCTGTTAGGAAGGTAGTTTGCCATTGCTTTCCTTCCTAGCAGTGACCATACTAGTCGATGACCGTAGCCATTGTCTCCCAAAAAAGAGATCCTCTGCTTACCGTCGTGAAGCTGGAGACCATAACCTACAACTATCTGTCGGCTGCCCTTCAACTTCATCCACCACCTGCACACATGGCTTCACGGGTACTCCACCTTGCCAAAGGGTAATGTCATGGCAACTACTGAGCGTAATCTTGCCAAGAAATCAACAATCAGCTGAAAGATGCTGATGTTGACAGCGAAGTCATGTAAAGGATATGAGAACAAAACAACCAAAAAAACCAAAAAAAAAAAAAAATGATGGACCATCGGTTCCTGCTATTCCAATTTAAGAGTCCCTGCTGCGGATGTTGGTGATCTCGTAGCTGCTAATGTAATGAATCTCGTGTTTGGCGAGAGTCTAAGGAAGGAGAATGAGAGGAAGCGATTGTTGTAGTAAACGATTGTCTGATAGTCCACAGACAGCTAATCCAATCTCCAGTGATTGCATTCAAGTGACACAGTCGTTTAACTCTGTTGTTTCCAAACTTCTCTCCACTGATCGTCATAATCATGTCTGAATCATATGGTAAGTCTAAGTTGTCGGTGCATTCAATAATCTTATTTATTTCTATAATTTCTTAATTAATATCTGGAGAAGATTGATTGTTTCATATTTTAATTTAATAAACATTATAATTTACTGTTGGTTTCGAAGTAAGTGATGAGTTGAGATCAGTTTCCATCCATCAGCTCCACTACTGACTTCTACTTCAAGTTCGCATTTGAACATTTCTAGTTAGAATAGAAGTTCTTTAATTTTCAAACATGTCAGTCAATACTCAAAATACTGTTATTGTTATGTTATTAAATTATTAATAATAAATAATATATAAATAATAAATAATATATACTGATAACTGATAACCGTTATAATTATTAATTAATAATTATTAATAGTAATAGTATAATACTAAAATTTAAATACATATAATACAACACAATAAATATTACTTATGACTAATGTCATTTCATTACATTAGTACTATTAGTCATTAGTCATTCTTTTTACAATGTAGAAAAACTCCTATGTGTGCTGCAGTGAGCATTCACTAGTTTATCTACAGTTTCACTCCATCTAAATAATGGCTGTGAAAAGGGAAGACTAATGCCAGATAGCTCTGCAAAAATAAAGATTAGGACATATTGTAAACTTAACACATCAATCATCAATGGCAAACAGATCTACAAAACAATGCACACTACAATTTCTCAGCTTGGAGACACTTCCTGAACAAAAAAACAAATTATACTTTTCTAGTACTGACAAAAAGAATACTCATAACGAAGAGGACAAAAAGCAAGTGTCATTACCTAACCTTAACTACTTAACAGAGTAGAGTAGAGTATTACCAAGTATACACACATTTTGATCCTTACCGGTACTATACTGCATGTGATCTATCTGAGAGTCTAGAGCGCTAATGGTAAAAGTAGAACATTATATACACTGTAAATTATTAATAATAAATAATGTATAATACAGCTTTCAGAAGGAGATATTGTTCTTGTATCCCGTAATTAGAACAGGATTTGTGGAAACTATTGTGACAGCTGGAAAGATTTGTTGTGTAATCATTGCAAGGCCATGCTGTTAATAGTGTCATGAGCACATTCGGACGAGGTTGTCAGACGGTGATTTATGATAAATAATGAAAACATCATCAAAATTGCTCAAATGGTCCAGGGTTGTACCAATCCAACAGAATGTAGAAGCATAATACCAATAGTGATCAATGACTCGAAGCCGGTATTCATCATATTGAGGCACTATTTATTTGCCTATGTCCAAGCTTGTCACATATTCAATAATTTAAAGATAAATTACAATTTGTTGATACCGTGCCTGTTATGGCCAGGCGGGACGGTAGTGAAATATTAATAATAATAATATACAGTTGAATATGTTAGATACTTGCAACTATAATGTCCCGGTCCTTCTGTCCTTCACCAATTGGCTTCTGCGTCATCTTGTCCTGACTTTCTAAGTCGCATTCTGATAAGGTTTCATCTGTCCGTCGTTTTCGGGCTGATACAAATCATACCTGAATAATCTCGCCCTTCTATTTAATATTTATTATCCATCCTTGCGATGTGCCAGTTTATAATGTATCTTATTTCTGTGAATCAAATCGTGCTGCCTCTTCTGTCAATACCAAGATCTGACTGTTTGTTGTTGTTGACTACTTCTGTGATGTTTTTTCCTTTTTTCGTCATATCGTTGGTTTCTCGTAAAAGTTGGTTCGCGATGTTCTCACCAACTCTATTTGACGTCATTTTGTCTACTCTGCTACTTGGCAGAGGTGAAGGTTCAACACCTGTGCTCGTCATCTGCTTAGAAAGGGAAAGACTGGCCACCTATTCCTCTTTGCATTCTGGCCTAAAAGTGTGATGGTTCTAACACATCAAGGATCTATATAAAGTTCCTGCTTATGGACTTGTATTTTTGTATGGAGTTGTGTGTGGAAAGATTAGCTATAGATAAGGCATGACTATTTAGAGAGAAATGATGCTGAATTAGCAAAGAGGTCTGTGGAGATGATTAACACCTACACCATTCAGCAGAGCATATGATTACAATGAAGATGACCAAGAGTAGCAAGCACATAGTTGACATGCCCTGACAAACATTTTAATAATCAGGAATTAGAACTCAGGTGTTCTGACTGAGAGACTAGTATCCTAACTGCTTGACCATCCTCACTCGAATTATTAACTTTTAATTTCTAGGAGAAATGTAAATTTCATTTGTATAATTACCACCCTTTGTATCATTTTTGTGTACAATATTGCCAGATTGTTCACCAATTCCAATTATTTTGCTGAATATCTGAAATAGAAACCATGGATTGTAAAAAAAAAATGATCAGTTGACCTCGATAAGTTTCTTGACTTGTTTGCTTATTGCTCATGTGTTAATGCCAGTTATATAGGCTGTGCGTAGCACTCAAACAATTTTTTACTCGCTGCCTTTGACATCTTTTGATTGATGAGCTAGTTTTCAATCTTGCAAAAGGTTACTTTTGCCATGGAGTTTCCTTTTTGAATGTCTATAGGGTTTTATTCATCCTATATTTGACTGTTCCAGGATAAACCACAATTATATCAACAGAAAGACACAATAGCCTCTTTACTGTGGTGACACTGAAATATATGACAAATTTTGTGTATTTCGTATGAAAGGATTAATTATGCTTTTTCATTAAATGTATTTTTAAAAATTTTTTAAATATTTCTTCGTTAAATGCTGAGCCTTTTTCTGTAGTATGCATCTGATGAGATACAATGAAATATACTGGACAATAAATTGAGCAATATATTGGGTGTCTTCAGTTTTGTGTGTTCGAAAATAGTTAAAATAATTAACGTGTTTAAGATTTTCCAGATTTATTTGGGCTTTGTGCTGTGGTACTTCTTTCTTCTTGGAGATTACCAAAATTTATGTTTTCTTACTATTTAAAACCTGGTTGTGCAATGTCTACAATGACAGTATGCACTAAATGTTGATCTGCAATCAGTACTGTACCATCTGCATGTCTTATATTGCCCTCTGATTGCAATTTTCCCACATCTCATGTTCTCACTGTATAATGAAAAAAGACTTGATGACATTACACATCTATCATACACTTCTTGATTTGCTGACATTGACATAATTCATTATTAATTTTTGTGGGAACATATTATTTCAAGTATATGAGGGTTGAGTCAATAAGTAAGTCACACGGTTCTGTGGGATGGCAGGTAAATGTAGTTGTTGTTTTCTACAGGTGTCATTAGGTGACAGCAACATCGAACTTTATAGTCCTGTTCGTCAAGTGGCGCTAGGTGTCTCATGCGCATGCGCAGCACATAAACAAAATGGCGAATGTACTTATGGAGTGTACAACCAAAGAGCAACATGCTGTTATGTGTTTTTTTTTGGGGCAAAAGGGCTGCCTGCAAAGGACATAAGGAAATGCTTCATGTTTATGCTGACAAATGTTTGTCCCGTAAAGTGGTGCATAGCTAGGTAGAAACATTTTCTCAAGGATGCTCTAAAATTGTTGATGAAATCCGATCTGGTCGTTCTGTTGCGATTGCAACAGAAGCATCCATGCAGCGAGTGGAGGAGATGATTAGAGGTGACAGGCGAGTAACGATAGACTCTGTAGCATCTGCAATAGGGTGCTCACATGATTCAGCATACAGCATAATGCATGATCGATTGAAATTTAAAAAGTGTTCTCAAGGTGGGTACCCAGACAATTGAAGGAGGAACACAAAATGAACCAATTTGGCCTGTCCTTGCATCATCTCTGTCGAAACGAAGATGAAAAAGAAGACATGCTGAACAGGATTTTTACTGGGGATAGTTACTTGATCATGGGTGCATCACTACCATCCCTAATCAAAGTGTGCTTCAATGCAATGGAAACATCCTTCTTCGCCTTGTGTCCAATAATTCAAGGTTACGCCATCAGCAGGGAAGGTTATGCTGACAGTGTTCTGGGGTTGTCAAGGAGTGATTCTAACCAATTTCAAGCAGAAAGGTAATAATGTGAATTCTGAATCATACTGTGAAGTTATATCGATGCTTCATGATGCAATTCGAAGAAAACATCCAGGATTTCTGACTAGAGGAGTGTTGCTTCTTCATGACAATGCCAGACCACATACGGCTCGATTAACTCAGGAGAAAATTAACCATCTAAGGTGGGAAGTTCTGGAACATCCACCTTACAGTCCCGACTTAGCCCCTAGCGATTTCCACCTGTTTGATCCACTGAAAACCCACCTTGGCGGGAGACATTTCGTGAGTGACGCTGAAGTTGAATGTGAAGTGAAAACGTGGTTTAGAACATCGTGTTATGGAGCAGTTCTAGTGATATTCGTGAAGAAAATTGGTGTATTTATCATTATTCAGTAAATTTCATTGGATTATCATCAGCGATTTAGATGTAGCGCCTTGGTAAGTGGAAATTCCACGTAATTGTCACCCGTCTTTATTTTTTTAAAACAGCATCTGCTAATATCATTTTATTTCTAACCTATAGTAGCATGTTTCTTTTGCAATCGTCTTTACTTTGATATATAATACAATACATCTGCTACTATTTTAACAATTTTTAGATCATTACTGTGACACACCCCTACTCTCAATTTTCTGCCATCAATTTCTGCTTGGGCCAAACCCACCTTTTGTTTGCTGCTGAATCAGTTAAGAAGTCTCAGCTCTTTCCCATCTAGTGCAAACCGCTTAAGATTATCTAGGCTGAGGCGAATTTCTGTTATGAAGAATAATATTGCTTTGTACGTTGTAAATGCATTACTATATGCTTGAACTCTTATAAGAGGAATTTCTGATAAAAAAAACTATTTCTTGGATCCCAGGTAAGTTCACCTTATCAGGTCTACACTGTATTTGGAGATTTGCAAACATTTTTGTCACAGCAGTGAAAGATTTTGTGTAATTAATAAAGCACAGAAACATATCTTAATTTCTTTGCAACTCTTTGTTAATGCTCTCAGCAACTACACAGCTTTTGTTGTACACTTGCCTTCTACTAAACCGCACAGTCCTCTATTTTGGTTTAAATATCTTCTTAAACTTTTGCATAATTTTCTTAGAAACATTTGTGAAGAATTGTGGTTTCTGAAGAAAATAAAACGAATACCACATATGGTATGTAAATTAAATTAAGGCAGTCCTCCATAGAGCACATGAAAACCCCAAATTTATTACATAAATTAAATGCAGGCAGTCCAGATTATTTATGCATGTTATGAGTAGAAATAAACTTGAAAATTTTTGACAACTGGCAAACTTGACGAGAAAAGAACAAGAGAAAGACAAGATAAATACCTACCTGGCTTGGCCAAATTGCATATTTTAGCCAAGAACATAGTCCTGATCTGAGACTATGGTGATCTCTTGGGATGTCAAACGATAACTTATGTCATGGTGCATGATGATGATAATAAAGCAGTGTTCACAAATGTCTATATGGGTCTAGCACTATATATGCAGCCAAAACCGAAGTAATGGAAGTTAGCAGATCGCCGGGCCCACTAAGTATACAGATAAATAGCACAACTCTGAAAAAAGTTAAAAAATTAAAATATTTTGGAAGTATGATCACAGAAGATGGCAGATTGGACAGAGAAATCAAAATCAGATGTCAAAAAGCTAGTGCACTTACATATCAACTATCACCCTTACTGAAACATCCAAATATACCCATGTCCGCAAAACGACAGATAATAAACAGCATATTTATACCAATCCTATGCTACCAATCTCAAACTTGAACTGTATCCAAATTACACTTTCGCAGAATCAACACCTGCGAGATGAGATGCTTGAGGAGAGCTGCCAACTTAACTGTGTTAGTGTTATCAGACAGACTGTGGGATCAACACCTTGTGCCACATTTATTGAAAGACAGAAGATCAAATGGTTTGGCCATGTCGTTAGAATGCAACACCAACAACTACCATCACTGGCCTTACATAACAGATCATCTGACCAAGAGGACATCCAAGAAGAAAATGGATTGACGACATCAAAGACATTGTACAATCACATGGAATGACACTAACCAGTGCCACCCACCGGGCGCTGGAGCACAAATTATTCCTCCCCGCGACGCTTGACGGCAGAAGTGGAAGATGATGATGATATGATGATGACTATATACTCAGTGCACCTAAACTGTGTAAATGGAACCTTCACAAATGTTTACAAATGAATTGACTACTTATTTATTTCAGAAGATTCAGCTTATTTGGAGCCAAAACCAGACTGGCATATAGCTATGTTGTTTTATATTTAACATCAAAACATATGATTTTGTGAAGTACATCGGACATTGATAATTTCTGTAAAATAAAGAGGCAGTTTAAAATAAACACCAGAAAATAAATTACAGACAAATTCATTTTAAGAACATGTGAATCTGAGTGCCATATGCCAGCTACAGAATGCAAAATAGACTTAATGTGGAATTTGAATTGTATGATTCTCTTGTAGTTTTTGTGTTATATTTGTCCACATGCTTGCTTGCTTGTGTTTGTTGGCTTGAGCTCCAACGCGAAGTCCTGTATGTTGGATGAAGGCATCCTGTTGTCTAACATCAGTGTGATGTCATACAGGACCTGAGGTTTGTGTGAGTATCCATTGTCCCATGTCTGGCTTATTTGTGTGTAGACTGGTGGTTCCTCGCCATACAGGCAGACACTCTCCGACTTCGGAGGAATCGGTGATCCTACTGACTGTAGCCAGGACCCCAAAGGGACCTGTTGCCCAGGACGCTCGACGAGGACGCGTCAATAGGTCTTGGCCAGTATATAACCCGGCCCTGGTGCCTTGGAAACACCTCTCCTTCCCATTTGTCCCCATCATATTATATTAACATTTACTTCATCGTTCCAGAGTTCTTGTTCAAGTTCCTTGTCATTGGAAGTGCTGGATCTGGCAAGTCCTGCATCCTTCACCAGTTCATCGAGAATAAATGTAGGATTGATTACAGTTGATGTGATTGTGTCTTTTTCTTCTGAATTGCTGTTATGTTCATGTTGTTAATGATATTTTATTGTATTTTGCTATTTGCAGATGGAAATGTAATTGTTCTCTTACTCTCCCCCACCCCCCAACCACCACCACCACCACCCCACATGCAAATACAGACATGCACACCCACACCCCTCTCTTTCACCTTCCTTCCTCTGTGTCCATAAGCGTATGCACACGCGCGCGCGCACGCACACACACACACACACTCTCTGTCTGTCTGTCTGTCTGTCTCCCCCTCCCTCTCTCCCCTCACCCTCTCTCTATCCCTCCATCTCTTACCCCTCTCTCTTTCTCTCTCTCTCCCTCCCTCCCTCCCTCCCTCTCTCCCTCCCTCCCTCCCTCCCTCCCTCCCTCCCTCTCTCCCTCCCTCCCTCCCTCTCTCTCTCTCTCCCCCTCTCTCTCTCCCCCCCTCTCTCTCCCCCCCCCCCCTCTCTCTCTCTCTCTCTCTCTCTCTCTCTCTCTCTCTCACTCTCTCAATGTATTGCTAATGATTGGAAGTAGTGGAACAACTTGAATGCCCAAAAAATGTCATCTGTCATAATTGTCGCAGAGGTGGTTATTGGGCAAATGTTGAAGTTTGTGTGCTTAACTAAATACTTAATTTATTTAAAAGACTGAACCACATAGTGGCAATTAAAATTGGAAATAAAGAGGACAATTATGAACAGATTAAAGCAAGGAGTAAAACAAGGATGTGTTTTATCATTGTATCTCTTCTCCTTCTATAATGAAGTAGTAATGAGAGAAATCAGAGAGGTCATGAATATAAGATGGTTGTAATATAAATACGACATAATAAAGATAGCTGAAAACACAAAGGATCTTCAGCAGCTTTTGGAGATTGTCCTAATTGAAAGTTCTAAAAAGGTCACCTTTACTTCAAAAGACATTTTCTGGTAGCCCATTTCAGACTGGGTCATATAATGTTAATTAAACAAAATTTGATTCCACCCAATGCGTCCATGACAACAGGGCCAGAAAGCTGGCGTCTAGCCACTATGCTACTTCAGCTCCCAGTTTAGTAGTGTGACTTTGATCATGTTTTAGTTGGTTAATCTTTAGGTGCTGATTTTGAAAATGTTATATTTCCTCACTATTTTGTCCACAGTCAAGCAGGATTCCAACCATACAATAGGTGTAGAATTTGGTAGCAAAGTGGTTAATGTTGGAGGAAAGGCAGTGAAGCTTCAAATCTGGGATACAGCTGGTCAAGAAAGATTCAGGTTTGATTTGTTTGATAGAATACCTACACATTAAAACAAGAATGAGATCCATAGAATAGATGTGTTGTGTGAATGTTGTTTTATGCCGCATAGCTAGAATCCTCTGATAGAAGAGTAGGAAGGAGCCTGTCCTACTGCTGGTTTGTGTCCACTGGGTCGCGGATGGTGGAGTGCCTCTAGATAAAGAAGTCAGCCATAAGTATATTGAATAAACAGCTGTGGACCAACACAGGCCGTGGTAATTGAGAGGAAGTAACTGAGAGTAGCATAACTATTTCTATACCAAGGCTTGCCTTAAGTCTTTTTTACCCCAACTATGAAGGAAATATCAGAGAAAAGAAATTGTATATAATATTTATTCCTTTTCAACATAGCTGTCACTTGAATTGACATGATGCCATCTCTGCCTGATCTTGAAAGACCTTAGGAACAGAACTCTATTTAAAATAAAAAACTTAACCACTATGATTTCTTCATCATGATTTAATTTGAGCCATGTTTTAAGATTTGGGAAAATAAAACAAGCTGATGTAGCCAAATCCAGAAAATAGGTTGGGTATGGAAGAATATCATTACTCAGATCCTTTGGTTTTAGCTACCCAAGTCATGCTTAGTGAGAGGGCGTGATTTGAAGCAGAAAAAAATGTTGATGGAGTGCTGTCCCATATTTTCTGGTGACAGCCTTTTTTTTATTTGGTAAAGAGATGTGCATTGTACTGTCCATTAATTCATTAACCATGTGGGACGCAGAGGTTTTTCCAAGGCACCAGGGCCAGATTATATACTGGCCAAGACCTATTGACGCGTCCTCGTCGAACGTCTTGGGCAACAGGTCCCTTCGGGGTCCTGGCTAAAGTCAGTAGGATCGCCGATTCCTCCGAAGTCGGAGAGTGTCTGCCTGTACGGCGAGGAACCACCAGTCTGCACACCAATAAGCCAGACATGGGACAACGGATACTCACGCAAACCTCAGGTCCTGTATGACATCACACTGATATTGGACAATAGGATGCCTTCATCCGACATACAGGACTTCGCGTTGGAGCTCAAGCCAACGAACACAAGCAAGCATTAACCATGTTGCCACAAGGCAGGTAATCTTTCAATAGGACACCTTTGGCGACCGTTTAAACACTTCCCTTCCTCCCCAAAAAATTTTGTTTACTTTTCCAGCAGATTTCCATGCTCTTGGCTTGGCAGGTGTTTGATAGCTTGAGGTTTTCTGTGACATGCATAGGGAACCCAAGTCTCATCTGCTGTTACCATGGTCATCAAATTGTTTTATGACTGGGTATTTTTGAGCAAATGTCAACAGCAATTTGCCCTTGTTTGCATATGTTCATATGTCATCAGCTGTGAAACCCAGTTGGCGCACACTTTTCTAAAAAAGTAAAAAAAAATTATAATAGGATATATCATTTGGCACATCATAATGTGCCATGCCGATAAGTGTGGGTGATCATGTTACAGGAAAAAATTCCTATGGAAATACACAGGGAGATGGAGTCAGTGTTTCATAATTCCTGGCCTTTGTATTTTTAGTAAAAATATTGATGTAGAGTTTAAGCGTGGCCACTCAAATGTTGCTGCTGATGTGGGAGACTTGTCTCAGAGTGCAACAATGGAAATGCAGCGAGACCGAATTTCAAGTCTGTTTCATATAACAACATTCATGTTCCTACCTTTTCTGGTAACCAGGTCTGTCACAAGAAGTTACTACAGAGGTGCAGCAGGAGCACTGCTGGTTTATGATATCACAAGGTAAATGTTGTTCTTGTTTTTGTTTATGCATTGGAAGTTCGACTTGTAACAGCATATTTGCATGTTGAGTATAAAACGAACATTGTGTTTGCTCCACTTGATTTGACCAAATTGTGAAAGTAATTCTCATGTGCAAAATTCACTATGTTTACTTATTGTGAAAATATTATGAGTTGGTACAATAGTGTTCATTGGCATAGAGGTACGTCCCCTGCTAAACCTCCAAAAGTGCTTGGTCTGAATCCAGCTGTGGATGGTTTTTACATTCTTCTTCTTCTTCGTTCATCCGTTTTTTTTTTTTCGGATGTGATTGCGTTGTGCCTGTTTACAGCAGAGCTGCGTTCTTGCGCCGTTAGGCCGACACATCCGACTTCTGCGGGCATTTGTTGACCGGGTTAACCTTCCCGGGGTTTTTTACATTTAAAAATAAATAATTAAACTAAGTGTTACCCTCTCTCCCATATGATTCGAAAGCAGTAGATTGAATACCTAACTTTCTAAGATAAGGGAAGAAAAATAGGTCTTGCTTGCATTCACGTGGTAAAGATCCCTTGGCAGTTGAGTTTATAGGATGTAATTGCCAGCTTGGAGTTGATCAGGTGTTCAAGAATACCAGCAGCTTGTGGCCGCCTCATGTTATACATACAAAGTGGAGGTCAGCATGGCTGAATGGATAAGAGTGCTTGCTCTTTAACTTTTGATGTGCTGATGCAGAGAGAGCAGGTTTAACTCCTACACCGGTCAGTTGGACTAAAAGGTTGACTTCTCGTCCTTAGTTTGGGGAACGTAAACTACAAGTACCTCAGAAGTCAGAGTAGGTTCGCCTGATTACGAGGGACACTGGTAATAGGGAAAGCTAATCCACACACAAAAATCAGCCCAGTGCACTAGAAGTAGTGGCACGTGTATGGACTACGCTTGAGTTCAAAGCGAGTGAAGAAACAAAAAGAAAAGCATACGTAATATTGAACTCAGCAAAGCAGTTCAGATGTCCACTCTTACCAAGTATATAATGACAATTCTAATCAGCATTAATTGATATGAATCCAAAAATTGTGCAATTTTGCAACAAGTGAATAAATACGCTATAAACATCTTTTTAAAAAATGTACGTTAAAGAGAAACAATCATATTAGTTTCCCAAGAATCAGTTTATGGGCAAGTCGCAAAGCTAGGTTTATAATGACAGTCTGTGGACTGAATAACTTGGATGAATAATGAATATTTAGGGGATGTGGTATAATAATGGTATGAGCACCCAACTACTAGCACGGTGGTCTGAATTTCGATCCCTTGTTGTGGCAGGATTTGTTTCTAGTGAGTGATCCTTACAGCAGTGGGATTGACCCAGCCTCGTAATATGAGTGCCAGAGGTTTATCTGGGTAAATTAGAGGCAGTCAATGTTATACTGTCGGCTCCGTGGCGAAGGAGTTACATATGCAGTTCGTAATCCCGCATACCCGCGTTCAAAACGCAGCTGTGGGCGATTTGGCAGCAGACCGCCTCACATTGGTTTTTTACGAAATAGTTCAGAAAGCAATGGCAAACTACTGACTGCGGCGTCCTGTGAAGGTTATCTGTGGGTGATCTGGCAGCAGACCACCTTACATTGGTTTTTTACGAAATAGTTCAGAAAGCAATGGCAAACTACTGACTGCGGCGTCCTGTGAAGGTTATCTGTGGGTGATCTGGCAGCAGACCGCCTTACATTGGTTTTTTATGAAATAGTTCAGAAAGCAATGGCAAACTACTGACTGCGGCGTCCTGTGAAGGTTATCTGTGGGTGATCTGGCAGCAGACTGCCTTACATTGGTTTTTTATGAAATAGTTCAGAAAGCAATGGCAAACTACTGACTGCGGCGTCCTGTGAAGGTTATCTGTGGGTGATCTGGCAGCAGACCGCCTTACATTGGTTTTTTATGAAATAGTTCAGAAAGCAATGGCAAACTACTGACTGCGGCGTCCTGTGAAGGTTATCTGTGGGTGATCTGGCAGCAGACCGCCTTACATTGGTTTTTTATGAAATAGTTCAGAAAGCAATGGCAAACTACTGACTGCGGCGTCCTGTGAAGGTTATCTGTGGGTGATCTGGCAGCAGACTGCCTTACATTGGTTTTTTATGAAATAGTTCAGAAAGCAATGGCAAACTACTGACTGCGGCGTCCTGTGAAGGTTATCTGTGGGTGATCTGGCAGCAGACCGCCTTACATTGGTTTTTTACGAAATAGTTCAGAAAGCAATGGCAAACTACTGACTGCGGCGTCCTGTGAAGGTTATCTGTGGGTGATCTGGCAGCAGACCGCCTTACATTGGTTTTTTACGAAATAGTTCAGAAAGCAATGGCAAACTACTGACTGCGGCGTCCTGTGAAGGTTATCTGTGGGTGATCTGGCAGCAGACCGCCTTACATTGGTTTTTTATGAAATAGTTCAGAAAGCAAAGGCAAACTACTGACTGCGGCGTCCTGTGAAGGTTATCTGTGGGTGATCTGGCAGCAGACCGCCTTACATTGGTTTTTTATGAAATAGTTCAGAAAGCAATGGCAAACTACTGACTGCGGCGTCCTGTGAAGGTTATCTGTGGGCGATTTGGCAGCAGACCGCCTTACATTGGGTTTTTATGAAATAGTTCAGAAAGCAATGGCAAACTACTGACTGCGGCGTCCTGTGAAGGTTATCTGTGGGTGATCTGGCAGCAGACCGCCTTACATTGGTTTTTTATGAAATAGTTCAGAAAGCAATGGCAAACTACTGACTGCGGCGTCCTGTGAAGGTTATCTGTGGGTGATCTGGCAGCAGACCGCCTTACATTGGTTTTTTATGAAATAGTTCAGAAAGCAATGGCAAACTACTGACTGCGGCGTCCTGTGAAGGTTATCTGTGGGTGATCTGGCAGCAGACCGCCTTACATTGGTTTTTTATGAAATAGTTCAGAAAGCAATGGCAAACTACTGACTGCGGCGTCCTGTGAAGGTTATCTGTGGGTGATCTGGCAGCAGACCGCCTTACATTGGTTTTTTATGAAATAGTTCAGAAAGCAATGGCAAACTACTGACTGCGGCGTCCTGTGAAGGTTATCTGTGGGTGATCTGGCAGCAGACCGCCTTACATTGGTTTTTTATGAAATAGTTCAGAAAGCAATGGCAAACTACTGACTGCGGCGTCCTGTGAAGGTTATCTGTGGGTGATCTGGCAGCAGACCGCCTTACATTGGTTTTTTATGAAATAGTTCAGAAAGCAATGGCAAACTACTGACTGCGGCGTCCTGTGAAGGTTATCTGTGGGTGATCTGGCAGCAGACCGCCTTACATTGGTTTTTTACGAAATAGTTCAGAAAGCAATGGCAAACTACTGACTGCGGCGTCCTGTGAAGGTTATCTGTGGGTGATCTGGCAGCAGACCGCCTTACATTGGTTTTTTACGAAATAGTTCAGAAAGCAATGGCAAACTACTGACTGCGGCGTCCTGTGAAGGTTATCTGTGGGTGATCTGGCAGCAGACCGCCTTACATTGGTTTTTTATGAAATAGTTCAGAAAGCAATGGCAAACTACTGACTGCGGCGTCCTGTGAAGGTTATCTGTGGGTGATCTGGCAGCAGATCGCCTTACATTGGTTTTTTATGAAATAGTTCAGAAAGCAATGGCAAACTACTGACTGCGGCGTCCTGTGAAGGTTATCTGTGGGCGATTTGGCAGCAGACCGCCTTACATTGGTTTTTTATGAAATAGTTCAGAAAGCAATGGCAAACTACTGACTGCGGCGTCCTGTGAAGGTTATCTGTGGGTGATCTGGCAGCAGACCGCCTTACATTGGTTTTTTATGAAATAGTTCAGAAAGCAATGGCAAACTACTGACTGCGGCGTCCTGTGAAGGTTATCTGTGGGTGATCTGGCAGCAGACTGCCTTACATTGGTTTTTTATGAAATAGTTCAGAAAGCAATGGCAAACTACTGACTGCGGCGTCCTGTGAAGGTTATCTGTGGGTGATCTGGCAGCAGACCGCCTTACATTGGTTTTTTATGAAATAGTTCAGAAAGCAATGGCAAACTACTGACTGCGGCGTCCTGTGAAGGTTATCTGTGGGTGATCTGGCAGCAGACCGCCTTACATTGGTTTTTTATGAAATAGTTCAGAAAGCAATGGCAAACTACTGACTGCGGCGTCCTGTGAAGGTTATCTGTGGGTGATCTGGCAGCAGACCGCCTTACATTGGTTTTTTATGAAATAGTTCAGAAAGCAATGGCAAACTACTGACTGCGGCGTCCTGTGAAGGTTATCTGTGGGTGATCTGGCAGCAGACCGCCTTACATTGGTTTTTTATGAAATAGTTCAGAAAGCAATGGCAAACTACTGACTGCGGCGTCCTGTGAAGGTTATCTGTGGGTGATCTGGCAGCAGACCGCCTTACATTGGTTTTTTATGAAATAGTTCAGAAAGCAATGGCAAACTACTGACTGCGGCGTCCTGTGAAGGTTATGCAACTAACTTTTAACAGCGTTATACTGATTACTTTGTTCTTCATTTCTGTTCACTGAAAGTATGTACCTGACACTAAGGTGAATTAATGACATGTAAACTGACTCAACTTTGTATTTTATTTGTTTTTATTAATATGTTATAGCATGAGAAATAAGTACACAGGTATTGACTTGCACTCATCGAAGTAGAAGAAAGGACTACTACTTCAGGCTCGGTGCTTGAATGTAAAAATACACAGGCAATTAGAGGGCATACTATGGAGTATGGAGTTTATGCTCTGTGAGACACATTTGGAAGACACTGAGCAAGCAAATCTGTTGGTTTCAAGAGTAATTGCAACACTGGCTATAGACAAAGGAGCTGTTTTGAAGACTTATCTCACCTTATGGCATATAAGAGAGTCCTTTACTTGTTTACTTAACTGAGTTAAAATTTAAGTGTGGTTGCAGCAAGGAGGGACATATGAGGGGAGGAATCTGTGTTTACAACCAGTGCATTGCTGGAACGATCAGTATTGACACCATCATGACATTTTCAAAGGATGACGGAGCACCCAAGGATTTGCCCAGAGGGCTATCATGTTGATTCGTAAAACAGTCGTTCAGATATTTATCTTGTCTGACTGTTCTTTTATAAACTTGGTTAGTTGTTACTGAGTTTGTCTCTTCTCATTGCGTGCCCAAAAGACTGCCTACATTTATATCAATTTGTTGTTTTCATCTGCTTCACAAAGGACTAACTCATTTATCAGTCATTCTTCAGAAGTGACATATTGTCTGCTACTGTTTTTCATCTTCTTTGCTTATTGTTCAAGTTTCATATGCGTACAATACTGCAGACTGTATATAACTCTTTAACATTGTTTTTCACTGTGCTTGCTTGCTTGCTTGCTTGTGTTAGTTGGCTTGAGCTCCAACGCAAAGTCCTGTATGTCGGATGAAGGCATCCTGTTGTCCAGCATCAGTGTGATGTCATACAGGACCTGAGGTTTGCGTGAGTATCCGTTGTCCCATGTCTGGCTTATTGGTGTGCAGACTGGTGGTTCCTCGCCGTACAGGCAGACACTCTCCGACTTCGGAGGAATCGGCGATCCTATTGACTTCAGCCAGGACCCCGAAGGGACCTGTTGCCCAGGACGCTTGACGAGGACGCGTCAATAGGTCTTGGCCAGTATATAACCCGGCCCTGGTGCCTTGGAAACACCCCTGCGTCCCGTTTTTCACTGTGATTGTCAGTTGTTTTTGTTGCTGCGTTTCCCATTTTATAATGTATGAATTGCAGTGTGTTGTGTTAGTAAGTTGCCTACTGAGTAATATGTTTTCAGGGACCTACATATGTATTATAATTGTTTTCTCAGCCGTGAGACATACAATGCTTTAACAAACTGGCTAACAGATGCTCGGACACTTGCCAGTCCTAACATTGTCATCATTCTTGTGGGAAATAAGAAAGATCTAGAATCAGAGCGAGAAGTCACATTTATGGAAGCCAGTCGATTTGCTCAAGAAAATGGTAAGCATACATTATGAACACAGACAGGCTCTAATCCGGCTTTTAAGTGGAGCTAGTGGTTGTTAGTTGCATATCCTATACAGGACATCGCAGTCAACCCCAGCAGTTTGTCACTGTGTATGGTTTACTAGACAATTTTATGTTCAGTAAATTGCCATTGCTTCCTGAATGGCCAGTGATCATACTATTGTGAAAATCAGTCTCAAGCGATCTGCTCCCAAATCATCTGCAGCTGATTTGGAACGAAATATGTCAGCATTGTGAAGTTGTGTTCACTATCCCTAAGCTGCAGGAGCCGGCTTTTGGCATATGTGACTATCTGGTCTATGCAGGATCTGTTTGGTCAAAGACCTGCCTAACCCAGAGACACTGACACACATTTTTGTTTTTGTTTTGGTGGCTTTGCATGTCTTTAAAATCTTAAGACACAGATATGTTTACTTTATTCCAGTGCTGCTGTTTGTGTTTGTTTTATTCCAGTGCTGCTGTTTGTCTTTGTTTTATCCCAGTGCTGCTGTTTGTGTTTGTTTTATTCCAGTGCTGCTGTTTGTGTTTGTTTTATTCCAGTGCTGCTGTTTGTGTTTGTTTTATTCCAGTGCTGCTGTTTGTCTTTGTTTTATTCCAGTGCTGCTGTTTGTCTTTGTTTTATTCCAGTGCTGCTGTTTGTGTTTGTTTTATTCCAGTGCTGCTGTTTGTGTTTGTTTTATTCCAGTGCTGCTGTCTGTGTTTGCTTTATTCCAGTGCTGCTTTTGTGTTTGCTTTATTCCAATGCTGCTGTTTGTGTTTGCTTTATTCCAATGCTGCTGTTTGTGTTTGTTTTATTCCAGTGCTGCTGTTTGTGTTTGTTTTATTCCAGTGCTGCTGTTTGTGTTTGTTTTATTCCAATGCTGCTGTTTGTGTTTGCTTTATTCCAGTGCTGCTGTTTGTGTTTGTTTTATTCCAGTGCTGCTTGTTGTGTTTGCTTTATTCCAATGCTGCTGTTTGTGTTTGTTTTATTCCAGTGCTGTTGTTTTTGTTTGTTTGTTTTATTCCAGTGCTGCTGTTTGTATGTGCTTTGTTCCAGTGCTGCTTGTTGTGTTTGCTTTATTCCAGTGCTGCTGTTTGTGTTTGTTTTATTCCAGTGCTGCTGTTTTTGTTTGTTTGTTTTATTCCAGTGCTGCTGTTTGTATTTGCTTTGTTCCAGTGCTGCTTGTTGTGTTTACTTTATTCCAGTGCTGCTGTTTGTGTTTGTTTTATTCCAGTGCTGCTGTTTGTGTTTGTTTGCTTTATTCCAGTGCTGTTGTTTGTGTTTGCTTTATTTCAGTGCTGCTGTTTGTGTTTGCTTTATTCCAGTGCTGCTGTTTGTGTTTGCTTTATTCCAGTGCTGCTGTTTGTGTTTGCTTTATTCCAGTGCTGCTGTTTGTGTTTGCTTTATTCCAGTGCTGCTGTTTGTGTTTGTTTGCTTTATTCCAGTGCTGCTGTTTGTGTTTGTTTGCTTTATTCCAGTGCTGCTGTTTGTGTTTGTTTGCTTTATTCCAGTGCTGCTGTTTGTTTGTTTACTTTATTCCAGTGCTGCTGTTTGTTTGTTTACTTTATTCCAGTGCTGCTGTTTGCATTTGTTTACTTTATTCCAGTGCTGCTGTTTGTGTTTGTTTACTTTATTCCAGTGCTGCTGTTTGTGTTTGTTTACTTTATTCCAGTGCTGCTGTTTGCGTTTGTTTACTTTATTCTAGTGCTGCTGTTTGCATTTGTTTACTTTATTCCAGTGCTGCTGTTTGCATTTGTTTAATTTATTCCAGTGCTGCTGTTTGTGTTTGTTTGCTTTATTCCAGTGCTGCTGTTTGTGTTTGTTTGCTTTATTCCAGTGCTGCTGTGGTATTTCCTCTGATAACCCAGTGCCATTCTTATGAATGTGGCGGTGCTTGGTATCAGTTTCAGGGATCCTAAAGAATGAGAATGGCAACGAGTTAATGACATTGTTCGTAATCCGGTATATCCACGTTGGGAAAACAGCAGCTGCAAGAATCGGCAGCTGGTAACGTATGGGGGTATGTGAGCTGATCGTTCAGAAAGCAATGGCAAACTACTGAATGTAAAACTTGCCTAGTACATCAACGGCAGCTGAAAAATGCTGGTGTTGACTGCAACGTCCTGTAAGGGATATGCAACATAAAAAAAAAGGAGTGAGTCAAAACTATTGAAGATGGGTGTAGCGCCCGTTTCTTGGTGTTTTAACATATAGGGCAATTGAAGAGAAAGTGTTTGGTTGTTTCACAAGGGTCACTGAGATGCATATTGTGGAATAACATGTGACATGCCCAGTTTAAAATTGAAGATGCAGGTTTGAAGGTGCGGCAGACATCTATAAAAGGTACAATTAAAAACACAGAAGAAATACCAGCAGACTGGGAAGAAGGATATCTGGTGAAATAGCCCAAGCAGGGTGCCGACAGAAGTGTGAAAATTATAGATGAATAATATCAAGAGGCAGAATAATATACCTATTTAAGTAGCGTTGTGGACAAAGATGGGGGAACAGATAAAGACATTAACAAGAATTCAAAAGGCAAGAGCAGCTGTTGCAGCAGTAGGAAATTGGAAGTCAAAGGCAATTAAATTTAGTACCAAACTTATAATATTGAACCCAAATGCTAAATCGGTATACAGGTAGGCCTTGCTCTACTTCGCTTAGGTTTACGTCGTTTCGCTATAACGTCATTGCCCAAATGTGACATAACTTCACTTTACTTCGCTACGTTCCGCCATAACGTCATCACCTGTGTTGTACGTTACAAGAAAAAGGCTTGGATAACAGGAACATTATTCAAGGAATGGGTATCTGTTTATGCCATTCCTGCTCTAAGGCAATACTGTGCTAGAGAAAACCTAGCATTTAAGATATTGCTGCTATTGGATAATGCCTCTGATCATCCAGTAAATCTGGACGACTTGTCCGAGAACGTCAAGTTCGTATTCATACTACCAAACATGACTTCATTGATCCAGCCAACGGACCAAGGTGTAATTGCAACTTTCAAAAGTTATTATTTACGTTGCACCTTCTCACAGCTCATCAAGGCTACGGATGGTAAAGGTAAGCCTATCATTAAGGGATTCTGGCAAGATTACAACATCCTCAAGGCCATTGACAACATTGCAAATTCATGGAGTGAGGTAATGTCATGTGGCAAAAACTGTGGCCAGAATGTGTGCATGACTTTTGTGAATTTGATGATGTTCATGCTATTTGACGAGTTTGCATCACATGGAGGAGATTTTTCTAATGAGGACCTAATGCAACTTGACGTGCAGAGAGCTCAGCAGGAAGAGGAGCACCCTGTTGCAACCCCATACCTCGAATGTTGATAGCTGAACTTTTGTCACAATTCTTTCAATTGATTGATGTGGCAATGGACATAATAAATTAGGATGACCCGAACACATAATGGAGCTCCAAAGTGTTGAGAGCAGTAACAAGCACCATCAACTGTTACAGGGCGCTTTACATAGAGTGGCCTTAAACCCAGCACATTAAACCCTTTTGGACACCTGCAGTGGTACTAAATTCTGTGATGACATTTCAAAATAATATAAATCAATTTATTAACCCTATCAGTAAATTTTCATAAAAAGTTAGACTCTGCATATTTTGGCATGATTGCATCTACAAATTACATGTAGAAATCTTTATTTTCTATCTTCTCAGAACTGATGTTCCTGGAAACAAGTGCTCTAACTGGAGAAAATGTTGAAGAAACCTTTTTGAAATGTGCTCGCTGCATATTGACAAAGATTGAAGCTGGTATGTTACATAGAATGTGCTCTTGGCAGGTTTTTTGTTTTGTAAGAGTTTTATAACCAAAAGTCCTAACATTCTGTCCTCTTACCTCATTTATGATTCATAGATGTGCCTGGTAAACAAAACATTAAGAATAAATAATATGAAAATTAATGCCTAGAGATAATGACAATAGGTAGGACCCTTCAAGCATAACAGCACAAAATAGACCATAAGTACAAAAAAGTAAAGGATCCTTTTAACTCATCTTGGGACATATCAAGCAAATTGTGCTAGCTCCGTATATTTTATAGATCACTCAGCAATCAAGAGGTGATGCGGTCAATATCACACTGGATCTTGACTTTCCAAGACATTTCCTAGTACTTCAGGCTGGGTAGACCTGAAACCTGCTCCCAAGTCATTTTTAAAACATCTCAATGTAAATTTGGACCCATGACCATGGAACCGGCTGGCAAACGTGATAGCAACTGCATTGCTGCAACTCCCAGAACATAACATAGAACAAATGAATACATTATGTATAGAATTCTGGTATGATGTGAAGAAAGTATAGAAAAGTATAATGTACAATGACTTGCTCAGCACAGTGTTTGCCTGTCTAGGTCAAACTGTAATGGAAGATGACCAGTGTGAGACAGATATTACGCCCAGCTAATGATGATCATTTTGATGATCTTTTCTCCATCTTTGCCCCCCTATCTCCTATTGCGACATAGGCCTACAGCCAAATGACTCCAAACCATCCTATCTTTTGCTATCTCATGTTGCTCCATCCATCTCCTCCCCATATTATTCATGCTAAAATAATCTTCCCCGTATGTTTTAGGTCTCCTATTTTGTTTGCCCTGTGAGTTTCAGAACAAAGGATGTTCCATCTTCATGTTATTCAGTCTCAGTATTTTGAAGTAAAAGCTCTCATCATGGCCTGGCAAACAGATTACATAGATTTTATGAAGTGATGTGTCTTTGCTTACATTGCCAACATGTTACGAGGGGGTTTTCAAATGAAAACCTTAAATGTGTGTTAGAAATTGCAATAACCATGTCATTGACTTGTAACCTGTCAATAATTGTTGTTAAGGATGTCAAGAAGGTTAAGCACATGACATCACGTTGCAGATGAACACAGTGACGCCATAAGGACAGTTTAAAGAGGGTCACCTCACTTTTGACATGCACCAAAGAGGAACAGTGATCTGTTATACATTGTCTGATCAGTGAAAGGGCGAAACCTATAGAAATACATCTGTGAATGAAGGTCCAGTATGGTGATGCATGCCTGTCAATCCAGCAAGTGTATGAGTTGAGTAAGAAGTTTCAAAACGGTGTGACTCCTGTGACAGACTGTTCATGACCAGGTCAGGCACACTGAATAGTATCCCCAGAGAATTTTTATTTAACAAGAATCCTAGCACTTTATCGGCACTGAAGGACTTGCATTAAACGCAGTGGTGACTACATAAAAAAATTCTACATTTGTTCTGTAATTTTTCAGAATATATTCACCAAGAAAAAATAAAAAAAATTTGAAGGTTTTCATTTCAGGCCCCCTCTTATTTACCCACACCATCATCTGTGTTCTTGTTAAGTTCAACTGCTAGTCCTTCCTTGCTAGTCAGTTCAGCATTTTATTATTTTATCAGTTGTCTCTCATCATCCAGTATCTTGCCCTGGCAGAACTTCCCCCCCCCCCCCCCCCCCCCCCCCCTATAAGTCTTTAGACATGTCGAACATCCTGCCTCTGTTGCTGTCATGTGAAAATTATCAATAAAATCTTAAATCCATCTACATCATAGTCTTCCTCTTCTCAACTTCCCCGGTATGCCTCCCCCATGATATTTTCCAGACATTCATATCTCTTTGCTTGCCCAAAATATTTAATTTTCCTCAATTTTATTTGTCTGAATAACTAGTCTTCTTCTATATTGAGTACTTGCGGGATATATATCTTCTTTCTTCTTCTTCTTCTTCTTCAGCGTTCCGAGCCATTGAGGTTCTTTGCTGCAGATACAATCCGTCTCCATTCGTCTCTCTGGTTGACCCTCTCTTGCCAGTCGTTGATTCCAATATCTTCCTTGTTGCCACAATATTGTCCATTTTCTCTCTATTTTATGACCAGAAAATGGTTAGTAAGAAAAATAACTTCTCAACTGGAGGATGAACCACAACTGCTGTTCCTATAGGCCAGTGTACTGTTTGCTATTGCATCATAAAGCAGGTCCTTTCAGAATGTGGCTCTTATCGCGGCCTGCCAAAAAGTCTTTTGATCTCTTGCCGTTTCTCTTGCCTCCTGCAAACTCGTGCCCAAGGTATCTACTCTGTTCTATGTCAGCGTTCTTTCCAAACTATTGTGACATTTAATATGGCCTAAGTATTGAAGTTTCCAACATAGTTTCCCTATAGGAAAATTGCATATCCTTAACAGGACATAGTAGTCAACTCCAGCATTTTTAGGCTGTTTGTGATTTCTGGGCAAGTGTTTACGTTCAGTAGTTTGCCATTGCCTTCTGAATGACCGGCACTCATACCATTGTAGGGAAACCAATGCAAGGCGGTCTGTTACCAAATCGCTCTCAGCTGTGTTTTGAATGCAGTATGTGGGATTACAAATTGCATTCATAACACCTTTGCCACAGAGCCGACTATTCACTATTACAGCACCTTATTTTGTAATACAATTGTCAAAGGAGGACAACATTAGCATTTGTTATCACACTCACTAACTGAATTTTGTAGCATTGGTTGTTTTTATCATTTTGCTAACAGGTGAACTTGATCCTGAAAGGATGGGCTCAGGAATACAATATGGAGATGCACTGAGACGAATGCACCGCCAGGAGAAATTACAACCACAGACAGCTAGACCTGACTGTGCGTGTTAGAGACACTGGGCAGATGTGTATGTACATGTGTGTGTGATGGCAGTGTGTGTACACTTGTGCACACGTGAGTAGAGTACGAATGTTATAGACGTAAGGCTTGTTTGTTAAGAGAAGAGATGTTGGTAAAATTAACAAAAGGCTGTGAAGAATTGTTCGCAATGCTGTGTGAGTACAGTTGAGTGTTCAGCATATGAATTTGAATATATATATATACTTGAATGCTTATTCTCTTTCATCTGATTGAAAATGTCTCCCACAAAATCATGTGATTTGTTTGTTTGCTTGTTGTTTTAAATTATGTAAATACAATGTAGTTAGCATTATCATCCTATCATTGTCTAATGTTCTGTGACTGCAAGGAATTTTAGTTGTGTCTGATTGTATTTTGGAAAATATCTCAATATTTTGTTTGAGAGTATTACTTCCATGGTGTGATTTTCATTTACATGCAGTGGGCTGAGGGGACTTTGAAGGTTTCATATTTGGTATCTCTTCAGACATGCCAGAAAATAACATGTTTGTAATGCAATTGTACATTTCAATAATGAATTGGTTTCCATAGTTGAACCTTTCATCAAAATGTGTTTACATGAAAAGTAAACATGGGCGTGTACTTATTAGAACTGATGAAATACTCACCAGTAAAACGCCATCACATGCAGTAAGACAAGGTGTTGATGTGCTTATAGAACCTATACTGTTGTATATATGTGTAACATGGACAATAAGCAGACAAGCTGAGGCATATATAACGGAGGAAGATGCCAAGATTACCATGGATAATTAGAAAAACAAATGCCCTTCAAAGATAAATTAAACCTGTAAATTGATTAGACAAATTTGATGCAGATTTATTTGGGCACATTACAAAGAGAAATTAACTTCAACACTTAGTGACAACTGGTAAAATTGAGGGGAAAAGATCAAGGGGAAGGAAAAAAAAAAAGAAGATAAATACCAGAGTGGCTTGGCCACACAGTATAGTAGGGACAAAAATACAGACCTGATACAAGACTGGTGATCGTGTGAGATGGTGAGCCATGACCTCCTACACTTATTGGCATGGTACACAATGATGTTGAAGTTAAAGAGAGAGTATCAACCATTGTATCATCATTTTAATATACATTGTTAGTTGTATACATACATCAATATTGACCTTCCACCTTGTTTAAACGTATGAAAGTCTACAAACATATTGGTTTGTTTCAACTGTAACTGTTGATTCACGTAGAAGCACAGTCACAGTGAATACGGTACGAAACCTGAGTCTTCCTAATGTTCCTGTAGTGAGTGAACTGGTTGTAAATCTATCTGTGTTGCCTCCACATTTCTGTGTCCCCACTTTGCCAGATTTGACTCCACAGGGCAACAGACATTGGCTTTGTGTTTCACTGATTTTGATGTCATGGGGCAGACTTTGGTTTCATGTTTCACTGATTGTGATGTCATGGAACATACTTTGGCTTTGTGTTTCACTGATTGTGATGTCATGGAACAGACTTTGGCTTTGTGTTTTACTGATTGTGATGTCATGGAACAGACTTTGGCTTTGTGTTTTACTGAATGTGATGTCATGGAACAGACTTTGGCTTTGTGTTTTACTGATTGTGATGTCATGGAACAGACTTTGGCTGTGTCTCACTGATTGTGATGTCATGGAGCAGTCTTTGGCTTTGTGTTTCACTGATTGTAATGTTATGGAGCAGACAGAGATTACACATGTTTAATTACTATCTTTGGAGCCATGGTTCTGTAGTGGTTGGTGCCCTTACCTGCTAGTACAATGGTCCTGAGTTGTAATCTCCAGTGGTGGCAATGTAGGATTTTTCTGACCAGTAGATCTCTAGGGTTGGCCCATAGAGTCAACAGTGATGTTCTTTGAGAAAGTCACTTCTGCTGGGTAATGCTCGCCATTCAACCTCATGTGTTCTCTTTGATCACTACATATATGAGTTTAGTTTAGTCGACGGATCAACATCACGGCACACGGTTTAACCCATAGGTGCTCCATTCTTCTCCTAACTCAAGCCTGAGTCAGGAGAAACTCAGCTCAGTGCACGAACTATGTAGCACCAGCGAGGATCCTTAAATACATTGGGTAGATTTTTAACTCCAAATTTTGCCCGGGCAGTGCCGTTAGGCTACTCTTTTTCGATTTCCAACTGCCAAGGGATTTTTTACGTGCGCAACAGTACACACGGGCGTCCGATCTCACTACCCAGAGACCAGGGGAAATTGTATTACTAGAAGTCCACGTGAAAAAATCTCGGTCCTCACCGGGGCTTGAACCCGGGACCTCCAGCACTCAAGGCGGACATCATACCTCAAGACCACTCAGCCCCCCCCCCCCCCCCCATACATATATGGGTATGATACATCTTCAAGGAGCCTTTGTGGCTGGTAATTGGGGCTACTGTTGTTGACTGTCTTTGTTATGTGCTACCACTTTGTAGTCAAAAATGTATATTTTACAATTTGGAAACAACAAAAATGATAGTGTGATATCGGTGATCCAGAAATGGATTGATACTATATTTGAAAAAAAAAAAATAAGATTGGCATGCCTAATTTGTCTGTTTGCAGCTCTTTTCTGCTTGTTAAATATGCCTGCAGTTCTACGATGGCTTTTCTCAATTTGGAGAAATTACTCTTGACTATTAGATGTTGTTCGCTACTTTAGAACTCCTTAAACTTTGCAGTGAATCTTTCATTTTCTTTTTTCCTAATATATTCATAAACATTGTTACACAAGTTTTTATTATGCATGTTTGTGACAGTTTTTACTAACATTTCTATGACTTCACATTTCTTATCTGGAAAAAAAAAAGCAGAACATGATTTACTAGTGTGTGTGCCAGTATTCTTATATAATGAATGTATGTTGTGGTTTGTTTTTTCTGAAATTTGTACACTACATTTTCAAAACACGCTCATTTTGTGTGCTTGCTAGATTATTATGTTTATTATTAATTGAATATTAAAATGGATAGTTTATTGTATCTACATACTGTATCTGTTTAGATTATCATTCTGTGATGTATTACTCTGTATATGTTATAATGCTTATTCTATATTGTATCTGCTTAGGTTATCAAATTGTATCTACTTAGGTTATCATTCTGTGATGTGTTACTCTGCATATGTTACAGTGCTCATCCTATATTGTATCTGCTTAGGTTATCATTCTGTGATGTGTTACTCTGCATATGTTACAGTGCTCATTCTATATTGTGTCTGCTTAGGTTATCATTCTGTGATGTGTTACTCTGCATATGTTACAGTGCTCATCCTATATTGTATCTGCTTAGGTTATCATTCTGTGATGTGTTACTGTGTAAATGTTCAGTGCTTATCCTATACCATGCCTGCTTAGATAAATATTCTGTGATGCATTATTCTGCAAATATTACAGTGCTCATCCTCTTATTTCTAGTTTATGCACTATTTTGTTACTGATCTTAAAACATGGTATATTTGTGTTATATGTGTCATTCACAGAATCTCTGCTTCACTTCTAGAAGGATTTATATTATTTGGTAGTCTTCGGTGGGGATAACATATGTTCCACATTCAAACAATACCTGCGACTAATTGTTTTAATTGTTTCAGCTGAAGTATTACTCATTTATTCACTTCATATGGTATATAACTCTGCAGCATGCACCTGGCGAGATGCAGAAAAATATGCCAGGCAAGAAATCAGGTTAATTCACCCAAAATATAAACCTCTATTATGATTTACTGCCATGTAAGCATAGTATTGTTGGTGTTCATAGAAGGAGAAGGAGGAAGTTTAGATTAGAGGAAGTACTAGACAACATAAAATTTGAAAGCTACAGTTACAGACCAGGATTCGAACCTGTCACCTCCAAATGGCGACAAGGAGACAGGTTCCAATCCTGTTCTGTAACTATAGCTTTCAAATTTTATGTTGTCTAGTGCGTCCTCTAATCTCTACTTCCTCCTTCTCCTTCTATGAGTGCCAAACAATACTATGTGTGTTTATTTATGGACTGCCATGTAAGCAGAATGACTTTGTAGATAAAGGTAGTTATATGGTCATTGATATGTGAAGTGTTAGGCATTCACAAATTTTAGGCTATGACAAATGAGCTTAATGAGCCACATAACTAAGATACTACTTAAGGTCATACAGAAAGAATTCAATATAAAATAGATGAAGTAGCTGTAGAACAATTTGGGTTCCGCAAAAACAGCGGCACCAGAGAAGCAATTATCTGTTTGAGGATGTTAATTGAAAAATATATAGAAGTTCAGAAACGTGTATATGTTTGTTTTATAGACTATAAGAAAGCTTTTGATAGAGTACAACATGAACAACTAATTACGTGCCTTCAAGATATAGGAGTAGACGGAAAGGACATCAGACTTGTTAGTAACTTGTACTAGGAACAAGTGGCATCTATTAGATGCGGAAATAACTATTCGTCGTCTATAGAGATAAAAAGAGGAGTACGGCGGGAACTGTCCCCAAGCCTCTTAAACCTATACACAGAAAGAATTTTTAAACAAGTTGAAATGCCTGGACTTAACATCAATGGAAGAATCATAAACAATCTTAGGTATGCTGACAATACCGTGTTACTAGCAGAAAGTGAGCAAGAGTTACAAGACCTAATGGAACAAGTAAACAGGCATAGTGTAGAATTTGGTTTAGATATTAACATCCAAAAAAAAAAACTATGATAATTAGCAATGATAAGGAAAGGTCATCAATGAACATCACAGTAAACGGGCAGATACTAGAATAAGAAACAAGTTTCTCTTATCTTGAACATATAATAACAGATGATGGCAGAAGTGAAATAGAAATCAAAAAGAGAATAGGAATGGTCAAAAATGCTTTCAGTGGATGCAATCAGTATTAACATCTAGAGAGATTAATATCGCATTAAAAATGAGAATTGTCAAATGCTACGTATATTCAACGCTACTGTATGGCGCAGAAGGCTTGACATTGAACAAGCAACTAGAAAGTCTCATAGAAGCCTTAGAGATGTGGATATATAGTAGAATATGTCGTATTTCATGGAAACAAAAACAAATGCAGAGGTTCTTGTAAAACTGGGAATGAAGTGAGAGTTGATGAAAGAAATAAAGAGGCGACTGAAATATTTCAGGCACGTTAAAAAGACATGATACTCTCATAAAAACCATACTGGAAGGCAAGGTTGAGGGCAAGCGAGCAAGAGGTAGACAACAATACAAGTGGGAAGATAACATCAAGAGATGGACGAACATCAATCTGACAGAATGTATAGTCAGGGCGAGAGACAAACAGTGTTGGAGATCCATTGCAGCCAATCTTCATTGTGGAGACGGCGCCTGATTGATTGATTGATTGATATGAGCAAGGGTGGCGAGTTCCCTTTCTTGTCACCTGTTCTTTTCATTTACCATTCAGTAAATTGGACTTTATTCTCTGTTTCTGTTGTGTTTGTTTTTTTCCATGGTAATTTTCTCTTTTATTGTGAATTTGCCATCCATTTTGTGAAAAAGCCGTTATAATTGACTTTTTTAGGTATATTTTTCAGTAGTAGTCTTCCCTGTCTTTAAGACCCCCCCCCCCCCCCCCCCCCCCACATACACCGCAAGTACTATATTGGCAGTAAATGACAGTTTTAAATGACAGTTTCAGAGCCTTACAGTGCTACAGACCAGAAATGCATAGTGTTTATTCTTGTCCACAGCTCAGTAAGTAATGTAAAGGACCCTTTTACACAGCTAAAGACTCATTGAGCATGGGGTGCTAGACCCATATTTGTATAGTAGGTGAAGTGGTAAATATCACACCTGCCACTTTCAATTCCCAAGTTATTTCCTGGTACCAGTTTTAAAATGGGTCATCATCATTATCAAGTGCAGTGCCAGCTGGCGTAGGCGTTCATGGCCCTCCACAGATCTCGGTCTTTGGTGTTCTGGATCAACTCTGCTAATGATATTCCTCCATGCCACCGTCTCAATCCGTCCAGCATCATTTCTCTTGGTCACCAATTTTAAAATTCTGTTTATCGCTCATTTTTGTCTTTGAACTATGTTTAGGTGTTTTCTCCTTCAAAGAGAATCAGAAATCAGCTCCATTAACATGGTGCTGGTCCTAGAAATTAAATGATAAACACTCATGTAGGTTTCACATTTAATGAACACAACGCGGTTTGCTAAAATGATAAACACTCATGTAGGTTTCACATTTAATGAACACAAAACGGTTTGATACAAAATGATGGGTGTTGTTCATTGTCAGGTCCACAAATTACTCTGTCTCTTGGATAAATGCACACTGTAGGTTTCAAACAGTGGTAACAAACGTATCCATTAGTTCAATATCCTCATGAGGACTTTTGGGGGGATATTATATTCTACTTTGCCAAATAAAATCACAATCTCCACTCTTTGTAGTCAAGATATGTATTCAAAATAAATCTTGGTGATTGCAGAACAGAAACCCTGTCAATAAATGTGAAGAACTTGGAAATAAATCAGAAAATTTAAATATCTAGGGTTGATTTTCACTTCAAGATGGGAATAAATCAATCAATCAATCACTTCTTGCCTGCCTACAGTGTTGGTGATTTTATTTTGGGATGCTTGCTTTCTTTGAACGAGTCCATACACACTAATTCTAGTAACACTTGACTGCATTTTGGGTGTCAATTAGCTTTCACTATCACCAGTGTCCCTCGCCATCAGGCGAACCGAAGCAACTCCTGACTTCTGAGGTACTTGTAATTTATATCCCCAAGTCAAGGATGAAAAGTCAACATTTTAGTCCCAGCTGACCGGCGTAGGGGTTGAACTACGTACCTTATTTGGTGATGCACTTAAGTTCCATACAGTTTATGTGAACAGAAGTTATGAAACAATAGTATGTAATAAATAATCCTTGCCAAGGAAATTAGTCAGTTATTTAAGCTGGTCATCTGTTTGTATGTTGTGTATTGCCTCATAATTTGTACAATATTAGGGAAACATGCTGAAAGAAAAGAGTTGTATAGAAGAAATATTTGTGAAGAGACATTTTCAAAAAAGTTACTTTTTGTGTAAGCCATGTAGTATTATATAGTAGCTATATCAGTTCCATTTCATCTGTGACATTCCGTCATACATCATCATCATTCTACTTGTGCACATTTTGATGGTAAAATGGTCAGCAAAACTGTACTGATGTAAATAGTGTTGGGTGTTGTGGAGTATGTTTGATGAGTGAATTACAGTGTATTTGTTGCAGGAGTTAGAATATATAGGGTGTTTGTAAAGTCTCATTACACTTTGTATGTAGAACAAATTTGATGATGTCATCAAAAAGTGTGCTAAAAATTTATTAAATTAGGTACAATAGTCACTGCTATGGTCTAATTCTGATTTGGAGAAGCTGGAAAGTACCAATAAAGTATTCACTATATGAAGTGTTGGAAATGCCCACTACGGGCTTCAAGACATGACTGTGCACGTCTCTTCACATTGTCAGATACCCTTTGCAACGTGCCTTTTGTTATTTCTTGAATGGTAATTCTGATTGCTTCTTTCAGGTCCTCAATTGTATGTACATTGTCTTTGTAAACATTTCATTTCAAGAAACCCCATAGAATTACTCCAGCAGACGACAGCCAGTCACTGCATATTGCTTCATGATGAACTGTGGAGCAAATATTTTTATGACATCATAAAATTTGTTCTACAAAGTGTAGTGAGACTTTACAAACACCCTGTACTTATTGTATGGGTTATCATTAATGCAGATAATCAAACACTGCAATGCAATGCAATATGCATTTAGGATAAGAACAGAGGAGGAGTAAGCTGTTTAAAAAAAAAAAAATTTCTGAATAAAATGCAATATAAAAGGTCATAAAACAATCAATGTTGTATATGTCTCAAGAATGTATAATGTGATGTTTGATTCCTCTACTTAATGTTTCATGTTTTAATGTTAGTTGTTTTCTCTGTTTAAATTAACATTTCCATGTCTTAGTTTGGTTTTCAGTAATTTAGTCCCGTGTGGTTTTTGATATTCAATCAAAATAAGCTCCAAGTTAGTTGCATATCCTTTATATGATGTTGTAGTCAATCCAGCATTTGTTTAGCTGTTTTTTATCTCTCGGCAAGTTTACGTTCAGTAGTTTGCCTTTGCTTTCTGAACGAATGGTATCTGTTCGTTCCACGTGTACTATATATATTTTCTGGCAGGAGAATATTCTAATATTTATTAAATTCAATAAAGCAAAAGTAACAAAAACAACAACACACATTATGTCTTAATAAATCGAGTCGAGCGTTTTAAAATTTACTCTCTTGGAATTCCCCATTCTATTACTCTTGCTGATGTTTTTGCAGCAATAAGAAACAATGACAGCATTATAGTTTTATTTTACATTGTCAACATATTTTTGCTTCTTGAAAATGTTATATTGTATCAACGTTGCTCTGCTCCTGACTACTGATATATTTTATTATAGTGATTTGACTTTGGTGAATCAAATAATAATTCACTTCGACATCCAACCCAACAAAATCAACTGTAAGATAGTAATTAAGATAAAGTGAAAGTATCGAGACCTTACAAAATAAGGTTGCAGCAGGGGAAGGGGAGTGCCAGTCAGTTACATATGCTTGATATATATATATATATATATATATATATATATATATATATATATATATATATATATATATATATATATATATATATATATATATATATATATAAGAGAGCTGGCCCATTCATTATGAACAGTGCATCCAGTTAACATTTTTTATATGAAACTGAGCAATTAGTGTCATTTTAAGAAATTAGCCTGCACAATTAGAAATATCTATAAACACCCAAAATGGTCCTCATGACGTCATTTTGCGTTCCAGCTTCTCTGGCGGACTGAAATATTGTGAACATTTCCAGGCCATACTTAATCACCACAATAATTACATGTTCTTCCGAAGTCGGAGAGTGTCTGCCTGCACGACGAGTAACCACCAGTCTGCACACCAATAGGCCAGACATGGGACAACGGATACTCACGCAAACCTCATGTCCTGTATAACATCACACTGGTGTTAGACAGCAGGATGTCTTCATCCGACATACAGGACTTCGCGCTGGAGTTCACAGCCAGCGAACACTAGCAAGCAAGCAAGCAACATGTTGATAAAAAAAAAGTTGCATATCCTTTACGTCACAGTCAACCCCAGCATGTTTTAGCTGTTTGTGATTTTTTAGCAAATTTATGTTCAGTAGTTTGCCATTGCTTTCTGAACGACCAGCACTCATATTGTAGGACAACCAGTGCAGTGCAGTCTTTGCTTCCAAATCGCCTGAAGCTGTGTTTCAAATGCGTTATGTGAGATGCCAAATTGCATTTGTAAACCCTTTTGTCACAGAGCTGACATGTTGATAGTTTATAAAAATCTCTGTTCGTGTCTGTTGCTGCCATCACTTTCAGTGGATTGAGTCCCTTTCTGACCTTTGATGCCACCTCTCCTACTTGATCCCTGAAACAAAACATCTGTCAGATGTTATTCCGAGGTATTTGTGTTCCCTCTCTTGATCAGACTGCCATTTACTGTGATGTGTGAGACATCCGTTATTTAAAGAACAATATAGCACTGCTACTTTGACTGTCTTGACGGAACCTGTCTGTTCTCATGTACCAGTAATTCACTTATCCACTGCAGGCAGCAGTTCTTTAGATTTTTCCATTCTATTTCTCGTCTGTATATAACATCCTATTTCTTCTCTGTCTATAAACAAGGACATTGTCAGTGAATGTCAAAATATGACCAACACCTACTACCTCAATCATCACTACCCTACTTGCGTATGCATTGAAAAGCACCAGTGAAATGATATCCCGGTGAAATACTGCAAGGTTAAGAAAACCAAGAATCCTTGCGAAAAGGGATTTCACATTTATAAACAACCACTGCAATCCAGTTAATAATCCAGTGACAGACCTCCCATATTTGTAAGTTTATATGTAAAAAAAAAAGTCATATTTCACCCTGGTGTATGCATTTCCTAGATCAGGGTCAGAGAACGTCTGCAGGCAGGCCGCGTGAGGCCTGGAAAATCATTTGGTCTGGCCTCACTCTGAAAAGACCAGTCTTTTATGTCACTTGAGTATGTTGGTGAAAGTGAAAAACTAATTGAGACATTTAATGAAAGATTCAAGGATGTAAAAAGTGAACAAATGGAATTGAGCATCTGTGCTACACTGTTTAATGTGGAACCAACTGATGTGCCAGATAACTGTCAACGTGAAATCATTCAGCTGTAAAGTGATGATGAGCTGAAAGCTGGGTACAACGACCTCCCACTGTTTACGATCTATAAGTGTTACATAAGCAATGAATAATTTCCCACTTTTAGGCATTGAAATAATCACTTGTGTTTGGAACAATTTACTGCTGTCAGCAGTTCGTTTCAAAACTCACAATTGCAAAGAGTCAACTGCATTCCAGACTGATCGACACAAACCTGGAAAAGCAGTTGTGAATAGCATCATCATCAACGATACAAATAACATCACATGCCTCACCAAAGAGAAGCAGTTCCAGTCATTGCATTAGAGGAGAGTTAATGAAATGTTTGACATCATCATTTTTAGTTGATAAACGGGCTTACCCCCTCTATGCTCCTGTTCAGATTCCGCATGAACTTTGAAGGTGACTGTATCATGCCTTCATTGGTCTTGGCATCTGGTTTTTGTATGCAGACCCAGCAACCCGAGAACTCCCTGGTGAAATGCTTTCTATTTCTTTGATCAATTTTCCCTTACAGAAAGTTTGGCCATGATTGTTGTCGGCGCAAACAAATTGGTCACATTTGTACTCATGGCACAGATCAAACAAAATACAAGAATGCATATGATCATCACTGGTACCAACATTTTGTTGACTCTGCTGATAAAGTAGAAGGCATGCTGTTATAATTGTGATATATTCACCTTTTATACACGGGTTGCAAAACACCTCGACAGTCTCATTGCCAAGATGATGAACTAAATGAACACTGACGTGAGTCAGATAATATAGTGACTGCATAATTTATGCCTGTTAATGTTACATACCATGAAAAGAAAAGAATGATCAAATCAGAAAGCCACCAAAACCTGCTCAAGACAACTACCACCTCATGGACAGACCAGAACAAATAATTATTCTGCGTCTCAGTGCAGGACACAATAGATTATGCAACCATATACTAAATTCAAGATGGGAAAATCAGCCATGTGCACATGTGAATTAGCGCCACAGACAGCAGATCACATACTTGAAGATTGCCCAAAATACGACATATCTAGGCAAACCTTATGATCTAGAGAAACAACAGTGGAAAATACACTATATGGACCACTGAGTGAACTAAAAGAGACAGTTAAATTCATACAAGAGACAACATTGCATTTAAAGACACAAATGTCAAGCAAAGGAAAGAAGAAGAAATGCCCGTGAGCCATCAAAGAACAGCAGTTACTGCCTCTAGTTGCACCCTCCCTCAGAATGTTGTGATATAAGCTTTGCTGTATACTTTTACAGTTGTGTCCTGCACTGTGGTTGTAAACCCCCACCCTCAGCATTACCAGCATATCTCTGGTCCCGCAACAAACAGCAGGGCTCTCTTCTAGTAGAAACATTTCCAGGGGCCTTGACCATCCCTTTCTGCAGTCAGTACGTAACTCTTCATCAAAATAAATTGAATTGAGTCAAGAGCACTTGGGACATTCGCATCCGTGCTCCATTCTCATCTTCAACAACCAGCAAAGAGTCCCAAAACTAACAGTACCAGTTGCAATCTGATGTGTGTTTCTGATCTTTCCTCTGAAAACTGTTGGGCAGATCTTCTGGCCACTCAAAGTCAGTATCCCTCTAATTGATGTATAGTTTATGCTTGTTTTGTTAAGCTGATGATACTTTCCATTGAAACTAGTAACCTTGAATTTGATGGTTAGTTTACATCTCTAGTGCTTGTCTTCTGAAGCTGCTGATTCAATAATGGAACAATTAGAATGATTCTTAGTAACCTGCAGACTTGGCATCTTCCTGAATATGTCTGTTTAATCAGTGAGCCTGTTTATTTACTGCCCCTTTTGATAATTCCTTGAGGAATCACAATTCTGATAATGTGCCCAAATATTAAAGTTTGAATTGGTTGTACAGTTTCTAGCTGCTTTGTTTGCATCAAGTAATCAATGGTTCTCTCTTCTATCTTCTCAGGGTTTGTTAATGTAGAGGTTGACACGTCTTCCTTGGTTGAACACTGGATATATCTCTTTGAAAATCCACAGTTCTGCCACACTTACTTTTTCTTCCAGAGCAGTGTCAAAATGAAAGGTCATATCATGCTCCCATCTAAGGGTTTAGGCCTTTTGAGCATTATTAATGAAGCGGATGATCTTGTCTGCTTCCTCCACTGTTGCAGGATCTAATCCTAGAGGCGTGGTATTGGTCTTGTCTTGGATGTGCCATGAGCAGGAGGCACAAGAGAGTTTATATCCTCTGTGCTGCTGAATAGATTCCACATGAACTCTGAAGCTGACTGTATTAAGTCTTCATTGGACTTGGCGTCTGGGCTTTTGTGCAGATCCAGCAAGCTGAGAACTCCCAGGTAAAATTCTTTCTTCTGTCTATGATCAGGTTTCTTCATCAGAAACAGTTTGACCCTGATTGTTATTGATGTAGTAAGTAAATAGGTCATATTTGTACACATGGCAAGGATCACACAAAATGTGAACATATCGCCTACAATGTTACCTGCATTTTGTTGATTCTGCTGATAAAGTAGAAGATACACTGTTATGACTGTCTTTTATACTCAGATCAAGAAATACACTGACTGTCTTGTAGCTGAACTATAAATGAACACTGATGCCATTCAGATTGTATAATGAATTTGGCATAATTAATGCCTTTTGTCAGCGTCTCAGTCGCTCGTTCATCATAACACTGACAGAAAATGATACATATCTGAACAACCCGTTGAAGCGGTGTACATGTATATGGATTATTACGAGAAAATATACATCTCCATTGATCATAAATGATGTTTAACAATATATGGCAAAAATCTATTGCAACACTTAGCAATGCACTTGCGTGCTCTCACAGATTATCTCACACTAGCGTACAAGGTATTCCTGGCATTAGCAAACTCCTGTCAGGTATTCAGTACACTCTCTCTCACAAATATCCAAACACATCCTTTCTCAACCACAGTCTAGTCCAGTCTGATCTGTTCCCTCGCTCGGTCGGTGGTCACGTGGTACTTGATCTCGTGTTGGCCGTAATAGTCATGCTAAGTAGGATGTCTCGATCTTCTGGCTGTCGTCCTGTCCCTCACCCATCCTTGATGGCTGGTGTCTCAGGTCGTCCAGTTCAAGGTTGGGCTGTCATTCAAGGACACTGTCCTGTCTATAAACCCTATGTCCTGTCTCTCACTGAGTGTTCAGTCCTGTCTACTCTACCTGTGTCCTGCCCCTGTCATATGTCCTCTCTTACGTATTCCTGGGACTCTGACACCTTTAAACCATCAAAGCACAAGTTACTGCCTCCAGTTGCATCCTATAGCTGAATGTTATGACTGCATCAAAACCATATCCCTGAAACTGGTGCATAGTTTACATCTCAGAGTGTTGTGAAGTTGATAATTAAATACTGGCAGGATCAGAATAAGCATTCTTGGCAAACGATTTGCTGACACATCTGTCTGTGCTTTTCTTCTGCTGGCCTGCAAACTTAACAACTCACTAGTCGTGTCTTTGTAACCAACGAGAAATTGTGGTTTGTTTGCTGGCTTCATCCTTTTGATAATTCCAATAACTTGAGGATCACACATTCTTCCTTGTTGTATAACCCTGATATAAATGACAATATTAAGATGTGAATCTGAAGTCCAGGTTTTAACAGTTTTAACTGATTCACTACCAAGAAAAAAGTAGTTTTGGACCAAACATACACAATCAAATGAACCAGTATTATAATGTCAGTTTTCGTTCATTGAGCATTGAATTGTGGAAGATACTGCAAAACAAAACAAATAACATGTTGGCCCTAGTAAAGCAATAGATTGCCCTTTTGTCCAAATGGGAGGTCACATATATTATCCTTCAGCAATGAATCAGTTGCCAATCTCCATGGTGAAGAGTTACTGAAGTGGTTCGTGATCCCGTATACCCACATTCAAAACACAGCTGCACGCGATTTGGCAGCAGACTGCATTGCGCTGGTCTTTTACAAAATGTTATGGGTGCCAGTCATTCAGAAAGCAATGGCAAACTACTGAACGTAAACTTGCTAAGCCATCAACAGCAGCAAAAAATGCTGGTGTTAACTGCAAATGTCCTCTAAAGGATATGCAACTAACTTTTTTTAAAAATAATGAATAAGTTAATATCATGAAGTATTAGCCAGCTTCTGTTCAGTTTGATAACACAGAGGTTGATGAACACTAGAGATACCTCTAACAATCTGTAGTTCTGCAACATTTATTTACTCTCCTGTTGGAACTTCCTTAATCTGCACATTTTTTACCAAACACCCAAGATGGTTCTTCTGTCAGTATTCCAGAGTATCTTTCAAATCAAGAAGTTGATAAATTAAGCTAAGGACAGTTGGACTATCAGACAATTAAGCTAAGGACAGTTGAAATGTCAGTCAACTAAGCTAAGGACAGTTGGAATATCAGACAACAAAGCAAAGGACAGTTGGAATATTAGACAACCAAGTTAAGGATAGATAGAATATCAGTCAACTAAGCTAAGGACAGTTGAAATATCAGACAACTAAGCTAAGGACAGTTAGAATATCAGACAAGTAAGCTAAGGATAGTTAGAATATCAGACAAGTAAGCTAAGGATAATTCAGCTCATTAACAGTTTAATCCTAGCACTGGTTTGCAATTGTTTCTTTTTCTGTTTTTATAAGAGGGTAAGTTAGTAAGTCACAAATTAGTATTTAAACAAAGTATTTAGAAGATGCAAACTTGAAAACCAATTTACATCTCTCCTTATTTCTCAAAATAATCAATGCAAACATTGATGAATTTATCCCATCGTATTTACATTTCTCCTTGTCTCAAAATAATCACTGCTAACATTGATGCATGTATCCATCATTTGATCAGTCCCACAATATCTACAGCTTAACAGTTTTTGGGCTGCTGTCTTAGCCACCTCATGGTCATTTCTTCATCATAGATAGGTAACATTTTCTTATAAATATTCTTGGTAGTAAGTTGGCCCCCAAACCCACACACCCACCCACACCCCCCCACCCCCCCCCCCCCCCCACCCACACACTCTCTCTCTCTCTCTCTCTCTCTCTCTCTCTCTCTCTCTCTCTCTCTCTCTCTCTCTCTCTCTCTCTCTCTCTCTCTCTCTCTCTCTCTCTCTCCACAACATCACGTTGTTCTTTGGTGCTGCAATCTTCGAGTTTTGTTGACATTTTCAATTTCAACACCGACTTTGAAACTTTGTATGTTATCATCTGCCACACACAGATATAAAGCTAGATGGACATGCCACACAATGACACCTTTATAAACTAGCCACTCAACTGTCTTATAGCTTTTTGTGACTTACCCTCATATTTACCCCTTAAGTTGATAGCTTTGCTTCACTTTAATTATCTCTGTTAATATTTTGGAACAGTTCGTGATTTATTTTTGTTCACTACGTCTCACCTATACACTTGCATAGTCTAGTTTTTGTTTATTTCTGTCTATATTTCTAGGTTTCTCTTTTGCAGTTTGTTTCTGCTGTCTTTTATTTCACCACCCAACTGTGTCCAGCATAAAGTTATTGATGTCAGCCGAAATCTGTGTCTGCTTCCACAGAAAATGTCTTTTTGAACTGAGTTATACTCATAGTGATGAGATGTGTTGAGAAATAATGTGCTCAGCGGTGGGGTGTTGTGTTGAGAGGTAATGTGCCCAGTGGTGTGGTATTGTCTTGAGAGGTAATGTGACCAGTGGTGGGGAGTTGTGTTGAGAGGTAATGTGACCAGTGGTGTGGTGTTGTTTTGAGAGGTAATGTGACCAGTGGTGGGGTGTTATGTTGAGAGGTAATGTGACCAGTGGTCAGGAGTTGTGTTGAGAGGTAATGTGACCAGTGGTGGGGTGTTGTGTTGAGAGGTAATGTGACCAGTGGTGGGGTGTCATGTTGAGAGGTAATGTGACCAGTGGAGGGGTGTTATGTTGAGAGGTAATGTGACCAGTGGTGGGGTGTTATGTTGAGAGGTAATGTGACCAGTGGTGGGGTATTGTCTTGAGAGGTAATGTGACCAGTGGTGGGGTATTGTCTTGAGAGGTAATGTGACCAGTGGTGGGGTATTGTTTTGAGAGGTAATGTGACCAGTGGTGGGGTATTGTCTTGAGAGATAATGTGACCAGTGGTGGGGTATTATGTTGAGAGGTAATGTGACCAGTGGTCAGGTATTATGTTGAGAGGTAATGTGACCAGTGGTGGGGTAATGTCTTGAGAGGTAATGTGACCAGTGGTGGGGTATTGTCTTGACAGATAATGTGACCAGTGGTGGGGTGTTATGTTGAGAGGTAATGTGATCAGTGGTGGGGTATTGTCTTGAGAGGTAATGTGACCAGTGGTGGGGTATTGTTTTGAGAGGTAATGTGACCAGTGGTGGGGTATTGTCTTGAGAGGTAATGTGATCAGTGGTGGGGTATTGTCTTGAGAGGTAATGTGATCAGTGGTGGGGTATTGTCTTGAGAGGTAATGTGACCAGTGGTGGGGTATTGTCTTGAGAGGTAATGTGATCAGTGGTGGGGTATTGTCTTGACAGATAATGTGACCAGTGGTGGGATGTTATGTCAAGAGGTAATGTGATCAGTGGTGGGGTGTTATGTTGAGAGGTAATGTGACCAGTGGTGGGGTATTATGTTGAGAGATAATGTGACCAGTGGTGGGGTATTATGTTGAGAGGTAATGTGACCAGTGGTCAGTTATTATGTTAAGAGGTAATGTGATCAGTGGTGGGATGTTATGTTGAGAGGTAATGTGACCAGTGGTGGGGTGTTATGTTAAGAGGTAATGTGACCAGTGGTGGGGTGTTATGTTAAGAGGTAATGTGACCAGTGGTGGGGTGTTATGTTAAGAGGTAATGTGACCAGTGGTGGGGTGTTATGTTAAGAGGTAATGTGACCAGTGGTCAGGAGTTGTGTTAAGAGGTAATGTGACCAGTGGTCAGGAGTTGTGTTGAAAGGTAATGTGACCAGTGGTGGGGTATTGTCTTGAGAGATAATATGACCAGTAGTAGGGTGTGATTGATACAGACTGACAACTAATTTAAGGAACCAATCACAGATACTGATCATCATAAATTGTGAAATGTCAAGGAGTGTACTCTATGAATACAGTAGTTGTTCACCTGTGATGTGTTAAGTTATGAATTCCATACATATTTGTAATGTGTTAAGTTATGAATTCTGTACATATCTTGTAAGAAATTATCAGTTTGCAATTAATGTGCAAAAAATGTGTCCTAATAAATAAATGTATATATACACACATTAATAGTTTGCTGTATTGACACGTTGCTTAATCTAGGAATCTAGAACATTCATCTTATTCTGCCCTTTATAACTTATTGGAGAGAAGGCCTTAATCATCTTTCCCCAGGCTACTTTATCTTTTGCTATCACCTTCATGTCCTCACCATTTCTGTCTCAAATTCTCTTCTCTGTGTGTGTTTAGGTGTCCCTGTATTTATTTTGCCCTGTGGCATCCAGAGAAAGTACTTTCTAGTTATCTGATCATGTTTGCTCAGTGTGTGTCCTATACAACACTAGCATCTTTCTAGTTATCTGGTCATGTTTTCTCAGTGTGTGTCCTATACAACGCTAGCATCTTTCTAGTTGTCTGGTCATGTTTGCTCAGTGTGTGTCCTATACAACGCGAGCATCTCTCTAGTTATCTGGTCATGTTTGCTCAGTGTGTGTCCTATACAACGCTAGCATCTTTCTAGTTATCTGGTCATGTTTTCTCAGTGTGTGTCCTATACAACGCTAGCATCTTTCTAGTTATCTGGTCATGTTTTCTGTCTGTCCTATACAACGCTAGCATGCCTCTAGTTATCTGGTCATGTTTGCTCAGTGTGTGTCCTATACAACGCTAACATCTTTCTAGTTATCTGGTCATGTTTTCTCAGTGTGTGTCCTATACAACGCAAGCATGTCTCTAGTTATCTGGTCATGTTTTCTCAGTGTGTGTCCTATACAATGCTAGCATGCCTCTAGTTATCTGGTCATGTTTTCTGTGTGTCCTATACAACGCAAGCATGTCTCTAGTTATCTGGTCATGTTTTCTCAGTGTGTGTCCTATACAACGCAAGCATGTCTCTAGTTATCTGGTCATGTTTTCTGTGTGTCCTATACAACGCAAGCATGTCTCTAGTTATCTGGTCATGTTTTCTCAGTGTGTGTCCTATACAACGCTAGCATGTCTCTAGTTATCTGGTCATGTTTTCTGTGTGTGTCCTATACAACGCTAGCATGTCTCTAGTTATCTGGTCATGTTTTCTGTGTGTGTCCTATACAACGCTAGCATGTCTCTAGTTATCTGGTCATGTTTTCTCAGTGTGTCCTTTACAACACTAGCATGCCTCTAGTTATCTGGTCATGTTTTTTGTGTGTGTCCTATACAACACTAGCATGTCTCTAGTTATCTGGTCATGTTTTCTGTGTGTGTCCTATACAAAACTAGCCTGTCTCTAGTTATCTGGTCATGTTTTCTCAGTGTGTGTCCTATACAACACTAGCCTGTCTCTAGTTATCTAGTCCTGTTTTCTCAGTGTGTGTCCTATACAACGCAAGCATGTCTCTAGTTATCTGGTCATGTTTTCTGTGTGTCCTATACAACGCAAGCATGTCTCTAGTTATCTGGTCATGTTTTCTCAGTGTGTGTCCTATACAACGCTAGCATGTCTCTAGTTATCTGGTCATGTTTTCTGTGTGTGTCCTATACAACGCTAGCATGTCTCTAGTTATCTGGTCATGTTTTCTGTGTGTGTCCTATACAACGCTAGCATGTCTCTAGTTATCTGGTCATGTTTTCTCAGTGTGTCCTTTACAACACTAGCATGCCTCTAGTTATCTGGTCATGTTTTTTGTGTGTGTCCTATACAACACTAGCATGTCTCTAGTTATCTGGTCATGTTTTCTGTGTGTGTCCTATACAAAACTAGCCTGTCTCTAGTTATCTGGTCATGTTTTCTGTGTGTGTCCTATACAACACTAGCATGTCTCTAGTTATCTGGTCATGTTTTCTGTGTGTGTCCTATACAACACTAGCATGTCTCTAGTTATCTGGTCATGTTTTCTGTGTGTGTCCTATACAACACTAGCATGTCTCTAGTTATCTGGTCATGTTTTCTGTGTGTGTCCTTTACAACACTAGCATGCCTCTAGTTATCTGGTCATGTTTTCTGTGTGTGTCCTATACAACACTAGCATGTCTCTAGTTATCTGGTCATGTTTTCTGTGTGTGTCCTATACAACACTAGCATGTCTCTAGTTATCTGGTCATGTTTTCTGTGTGTGTCCTATACAACACTAGCATGTCTCTAGTTATCTGGTCATGTTTTCTGTGTGTGTCCTATACAACACTAGCATGTCTCTAGTTATCTGGTCATGTTTTCTGTGTGTGTCCTATACAACACTAGCATGTCTCTAGTTATCTGGTCATGTTTTCTGTGTGTGTCCTATACAAAACTAGCCTGTCTCTAGTTATCTGGTCATGTTTTCTGTGTGTGTCCTATACAACACTAGCATGTCTCTAGTTATCTGGTCATGTTTTCTGTGTGTGTCCTATACAACACTAGCATGTCTCTAGTTATCTGGTCATGTTTTCTGTGTGTGTCCTATACAACACTAGCATGTCTCTAGTTATCTGGTCATGTTTTCTGTGTGTGTCCTATACAACGCTAGCATCTGTTCCTCACCTCTTGGTTTTCTGGAATCTGCCTAGTTCTCTAGAGCATTAATCATCCTCATGGTCTGCCTTGCCAGCTCTGGATTCACTCTGCTGATGATATTCTTCTATGCCACTATCTGCCCATCCAACATCATTTCTCTGTATGCCTCTAACTCTTCTCCAACTGATCTTTCCAGTCATTGCGATGTTTTCCAATGTTCATCTTCTCATTACATGACCAAAGTATGCTGTTTGTCACTGTCTTATAGTTGCATAAAATGTTCTACTTTCAGTAGCCCTTTCAAGGAGTTCATTGTTTGTTCCTCTGGCAGTCCAAAGTATTCACAACATTCATCTCAGGAATGTGATGTCGGTTCCTAGATCAATCAATCAATCAATCAATCAATCTCAGGAACCTCCGTTGCTTCCAAGCTCTTTTTAATTTGTTCATTCATATTCCATTATTTACTGCCATTCACAAGGTAGGCTCTGTATTACATTTCAATACTCTTTCTGACATTCAGTAATAATTTCATATTGTCTAAGATTCTTTTCATTTTCTGAAATGCATCTTTTGCTTGCCCCTTTCTGCTCTTAATCTGTGTTATGCAGCTTCCATCTGCTGTTATGATGCCCGATATATTGAAATTCATTAACTTGGTTAAATGTTTTCCCTTCTATTGAGTTCTTTTTTTTTTTGGTTCGCTGATTGTTGATTTCTTGGCAAGATTACGCTCAGTAGTTTGTCATTGCTTTCTGAGCGACCGGCTCACATACCCCGTAAGTTACCAACATGGCAAGAACCGCTACCGATTCTCACACAGGTTACGTTCCTCACGTGGATATACAGGATTATGGAGAAAGACGTTAAATTCTAGGCCAGGGAGACCGGTGGAAAATATATATCATACATAATAATAGAGGAAAGTACTGAACTAGCCACTTTATATTGGATTTGTGGTCTATGAAAAGGCCTTCGACAGCAATGCCAAGGAATCCCATTGGAAACTGACGAGGCACTATGCGATCCCAAGGTAACTTAATATAGGCAACATATAAAGACATGAAATGCAGTCTTTCACGGTGAGGGGAAAGTAAAAACAAAACGTTTGAAGGAAGAACAGGAGCTAATAGGTATGCCTTTTGTTACGTTTATTATTATTACTGACTATAAATTGGATTTATGAAGACAACATGTGTGTCAGGTCTTAGTTAGATATAACTGAGCTACCGTATGACAGTAGACGGTACTACCTGCTTTCTGTTAGCGCCGAATGTTGGGCAGTGCTTACCAAACCTGACACCCAACATGGTGCCAACGGCTTCGGGCGGAAGACCGCAGTTGGTAGGGTACAAGCCTTATCCTGGTGCGAGGAAATGCAACCTAAAGACAAAATGTCTTGGCAGGGTAAACCAGGCCCTAAACCTTAGTTGGCAGCTGGTCTAGGATCAAAGCTCCAACAGGCGGACAGTTAGAACAATGCTATGCTGATCCGACAGCTTCTGCAGCTTTTCTTATTCCAGGTTTATTGTTGTTATCATTCCTCTGGAGTGAACTAGGCAGGCCGAGAGAGGGATCATGCTGCATGGGCAACACATGGTCTCTATATTTTAGCCCAGGCTTTGTGCTATGGAGAGGTATAACTCCATCTCTAGTCTTAACCGGTCTCAGAATCAAAGCAAGAGGTAGGTTGATGCAAAGGGTTAGACTGAGTCCAAAGAGAATCTACACAGCTAAACAAATCTAGCCCCAGGATTAATATTATCAACACCCACGATCCTGATAAGTGCTTTGAGTTCCAATGGCAACTTGAAGACGCTTTCACTGATACATCATAAAATTGTACAGCAAGTGAAAAGTGGGGTAATAAGCTTATCAGTCACATTCGCCACCGCCATGGGTTGTAATTATGCCTGTTTGAAGCACAATGTAGCACACTATCGTCTGTCAAGACGGCAAGGTGCCAATGTAAACCATTGGATTTATGAAGACTAGAATAGCTGCCGCCAGAAATGGAATTCACTAGACTCTGGGCAGCTTGATGGCCTGGACAGTGAAATCATATATCCATTTAAATAACAATGTAGACAAAGATAGAGGCGGGGTGCATCTCTGTCGGGGTGAGACTCAGGTTTGAGTTAGGAGTAGAACGGAGCACTTATGGGTTACACCCGTGTGCCGTGATGTTGATCCGTCGAGTAAACCAAACTAACTAAACTAGGAGCGGGGTGGAGAAGAACAGAAAGAGAGATATTAAAATAATAATATACAAGGAAAGGTGAGTATTTATAGCACGATGATATATTTTTAAGTCAAAAGAAAGTAAACTTAGTACCACACATAACATTTTTTGACTTTAATTAAACCAGGAACACGGAGAACGACCAAAGCAATTTCTAATAAACAAAAAAAAAATTCATTAATTAATGCCCGCTTTGAACAAGATTAACTTTATATGGCAATCATTAATGGGATGGGTAGGGAAAGAACAAGACACATTCCAGCGAATTATGAGGCCATGAAAAGACCCTGGCGCCGGATTGGACGCACACTCAGAAAACCTGATATTATTAACTAGAAAATCCCTTTCTTCTTCTTCTTCTTCTTCTTCTTCTTCTTCTTCTTCTTCTTCTTCTTCTTCTTCTTCTTCTTTCTTCTTCTTCTTGTCTTCTTCTTCTTCTTCTTCTTGTACGTAATTGCGGTGTGCTCGGTTATGCGCCCTTAGGCCTACACATACGACTTTGGCAGGCGTTTGTTGACCTGGATAGCCTTCCAGGGTAAATCCCTTTCTGGAACCCACAGGGAATAAAAGAAACACAGCAAGGCCTAACAATACAGGGAAACGATAATTCAAGGCATAGATAAATAATACGAGGAGAACAAGTCGGGAGACCGCCAAGGATAGAACTATAGAACGGCTTGGAGTGAGTTGGTTCCGGGAAGGTAACCCGGTCAACGAATGAGTGAAGAAGTCGGATGCGTCGACCGAAAGGTGCAAATATCACAGCTCTGATGTAAACAGGCACAACTCAATTACGTCTAAAACAACATTCCGGACAAAGGCAGGAGAAGAAAAGTGAGTAGGGTGAAGGTCTAGGTTCCAAACAAACATGCATAGAAGCAGGAACCTGCTCTAGGTCTGTGGTGTGACAGAGCCATCACAGTTTATATACCGAGCACACGGGAGAATAGATGGACAGTCTTTTCCTCTGTTAGCTAACGACGAACGCAGCCGTGGAACCCACGTCCCACCGCGCTCATGACATTATCATCGCAGCTCCCTATTCACTACATTCACGCACCCGCTCTTGGTTCGGTAAAGGGGATGGGGTATAAAATACAAAAGAAGTCTATGAAGCGTGTCATAAGAGGCGATTAAGGTGTGGACAATGCTGTCTCGAGAGGCTGTGTATGGTGTTTCCGAAAAAGAAAAGAGAAAAACAGACTTCCCAACCAATGAAAGGTAGTGGGGGTAAAGATCATTTCAAGTGTTGCACTAGATGGCGGATGGTATTGAGATGAGGTGACTTTCTTTGCTTTCATCTTGTGAAATCCTGCGTTTGCTGTTTTAAATTTAACTTCTTTAATACACGTCCTCTCTGTTGTAATTAATGTGCCCAAATACTAGTGTACCTATCATCATTATAATGTGCCATGCCGATAAACGTGGGCGGTCATGTTTTGCCATCTCACACGATCACCAGAGTCGTGGTTCTGCTCTGTGTTCTTGTCTCGACCATATAACGTGGGCAAGCCATCCAGGTATTTACTTCTCCGCTGTCCCCTTGTTCTTTTCCGCCAATCTTGCCAGTTGTCCCCAAGTTCTCCAATTTATTTCTTCTCATAGCGTATCAAATAAATTATGACTGTCTACGTCTAATTTCTCTAACCAGTTTACGGTTTTAATGTGTTTCTTGAAGGATTTAGTTACTGGTGTTTCTGTCTGTCCATGTTATTCCTTTCATTTTCCACAGAAACCACATTTCCACAGCCATCAGATGTTTTTCAGCTTGTCTGCTCATTGTCCACGCTTCACATCCATAAAAAAGTATAGGTTCTATGTAACATTTCAATACTCTTTTAATCGTATGCAAATAACATCATTTTATTGATCAATATATTTTGCATCTTGCAAAAGGCTACCTTCGCCATGACGATTCTTGTTCTAATCTCTTCAAGGCCACTCCCATCAGATGTTATGACTGTTCCGAGATAATTGTACCGATTCACTTGTTTAAGAATATTCCCATTTACTTGTATATTACATTGTGGTATTTCCTTCTTCCAAGTGACGATCTCGACACTTACTAAACAAGCTGAACAGTGCATAAATGCCTTTGAATATATATGTGAGAGACGAGTTCTAAGAATATCTTGGATAAAGAAAAGAACAAATGCATGCATACTTCAAGAGCTGAATATTGAAGAAGGTTGGCTATTAAAGACGATAAAACAATGAAAAAATGAGGAGGGACTGGCCGAGTAGCTAGAATACTGGATTCGATCCGGGTTCGAATCCTCGGTAAGGTGTGGGGTTGTTTTCTGTCGGGGACAAAAAGAAAACCCTAAAATGCACAGTTCGCGGCGACTGCACTAGCCAGGCGGCCTTAATTCCTCAGACTCAAGACCCCCCCCCCTCCTTCTCCCCCCACACCCCCCGGCCATACACCGCAAGGTACTATATTGGCAGTAAATGACAGTTTGACACAACAAAGAAAATTGAAATATTTTGGTCACTTGAAATGTTACGAAAGTTTGGAGAGAACAATAATGGACGGGTTTATGCCCGGGAAGAGAGGAAGAGGAAGGCAAAAGAGAAATGGGTGCAGGATATGGCGGATGATCTCCAGATGGGTGTATCGGACGCGGGATATCTTGCTTATGATCGAGAAGTTTTCCGGAAGGTTGTTATGGTAGCGAGGTTCTGCAAAGGACATGCTACTGAATGAATGAATGAATGAATGTGTGACAACCATAATCTGTACTTTCTTACAATTTAATTATAACCTAGTTGTTCAATGTGTTTCTATCACCAAGAGCCAATACAACATATGATAATCTGACAACATTTACGAAGAAAAAAAAAAAGCAAAGACTACAGCAGGTACATTATAATCAAATATGAAACCGAAGCTGCGAAGAAAGTTTAGTTTAATGCTCTGTATAGTTTATTGCATTCTTTTTACGTACTGGGATATTTTGATGTATCATAATTTACAAGAAATACCGATTTTCACAGCAAGAAAATTAAACAAATCAAAGCTTAATCAAATGTTTACTCATATGACTTCTTACAGTTTGGTTGATAAATTTTGATTTCTTGTAGTGAAGGTTGGTTATGCTTTGCAAAGCAAATGATTAACGCTTTAGTATTCTGCTGCAGTATCCAAGAGAGTACTGTTTTATGCATTGACGAGTCGAAAATGGCTGGGCTGCTACTGTTACATCTATGGGAAGAAATGGCATGTTTGTAATGCTTGCTATGAAGTTCCCATGTGTTGATGTCCGGGGCAAACAGGGAAGAAATGGCATGTTTGTAATGCTTGCTATGAAGTTCCCATGTGTTGATGTCCGGGGCAAACAGGGAAGAAATGGCATGTTTGTAATGCTTGCTATGAAGTTCCCATGTGTTGATGTCCGGGGCAAACAGGGAAGAAATGGCATGTTTGTAATGCCTTGCTATGAAGTTCCCATGTGTTGATGTCCGGGGCAAACAGGGAAGAAATGGCATGTTTGTAATGCCTTGCTATGAAGTTCCCATGTGTTGATGTCCGGGGCAAACAGGGAAGAAATGGCATGTTTGTAATGCCTTGCTATGAAGTTCCCATGTGTTGATGTCCGGGGCAAACATGTTTGGTTGCTCAGTCATTCATAGCTATACGTAGGGTATGCTGTGTGTTGTCGAAGGTGGTAGGAAAACGGCTGCTTATTTTATGGCTATGGAGAGGGAGTTCTGTTTGTGACACATTCTAAGATGGCTGATTGATTGGCAGGTAGTTCAATTATACAGGCCATAGTTGTTGGTTACCAAGGATGTCAAGAACAGACGGACCGCATGCGATTGTCGGGGAGAGGAGGTTGCATACTTGCAGAGCACACTTTCATATCTTCTGCAGACAAGCAGACGGCTGGTTGTTAGGTAACTCATGCCTTTAGGTGGGATACAGACTTCGTGTTGTCAAGGACACCAGGAGGCCAGCTGATACTGTTGTGTCCATGGTAGCGAGCGGCAGTTTTTAAGTGACCTGCAACAAAAGATGGAACAATATGGACTCAAGTAAATGAAACCCTCAATGTTAATTCGCTGTGTCCAATAGAAGCGTGTGCGTTAGTTTAGCGGTTAGGGCGTTACGCATGCAGTCTAATGATCGCGGTCGAATGAGTGTTCGATTACAGCTCTCGACGTTCTCTGCGAGAGGGAAAGACTGGCCACCTATTACTCCGTACACTCAGGCCTACAACAAGCGATGGTCATAACGCTTCACAAACCCAGAGTAGGTTCATGCTACCAGGCGTTTGCACACCTACATACACAGGAAAGCACTACGCACTGATCACATATTTTCTAAACGACCAGTACACTTTCATCTATCGTCAGAGAATCAAGTAATGGATTAAGTATATGCTTGACATTAGTGGTTTTCAAAAGTGGACAATTCATTGGCAGTTACAAGATTTTGATTTACCCGAAGATTTAATTCAGCCCATCCCGAGAAACTCATCTCACGGGAATTAGAGTTGAGTTGAGTCAAGAACCGACACCACAGCACTGTAAATTCCCCCATGCCCTCCGTCCTCATCCTCAACAGCCAGCGAAGAGTTCCAATACCAATGGTACCACCTGCAATCTGCTCATGTGTACTCTTTGCACTCCCGGTTCAGTGTGATTATAACCCTGCACATTTCAATTGGCAATCTGACCCACTCCTGTCCTCTTGCCATGTTCTCAAGTGTACACATTTCTGTGATTGAGTCCTCTACCAGAGCAACACTATTGCATTAGTACCTCACACGTTCATGCTGGTGTCCGTAGCGGCAGGACACATCTGAACTAACTTCACAACTCAAGCAACAGCCCTTCTTTCACTAAATAGTCCAGCAGAATTAACGAAAAAAACAAAAAACAACCGCAGTCTTTACAGACTCAAAGTCAGTTCTCCAGGTCATTTCATGCCCCAAGCAGGATAACAACATACATAAAATAAAAAGACAGCATCAGAATGCTGTCTATAAGAGCAGAATTAGACCTGCAGTATATACCCGCCCATTGTAGTATTGCTTGAAATTAAAAGGCAGACGAGCCGCCAAAGACTGGAGGAAACCCCGAGCAGCCATATCCACCCCAGAGCTGTAGGGAGGCACGATCGCTGCTAAAACATCAATGAGAACGAACGAAGGAACCTACAATCTTTATTTTCAAAGGGTCCCAAATTAGGCATGCAGGCAATTCCTTTACTTCGACAGCACTACTACCAATGAATTTACATTTATGCTAGATGACAAAAGTCTATGCATGATAGGGCACACTAAGGGAAAAAACAAAATGGGCTGATGGAGCTCATAAACCCTGGCAGGAAATCTATTTACGTGAAGAATACACCAAATGCCAAACCACCGCTGCCATGTCTAAGTTGTTGTAAGAACAAAGGCTAGGACAAAAAGTCGGACAGAACATGTGGGCAGGCAGAACCCACAAGCCTGGGAAAGCACACCCTGCTTCTGGGATGAGGAATCCATAAAAAACCTCACCTATCGTAGTCGAAAAATGCTGGCCTAAGTGGTATGAGACTAGAAAGTGGACATCTTTGCACTACAATGTATGCTATGCACTGCGTATAGTAAACGCTGATTGAAGAACTGGAAGAAGAAGATGAAGAAGAAGAAGAAGAAGAAGAAGAAGAAGAAGAAGAAGAAGAAGAAGAAGAAGAAGAAGAAGAAGAAGAAATGTACTGAATCCAGCGCACAATGTCACAGGTAGTTGATAATATGCGAGTGCATGACAATGCTAGCTTAGAAGAAATCAAATTAATGCTTTTCTTTAACAACATTATTAATAAAAATTGACTGGATCAGGACCAAGTTAAAGTAATAACAAGGAATCCATCCATCCATTATGTGCCACGCCGATAAGCGTGGGCGGTCATGTTTTGCCATTTCACTCGATCACCAGAGTCGTGGATCAGCTCGGTGTTCTCGTCTCGAACATGCCACGTGGCCAAGCCATCCAGGTATTTACTTCTCGGTCTTCCCCGTGGTCTGTTCCTTTCGATCTTGCCAGTTGTTACCAAGTTCTCCAAGTCATTTCTTCTCATAACATGCCTAAAATACTTTGACTGTCTACGTCTAATGACTCTAATCAGTTTATGATCTTCACTTGTTTCTTGAAAGACTTGTTCATTGGTTTTTCTGTCTATCCATGGTATTCTTTGCATTTTCCTCAGAAACCACATTTCCACAGCCATCAGATGTTTTTCAGCTTGACTGCTCTTTGTCCACGCTACACATCCATACAAAAGTACAGGTTCTATGTAGCACTTCAACACTCTTTTTCTCGTTTCAATTGATATCTTTTTATTGGTCAGTATGTTTTTCTTATTGCAAAAGGCTACCTTCGCAATGACAATTCTTGTTTTAATCTCTTCAAGGCATCTCCCCATCAGATGTTATGACTGTTCCGAGATAACTGTACCGATTAACTTGCTTAAGAATATGCCAATTTACTTGTATATCACATTGTGGTATTTCTTTCTTCCCAGTGACGACCATAATCTGTCTTCTTACTATTCAATTCTAACCCCAGTTCACTGTGTGCAACAACCGCATCTACTAAATGTCGCAGGTCCTGTTCATTGTCTACAATCAAGACTGTATCATCTGCATATCTAATGTTATTGATGTATTGTCCCCCGATGTTTATTCTTTCCATATCTTCTATATTTCTGAAAATATTTTCACTGTACAGGGAAAATGATCTTGAGACATTACACATCTGATGGCAGCTTGTTGTTTCCAATATATGTTTTTACAAGTCTAAGGTCTTTTCCATCAATTTGTTGATCTTCAAGCATCCTTATCGTGTCGACATGTCTGACGTTATCGAAAGCTTTTGTGTAGTCAATAAAGCAAAGATATAGATCTTTCTTTTTTTTACTTCTGTAGAACGTTCAATTACTGCTCTCAGTATATAAACAGCATTTACTGTACCCTTGCCTTCTACAAACCCACATTGTTCTTCTCCTATTTCGGGTTGTATTTTCATCATAATTCTTTGCATTATAATTCTCAGCAAAATCTTCGTGAAGTGGCTCATTATACTAATTGTTCGATGCTGATCACATTCCAAGGCTCCTGATTTCTTCGGGATTGCAATAAATATAGAATTACATAATTCAGGAGGTATATCTCCAGTATCGTATATTGCGTTCAGCAGTCTGGTGACTTGGTCTATTCCATATTCTGCCAACGTATTGATCATTTCTATTGTGATGTCATCTGTACCCGGGGTCTTGCCAGTTTTCATATGGTTAAGAGCATTCTGAACTTCCATCTTCAAAATTAATGTCCTTCATTATTATTCCTATGATCATATTGTTCTTCTCTTGTATCATCATAAAGATCTGTCACATAATCTGACCACGCATGTAAAATCTGATCTTTTTTTCATTATGAATTTGCCATCTTTGGTTTTTAGGCAACCCGTTGATGTGTGTGTTCTTTTGTTAGTGATGTCATTAATTATTTTGTGCATTAATTTGGTATTCCGGGTGTTGTGTTGGTTTTCAATTTCCTTGCAATTTTCCTCAAGCCATGTTTCTTTTGCCTCTTTGCATAGCTTCCTAATTTTCCTCTGAATCTTTTCATATTTTTCCTTGTTATATTTGTTATTTCTTCTTATTTCCATTAGTTTTATGATATCTCCCGTCATCAATGTCTTGCGACCTATTATCTTTATTTTTGAGATGGTTGTTTCTGTAGTTTAATTGACTGATTTCTTTAATATTTCCCATTGGTCGTTGTCAACTTGAAATAATATTTCCATATCGGACAATGATTCAAATCTGTTCTTTACCTTTATTTTTTATCTCCTCACTCTTCAGTGCCCGTAGATCAAATTTTGTGTTTCTTGGTGTATATTTGACTTTCTTTACTTTTATATGTATACTGCTTAAGATGTATCTGTGGTCGCTGTAGCAAGCAGTCTGCGCTTGGTATAGTTTCTGCGACGTGTAAGGCATTTCCAAACCTTCTATTGATGAGAATGTTAATAAATCTGATTTCTGATCTTATGATCAGGACTCCTCCATGTCCATAATCTCCGTGGGTGCTGTTGATACCAGGTGTTTTCAATAATCACATCATGCTCTTTTGCCCACTGTACTAGTCTGTAACCTCGTTCAGTCTGTTCCCCTAGTCCATACTTGCCCACTATGCATCCGTCCTGTTGATTTCCAACTTTGGCATTCAAGTCACCCATTATGATATTTACTTCAGAATTCTTGCATTTCTTGAAGGCTTTCTCTAAATCACTATAAAATTCATCGATGCTGTCATCACTACTGTCTGCTGTTGGTGCATAAACTTGTATGACGTTGACATCAAAAGGTCTTCCACTCAACTTCACCAGTAACACTCTGATACAGTCCAAAATCATATGGTTGATTTTGATCTCTCTGTATCCATTATAATTGCTACTCCTCGCTGTTGTTTCTCCCCACCAGAATAGATTATTCCATATTCCTCAGATGTTATAATGCCAATTCCTGTCCGTCTGGTCTCACATACACCTAACAGGTTAATATTGAATCTTCTCATTTCATTCTTAATGTTATCAAATATTCGACCCCCACTTATAGTTCTTACATTCCAAGTTCCTACTTTCAATGTTGCTACTCTTTAGCACTCAGTCTCCTGCTGACGGTCTGGAGTCCCCTGGTGCATATGACTACCCCTACCAGGCGAGGCTGCTTCTATGGAGCACCCATTTACGCCGTTTCTCTGATTATCGATGAGATTGCAGTACATGATATTCTTGGCATCTGTCAAGAAAGTAGTTTGCCATTGCTTTCCTTCCTAGCAGTGACCATACTGGTAGATGACCGTATCCATTCTCCCCCCCCCCCCCAAAAAAAAAAGAGATCTTCTGCTTCTGTCTACCGTCGTGAAGCTGGAGACCATAACCTACAACTATCTGTTGGCTGCTCTTCAATGTCATAAATCACCTGCACCCATGGCTTCACGTAACCCTGATCGGGGGGCTAAACGGGTACTCCACCTTGCCCAAGGGTATCCCGTAGGCTAGCGGAGGGAAGGCGGCACCTTACCTCTCCTTTGATAGGGAATACCCCTACCCGGCCACCTACCACAAGGAATAGATGGGTTAATATTCCAACTCATAGAGCAGAAAAGATAATACATGGAGGATGTGTGTATCTGTGTGCCTGTGTGCGTGTTTGTATGTATGTTGAACTAGGGATGTGGCCCAGCAGGTAACGAAGTGACAGCTTAAGAAAGTGTGGACACCACTGTGTGATATGTAATGAGCGTAGACAACCCCGCGTTAGTCAGTTATTTACGGATTGTGTAGTATTGAATGAGCAATGAGCAGGACACTGCAGTGAATTTATGGCACTAATCTTTGATTGCCGGTCTCTCTGGCTGAGGAGTTACAACACTTTCTCCGTAATCCCGTTTGTCACGCAGAGTCTCGTAGCGGGAGCGAGCTGGAAGCGGTTCGTCCCCCGCTGGTGACTTGTGGGACACTGAGCCGGCCACTCAGAAAGCAATGGCAAACTACTGAGCGTAATCTTGCCAAGAAATCAACAGACAGCTGAAAGATGCTGCTGTTGACAGCGATGTCCTGTAAAGGATATGCGAATAAAAAAAAATCTTTGATTAGCGATATTCAGAAGTAAATTAAGTCACTGTCCCGGCTACATTCCAAACATTAGAAAAAAAAACCTATCCACAATATATATATATATGCTTTTTCCATGGTCAGGGGTTCGATACGCATTGTGGGGAATTCGAATTTCCTGACTCGTTTTACTTTCTTTCTTGCATGTGCGGTTTTGGTATACACACACCAGGTCACGTGTCAGTGTATAGCGTGCGCTGTGTAGAAAACCTCCCCCTGTTGTGGTTTATGGAATGGGACTGGAGGACATGAGATATCCTTGTGCAAAGAAGCTAATCCTTAACAAACCAAACCAATAAAATTAGTGTTTCGAAGAGAACAATTTTATTCTGTTGTGTTAACTTTTCTGACCCCAAAATTTTCTACATGACAAACCAAGTTGCCAAGAACTTACTGTCACTGAAAGTTGACATCAACATAATTCAAGTTCTGTTTGACCTGGGAGCCCGGGTCAATTTTAAAAATTCGAATTCTCCACAATGTGTATCGAACCCCTGACCACAGGGAAAGCAGACTAGTGTCTGGATACTACGCTACCGCGGCCCACCAAAGGGACCTCTGCTCGTGAAACACAAATCTCCAAAGTTACTCTCCTTGGGACTGTACATACTTCTCGTTCGCAATGGAGTACAACGTGTTGCGTTTAATGTGACTCAGACCGGTTTCCTGTCAATGCCATATTCAACTTGGGGAATAGCCATAAATCACAAGGAGCCATGTCGGGAGAGTAGGGGGACTGACAAATCAGAGGAATACAGTGTTGGCCAAGAGACTGTGAATCAGATATGAAGAATACGAACCAACAAACCTGTGGATAAAGGCCAATGTGCAGCTCGATAATGACCCCACACCCGCTCATACTTCACTCATAAATCTCTCATGATTTAGATTTTGTTTGCCAAGCTCCATTTTTTTTTGTGTGCATATCCTTTACAGGACATCGCTGTCAACACCAGCATCTTTCAGCTGTATGTTGATTTCTTGGCAAGATTACGCTCAGTAGTTTGCCATTGCTTTCTGAGCGGCCGGCTCACATACCCCGTAAGTCACCAATGCGATTCGAACCACTGCTGATTCTTACCATCATCACGTTATCGACGAGAGTATACGAGATTACGGAGAAAAGTCATAACCTCTGAGCCACGAAGCCGGCGTCAAGCTCCTTAGTTACTGGAAATGTGTCCTTGTGATTTTTAACATGTTCCTCAAGGCAATACGCGGAACGGGACGGCAATGATCTACTCTCTGGCCGAGGAGTTAGCAGCTTTCTCGTTAACCCCGAATACTCTCGTGGTTGACGTGAGCGCACGAGAATTGGAAGCGGTTCGAGTCGCGCCAGTGACTTATGAGAGTATGGATCCGGTCGCTCAGAAAGTCGTGGCGTGCTGATGAACGTAATCTAGCCTAGGAATCAACATACAGCTGAAAGATGCTGATGTTGACCGCAATATCCTGAAATAGGATGGGAACGTGGGAGGAAAAAAAAACCTCGTATAAAATATGACAGTCTCACAACGTTTATTGCTTGAATTTCCTTTTGCAATTTGTTCATTTAGTTACATTATGTGTTTATAATTTATAAGAAATAAACAACTACGATTACAATAAACTATAACAATGCTGATGTCTGCCAGCTGGATGTTTCCAGATTATGGATGAAAGGCCGCTGGCCCAAACAGTCAGTGTGCAATGTACGGACTAGGATTGTTATTTCACTTCCAAAAGATAAAGCACAAGATCTGGCTTTACCCGGTATTAAAACCCAGGTTCCCGGATGTGTGAGATTTATTTCAGCCTCTCGAACATCCACCCCTCCTCCACCCTGAGAACAGCACATTGCTGGAGGTGATATATCTGACCTGAGTCTCAAAACATACGGCGCATCTCAGTTTAGTTACATTGATGTTCCATATGCGATTATATTCACAAAAGTAATTAAGTATATAAAGGAACTCTTTAAAAGCCTTCTGGCGCATTGGGCATAAAACGATAGACCTATATTTTTATAGACCAATCGGTACCCGGCCGCCTTTATTTCCCCATACTTTCTTTACACCCATTTTAAGCTTGGTGGACCTGAGAGGTCAAGTTTTAAAAATATACGAACCTGCCGCGATGCCGAGAGAACCTATAGTTCATTTACTTTTGTCTGCCCCAATATAAAATTCCATATCTCAGTAACCAGCTGAGGTAAAAGGATGAGATTTAGCATATAACCTTATGATGTCCACCTATCAAGCAAAAAAAATTTTGTTCTGGAGATTGTACAGCAGATTTCAAAGTTTGTTTATATGCGGTATATAATTTACGGGACAGAGATGAAGTGCACACGATTAGAAGTATTACGTCTTCACGAGGAAACATCAGCGTTCAATAGTAAATTTTCACGTTATTCACGGGATTGGCCTTATAAAAAGAGCCTTGAGAAGTGGAACGGGGAGTGTTAGAGGTGTCGTCAGTATCTTCAGAGGTGTGTCATTAATGTGGGTCCTTTCATATAAGGACATTAGACTTCTCGTGTAGAAAGTACAAGGGAGGTAGAAATATCATTTGCGAGCAATCGCATTTAGGAGCCACGAGAAGCAGATACCTATGTGAAATAAGGGAAATGCCCAAATAAAATTATGACATAGTTTATTTGGATGAAACCTGGATCAACGCGCACCACACAAGTGAAAAGGAAAGACAATCAGTGGACGGAAAGATAACGCGATATGTGCCCAGTAGTAAAGGACAGCGTTTCGTCATAGCCCATACTGGTAGTACTCATAATGGTTTACTACAGAATGCTGGACTCGTGTTCGTATCAAAGCATACAGACAATAGGGGTTATCATAATGAGATAAATGGCAATGTATTTAGCGATTGGCTCGAGAATACAGTGCTTCTATCCCTAGATAGACCGTCTTGTCTAATTATGGACAATGCATCATATCACAATGTAATTGCCCAAGAAGACAATACCTACGGCATCGAGCACAAAGGAAGCGATAAAGATATGGCTCTGAAGGGAAAGCATACCATTTCCAGAAACGTGTTTTAAGCTATAATTTTTGTCCCTTGTAAAACGCGCAAAAAAGCAAGAAATATCAAATCGACAAGTTGATAGAAGAGCATGGCCATAGGTGCTTGAGACTTCCGCCGTACCATTCTCATTTAAACCCTATAGAGCTTGTGGTGGTTAAAATTAAAGGACAGGTTGCAGCTGACAATACTATATTCAGTGCAGATTTCCGCTGGGTGGAGAATTCTATACATACATCGTGATTGTAACTGACTCAGAAAGCATGCTGAGGAGGGTGAGGACAGGCAAGCTTCGTGGAGAGTGGCTTGCTTCGCTTCGGAGGTCACGGGTGGCAAGCATCACCTGGATCTTTTCTCCGGGACATGCCGGTGTGCTGGGGAATGAACAGGCAGACAGATTGGCTGGCTCGGAAAAACTTGGTGGAGTATTGATGCATGACAATGCAGATGTGGTTGCGGCCTAGTGGGAGCACGTGTACACCTCGGAGGAGCAAATGGATCATCATGGTCTGGCAAGAATGAGACAGCGAGTAGTGACGAGGGGATCTGGCCTACGCTCGACGCTCAGAGGAAAGGCGAGACGGACATATAATCAGGTTCCTACTGGAACTAATGGTGTTGGAACTCTTCGCTGGCTGCTGAGGATGGGGACAGAGCGCTTATGGGAATAACCCGAATGCTGTGATGTCGATTCCTAAATCAATCAATCAACCAATTAATCAATCAATCAATCAATCAATCAATCAATTCAAATTGTCTGACGTCAAGATACTAACCCAGACCGCGCTATTAAAAATCGATAAAAGCTGCTGGAAAAAATGTGAGGACCATGTGCTGAAAGAGGAAGATGACTATTGAAGAAAGAATGGATTGAATTTTATGCAACCGATAGCAGTCATCAACCTACTGGAATCGTCCGACACAGATTAAGATCTGGGCAAATCGCAGACATGAATCCACATGCACATCAACTGAAATATCTTGCTACAAATATTCAGAAGAATTGCAGGCCCTAAACATTACAGCATCGGCATAGACAATACAACTTGTTAATGGCAACAGTTTGTATTCCATAGTGATGAATTTTCAATTCCGTAAGCCCTCAACAGTGACAAACAACTGACATTGAAAAAAAAACAACAAAAGCTCTAGATGCATTGAATACCAACCGAAGAGTAATATTGCGGTGGGATCTGAGATATTGTGGCATAACTAGAAACGTGAGAAGAAACACGTTGTCAAATGAGGGGACAACACACGAACATACGAATCATTCTATAAACTTCAATGAAAACAGGACCAACATCGTGACCGTTAAAAAGAAAGCCCACTACAGAGACATTCACAGCTATATTCGTCGTGCAAAACAGGTAATTATGTTCCGTCTCAGCAAAGTAGACAATGCACCCACTCCCATACGAATCTGGATACGCTTTGTGTATGTCATCCGAAATGGCGGGGGAATTGGCATTACTGTAAAACAAGTTTGTTAGCGAGAAATCACCAGTTTTTCAGCAAAACATCAAAGAAATGTCGCCGCTTTCCATGATTTAAGTTGCTTTTGGGTGGGGTAAATATAAGACGGCAGGAAAAATTTCATAACGATGCAACAGACAGTTTTCAAAATAATTGATCATGAATGAAGGCATTCTTTTCAGGACATACTATAGGACGACCGGCTCGACACATATGTCTAGCCAACACGCTGCCCCCGCTCCCTTCCCGAAGGTAACCAGCTAACTTATATGCTTGACGACATCAAAAGGGATCAGCTATACGCAAATGAGCGGTTCTTTAGCGATGCTAGTTATTTCACTACCACCTCTCTTCCCCCCACCCCCTTTTTTACAATACACACACGATACCTTAAAAAAGATATTCAGCAGTTCAAGGGTTTTATATAAATGCGCCTATAAAAGCTTCCTGCCCATGTTTTAACATAAATGTTTGCATATCCTTTACAGGACATTGCTGTCAACATCATCTTTCAGCTGATTGTTGATTTCTTGGCAAGATTACGCTCAGTAGTTTACCATTGCTTTCTGAGCGGCCGGCTCACATACCCCGTAAGTTACCGACGCGATTCGAACCACTGCTGATTCTCACCGTCGTCACGTTACTTACGAGAGTATACGAGACCACGGAGAAAAGTCGCTAACTTCTAGACCAGGAAGCCGGCTCCTGCCCATTTTAGCAGTTTACAAATACGGTATTATACATGCGCCAATGTCTCCCTGGCGAAGAGGTTAAGAACGCTGTTCGTAATCCCGTATACCTAGAATGAAACACAGCTGCGCGAGATTCGGCAGCGGATCGCGTCGCGTTAGTTTCTTACGGAAAGGTATGTGAGCCGGTCGTTCAGAAAGCAATGGCAAACTACTGAACGTAAAACTTGCCAAGACATCAACAGCAGCTGAAAAATGCTGGTGTTGACTGCGATGTACTGTAAATAGGATATGAAGAACATGTCTAAAATCAGTTGTGAATTGATATCTTCATTCAAGTGCCCATTGGTTTATAGAATATGCGGCTAGTGTCACATATCAGGAGCGGCTGGCCGAGTGGCTAGAACGCCGGACTCTCATTCGGGAGACCCGGGTTCGATCCCTCGGTAAGGTGTGGGATTTCTTTCTGTCGGGGCCAAAAAGAAGATCCTAACCTGATTTTTGATGTTTTCTGCCACAGCATTGATGTGGGAACTGTTCCAATGGGATAAGTTGAGTGAATCAAAACACCGACACGAAAAGACTTATCATAACAATGGTAAGTCACGTCTGTGTCGATTTTACCGGTCTGACAAATAAGTCCTGCCACAGCATTAAACTAATTACGCACCGAATCAGATAATGAGAATCACATTTGACAGGAGTCTGTCCTTCAAGGACCATGTGGAGACGGTTGTGACAAGATCTCAAAAGGGACTCACTGCACTTAAAACTATGGCTGCAATGGACACAGAGCAAAGAATGCTCTTCACACTATACCAGCACTTGATCCTCTCAGTGATTGATTATGGACTAGGACTGCTCACTGTCTCAAAGAGTCAGCTGGTGAAATTAGAGTGCATACAGAAGGAAGCTATGCGGGTCATTCTGGGATGCACCAGAGATACCCCAGTAGTGTGTATGCGTTACATACTTGGTCTGCCGACTGTTGCTGGTAGGCATAAGGTGATGCAAGCGAAGGCATACCTCAGAGTAGCTGCAGACACAGATCACCCGTTGCATGAGATGCTGGACGAAGTTAAGGGTCAGCGACTGATAAGAGGGAAATCATGGATGGCTCAGGCAGAGGATACGATCAGACAGGTGTGCCCCTTGGAGAACATTAGGCGAGGAGAGGAGTGGGTTAGAGTGCCAGCGGAGCAGTCAGACTTGTGCAGAGTTATAATCACATTGAGCCGGGAGTGCAGGGAGTGGCCAGCAGGGGCCACGGAAGTGGAAATCCAGCAACTAATTCAAGATAATGCTGGCCCGGGTGATGTGATTATCAACACGGATGGTTCGGTGTTAAGAGGTAGGAGAAGTGCCTGGAGATTCTTAGCAAAAGCTAATGGTCGACGTTTGGTGCAGGAGAGCCTGGCGTATGATGCCACAACATCTAGCTTACGAATGGAGGTGGAGGCGGTCAGTGCAGCTTTCCGTTGGATGGAGAACACGATACATACACACATTGTGATTGTAACTGACTCAGAAAGCATGCTGAGGAGGGTGAGGACAGGCAGGCTTCGCGATCTCTCACGACATTGTGGCGCCCCCATAAGAGCATGAACGGCGCTGCACAACGTAGGGGTATTCCAGACTTTCAAGGTACAGACCTCACATGGAAAAAGTCGGATGCGGATAAAGGTAAGGCCCTTCTTGCACGCTACATAGAGCAGACTGGCCAGAAAGATGAGCCCGCCAGACAGAGGACCACAACGACACTCTCTCAGCTGTGCGAGGGGGCCGGGACAGACGAAGAATGCATAATCACAGCTGAGACAATACGTGCGATGCTCAAGAAATCATCTAACACCGCCCCAGGCCCAGACGGCATCCGATATGGTGACCTACTGGTGATATCAGATGATGACATGGAAGAACTGGCCAGAGAATTCAACACCAGTATCCAGAGGGGTCAGATCAAAGAGGAATGGCTACACAGCTACTTGCTGCCGCTGCCAATACCGAACAAAGACCACTCCAAGATAAGCGGCTACAGAATCATTACGATGCAGAACACTGCTGGCAAGCTACTGGAGAAAATTGTAGCACACAGACTTGCTTGTGACTTGGAACAACTCGGCTGCTTCCCGCCCACACTTGGAGGATACAGACGTAACAAAGAGTCATGGCTGAATGCGGCGGTCTTTGCTCAAGATGTCTACGAAGAATTTCAGGTCAGAGAAGAGACATGTGCGGCCGCCATAGACTTAGAGGACGCATACAATAGAGTATCTTTCGAGCACTTGATGCAAACCCTCCTCAGAATGAAAGTGCACCCTCACCTTATACGATGGATAGCTGCAGTTCTGCTCCAAAGGAAGGCGGTGCTGAGATGCGGGAGTTGGTCTTCTGAGCCGATAACGATACGTCCAGGATTTCCGCAGGGTTCACCACTGTCACCAGTACTATTCAACGCGTATACGGTGCCGATCACTGAACAACAGTTGGACGGGAGGGGTAGGACTCCATTTGCTGACGACATTCTCGTGTATCGACAGGGTCGAGATAGACAGGCGGTTGCCAATGATATGCAGGGCGAACTAGATCGAATTTCCTCATGGCGTGCTGATGCCGGGGCCCTTGTCAACCCTGCAAAGGTATCGGTTACATGGTTCTCCCTAAACAACCATATTGTGAACACAGACTGCCGGCAGTAAGAATGGATGGGAGCATTTTGAGTAGAACCCAGTCAATGACATATCTTGGCGTGAGGCTTGGTCGTAGCCTGTCCTTCAGAGATCATGTCGATTATGTCATAACAAAAGCTCGAAAAGGTTTGTCAGCAATGAGAGTCATGGCAACTGCCAATATCGAGACAAAGACAGCTAATACTTCTGTTCCAAGGACTGGTGCTTTCACGCATCGAGTATGCCCTGGCCATCCTCACTGTCAGCCCTACACAGATTGGAAGACTTGAAAAGGTACAAAACGAAGCCATGCGCATCATTTTGGGCTGCACGAGAGACACCAGCTGTGTAGCAATGAGATACCTCCTTGACTTCCCGACAATGGAACACAGGATCAAGATCTGGAGAGCTCGTGCATACTTAAAAATAAGTGCAGACGAGCAGCACCCTCTGCATGATGCTATATTCAGAGAAAAGGGTAACAGGCTACAGAGGGGCAAATTATGGATGGGTCGGGCGGAAGATGTCGTCAGACAGGTCTGCAGTCTTACCAGTATCAACCCCGTCAAGGAATGCGTGCCGGTGCCTCCGGATTTTAAGTGCACTTTCTCCTGCATTATCACACTCGACAGACGGTGCAGAGAGCAGAACCCTGCCGCTGTCAATGCAGAGGTCAACGCGCTCATCTATGAACACTCAGATAGCCCCGAAGTGCTCATCTATACAGATGGATCTGTTGTAAAGCAGCAGAGAAGTGCGTGGGCATTTACAGCCCGTTCAACGGGCCGAACCGTTCAAGAATCCAGTGGTGCCCACTTTATGACCACGAGCAGCATGACGATGGAGGTGATTGCAGTTACACAGGCTTTCATATGGCTGGAATCACAGCATTATACCAACGTGTGTGCACTAAGTGACTCAATGAGCATGATTCAGAAGGTCGAAGCTGGAGCTGTACGCAGACAGTGGACTGAGTCGCTGCGGAAGTCTGTTGTCCGTAAAATCACCATCTTTGTCCCGGGACATGCGGGAGTCGAGGGAAATGAATGAGCTCTGCACCCCCTGTAGATGGCCAGCCCATGGATCGTGCCGATGTTATTAACGCCCTTAAAGATATGGCGAGAACAGAGGACTATGACGTCAGTGAATCCACATCGCTGTCCAGAATGAAAGACTTGGCAGTAAGAATCGGCACGGCCAAGCGCGAGAGGTACATCGGGAAAACGAAGTGCCTCGTCAACCAACACAGAACTGACACTATTAACCACCGGACGCTGATGCATATGCTGGGAGGGGGGGGGGAGGATCTGAGAACCTATGGACCTGTCCGGAGTGCAATGAAGATACCCCAACTGATAACTGATAACTGGCTTGCTTCGCTTCGGAGGTCACGGGTAGCAAGCATCACCTGGATCTTTTCTCCGGGGCATGCCGGTGTGCTGGGGAATGAACAGGCGGACAGATTGGCTAGATCGACAAAACTTGGTGGAGTATTGATGCATGACAAGGCAGACGTGGTTGCGGCCTTGTGGGAGCACGTGTACACCTCGGAGGAGCAAATGGATCACCATAGTCTGGTAAGAATGAGGCAGCGAGGTGTGACGAGGGGATCTGGCCGACGCTCGATGCTCAGAGGAAAGGCGAGACGGACATATAATCAGATTACTACTGGAACTATTAGTGTTGGAACTCTTCGCTGGCTGCTGAGGATGGGGACGGAGCGCTTATAGGAATGCCCCGAATGCTGTGATGTCGGTTCCTACATCAATCAATCAATCGAATCCCAGAACATTTGCTACTATTCAGGTTAGGTCTGTCGACACCGTCTTAACATCATCAAGGCAGAAGGATATACAGGCAATGACAGATACAGTGGTTGTGGAGAGTGAAAGAATGGGCCTTAGTGTAAATAATAGAAAGACAGAAGTCATGGTGTTATCAAAGAAACAGACTGTGCCTAAATCCGCAATTAAAGTACTGGACGTTAATTTGGGACAATTGCGGAAATTCAGATATCTAGGCACATGGATAACGTTAGATGGAAGTTGCATCATTAAGATAAGGAGCAGAATAGGACAAGCAAAAACTATCAAATGAAGAATGTTTTGTGCAATAAGTCATTGTCCTTGAAAGTCAGAAAAAGAGTTCTTGCATATTACATAGATCCAGTTTTAACATACGGTTGCGAGTCCTGGACAATTAGTACACAGGCGAAAAAACCCATGGAAGCCTTAGTTTTATAGAAGAATGCTGAAAATTAGTTGGACAACCAAAAAGAGCAATCAGGATGTTTTAAGGCAAGCTGATTCGCAAAGAAAATTTATCACAAACATTAGAAAGTTGCAGTCATCATTTTTTGGCTATGTTATGAGAAGACAAAAACCGGAACATGTTACAACCGGAAAGATTTGCAGAAAGAGAGATGTAGGAAGACAGCGTGAGAACATTCTTGACAGTCTTGTGTCATGGCAAGGAAGGGAGTCAACACACGCATTGATCCATGACGTCGGAGATCATAATTTGTGGAGAAGCATGATCGCCCACGCCAGCCAGCAAGACACTGGATGATGATGAATATAAAGCAACTGCCCGGGAAACTCCATGGGGATTGAACACATGAACCCCAGGCCGGCAGATTATGTACAACCTATATTATCTTACATATTACCTGATCCAGCTTCAGCTCCAAGAATTTGGTGGCCACGCCATGCAGGCAGTTGTGAATGGAGATGGTTAACAATTTAACTTGAGCTGTCATTTCTTTCGCTTGGTCAAGATTTTTGTTCAGCGTCGTGAATTGACTATATTAATCACGACGATAACGACAATGATGACAATTGCCAAATGAATTAGCTGGTCGTTTTCCATTGTTTCGAAAATGGGCTGGACTTCAGTGCATCCGGAGAATCTTTATCCCAAAGTAAAAAGAAAATAAAATAAAAGCCGTTACCCCCTTGGTAGAGTTGCCTTGACAACTTGATGATTTCATATTTCCGGTGTCTAAATACTTTTCTTGGCTCAAAATTATTTCGGCACACATTTGCACAGACGCGAAAATAGCATTATTATTAAACTTGCACGATGCAGCGTTCGCAATTAACAATGTCCTCTGATTGCAACTTTCTTTCCATGTCCACTGTAAAGATGTGCTATGTAAATGAGGCCTTTTGTAAATTATGCCTTCTGTAAATGATCCATCCATCATCCATCATGTGCCATGCCGGTAAGCATGGGTGGTCATGTTTTGCCATCTTATTCGATCACCAGAGTCGTGGATCAGCTCTGTGTTTCTGTCTCGACCATGCCACGTGACCAAGCCATCCAGGTATTTGCTTCTAGGTCTTCCCCTTAGTCTGTTCCCTTCAACACCAAGTTCTCCAATTCATTTCTTCTCATAACATGCCCAAAAAATTGTGACTGTCTACGTCTAATGTCTCTAATCAGTTTACGATCTTCATTTGTTTCTTGAAGGACTTGTTCATTGGTCTTTCGGGCTGTCCATGGTATTCTTTGCATTTTCCCCAGAAACCACATTTCCACAGCCATCAGAAGTTTTTCAGCTTGACTGCTCATTGTCCAAGCTTCACATCCATATAAAAGTACAGGTTCTATGTAGCACCTCAACACTCTTTTTCTCGTTTCAATTGACATCTTTTTATTGGTCAGTATGTTTTTCATCATGCTAAAGGCTACTTTAGCTACTAAAGGCTACTCCATGGCGATTCTTCTTCTAATCTCTTCAAGGCATCTCCCATCAGATGACCTCTATAAATGATGCTCTCTACATTTGATTTCCACTAATAACAAAAAGGGAATCATAATAGAGAAATTAGAGAAGTAATGCAATTATATGGAAAAGAAATATTAACAGAAATTACAACAGTGGATATACGCTAAAGTCTGTATTTTAAATCTACCAAAAAAGATCAGGAGGAAAGAAAACTTCTAAAACAAGTCACTAAACTTTTACCCAGAAATATCTTGAGTGGAACAAGCAAGAAAGAAAATACTAATGTAAACTGTTAGAGAACAATATGGATTTGTGGAAGGAAAAGGTACAAATGATACAATATTCACGCTAAGAATACCAACAGAGAGATCAATAGATGATACACAAAAATACATGCACTTGAATTTGACAGATTACACTAAATCATTTGATAAAATAAAACATGAAATGATCAACACGTTGGAGTATATTGTTACTTGTGGAAATAATCTCAGAATAATAAAGAAAGTTTACGGGAAACAATCGCAAAGTAAACATAAGCCTTCTTCTTCTTCTTGTAGCCCAAGCCGTGTGGCACTGTTGATCATGAGACATTTCTGATACTGATATTCCTCCATGCCAAGATGTCAAACTGTAGGGCATCTTCTCTCTTTGTCTCTCCCTGCCTTTTTTCTCCTCCGAATTTCTCGTTGTGACCACATACTCAAGATCTCCCCTTCTCATGACATGTCCATAGAATGTGGATAATATTCGACTGATAGAAGAAGAAGGAAGAAGCAGAAGAAGCAGAAGAAGAAGAAGAAGAAGAAGAAGAAGAAGAAGAAGAAGAAGAAGAAGAAGAAGAAGAAGAAGAAGAAATATCACGAATAAAATAGATCGTGAACACCAAGAACCGAAATCTGTGGACATACATAAAAGTCTACGTCTTTTGGCAAGACACATGATGATTACTGATAATTCACTACTTTCGTTGCTTAGAAACAGCTGGAAGCCATTCGGATCACTAAATTAATGGACGAACCATGTAAAAGCACGGGCTGCCATTATTTATTGCTATTTGACAATCAGGGTTAACGTGGACTTTTTAACTGATTTAGTGCCGACGGATAATATATCGCCAAATGTGATCTTCCATTTGGGTAGAAGGACGCTATATAGCCATATTAGGGTCATCGTGTTATTTATTTTGTTTCGTGGTGTCCTCTGAAATTTCAAGCCTCAGTGAACGGAAATTGACACTGTTCATTTGATTATGTACCATGTTTGGTCCAAATCTATTTTTTGTTTGGCATTAAATCAGTTAATAATGGACGATAATGATAAAATAAACTGTTCTCTAAAGTAATTGTTACTTTTCTTCCGTTGTTTGAATGTCGCCTCTCTTTTAATGTTGATACAGGCACGCCCCCCCCCCCCCAAAAAAAAAATAAATAAATAAATAAATAAAAATAAAATCAAATCATTTTGTATGAGGAAATACGGCGTAGCGAACACAAATCGCAGCAGTTGTATGACCTGTCGTTTTAGTGACATGTTATACTCGTAGATACACAAAAGACCCAGGCTGTCATTACACTGGGGAGATACTGCAGGTCTGTTGCTAGCATTGGTCGACACCGAAATAAAGGAAATGGAAGCATTCATGCCCAGAAGACGTTATCATCTCCACAGGTAGGTCCGCGAAGCGTGGTTCAAGGTCAGCGTGGGTGTACACAGCAACACAATGCGGATAACAATCAAAGAGGGTAGCGGTGTGCCCAAGCCAACTATATCAAGCCTATTTTTTTTTTAAAATTTCAAATCCCGAAACAACCACAAAATCAATTGATTATTGCTCACTGGATTTAGGAGGCCTGGTGTTCCTTGCCAGTGAGAAGACCTGATCGTTCGGGTCCCATCGATTGACGGACGTCGGTCGCGGCGATTGGGCAATCTTGAGCATAGCCTACGATGGGTAGCGTTGTGATATTCTGTTGTGATAATTTGGTGTGTCCAGTGTGTGCCGCGTGGTTACACACCCGCTTCACACGCGTGATCCGGGACTGTTTCCGGATCCGGTCAGGGATATGCACTACTGACGAGCTCAAATGAGGGCGAAACTCGAGTATAGTGCTTCCATATTGTCGTGGATAGGCCTTAGGTTCATATCAGAATGCGATCGGCGTTGCCAGTAGTGGGTTGTGCTCAATATTTAAATTTCAAATCCCGAAACAACCACATAATCTATATCAAGCCTGACTATGGAGATCTCGGCTGTCGTCAGAGCACTTGCACCAATTGCAGAACAGGAAATCACACACGTGACAGCCGTATGAGACTCCATGAACATGCTATAGAACATTGAAACCGCCAATCTCCGCTCCGAATGGATAGACAGCATTCCGTAGTCGTGATTCACAGCACTCACCTGGATGTACGGGGTGAAAGGTCATGAACGCGCAGACTAGCTGACAAATACTGCATCACTCCAACTTGAAGAAGCATGGGCAGAGCTGATATGGTAAATACAATACGGACAGACAGTGCTGGAGATCTACTGCAGCAAACCTTCATTGTGGAGACGACACCTGATTTATTGATTGGTTGGATACGGACTACTCTGGTGGATACTGACGAAACTAACACTAGCCCGAGCACAGGAACTGGCAGTGATGCCTGGTAAAACACGCCATCGCCGTCATGGAGGTCAAGATCATCATCATCATCTGCGATGCTGTAAGCGTGGGCGATCATATTTCGCCATCCTTACACGATCACCAGAGCCATTGATCAGCTCTGTGTTCTTATCCCAACCATGCCATGTGCCCATTCCACCTAGATATTTAATTCTCTGCCTGCCCCTTGTTCTTTTCCCCTCAATATAGCCAGTTGTCACCAACTTCTCTAGTTTATTTTCGTCTCATAACTTGCTAACAAATTAAAAAAAAAATGACTGTCTAAATTTAATAATGTTCCTCTTGTAGGACTTGGTGGCTGGTTTTTCTTTCTGTCCATGGAATTCTTTCCGTTTTTCTTTCTGTCCGTGGAATTCTTTCCGTTATCCTCAGAAACCAGATTGCCACTGCCATTTGATGTTTTTCAGCTTTTTAGCTCATCGTCCACGTTTCATATCCATACAAAAAATATGCGTGACACATGTGTAGTACTTCAACACTCTTTTTCTTGATACATTATGCACAGTGTACCTGTGTGGGCTGTTGGCTTGTCGAGACTCCTGTCTGTTCCACTTTTCACATGGGACAGTGAGGAGCGTTTTGTGTGATATTCACTGACAAAGGAACGGAGCATAATGGGGACGACACGTTGCCGTGAAGTTGGAACTGCGAATAACTAACTAACTACAGTCTGTGTGTTTTCCATTTTGCAAAAGGCTATCTTTGCCATAGTGATTCTTGTTCTAATCTCTCCAAAGCACTGCCAACCAGATGTTATGACTGTTCCGAGATAATTGTTTAAGAATATTCAAATTTATCGTGATATGTCAAGATAGGAGATGATAACCAACTCCTCGTGGGAGTAATGAACAGCAAAACTTTGGGATGGCTGCTGCATCGGAGGGCTGAGCACGCATGGGGCTGCCTAATTTGCATTGATGTCGTTCGACATAACAAAACGTAACATCAATGTAATGTGGACATTTCCTTTGATAAAACAGTTGTACAAAGCACACTTATATCTACCGTGGGACAGACACACAACTTATGTACAGCTGGGAGTTACCTGTTTTTATTTTGGACTGGGCAGGGCCGAGTAGACGTTTCTCTTCGCCATGTTTCTGTTTCTGTTTATCTGAGTATATTCATCAGAACGACGACCAAAATAATAACAATTGCCAAATGAATCAACTGGTCGTCGCTCATTGTTCTTAGAGAAATTTAGACGGCCACTTTGTTGTATCCCAAAACAGTAACAGCAGAAACTGTTCGCTGGTGGCTGCCCCCGATGTCCTTGACATGGACTAGTGATTCCGGTGTCTCTAACGATTTTTCACTCCAAAACTTATTTCGCCACGCAATTTCTTACTAAGAAATGTAATTGTAATAACATGTATTTATCAGTGTCGGCATCTGTGACTCAGGCGTAATGAACGCAGTTTCCCGACATATCGGTTCGAAGTTAGCCGCGGACTATTTGGGAGCAGTTGGCTTTGAGTTGATCATCGGTGGTTCAGAAGGTAATGACAGACTTCTTTCTTCTTTTGTCTGAATGCTTATGTCGTGAAGCGTCACATAGAGGAGATGGATGCAATTTTCTGTTTTTCACTTGTTTTGTTGCTTCTGCTAAGATCATAGTCTATTTCTTCAGTGTCTCTTTTACTGCATCTTGCCAACTCTTCCTGTGTCGCTTCTCGTCGTGTTTCCCAATGTTCTCTTGTAGAACGTCGTAACCGCTGGTTGTTCTTGTTCCATTCTAGCTAAATTCCTGAACCATTTATTTCTTTGGTGTTCTGATCAAACGGACATATAATCAGATTGCTACTGGAACTATTAGTGTTGGAACTCTTCGCTGGTTGCTGAGGATGGGGACGGAGCGCTTATGGGAATTTCCCGAATGCTGTGATGTCGGTTCCTAGATCAATCAATCAATCAATTAATCAATCAATCGGTGTTATCCATACACTTGTTCCTAGTTTCTCATTTGTCCTTTTTTTTTCTTTTTCTTTTTTTCTTTCTTCCCAGCTGTGTTTCTAATGCATCTGATCTTACATGGTGTGATTTTATGCCTTTGTGTTTCTAGTACTGTCCGTGTCTAGCATTGGTAACATAGCGCTGCGATGAATAAAGCATTCATCAGCTTATTTTGTGTGTGCATGATGATCGAGAGGTTTTCCGGAAGGTTGTTATGGGAGCAAGGTTCTGCAAAGGACATGCTACTGAATGAATGAATGATGATATTTAGATCTAGAAAATAACAAACAGCCAATAAATGTTGGCGTTGGTTGCAATATCCTGTAAAGGACATACAACTAACTTTTTACAGTAGGACTCAGAACAGACACAAGAAGGAAGTAAAAATCTGGAAGCACCTTAAACAACCTATCTGATATAGTCATTCTGGTCACAGGCACTGGGGATAGTTAAGGCCGCTGTGTTGCGTTTAAAGGGATGCCCTGTAAGTCACTTCTGGTGACAGCGTTCTCGGGTTTTACGGAACCTCCTGTTGGACTTCTGCCAGATAGCGCCGTACACACCGGATCAATGGCCGTCACAGGTCTAAAACCAACTGACAGGTAATTTCGGAATTGGTTTCCCCCAGAGATGAATCATCATCATTATCATATACCCTTCCAAATGGCGTGGTCGTTCATGTATCTTCACAGATTTCGGTCTTTGGTGTTCTAGATCAATTATGTTCATGATATATCTTCCATGTCACCGTTTAAGATCATTCAGCATGATTTCTCACTGAACCAGGGGTGGGGGTGGAACGTTTAAAAAAAGGGTGGGGTGGGGGGGGTGGGGAGGGGAGGGTCCTCCGTGGCGAAGTAGTTAAGCCGTCTGCCTCGTGCTTGATGCTCGTGGGTTCATTTTTGGATTCCATCATTCGGTTGTCAGTTTTTGTGTGTGATGATCTAGGGGGTTAGTCGCCAAAGCTACGGAGTTCGTGCTCATTGTGCAACGCTGTGTACGATACTCTCAACATTCTTCTCTTTCTGCGATATGCTCAACAATCTTCTCTGTCCACGATATTATCAACATTCTTCAGTGTCTACTATATTCTCAACATTCTTATCTGACCACAATATTCATAACAATCGTCTCTGTCCACGATATTATCAACATTCTTCAGTGTCTACTATAATCTCAACATTCTTCTCTGTCCACGATATTTTAAACATTCTTGTCTGTCCACGATTTTCTCAACATTTTAAAGCGTGTACCATATTCTCAACGTACTTCTCTTTCCACGATATTCTCAACATTGTTCTCTGTCCTCGATATGCTAAACATTCTTTTCTGTGTACGGAATTCTCAACATTCTTCTCTGACCACAGTATTCTCAACATTCATATCTTTCTACGATATTCGCAACATCCTTCTCTGCCCACTATATTCTCGACATTCTTTTCGGATCAGGATACTCTCAACATTCTTTTCTGTCCACGATATTCTCAACGTTTTTAAGTGTGTACCGTATTATCAATATACTTCTATTTCTACGATATTCTCGACATTGTTCTGTGTCCTCGATATTTTAAACATTCTTCTTTGTGTACGATATTCTCAACATTCTTCAGTGTCCACGATATTTTCATCATTCTTCTACAATAATCACAACACTCTGCTATTTCCACAACATACTCAACACTCTTCTCTGCCCAAGATATACTCAACTATCTTTTCTGTCCATGGTATCCTCGTCAATCTTCCGTGTTCACGATATTCCCAAATAAGTTCTAAAATATTCATTTGTACATCCATCTGTATCTGAAAGATTCCATTACGCAACGTCTTAACACATATACAAACTATGGGCCGTCCTTGAAGACTATGGGACACAAGGGCAATTTCTAGAAAACATCATAGCCATGTATCACTCGAGCCTAAGTGCTGTAAGAACACAAGAGTGTATATCAGATATGTTCACAGTCAATACAGGAGTGAGACAGGGATGATTCAGAAAATTTAGAACTTTTTACTCCAGATGAAACAACTGATCCAAAGGAAATAAATGAACTTCTATTTGCAGACGATCAGTGCCTGTTTTACAGCGATAAGGACAGACTTCTTCTTCTTCTTCTTCAGCGTTCCGAGCCATTGAGGTTCTTTGCTGCAAATACAATCCGTCTCCATTCGTCTCTCTGGTGGACCTTCTCTTGCCAGTCGTTGATTCCAAGTGCTTGTAGGTCTGTACATGTATTATCTCTCCACCGCCTTCTTGGTCTACCTCGGGGTCTACGGTCATTTATTTCCTGAGTGTAAGCGAGTTTTGTTTCCCTATTATCTTCCATTCTTTCTATATGCCCCAGCCATTGTAGTCTATTAGCCTTCATGATACCAGTGATTAGCGGGGACTTAAACAGATCATAAATGTCTTTGTTACTTCTTCTTTTCCACTCTCCACTTTGTGTATCCCTAATGGGTCCAAAGATGCGTCTTAAAATTTTGTTCTCAAAGGTTTGTAACAAGGCTTCGTCTCCTTTCGTTGTACTCCAGGTTTCAGAGCCATACAGCACAACTGGTCTGATCAGTGTTTTGTATATTGTGATTTTGGTATTACGAGATAGCGCCTTTGATTTTAGTAGATGTTGTAGTGCATAGTATATCTTATTTCCAGAGTTGATTCTAGTTTGTATTTCTTCCCTTATGATGTTGGAGCAGTTGAAGATCGTACCCAGGTATTTGTATGTTTCCGTTCTTTTAATGGTCATATTATCTATTTGTATGTGGCCAGAGTTTCTAGCCATTCCGTCTCTTGAAATTACCATATATTCTGTCTTATCTTGGTTGATAACCAGCCCCATCTGTTGGGCTTTTTCCTTTAAGTGAGTCAATATTTCCAATGTCTTTTGTTCACTTTGCCCTATAATATCTATATCATCTGCATAACCAAGCAGCTTGGATGTTCCTCCAATATCACATTCCTCCTTTACCTTCCTTACAACTTTCTCTAGAGCCAGATTGAAGAGTAGCGGCGATAGTGCATCACCCTGTTTCAAGCCAGATGTTATTTGGAAGGGGTCTGATTTCCTGCCTTTATATGTTACTATATTATAAGTATCTTCCATGCATAGTCTGGTCATGTTGATTAACTTCCTTGGTATTCCAAATTCCTGCATAGCATTCCATAGACTATTCCTATGGACACTATCATAAGCCTTTTTAAAATCCACAAAAATGTTATGGAGATCTCTTTTATATTCCCAATGTTTCTCGGCTATTTGTCGTAAGATAAATATCTGATCTATTGTTGATCTGTTTTGTCTAAAACCTGCCTGGTAGTCACCTAATATGTCTTCTGAATATGGTTTTAGTCTATTTAGTAATACTGCGGATAGTATCTTATAGCTTGTGGACAGTAGTGATATTCCTCTATAATTTCCACATTGGAACTTGTCTCCTTTCTTAAAGATAGGTATCAATAATGACTCTTTCCAGTCATGGGGTAATTCTTCTGTCCTCCAGATTTTTAATATTAGTTCGTATAGCTTTAGATGTAATGCATGGCCACCTGCCTTTATAAATTCAGCAGCAATTCCATCAGTCCCAGTTGCCTTATTGTTTTTAAGTCGTGTGATTACATATAGGATTTCTTCAAATGTAGGTTCTTCAATTTGTGGTTCGCATGTTAGAACCTCTTCCTGTGAGAAAATGTTACTTGGAGCTTCACAATTTAGTAATTCAATAAAATATTCTTTCCATGTGTTGCACATTTCCTCATTGGTATTTATCATATTCCCATTTTTGTCTTTTAAACCATATGTGTTTTGTTGGTGCCCTCGTTTCATTGACTTCAGTTCTTTAAAAAATTTTCTGGATTCATTTTTCTGGTGATTAGTTTCCATATCTTTGATTATATTACTCATATATTCTCGCTTCTGCTGTCTGACTATTTTTGTAGCCTCTTTACATTCATTTCTATAATGCTCTTCCTTTTGGATGTTATTGATGTCATTTAACCATACATGTCTGGCATTCTTCTTCCTAATGACTGCTTCTTCACATTTTTGATTGAACCATCTGTTCTTTCTATGCGTGGTTAACACACCGAGACATTCTTCTGCGGTAGACTGAATTGTATTCTTGATGTTCAACCAAGTTTGGTCAATGCTTTCCTCCAAAGGGTTTTGCAGAGTTTCAAGTTTACATTTTATTTCATCTGTAAATTTCTCTTTGACTGTAATGTCTTGCAGTTTTTCTCTGTTATATGTTGGGTGTAATCTTTGTAATTTAGTATAGAAAGCTCTCTTAAGTTTTATTTTAAATTTTGCTCCAACGAGGAAGTGGTCACTGTGGCACTCAGCTCCTCTATAACTTCTGACTTGCTGTATGTTTGATGCATTTCTGTTGTTAATTAAAATGTGATCTATTTGATTATAGGTTCTCTTGTCACATGATTTCCAAATTTGTTTGTGTATATCCTTTCTTTGTAGTCTGGTACTGCTAACCTGCAGTCCTTTGGCTTCTGCCAGGTTGATGACTCTCCATCCATTATCATTTGAAGTTGTATGTAGGCTTTCCATACCGGCCACTTTTTTATTAGTTTGCTCTCTACCTATTTTTGCATTGAAGTCTCCCAGCACAATCAGGATGTCCTGTTTGGGGGTTTCTTCTATGACATCTTCCAGATCATTATAAAAGTCTTCTTTAATATCATCTTCTTTCTCTTCAGTAGGTGCATGTACATTAATCATCGTTATATTTTTCCATTTACCTTTTATTCGTAATTTACTAATCCTGTCATTAAAAGCTTTAAAGTTTAAAACGTTCCCCCATAACTCTTTTTTGATGACAAATCCTGTTCCTAATTCATGTTTATTTTGGGTGTTTCCTCCATATATTATAATCATTCCATTTTGCTCTAAAGTACCCTCTCCTGGCCACCTTATTTCTTGAATTGCTGTTATATCCATTTGATATTCAATCAGCTCCCGGGTTAGTTCTTCGTCCGCTCCAGCTCGATATAGGACAGACTACAAAATCATATTACTAATCTGAGTTTAACCTGCAGCAGATACAATATGAGTATAAACACGGTCAAAACCGAAGTAATGCAAGTTAGCAGATCACCGGGCCCACTAAGTATACAGATAAATAGCACAACTCTGAAACAAGTTAAAGAATTCAAATATCTTGGAAGTATGATTACAGAAGATGGCAGATTGGATAGAGAAATCGAAATCAGATGTCAAAAAGCTAGTGCACTTACATTTCAACTATCACCCTTACTGAAACATCCAAATATACCCATGTCCGCAAAACGACAGATAATAAAACAACATGTTCACACCAACCCTACCCTATCAATCTCAAACTTGGACTTTATCCAAATCACACTTTCGCAAAATCAACACCTGTGTGATGGGATACCTGAGGAGAGCTGCCACTTAACAATCCGAGACCGAGTAAGAAATGCTGTTATTAGACAGACAGTGGGATCAACACCTTGTGCCACATTTATTGAAAGACAGAAGATCAAGTAGTTTGGCCATGTCGTTAGAATGCAACACCAACAACTACCATCACTGGTCTTACATCAAAGACCATCTGCGACGAGACCAAGAGGACGTCCAGGAAGAAAATGGAATGACGACATCAAAGACATTGTACAATCACACGGAATGACACTATCCAGTGCCGCTCACCTGGAGCTGGAGGGCAAATTATTCCTCCCCACGACGCTTGACGGCAGAAGTGGAAGATGATGATGATGATGATGATGAACGTCTTAGCAACACACTGTTGAGTGAAGAGGTTTAGTACAATAGTACCCACGGTGTGCGGTGGGCTGCAATCACTTGCTGTGAGACAAGCTCTCATACAGTCTGTGTGTGTGTGTGTGTGTGTGTGTGTTTGTTTCCGTTTATGTAAATGGGGATAGAGTTGGGGTAGTTGTGCTAGCCAATATGCCTGTAATGGCATGCTCTACATGACACAGCTAAAGCAGTGATCAGAGCTTTTGATTATTGAATAAAAATCAATAACACTAGAATCAATTACATACAGATGGGAGCTGATTACTACACCTCGCTAGCCCATAATTTGGTATAGGCAATGTGCACTCCACATTCTTACCACCATACTTGACATTTGAATACTTTTACATTGTCTACCTCGAGGTCAGCATGACCGAACGGATAAGAGCACTCGCCCTTAAACTTCCGGTGTGCTGATGCTGAGGTAGTGAGTTCAACCCTACACCAGATAGTGTTGGCCTACATTTTTGATTTCTCTTCCTTGACTTGGGCACGTAAATTACAAGTACCTCTGCAGTCGGAGTAGGTTCGCCTGATGACGAGGGACACTGGTAACAGGGAATGCTAAACATCACGCAAAACTCAGTCCAGTGCACCTGAAGTAGTAGCACGTGTATGGACAACGCTGGGGTTCAAAGTGAGCAAACGCAAAACGGCATTGCTTTCAATTTTAGTATAATTACACCAGTGGTTCTCAACCTTTTTTGGCCCGTGCCCCCCTTCACCATATTTTCAGAACGTCACCCCCCCCCCCCTTCCTATAAAAAATTTGGCCCGTGCCCCCCTTCACCGTATTTTCAGAAAGTCATTCCCCTCCTTTCATATTTCCTACCTAAAAATCCCTCCACCCCTACACAGTATACGTAAAGATGGAAGGTAAGTTTAATAGCATATACTAAAACAAGTCTAGACATCCACATAAAACATGATATGTGGGTCTACTTACTTTATAAAATGAATTTTAGAAGGATGAGACGTACATAAAAGTAAAGTATGAAGGGGACAACAATATAAAGTAATCGGTTCTTGTATTAACACGATCTTGAAATGGTCTTCATTCCCCCCCCCCCCCCCCCCCCCCGAAACCCTAAAATTCCCCCCTTGGGGGGGGGGGGAATTCCCTACCGGTTGAGAACCACTGAATTACACATAAGGAGGAGGCCGCAGGTTGAGGCTTCGGTCTCACACATCACGTGGCCAGGTTCTAATCCCCTGGTAAAAGCATGCGATTTGTGTTATTTAAAATAATAAATTCTAAGCCTTCGATGCACTTTGACTTTCACTCAGCTATTATCAAAACACTAACAGCATACAACAGCATTGTTACTAAGTGCAGCAAGATTAGTTTCTGTCTACCAATCTACTAGCCTACCTACATATCCGTCTGTCTATCTAAACAATCACTCACCCATAAATATATATATATATATATATATATATATATATATATATATATATATATATATATATATATATATATATGTCTATTTCTCCTGTCTGTCTATTACACACACTGACACACAAACACTAACACTTATAGCAGTGGTTCTCAATCGGTGGGGAATTTCCCCCCAGGGGGGAATTTTAGGGTTTCCAAGGGGGGGGGGGGAAATTAAGATTATTTCAAGATCGCGTTAATACAAGAACCGATTGATTACTTTTAATTGTTTTCCCCTTATACTGTATGTACGGTTCTGTACGTCTCACCCTTCTAACATTCAATTTATAAAGTAAGTAGACACACAAATCATGTTTTATATGGACTTCTAGACTTGTTTTAGTATGTGCTATTAAATTTAGCTCCAATTATTACGTATACCATGTAGGGGTGGGGGCGGGATTTTTAGGTAGGAAATACGAGGGGGGGGGGAATGACGTTCTGAAAATATGGTGAAGGGGGGCACGGGCCAAAAAAGGTTGAGAACCACTGACTTATAGTGATGATATTTCTAACACGGACAACTAAACGTCTCATTTGTGTGGTGTCCTCCTGACATTCAAAAGTTTACAAGTTGATATTTGCCATGTATCAGTACGCAGTGACAAGTTTAGACAACACAACATGATGAGTGCTACAGCACAGATTCCTACAATGACATTAAAACGACATTAAAATAGAACGGAACAACTCATGTGTAAATAAACAAGCTCCTTTAATGAACATTAATTTTACACTGTTAGAATTCAGCAGTTTCGCCACAGGCAACAAATAAATGATTCTTATGACATAATTCTGACTTGAATTATATATATTTATGCACGTTTTTACAAATGATTGGCACGATACAGCATTATGGGCGTACTTGTGTCCGTATGTACAGTGTTGATGACACTCGTAGATGGCTCGCTAATGTCTCTTACATCAATGAGCAACGTTTTTATAATTACCAAGACATCAAGCCGGAAGCGGCTACTTCTCATTCTTTGGAATGAGGTGGCAAACGCTGTGTTCCAAGGTGGTCGTTTCTCTTGAACACGAGACAGTCATCACGAACAGCCAACAGCAAAAACTGACATACTTGATTCAGGAGATGAGCAGCAATCCCTCTTAAACTTCCGGTGTGCTGATGCCGAGGTAGCCGGTTCAACCCCTACACCGATCAGTGTGACTAAAATGTTAACTTCTCGTCCTTGACTTGGTGACACAAATTAGAAGCACATTAGAAGTCAGAGTGGGTTTGCTTGATGGTGAGGGACATTGGCAATAGGGAAAGGTAATCCACACGCAAAAAATCAGTCCAGTGCAGTAGAAGTAGTAACACGTGTATGGACTACATTTGGGCTCAAAGCGATCATTTAAAAAAAGAATGTCTCGTACCTCGCAATAAATACACTTAAATTCAAAGTATAGCTTACGCGGGTGACACAAAGCAGAAAGGTAGGCAGTGTCCGTGTATTTAGCAGGCATATATTCAGAATGATAATGCAACCATATAATTATATGCTTATCTTCTCCATCTGCACTCACATTATGTGTGACATGAGGAAAATCATGGATGACTCAGACAGAGACAATCAGAGAAGTGTGTACGCTTCAGAACATTGGGAGAGGGGAAGAGTGGGTCAGAATTCCAGAGGAAAAGTCAGACCTGTGCAGGGTTATAATCACACTGGACCGGACTGTAAGGATTGGCCAACAAGTTGCGCTGAAAAGGAGATGACAATTCGCGTCGATGCGATATATCATCTACACGGATGGCTCTGTGTTATGAGGCAAAAGAAGTGCGAAGGTTAATAGACGGTACTGGAGAGTCCGCCCGGCTTCTAGTCTGAGAATGGAGGTAGTCACCTTAGCGTTACACTGGCTGGAGAACGAATAGCACACATCTGTCGATACTGTAACGGACTCACGGAGTATGCTGATAAGCGTGAAGACGAGCATGCTTCGTAAAGAGTGGCATGCGCTATTGGGAGAATCCGTTGGATCTTATCCCCAGGACATGCTGGTGAGTAGGGAAACGAAGTTACGGCTAAATTGGCTGTGCCTGAAACCCTGAGTTGGGTACTGGTGTATGATAAGGCAGATATGATTTGGGTCCTTTGGGATCGTGGTGTGTATATGTGGAAAAACGTATAAATCATGATGGTCTGGCGATAATGTTTCTGCATAGAGTGATCAGAGGATCTGGTCGACCCTCAGTTCTCCGAGGAAAGGCCAGACGAACACATAATCAGACTGCAAATGGTAACATTAGTATTGGGACTCTTCGCTGGCTGTTGAAGATGTGGTAGGACAGTGATGTGGTGTGGGTTACTGGCTCATCTCAACATTATGTGTGAACTCAGTATCAGTAAATATTACAGCATGGTAAAAGTTGTAGCTTCTTATTTGATCTTGCATGTTCAAGCAAGGACTGCCAGTTCGATGTTGATATCTCGTGCTTTATATGCAGTTGTCAGGTACTGTGTGTATATCTTCACTACTTCTTTAAGACAAACCGTTATATCCTGCGAATACTTGTTTTTCGACAATGTCTCCCCATAAGTTACTGAGATTCGCTGTACTGGATTGTAAATGACGTATTTTATTTTATTATAATTTTGTCGAGCAGTCAATCCTTCATCGGTTCTTCTTATTCTTTATCACATACATGAGAATAACGCAAATAAAAACAATCACTGCCAAATCAGTTAATGTCTCATTATCCATTGTTCCTACTATAACATAAATGTGCAGGTGTGCCTAACCTTAAACTAACCAAGTTATTTATATTTTGAAGTGTACGTCTTCGTTACTTCTTGTTGTGTTGTTAAACCTTTGAGTTTCCGGTAGTTCTATGAAGCCAATGCGCATGCATTACGGTGTGGAGGGTGAGGTTTACCCCTGTTACAGAATGCATAGTTAAACGAAGGGAATTGTATTTACCGTGTTTCCCTGAAAATAAGACAAGGTCTGGCACTCTTCCGACAGACGGGACTAAATAGTTCTGCAGTGAATAATTTTATATAACTAACACTAACCCTAATCACTTATTCACTGCAGAACGATTTAGACCCGTCTGTCGGAAGAATGCCCAAGGTCTTATATTAATTTTAGCTTAAAAATACACTAGGGTTTATTTTCAAGGTCATCATCATCCTCAAATGCCCTCCCAGCTGGCGTAGGCATTCATGTCTCTCCACAGATCTCGGTCTTTGGTGTTCTGGATCAACTCTGCTGATGATATTCCCCTATGCCACAGCCTCAATCCACCCATCATCATTTCTCTTGGACTGCCTCTGTCTCTCTTCCCCTCGATCTTTCCAGTTGTCACAATGTTCTCCAATGCCTTTCATATTCATCACATGACCAAAGAAAGCTGTTTACCTTTTTCTTATTGTTGTATATAGTGCCCTAGTTTCATTAGCCTCTTTCAGGCAATTTTTCGAGGTATGTATACACACACACACACACACACACACACACACACGCACACACACAACCCCCGCCCCGATCATCATCATCATCATCAAGTGCCTTTCCACCTTTCCCTCGATCTTTCCAGTTGTCGCGATGTTCTCCAATGCCTCTCTTCTCATGACATGACCAAAGAAAGCTGTTTATCTCTTTCTTATTGTTGTATATAATGTTCTAGTTTCATTAACCTCTTTCAGGCAGTCGTTGTTAGTTACTCTGGCAGTCCAAAATTCGCAACATTCGTCTCAGAAACCACATCTCTATTGTGTCTAAGTTCTTCCTAATTTGTTCATTTACGTTCCAAGATTGACTGCTATACAGCAAAACTGGTTTTTATACATAGCATTTCAGCAATCTCTTACTTACATTCAGTGATAGTGACTTATTGCATAAGATACTCTTAATTTTCAGAAATGCGGCTTGTGCTTGTTCTATTCTGCTCTTAATCTCTGTTGTACATCTACCATCTGATGTTATAAATGCCCATTAATAATTAAAATTATCCACTCGGTTAAGAATTCTCCCTTATATTTCTATATCACATTTTTGTGTCACCATTTTCTTTGGTATCACCATCGTTACTGCTTTCTTGATATTCAAGGAGAGTCCTTTCTTTGCACTCTCTGTTACTACAATGTCCAAGAACAAGATGTTGTAGGTTTGTTGCATTATCTGCCACCAATACCGTGTCATCTGTATAGCGGGACGCAGAGGTGTTTCCAAGGCACCAGGGCCGTGTTATATACTGGCCAAGACCTATTGACGCGTCCTCGTCGAGCGTCCTGGGAAACAGGTCCCTTCGGGGTCCTGGCTAAAGTCAGTAGGATCGCCGATTCCTCCGAAGTCGGAGAGTGTCTGCCTGTACGGCGAGGAACCACCAGTCTGCACACCAATAAGCCAGACATGGGACAACGGATACTCACGCAAACCTCAGGTCTTGTATGACGTCACACTGATGTGGACAACAGGATGCCTTCATCCGACATACAGGACTTCGCTTTGGAGCTCAAGCCAACGAACACAAGCAAGCAAGCAAGCATCTGTATAGCGTCGATTGTTTATATTATAACCTCCGATTAATATTCTTAGCTTCTCTTTTATCTCTCTCATTATTACTTCGCTATAGAGGGAGAAGAGATCCGGTGATAAGACACGTTCCTGTCGAACTCCTAGCTTTATCTGTTCGTAATTGCTCTCTTTAACCCAATTTAATTGCTGCCACTTGGTTCCAGTAAATATTCTTTATTATTCTTAAATCTTCCCCATCAATGTTGATATCTTCCAACATTTTAATTAGTTTATCATGTTTTACTTTATCAAGTGCCTTCGTATAATCTATGAAGCACAAATATATGTCTTTCTTTGTCTCTATTGACCTTTATATTAGTGTCCGTAGTGTATATATTGCATTGTTTGTACCCTCTCCTTCCACAATCCATAATGTTCTTCACTAATTTCCATTTTTATTTTCTTGTTTGTTCTTCTCATTATAATTCTGAGTAGAAACTTAGTGACATGGTTTATGAGGTTAATTGTACGTAAATCTTCGCAATAAATTGCTACTGGTCTTTTTGGTATAGCTATAAATACAGATTTCAGCATATCACTCGGTAAATATCCACTGCTATAAATATCATTCAACATTTTGGTTAATATATCTACTCCAGATTCTCCCAATACTTCTATTGTGATTTCATATGGCCCAGGTGTTTTTCCTTGCTTCATATGTTTTACAGCGTCAACGACTTCCTCTTTTAGAGTAGGTGGACCTTCCAAGTTACTTTCTTCTGTTAATTCTCCCTTATCTCCATCATATAATTCTCTCATGTACTAATTCCACCTCTTCATTATAGCACCTTCCTCTAATAATATCTTTCCTGTTTGTGAATTCAAACACCCTGTATTTATTCTTATGTTTCTTGCCGTGAGCTCATCGATTTGTCTGTGCATACTTTTTGTATTTCTAATGGAATGTAATTCATCTTTTGTTTGCACTGCTCGTTTAACCAACTTTCTTTTGCCTTCACACATTTATCTATTATTTCTTTATTTATTTTAGTATATTCTTGTTTGTCCATCAGTATTACGATTTCTTCATTCATCCATATTTTCTTAGCTTTTTGGCTTCTCTCCGGGAATATTTAATTGCTAATTTATTGAATGGAGTCCCTTAACATTTCCTGTAGTTCGTTTATACTCTGTACTTTAGCTATTGCCCCGTACCTATTTTTCACAGTAACTCTGTATTGTTCTTGAATTTCTTTATCTGCTTTCAGAACCTCTTTATTACACAAGTTATTGATGAACACAATTCTACATTTATTCAAATACAGTCATATCATCTTCTCGTGGAACATCGTCGTAACTCCCCAAATTCCGGCCTGAATTTCATGCGACTCCAATTCCTATAGAATCATTGGTCCCAGCCTCTCATGTCCAGCAATAAATCTGTCCTTAAATTAGCATTTCATGACCATGTAGCCTGCTCATTGTAAATTGGTAACTTTATTTCACACGAGTGACGTATTTAATTATGAACCACATTCGTCCATTATCAAGCGCGCACCAATGGCGTCTGGACTCCGACTGGCCATTCGGCAACAAGTCTCTCATTCTAGCTGGCGATCTTAACTAGGGCTTATTTTCGGGGAAACACGGTAGTTGTTAACAGAACCAAAGATATTTCACCTCATTGTTAGATAAACTCTCGTGAGATGTATAATAAGTCATGTGCATGTATTAGCCACATTGAAGACAGGGGTAAAGAAATAACTAGGTACTTCAATTTTAATTCACCGTAACAGACGTCATGAGGCTATATTTAGCTTTAGCAGCTATATATAGCGTAGTTAGCAGCTATATATAGCACTGGCGGGGGATCTCCGTTCAATTACAGTTTTTTTCAGTGCGTGTCATGGCGTTAGGGTTAGGGTTCCAGCAATGGGCCCTTTTCAGGGCCACTAGAAGAATGCCATAACGGGCCCTTTTCAGGGCCACAAATTAGCACACAATAACTGTCCTTAAGTGTGCACAAGAGTATACAACTCACACACATAACTAAACCATTTGCACACCGACTACATTGCACACCGAGATACAGCGCGAATAAGGGGACTCCGGGATATGATGTGTGCCCTGGAATTCCCTTTGTTTGCTGTGAATTAAAATTGAAGTACCAATAACTATATGAGGACATATGAGATAAATAAACACCATTGCTTCAATGAATGAGCGAAAACAAATACGCTGATGGTATATATCAATTGTGTCATCGCACAAAAAGTGCAATTGGTCATTGACTATAGCATAGCGGCACTCAGGAAACACACATGGGCGCTCATTCTTCCGCAGAGAACATCGAGTCTGAGGATGCATAATCCCCCAGACAAAGAAAGCAAATTGTATGTGAGATACACTCAGTGTGGTATTACTGAGTGAGAAGATCAAATCCTCACCATTCAGACATTTGTCCCTGTCTTTGGCGTACACATCGTCCGTGAATCCACGTATGTATCATACTGTCAACATCGTATCATCAATGATATTAGACGTCCTTCATCAACAACACTCTGACGTCTAACACAGCCATGTAATCCGTCATCATCACAATGTAACGTCTTTTTGTAATGTATCGCACAGATCACAACACGCTGGAAATATTCTCCATTATTAGCCAGTTTTCCCGTCTCGTGCATTTTTATGCCAATTGTGTCTTTAATTAATGTCCAATGTTCACCGTTGTGATAGTTGCCCCTTGCCTCTTGGCCCCGAGACCACGTTTTCCATCACTGTTCTAAGTCGCTGTACCATCTAACATTGTCAAAGTATTTCACTTTCTGAGACCTAATGGCCTAATGCTGTTCGTGAGCCAGTGTTCTTTGATGTTTAGACCTTGTAGAATGTTAGTAAAAAAAAAATCGCCACGGAGTCAGCAGTAAAACAAAGGTAATGACTATAACCAAAGAAGAATAAAATAATAAAGATTCACCTAAAATACCACCACATGAAACAAGTAAAGAGCTTCAAGTACTTAGGAAGTATAATATGATCAAATGGCAAATGAGAAGTCGAGATCGAAAATAGACGCAATAAGGCAAACAAACTCATTTGATTTATAGCACCAATACTAAAGAACAAACACATATAAATGGATACTAAAATAAGCACTCCGCAATACAATCTTCCTACCAACTCTATGCTACCAATGACAAATATGGACAATAACAGGAAAAGAGAAAAGAAAAATCACAACAATGGAAATAAGATTCCCGAGAAGGATACTCAATGTATCAAAAAGAGAGAAAATCATAAATGAAGAAATCAGGTGTGAAGTGCTAGATTTAATTAGAAAACAGCAAGTTAAATGTTTCAGCCATATAACTAGACTGCTAACTAACCACATACCACAACAAGTAATGATGTGAACATCAAATGAAGCCAGGAGAAGAGGCCGACCACGATGAACAGAGGGATTAACAAAATCCATGGGAATCTCGATACATGCAGCCCATAAACTGTTACTAATAATACTATCCTGCTGTTTATGCTTAACCTCAACACTACAAGGTACAAGAGGAACAAGATGAGATGAGATAAGATATATATCTTTGTTAGAATGATAGAAACATTATCATTATGATTGGTGTAATAAAGCTCATCACAGACAAAGATAGAAAGATAAAGTGATCATTAATGCCACACTGGATGGTTAGCAGCATCAAATTATAAATCTCAACAAGCCAGGAAATCAGAAATTAGTTTTATTTGTTTGAAACTTAGCAAAATAAACTTGCAATGGCAGATATAGACAGAACTGTTTTCTCTGAAATGTCAACAGAAATACATAAAATAAAGTAAATGCTAATACAGGTACACAGTAATCTAAGCATCGATATTACCTGTGTAATGTTTGTTGTGTCACATACTTAAACGGTAGCTGTATTAGTATTTGGCTAGCACACTTGCCTGCCAACCCAGAGGTCATGTGATTGAATCTCCATTTTGCAAGTCTGGGTTGTTGCAGGGAATTCATTCATTCATTCAGTAGCATGTCCTTTGCAGAACTTCGCTCCCATAACAACTGTCCGGAAAACCTCTCGGTCTTAAGCAAGATGTTCCGCGTCCGATACACCCATCTGGAGATCATCTGCCACATTCAGCACCCATCTTCTCTTTGGTCTTCCCTTTCCTCTTTTTTCGAGTATATACCCCTCCATGACTGTTCTCTCCAAACTTTCCTGACCTTTCAAGTGACCAAAATATTTTAATTTTCTTTGTTTTATTGTCTTTAGTAGCCAACCTTCTTCAATTACAGGAGCTTGCTGTCTCAGAATACTGTGTGTTGTGTTTCCCCAAAGATGAGCCTTTCCAGCCAATGAAAGCCAGAGCATCTTTCCAATGTCCTACTAGATGACAAATGCATTGGTATGAGGTGATTTACCCCCCCCCCCTCTCCCACCCCCCCCCCCCCCCCCCCCTCTCCCACATACCTGAGGTTGATACTCTGCTTACAGAAGCCTGCTGAGGACCACACCCCTTGCACACTTTAATAACATAATTTAAAATAATCATAATAGAAGTGAATTAAATATGCAGTTATACTCTTGGTGAACAAAAACATTTATTACTATGTTTAGCTTTATTAACTGATTGCAAAAAATTACATGTAAACAGTTAAGAATTTTTGGGGCATGTTATGAAGACAAATACTAACATGAAAACTTATTGTAAACTGAAAAAATGTGATCGATAAGGAACCAGAGAAAGACAAAGAGATTAATACCTGGATGGTTTAGGCACATGGCATAACTGGGACAAGAATGCAGACCTGAGCTGAGGCTCTGGTAATCTTGTGTGATGGCAAACAATGATCATCAGATGATCACCAAGCACATGGTGATTGAAGGTAATTGGCTTTAACTAACAAAGTTTTCTGGCTAATAAAGATACACAGTGACTTCAAAAGCAATACAGACTGTGACAAAGCTGAATAATTAAGCAATGCAGTGGTAGAATAGTTTTAAAATATTTAATAAGCCTGAATTGTCATGAATGTAAAAACATTCATCTTTCAATGAGATTAGAAAAGATCACAAGTAAGAATAAACTATTATTTACATTAGAAATTAACTTGCATCTGGTTAGGCTCCAGGTCAAAATGGGATTCCAATAGATGTTATCAGGAGTGGGCAAGACACACTTACTCTACAGATCCACCAGCTAATAGAGCTATGCTGGCGAGAAGGACAAGTCCCACAGGATTTCAAAGATTCAAGCATCATAACAGTGTACAAGAACAAGGGCAATCAGAGCGACTGCAACAACTATAGGGGTATCTCATTTCTGTGTATTGTTGGAAAAGTATTTGCCAGAATTGTTCTGCGCAGACTTCAAGTCCTGGGAGATCAAGCCTACCCTGAATACTGTGTGGCTTCTGACAGAACCGATCTACCACTGATATGATATTCTCATTGCAACAAATGCAAGAAAAATGCTGTGAACAGAATCAGCCACTGTTTATTGCCTTCATCGACCTCACAAAGGCATTTGATTTGGTCAGTCGTGAGGGTCTGTTCAAGACACTAAAGAAGATTGGCTGCCCGCCAACTCTTCTGTCCATTTGGAATCATTCCACACAGGCATGAAGGGTATAATCAAGTTTGATGGTGCAACTTCTGAAGAATTTGAAATCAAGAGTGGAGTTAAGCAAGGTTGTGTACTAGCTCCCACCCTCTTTGGAATATACTTTTCACTTCTACTGAAATATGCCTTTTGTGATCAGGATGGTGGTATATACATTCACTCATGCTCAGATGGTGGACTCTACAATGCTCAGAGATTGAAGGCCAAGACCAAAATTAGGAGGGAACTGATCAGAGAGTTGCTTTTTGCAGATGATGCTGCAATTACAACGCACTCTGAAGAAGAATTACATCTACTATCTGCATTCTCCAAGGCTTGTTCTGAATTTGGTTTAACAATTAGCAAAAAAAAAAGACATGGATTATGTCACAAGGTGCACATGGGGTACCATCAATCTTTATTGACGACGCCGAACTCGAGATAGTAGACCATTTTACATATCTAGGAACAGAGGTAAATAGCAAATTATCCCTAGATCAAGAAATCAACATCAGGATTGGTAAGGCAGCAAAAATGAACAAAAATGAACAGGTTGACAAAAAGAGTCTGGGAGAACAGGAAACTTACTGCCAAAACAAAAGTCCTTGTCTATCAAGCCTGTGTCCTTAGTACTCTTCTTTATGGCAGTGAAGCCTGGTCAACTTATTCCCACCAAGAGAAATGTTAAAACAGCTTTCATTTGCAGTGTCTGCGAAGAATACTTGGTATTAAGTGGCAAGATAAAATCACAAATACTGAAATATTGATCAGATTGTGCAACGGTTTGTTCCATGCTCAGTCTTCGTAAACTTAGATGGATAGGAGACATTAGGAGGATGGATGATGGTAGAATACCAATGGACATCTTTTCTGGTGAATTACAGATGGGTACGAGATCTCAGGCTTGGCCTCTACTAGGATACAAAGATGTGTGTAAGCGGAACATGATTAATATAGGCATTGATAATGCACATTGGGAACAAGTCGCCGCTGAATGTGTTGCATGGAGGGTGAATATCAGAAATGGAACAAAGACAAAGGAGAAAATGATTGCAGATAAGTCACACCCCGAACGTGCAAGACGTAAGATGGTGCATGATGGTGGAAATGACCATGTGTTCACATGCATCCACTGTGGATGAACATTTACAGCGCAAATTGGCCTTATCAGCCACATTTTCTACCACCATGGGTTGTAGTTATTATGCCTTTTTGAAGCACAATGTAACAAACTATTGTCTGTCAAGACAGCAAGGTGCCAGTACATTAGAAACCAAATGAGACAGCAGCATACTGGTCACAGTAGTCTGCTTTCACTGGTACCAGAAGTTCAACCTCACATGTAAACACTTCACTGTGCAAACAGTAAACTAGTCAGTGAAAGACAGGTGAAATCATGAATCATTCTATAACCAGAATCCTAAGTCATTGAAAGAAAACTGAAGTCATGAATCATTATATAAGCAGAGGCCTAAGTCAGTGAAAGAAAACTGTGAAGTCATGAATCTTTATATAAGCAGAGACCTAAGTCAGTGAAAGAAAGCTGAAGTCAGGAATGTAGTTTGGGTTTGACAAGGATCACATTTATCACACACAGATAGCTCTGTCAGTGTCCCAGTCTCCTTGCATAAATCACATGAACTCCGCAACACTAGTGGGAATCCAAATATGTGTATACCTTTCTCATTTCACATTTTAATGTACACCCAACTGTTTAAAAGTCTAACTGTTTACAAACTTAACTGAGCTAAGTGATTTATACAATAAATATGACAGCAATTGACTTTCTGTTAGCAAATCAACACACAACATCAAAAATATATACCCAAAAGCCAGCAACTGAATTGCTGTCTGAAAATGAACACATAACAATAAGAATATACACCCAAAAGTTAGCAACTGATTTTATGCCTTACAAATTACATCACCAACTTACACCCAACAGTTAGCAATTGGTTTTCTGTCTACACATGAACATACCCATCAACAATATAGTTATCCAACAGTTAGTAATTGTCTACAAATGAACATACCACATTAACAATATACATCCAACAGTTAGCAATTCATTCTCTGATTACAAATGAATATACCACATAAATAATATACACAAAAAAATCAGCAACTGATTTGGTTGTCTACGAATGAATATATCGCATCAACAAAACACATCCACACACCAGAAATTTCTTTCTTTACACACATGAACATATAACATCAACTATATATATGCAAAAATCACTATTTTAAATGTAATATATTTTCTGTATACAAACAAATATACCCATCAACAATGAACACCCAAAAGTCAGCAAGATTTTCTGTTTATATAAAAAAAAAAAAAAGTTGCATGTCCTTCACAGGATATAGCAGTCAACCCCAGCATTTTCGCTGTTCGTGATTCTGATGCAAATTTTGCGTTCAGTAGTTTGCCATTGCTTTCTGAACGACCAGCTCCTTTTTCGAAAAAACCAGCACCGATGTGTTTTGAACCCGGGTGTACGGGCTCACAAACCGCGTTCGCAAGCCCTTAGCCACAGAGACCGGTGAGATCTGTTTATAAACATACAACATAAACAACATACACCTACAAATTAGCAATTGATTTTTGTCTACAGACAGACATACCATATCAACAATACACACCCAATAGATGATGCTGCAAAATATGCCAGGCAATAAATCGTGCAACATATTGTTTGTGACCTCTGTGTTTGAATTCACTCAGGAAATAAATTGCTTTGAATATACCAACAAGTCACTATTTTGAATAAGTAAGATGTTCACTGAGTTTCCAAAGATCTCTTGCCATATTATCATCAACTGCGTTTGGAGGAAATGCACATTTTTCAAAATTCTTTCCTACGTAGATTCCTGACTGTCCCTTGAGCTCGTCAGCTACACTACAGTATACCAGCACCTGGCAACCTTCATTTGCACTTCGCAAACCCAGCATCAGGGCCAGAATCCCCAGAGACTTCTTGATGAAACCTGGTACAACATGCCGACCTAAATTTGTCAGGACCATACCTGGATGCAATACATATACATCAACGCCTGAATTCTTCACTTTGACACTCAACTCTCGGGCAAATAAAAGATTGGCCAGTTTGCTATCAGCATAAGCTTTAACTTTATTGTAGCTTTTCTCACTGTGAATGTCCTCAAAATTAATAGAACCTCTTTTGCTGAGGCTGGAGGAGACAACAACAATCCTACTTGGAGCTGAAGCTTTGATGCGTTCAAGTAACAGGCAAGTTAATAAAAAGTGTCCAAAATGATTGACTCCCATTTGCATTTCGAAGCCATCTTCAGTTTTCGTGTACGGACATTGAAAGACTCCAGCGTTGTTTATCAGGACATCAATGTGCGCCTCCTCTGAGAGAATTTGCTGGCAAAATTGTCGAACTGATTTTAATGATGCCAAATTCAGCTCTTTCGCTACGACTTCACGATTATTAGTTGATGCCTGGATCTCGTCTACAGTTTCTTTAGCGGACTGTAAATTTCGACAGGCTAAAATCACCCTGGCTTTCCTTCTAGCCAGTTCCAAAGCGGCTGCCTTACCGATGCCACTGTTTGCACCAGTGATTACAACTGTTTTACCATGCAGCTGCGCTTTGCTTGGGCACATTCTACTTTGTCTCAACCATCTCCGCAGAACAGCTGTTGTTAAGAATCCAACAAAAAGACATACCTTCCACCAAGCCATTGAGTCTTTGAGTTGATTGAGAATGCTGGAGACAGCGTCTGCTAGTGCCAGTGTTAACGTTTATAAATTTAATTGTTTATGTTTATGTTTAATTCTGAGGGAAACTTCAATTAGTAATAGTAGGCCATTCTGCTGTTTTAATTGTTGAACCGTAAAATAGCAAAAATGATTATATACATAATATAGACACTCTTTATTAACTGCAGGTAAACGCACTTATAATATTTCTGTCTAGTTAGTTTAATAATTTCATCAAGAACATCAAACACCAACACTCTGAGATGAACTTTAACAAATGCCAAACATAACATCGACGAATGAAATAATTGACGACGGCATGGACTATTTCTGACCTCCAACATATGTGATCTCTTAGGCGGTGATCTCTCAGGCAAAATATCCTGTAAAGGGTGATGCTTGAAGGATATTAATATTGATGGGAAGGGCTTGAGAATAATAACACCTACGTACCTGAATTTTAGAATTGATTTGTAAGAAGACACAGATCATGGTCGTCATTGGGAAGAAGGAAATACCACAATGTAATATACAAGTAAATGGGCATATTACACAAGTGAATCGGTACAGTTATCTCGGAACATCATAACATCTGATGGGAGATGCCTTTAAGAGATTAGAACAAGAATTGCCATTGCGAAGGTAGCCTTTTGCAAGATGAAAAACATACAGACCAATAAAATGGTATCAATTGAAACGAAAAAAGAGTGTTGAAGTGCTACATAGAACCTGTACATTTGAATGGATGTGATGTGAAGCGTGGACAATGAGCAGGCAAGCTGAAAAACATCTGATGGCTTGGAAATGTGGTTTCTGAGGAAAATGCAAAGAATACCATGGACAGACAGAAAAACAAAATGAACAAGTCCTTCAAGAAACAAATGAAGATCGTAACCTGATTAGAAACATTAGACGTAGAGACAAAATTTTTTTGGGCATGTTATGAGAATATCAACAATAGATTAGATATTTATCTTTCGACAAATAGCCGAGAAAAGTTGGGAATATAAAAGAGATCTCCATAACATTTTTATTGGATTTTAAAAAGGTCTATGGAATGCTGTGCAGGAATTTGGAATACCAAGGAAGTTAATCAACATGACCAGACTATGCATGGAAGATACTTATAATATAGTAACATATAAAGGCAGGAAATCAGACCCTTTCCAAATAACATCTGGCTTGAAACAGGGTGATGCACTATCGCCTCTCCTTTTCAATCTGGCTGTAGAGAAAGTTGTAAGGAAGGTAAAGGAGGAATGTGGTATTGGAGGAACATCCAACTGCTTGTTTATGCAGATGATATAGATATTATAGGGGAAAATGAACAAAAGGCATTGGAAATATTGACTCAGTTAACGGAAAAAGCTCAACAAATGGGGCTGGTTATCAACCAAGATAAGTTTTAGTCGTTGGATCAACATCACGGCACACGGTTTAACCCATAAGTGCTCCGTTTTCCTCCTAACTCAAACCTGAGTTTGGAGAAACTCAGCTCAATGCACGAACTCCGTTGCATCGGCGAGGATGCTGAGATGCTTTGGGTAGGTTTTTAACTCGAAATTCTGCCCGGGCAGCGCCGTTAGGCTACTCTTTTTCGATTTTCAACTGCCAAGGGATGTTTTTTACGTGCGCAACAATGCACACGGGCGTCCGATCTCACTACCCAGAGACCAGGGGAAGTTACTGGAAGTCCAGGTGGATTTTTAAAAATAAATCCTGGTCCTCACCGAGGCCTGAACCCGGGACTTCCAGCACTCGAGGCGGACACCATACCTCGAGACCACTCAGCCCCCCCCCCCCAGATAAAACAAAATATATGGTCATTTAAAGAGAAGGAACTGCTAAAAACTCTGGCCACATACACATAGATAATATGACCATTAAAAGAACGGAATCATACAAATACCTGGGTACAATCTTCAACTGCTCCAACATAATGAGGGAAGAAATACAAGCTAGAATCAACTCTGGAAATAAGATATACTATGCACTTCAACATCTGCTAAAATCAAATGCTCTATCTCGTAACACCAAGATCACAATATACAAAACACTGATTAGACCAGTTGTGCTGTATGGCTCTGAAACCTGGAGTACAACTAAAGGAGACAAAGCCTTGTTACAAACCTTTGAAAATAAAGTCTTAAGACGCATCTTTGGGCCCATCAGGGATACACAAAGTGGAGAGTGGAAAAGAAGAAGCAACAAAGACATTTATGATCTGTTTAAGTCCCCGCTAATCACTGGTATCATGAAGGCTAATAGACTGCAATGGCCTTGGGCATATAGAAAGAATGGAAGATAATAGGGAAACAAAACTCGCTTACACTCAAGAAATAAATGACCGTAGACCCCGAGGTAGACCAAGAAGACGGTGGAGAGATAATATACATACAGACCTACAAGCACTTGGAATCAACGACTGGCAAGAGAAGGTCAACCAGAGAGACGAATGGAGACGGCTTGTATCTGCAGCAAAGAACCTCAATGGCTCGGAATGCTGAAGAAGAAGATGTTATGAGAAGAAATGACCTGAATAACTTAGTGACAACTGGCAAGATCGAAGGGAAGGGACCAAGGGGAAGACCGAGAAGTAAATACCTGGATGGCTTGACCACGTGGCGTAATTTGGACAGAAACACAGAGCTGATCCACGACTCTGGTGATCGAGTGAGATGGCAAAACATGACCGCCCACGCTTATCGGCATGGTACATCATAGATGGATGGAAGTGGGCAAGTATAAATACCATGAGCGGACAGGAGCACGAGTGAAAAAGTCCCGCCAAGAAACAAATAAAAACGAAAATTGACTTGTTAAATTAGCGGATGACAGTCACCACTTTTTGGGTTGAGGAGAATGCACTTAAAAATGTACTGTTTAAAAAAAAAAGATACGTAACATTTTTGGTGTTACTTTTATAAAAGATATTCGCTGATTGGACATCAGTCAACCTATCGACTGTGTCCATCTGGTTATTAACTTCTCGTGGTTATCTGTATTGTACTCACATCATGATACGTGAGATCATGAAAGAAGTCAAGGTCAAAACAACATTTTTGACAATAACTGGTGACAGATTCATGATAATCCCGTGAAACTTACTCGAACACAAAACTCTTTGACCATATTATTGAATGCCCATAAAAGACTGATGCTCCTCGAATAAATTCAGTTGAAAATTCAATGGCAAGTATGGATCATCTCACTACAGAATAACGACTCATCATCATTGGACGTTTACAGGCTGGACAGTCACCGTTAATGTGGTTAAAAGCACCACTAGTCGCGTTTGGAGGCGATTTCAAGAAACTTGCTCAGTGGCAGACAGGCCGCGCAGTGGAAGACCCGGAATCACAAATGCTGCCGAAGACCGCTTCATACGACTGCGTAACTTTAGGAATCGTCTTGCTTCTGCATCCTCCATAGTCCAGTCAATGCCAGGAGCTCGTCGAATTTCAGATCAAATGGTCAGGAACAGGCTGCACGATGCGGGTCTTTGGGCTAGAAGTCCCTACAGAGGTCCTGTTCTTACGGACCGGCATCGTCAGAACCGACTGCAGTGGGCGAATCAGCATCGTCAATGGACCGTTGGGAATGACTGGAGACGGGTTTGGTTAATAATGTTGCGTTTTTGTTTTAGGAAATTATGTTTGCCTAAGTATCACAGGCGTAGAAAAAGGGCATCTAGGCACTATAATGACTGCTATGCACCATTCCGCCTGTGACCCATACTGTCATCGTCGCATTGCAAACGTTGATATGAGAAGAAAAAAATTGGAGGGGACCATTTGAAAATATAGTGACAAATGGCAAAAGTGATGAGGGAACAAGATAGTTTAGTTAGTTTAGTTTAGTAGATGGATCAACATCACGGCACACGGGTGCAACCCATAAGTGTTCCGTTCTCCTCCTAACTCAAACCTGAGTCTGGAGAAACTCAGCTCAGTGCTCGAACTCCGTAGCACCGTCGAGGATCCTGAAATACTTTGGGTAGATTTTTAACTCGAAATTTTGCCCGGGCAGCCCCGTTAGGATACTCTTTTTCGATTTCCACCTGTCAAGGGATTTTTTACGTGCGCAACAATACACACGGGCGTCCGATCTCACTACCCAGAGACCAGGGGAAATTTATTACTAGAAGTCCACGAGAAAAAATCCCGGCATCACCGGGGCTTGAACCCGGGACCTCCAGCACTCGAGGCGGACACCATACCTCGAGACCACGCTGATAGGGATGAGGGAGGATGCTGGCCTTACAGTCAAATTGTAACAAATAAATATTTCGAGATGTTTTCCACTCTAATTTTCAGGCTGTAACCAGTACTCACAAACACAAACATACACCTAAAATATACGAGAAACGTTGTTACATTTTGTAGCAACATAGGTGATCGTCGTTCTTACAGATGTATTGGAAACAGTCACAGAACTTTCTTAAACGATTAGGGTAACATCTCTTAATGAATATGGAGAAATATTTGACTCTTCAGTCACGTTGAAGTAAAATAAATGTTTACTACTTCTTGACACAAAACTTATGCCCGTTTATTCAGACATATCCCCCCTCTCTGCCTCTCTCTCTACGACTACCATTCTCTTCTCTCTCTCTCTCTCTCTCTCTCTCTCTCTCTCTCTCTCTCTCTCTCTCTCTCTCTCTCTCTCACGTACATCGTCCTTCTATCATATAACACGCGTGCGTCCTGGAGGTGTCACAATTGATTAGTTCGTACATGTCTTCTGTGCTCCCTAATACCAGTAGTACGTATCGATTTTACAATAGCTTAGCCTACATATATGACAATTGTTAGGGAGCTTTTCAGACTCTTAAGCTGAGAAAATGTATCTTATCTTACTTAGAGTTGGCGACAATTAAGCTGAGAAAATATATCTTATCTTACTTAGTGTTGTCGACAATTAATCTGAGAAAATGTATCTTGTCTGACTTAATGTAACTGTGCGGGTTGTTAGTTTGTCGCGATTCCTGTCTGTTCCACTTTTCACACGCGGCAGCGAGTAGAATTTTGTGTGATATTCAATTCACTGGCACAGGAACAGAGCATAATGGGGACGACCCGTTGCCGTGGTGTTGGAACCACGACTAATGACTAATAACTAATCTTGTTTGACTTAGTGTTGGCCACAATTAAGCTGAGAAAATGTACCTTGTCTGACTTAATGATGTCGATAATTAAGCTGAGAAAATGTATCTTGTTTAATTTACTGTTGGCGACAATTAAGCTTAGAAAATGTATTTTGTCTGACTTAGTGTTGGCGACAATTAAGCTGAGAAAATGTAAGTCATGAACCTAATCAAGAATGGTCTAAGGACAAGATCTGTAATTGTATCAGCTGGAACATTTATAGAAAAGACATTAGAAGAATATTAATCTTTGTGTTGGGCTTTCTATAAAAAGATGATACTGATCCCATTATATAGACCGAGGACCGATTGATCTCTATATAACTGGGGCTAGTGTTATATGCTCAACACACATCAACGCGTAGAAAAGGGTCCTTTGCTTTTTTTTTTTTTAAATTGTGGTATTTAGAAGCCATAGTGGGGCAGTAGCTAGCATGAACGCATGCATAAATAAGGGCACTTTGATTACTTTAATCTTACCACTTTGTAGCCGCGGTCAGGCCGTGACTAGCACGTTAGCCTGCCGGTCCTGTGATCATATATTTGAATCCTCTACGAGACGAGGGTTTCGTTCCGCAATGAGCTGGGTTCCCAGATCGACCCAGCCTAACATGGGTCCAGGAAATTTCATGGAGAGTAAAGATGACCGGCGTCATATTGACCAGATGTCCCATTGAGTGCGGATTGGTCTAAAATAGGGGTGGGGGGGGGAGGGGGTGGGCTAGCACGGTATACCTAATGTGACTCAGGGCGTGAAAAGCGACCCTTTATTTTATATACCTTATTATTTAATATCAATCAATCAATCAATCAATCAATCAATCAATCAATCAATCAATCAATCAATCAATTAGGTGCCGTCTTCACAGTGAAGGTTGGCTGCAGTGGATCTCCAACACTGTCTGTCTCTCGCCCTGACTGTACATTCTGTGAGATCGCTGTTCGCCCATCTATTGATGTTATCTTTCCACTTGTATCGTTGCATTATTTAATAGCATCATTTATAAAACGTAGTGCCGCCACAGATACCATAGTTGGTGCTTGAAGTGTTCAGTCTTCACATATTTTAGATCATAGCATAATTAGGAGACATGATCGGTTCCTTCCCTCACCGCCTTTCCTTCAAAATTTCCTGAACATTTTGAAATTTAGCGGACAACCATTGATATAGGTTGGGTCGACACACAATCTATATTGATTCATACACGATCTGTATTGATTCACACACAAACACACACACACACAACCTCCCACGTCTGGTTATTGAACCAGGCAACTGTGTTGGTAAATAAGAACACTAAACCAACATGTCATAGCCACTAATTAAAATCGCTTGTAAATAATGAACTAGGAAATCCAGACATCAAAGTTAGATGGTGTGATATTTCAGCAAATCATATCGCGAAGTTAGCATTAAACAGCAGTAATCTCGAGTTGAATCGGTTTACCGATCTCCATTATAAAGATGTGATTTCAAAGATTGTGGAAGACTTGCTAGGGCAATGGGAGGCTCTGTAGCGTAGTGGCTAGACGACTAGCCGTCTGCCCCATGGTCATGGGTTCCATTTCGCGTCCAGATGAGTTTTGAATACTGACCTGGGATCCAGGTCGACCTAGCCTAAAATTGGTACCAGGAAATATCTTGGGAAATAAGGCGGCCGGTATTATACTGAGTACACCACGGATTGGTCTCTAACTGATTCATTGCCAAACAGAAAATAGGTGTGGACCAAACATGGCTCACAATCAAATGAACAAATGTTCCGTTCACTGAACATAGAAATGGCTGGAGAAACCACGAAACAGTAAATAACACGATGACCATAGTAAGGCGATATATTGTCCCTCTATTCAAATGAAAGGTCACATTTGGCGATATATTATCCATTGGTACTGAATCAGTTAAAAATATGAATTTAGCACCAAATGTCCAGTGCGCCTAAACGCGCGTAGAAAGCTAGTTAATGTTTACTTCCCGGACAAGCGAAAACTAGTTTCCTAGTAGTGTGAATAGATCTAATCCAACATACAAGGGTTTGACTTGCGAAAAAACAAACAAACAAAAAACAAACAAACAAACAAACGTTATAAGCATGTATGCAAACAACGAGTATTCAGGGGAACACGGATCAGAAACTGACTTCAGTTATCACTCAACAGTTTGTAGTAATTGTGTACTTGTATATACGCGGTAAAACAATAAATGAGTTAATTACACATTAACATATTCTGGTAACATACAAGTAGATTCTGTGGTTTATTGTTTGCGTCATCAGTTTCATGTTGTATGTCTGTCTGGGCTTTAGAATTTACTAGGACTTTGATTTTAATACAATATTTTATATGCTTTTTGACAGGCTGTGACATTTCTGACTATTCAAGTTTGTGTTATTTGCAATTTTCGATTGTTTGTTGTCGTTAGTGACGTTCTCTCTTGCTGTTTTAGCGTGCCAAATATGTGCAACATATGTTGTACATCAGCAATTCTCTGATGAAACTTACCCTCTCGAGTTTTCTGTTAACCTTCCAACGGAGTACATACCTTCAAACAACTCACGTCAAATCATTTATAGACTTGTACGTAATGAGGTGAATTTTGCAGCTAGTTTATAAAGTATGTTGCGATGTCTACCAGAGAGAGAGATAGAGAGAGAGAGAGAGAGAGAGAGAGAGAGAGAGAGAGAGAGAGAAATAGAGAGGGAGAGAGAGAGTGTGTGTGTGTGTGTGTGTGAGATAGAGAGAGAGAGAGAGAGAGAGAGAGAGAGAGAGAGAGAGAGAGAGAGAGAGAGAGCCCTTGTCAGAAACACAAGAATACTTCAAACGATCAGAGTAATTACACACCTGTGAATGCAAGAATACTTCACACAATCAGAACGATTATACAGTTCTGATTGTTCCTAGTTTGAATTTTATCCAGTGACTTCTTCGTAGCCAGTGTTCAGATTTATAACAAATATTAGAAGATAAAGAAACAGGAAATATTGTGGGGACATTAGTGGAACGAAAAGAAGAAGAAGAAGAAGAAGAAGAAGAAGAAGAAGAAGAAGAAGAAGAAGAAGAAGAAGAAGAAGAAGAAGAAGAAGAAGAAGAAGAAGACGAAGAAGAAGAAGAAGAAGAAGAAGAAGAAGAAGAAGAAGAAGAAGAAGAAGACGAAGAAGAAGAAGAAGACGAAGAAGAAGAAGAAGAAGAAGAAGAAGATGATGATGAAAAAGAAAGAAAAAGAGATCTCTTGTTGACAATTCTAGGACTGTAGCGCACTGTCCATGTGAAACGAATGCTCCCTGGCAAGAGAATAAAGGCAAAGATAGATGTCTACGGCTGGCAATCGTTGATATGCCTGTGTGATGTCACATCCCATTTAGAGAAAGAGCGTGAAGCTCACATACGTTTGTGAAGGAGACGGTTTATTTTATTTTGGCCTCCACTCGCTTTGAACTCAAACGTAGTCCATATACGTGTTACTACTTACATTTCACTGGCATAAATTTTGATGGGGGTTAGCTTTCACTATTCTTATTATCAGTGTACTTCTCTATCGGGCTAACCCACTCCGACTTCAGAGGTACTTGAAATTTACGTCCCCCAAGTCAAGGACGAGAAGTCAACATTTTAGTCCAACTGACCTATGTAGGGGTTGAACCCGCAACATCGGCATCAGCACACTGGATGTTTAAGAACGAGCGCTCTTATCCATTCGGCCCAGCTGACCCCAAGAAGGTTGATTGTTTGGTAAATAATCATCTGGATTCTAATTTTATAATCCACTGGATTCCAATTTTATAATCCACTGGATTTCAATTTTATAATCATCTGGATTCTAATTTTATAACAGAGAAGCCACGACTCTGGTGATCGAGTGAGATGGTAAAAGACGCACACGCTTACCGGCATGGCACATGATGATGAGAAGGCTTAAAGCGAAAACGCATCCAGCAACCGATATGTCTATCGCCTGTCTAACCATCTCTTTGCCTGAAAATAAAAACAGGTACGCGTGATTCCTGCGAAAAAGTGTGTTTATTTTTTCTCTATTTTTCGCAGGAGTTAAACGCACCTATTTTTATTATTCATTGTTATATCCTTCTGCAGCCGTTACTTCTTCCATCTCTGTGTCTGTATGCGTATCTATCTCTCCAGAGTATCTGTCTGCTCCATCCAGCCTGATAAACATGCGATCATTCATTCTGTTTGTCTGTTTATTTGTATGTGTGTATGTTTATATGTGCGTGTGCGCTTGCGCTTGTTTGTTTGTTGTATAACCTGTCTCTCCAACAGAACCCGTCTGAAATGCAGTGTTTTCAACCATTATACGCCTTAACCACAAAACAACACAGAAGAAATAATATGTTAATACAATGACATATATATCAATTATGTTTATTTCTGTCAGACAAAACGTTTTATATGTTCAGAGTAAATTATTATTTACCCCTTAACATATCCTATATTAAACACTGGGTGACAACTTGACAAAGAATATGGCCAACAATGTACATTTTCAGAACTCACTCTATGAAACACCCAGCCCTATGTTCATGGATTATTCCGGACATTACACTTTGTTCTTATCTGTATAAGACAGCGATTGTTGAATTTGCAGCGGGTAACAGATCAGAGATTGATGTTTCCTCGTATTGTTGGGCTTTACGCATCGTTTTTTTCAGTCTAGAGAGCCATGACTAACGATCAGGGGCACTATATGTGGGTGTGGATTCTTTGCTATCTTTGACCAACATGTACTTTTTATATGCGCTATTTTCTGTTACGTTCTCCCCCTGTTTTCGTTTCATTTTTTTTTCAAGTTAAAAAGGTTTTAAAGGGACATTAAGTGTCTTCTTCTGCGTATTATTTTAATCACATACACATTATCCTACAGCGGTATTCATAAATATTACAATTACAAAATTACATCGAGAAATGTCTTTCAAAAACTCTCACTATCAAACACAAACTGTCATGTTTAAAAGATCACTAAGCGTTTCAACAGTTATGTCACAGGGGACCATAGGAAGCTGGTTATTAGACCCCTGGTCTCAAATAGGTTGAAAATAATTAGTTAGTCATGCGTAGCTGCACCGTTTGTTACGTAAGTAGACATGGTCTTGCTATTGATTTAATTAAAGTAGTCGTGTTTTCAGAGACGAATGTTGTGAACATCTTTCATGGTAGCGGTACTAGCAACAACTACTTGCAAGAGGCTAATGAACATAGACCATTATACACCACTGTAAGAAAGAGACAAACATTGTTCTTTGGTAATATCATGAAAAGAGCGGCATTGGACAACGTCGTGACGACGGGAAAGATCAGCGACAGACGAGACAGAGGCAGGCCGAGAGATATGATGCTGTGTGGTCTTAGATGACGATATGGAGGAATGCCATCAGCTGAGTTGATCTAGAAAACCAAGGACTGATATATATATACAGAGACACGATCTCCCTCGTCATATTTCAGGGCGCATGGCGATGGTGACAGCGTGCTTCAAATTGTATGCGTAAGTAAACTAGTACGTCCCGAAATGTGTTTACATGTTGCAGGAATGTGAAATCATATTGTGCATGATATCTTGGATAAACATTGCTATGTCCTACTTGTGCGGTATTTCTTATCATTAAAGAACAACTGGTGTGATGTGGCTAAATGTCCCTAAAGAAATTGTTTAAGAATATCTGATCTAAGAGCGACAAGAGGTCTCAAGTAACAATTGTCCCTCCTATGTGATATGATATAATCTACTGCTGGACAACGCCGCTCTCATGGGCCCGGCGCACCAGATACAACTTGTCATGCTTGTCTGTACCTGGGGATGAAACAATCACATTATGACAGTTCTGACAATAATTAACTTCTTTTAGTGATAATCTTGTTAATAAAACAATGTACGTTAAATAAACAGTTAGTTGCAGTATAATCATGTTATACCGACGAAATACGGTTCCATAAACGATCGGTGTTGGTACTATTTTGTTTAAAAAAATAAGAAATGTGTCGAAGCAGAATCTTGCTAGGTGTCTTTCATGTACTTGGATCATAATGTTGCTATTCTCAGTGGTCTTAATACAAAGAAGATGAGGAGGAAGAAGAAGCTCAGAAAGCAATGGCAAACTACTGAGCGTAATCTTGCCAAGAAATCAACAGACAGCTGAAAGATGCTGCTGTTGACAGCCATTTCCCGTAAAGGATATGCGAAAAAAAATATATTACATCACAGAAAATAATTATTACACATAACATAGTAACACGAGTTACCTCCCCTTACGACCGGAAATATTAGTAGTAAAGTCCCTTAATGCGGGGAATATGGATATATGTATTGTTATGATGTCAGACGGTCGCATTTAGGGAAAAAATGTGGGGGATCGGATCCGCATTTGATGAGACTGATTTGATTACTGATTGATGAGATAACTAACATCATAAGACTGGGAGTGAGGATATTACTAAACTCATAATGCTGAGATTGTGGTAACTAAATAACTAAAATCATAATGGTGAGATTGAGAAGATAACTAACAACATAATGCTGAGACTGAGGAAATAACTCACATCATAATGCTGAAATTGAATAGATAACTTACAACATAATTCTTCGATTGAGTAGATAACTAACAACATAATGCTGAGATTGAGGAGATAACTAGAAATATAATACTGATATTGAGGAGTTAGATAACAACATAATGCTGAGATTGAGGAGTTAGCTAACAACATAATGCTGAGCCTGAGGAAATAACTAACACCATAATGCTGAGATTGAGGAGATAACTTATAACATAATGCTGAGATTGAGGAGATAACTTATAACATAATGCTGAGATTGAGGAGATAACTTATAACATAATGCTGAGATTGAGGAGATAACTAACAACATAATTCTGGGATTGAAGAGATAACTAACAACATAATGCCCAGACTGAGGAGATAACTAACATCATAATGCCCAGATTAAGGAGATAACTAACAACTTAATGTCTAGATTGAGGAGATAACTGACAACATAATGCCCAGATTGAGGAGATAATTAACATCATAATGCTGAGATTGAGGCGATAACTAGCATCATATTGCCGAAATTGAGGAGATAACTAACAACAAAATGGTGATTTTGAGGAGATAACTAAAATATAATACTGAGATTGAGGAGATAGCTAACAACATCATGCCCAGATTGAGGAGATAACTAACAACATAATGCCAAGATTGAGGAGATAACTAACAACATAATGCTGAGATTGAGGAGATAACTAACAACACAATGCTGATTTTGAGGAGATAACTAACATTATAATACCGAGATGGAGGAGATAGCTAACATCATAACGCCTATATTGAGGAGATAACTAACATCATAATACCGAGACTGAGGCGATAACTAGCAACATATTGCCGAGATTAAGGAGATAACTAACATTATAATACCGAGATGGAGGAGATAGCTAACATCATAACGCCTATATTGAGGAGATAACTAACACCATAATACTGAGACTGAGGCGATAACTAGCAACATATTGCCGAGATTGAGGAGATAACTAACAACATAATGATGAGATTGGGGAGAGAGCTAATTAGATTCAAGTGAATCAATTGATGATACAAACATAGGCGCTGTATAGGACACACATTGAGAAAACCTGATGACAAAATTACTGATAAGTTGTTGTTTCTACTGGAACCCACAGGACAAACCAAACAGGGGAGACAGAAACATACATGGGAAGGAAGATTAGACTCAGAGATGAATAATATGGAAAGGACATGAAGGAGCTGCAGGAGATAGCAAATGACAAGGTGGCTTGAAGTGATCTGGTTAAAAACCTAAGCCGCAATGGGGGATAGACGACAGAAGTAGAAGAAGATATGGATCAATATAAGTCTGTTAGAGTTTAAAACCATGAAACACAGCGTGCCTGAGATCTACTGCAGCCGAATGTTATTACGGTGAAGGACATTAATCGATTGTAATAGTTAAAGCACCAACACCATAAGGAAGCATTACAGTGAAGGACATTAATAGATTGTAATAGTTAAAGCACCAAAACCGTAAGGAAACATTACAGTGAAGGACATTAATCGATTGTAATAGTTAAAGCACCAAAACCGTAAGGGAGCATTACAGTGAAGGACATTAATCGATTGTAATAGTTAAAGCACCAAAACCGTAAGGAAGCATTACAGTGAAGGACATTAATCGATTGTAATAGTTAAAGCACCAAAACCGTAAGGGAGCACTACAGTGAAGGACATTAATCGATTGTAATAGTTAAAGCACCAAAACCGTAAGGGAGCATTACAGTGAAGGACATTAATCGATTGTAATAGTTAAAGCACCAAAACCGTAAGGAAGCATTACAGTGAAGGACATTAATCGATTGTAATAGTTAAAGCACCAAAACCGTAAGGAAGCATTACAGTGAAGGACATTAATCGATTGTAATAGTTAAAGCACCAAAACCGTAAGGGAGCATTACAGTGAAGGACATTAATCGATTGTAATAGTTAAAGGCCTGTTCCGTGGCGAAGGAGTTACGAACACGGTTCATGATCCCGCATACCAGCGTTCATAACACAACTGTGCGCAATTTGGCACCAGACCGCGTTGGGTTGGTTTTTTACGAAATGGTATGGGTGCCGGTCGTTCAGACAGCAATGGCAAACTACTGAACGTCAACTTGCCAAGACATCACAACAGCAAAACATGTTGTTGTTGACTGCAACGTCCTATAAAGGATATGCAACTAATTTTTATTAATTAAAGCCACAAAACCTTAAGGAAGTACTCACTTTCAAGCTGATCAGCATAAGGGGCTGTTCTTGTGCCATGCAGAATTAAAGACCAATCCTTGAACACCCCGGTTACCGTGTCCGTCTTGACCCCGATGACTGGTTCCATGACGATGTCCAGTGTCCAGGTCCCATGGGTCACTTCAGCCCAAGTGTGGGTCGTCATGAAAGGCCAGCGGGTAAATCCATTCTTGCTGTCGTTATCATTGGGCCGCTGGCTTAGAATCATTGAGCTATTGCAAACAAAGAGGGAAATACACAATCTTAATGTTTGGATAATCAGGTATTGAACATGTCATGCCCCAAGAAGTCATTGAACATTTCATATATCAGGAAGTCGTCAGGGGAAGCATGGCTGAGAGTTCGCGGTGTCCGAGTCACCGGGCTAGAAATCCAGAAAGAGTTGTAAATTTTTAGAAACACCATTGGTGTCTACAGATATCACCCCGGAAGTCTCCGTGGCGTAGTGTTTAGCAGCTTGCATCGCGCTCCGAAAGTTGTGGGTTCAGTTCCCTATTCAGTCATGTGGTTCACGAGTCTTATTTTCTTGGAGACCCTTGAAAGTCCTCTCTGGACCTACGGAAAGAGACCGAGTCATATGGGATGATACCCGATGCAATCAAGTCGATTATCTCTCCTATAAACTCCATTTAGATATGCCCCTGGTCTCTCAGGCAGTGAGATAAGATACCTAGCCTTGTCGGATAGTCTTCAGACGTCACACTGGACACACACACACACACACACACACTCACACACACACCCCCACATACAAGTCCCGAAGCAGAAACAAGCTAATACTATCACCACATGTAGGTCTGAGTGGACGAAGTATTAGGTGGTCAAGCTTTCCCTCACTTAGCGGACTACGAATGCAGGTGTCAAAACCTTGTATCACTACGCTCATGACATTATCAGCTTATCCCAGCAGCGACCATACACACGCGCGTGGGTAATAATAATAGCACACACACACACACACACACACACACACACACACACACACACACACACACACACATGACCACAATGTGCCTCTATGGCCCAGACATAAGACATACACAGCTGCAACAATTGGTATCATAAACTAAAGATATGAGGCACTAATGAATAAACTACGACATTTCCAAAATAACGGCTAAAAAATTTGATTTGCTGCAATTATCCAAAATAGGCAGAACACATACCATTAATTTGGCCCACACACTCATAATATAGGGAGGGATAAACACTACAAAGATGTCAACAAGCTCAGATTGACTGCTGCATTCTGCAAATATATTCAGATTGATGTCTGAAGTTGTACGAAGAAGAAGAAGAAGAAGAAGAAGAAGAAGAAGAAGAAGAAGAAGAAGAAGAAGAAGAAGAAGAATAAGAAGACAGAAGATAGAAGACAGAAGACAGAAGAAAAAGTAGAATAATAATAATAATAATAATAATAATAATAATAATAATAATAATAATAATAAAAAGAAGAAGAAGCAGCAGCAGTAGCAGCAGCAGCAGTAGAAGACAGAAGTGATTTCAGACAAGGATACCCTGGCATGGTGATACCCTAAGAAATCAACGTAACAGGAGCAACACTACATACTGTTTGCCCACTATTCGTATATAACTGATACATAATTATACGCAGACAAAGATATGATTATATTCGTTCTCTCTCTCTCTCTCTCTCTCTCTCTCTCTTCTCTCTCTCTCTCTCTCTCTCTCTCTCTCTCTCTCTCTCTCTCTCTCTCTCTCTCTCTCTCTCTCGCAAGACAACTTTTGCCTTATATACTATTATTATATCACACATGTTGATAGCAAAATACAGTAACACGAGTTGTACAACTAAAAATCAAAACAACACCCATAATAACAGCTGTAAAGAACAACGACAATAATACCCACGTTGTTCCCATTGGGGATGTCAGGTACATGGTGATGCAGCCTCGGTAAGTGGATCTGATAGTGACAAAAGCCTGGACATGTTCCAGGTAATTTACTTCATTCTCAGTACCCACACAGCCGTTGGAATCTATGGTCATACGTAATGGCTTGCCGAAGGAGAACTCTCTGCGGAGAAGTCAATGAGGAATTAGCTTTGCCTATCTTAATAGGTTACTTCTTCTAAGTAATAGAAACCATCAGTATGTGTCATATCCGACGGCCCAGGCGATCATGTTTCCCCACAACCATCTGTCCTCTCCTTTCTTTATGGTTGTTGAGAATAGTAAAGTTTCAGTACCCACACAACCGTTGGAATCTATGGTCTAACGTAATGGCTTGCCGAAGGAGAACTCTCTACGGGGAAGTCAATGAGGAATTAGCTATGCCTATCTTAATAGGTTACTTCTTCTAAGTAATAGAAACCATCAGTATGTGTCATATCCGACGGCCCAGGCGATCATGTTTCTCCACAACCATTTGTCCTCTCTTTTCTTCATGGTTGTTGAGAATAGTAAAGTTTTGTTTTTATTCCTTGAGCATGGTAATCTTGGGAAAAGCGGCCTTTATGCCTCGAGCGAAAAAAACCAAAAAAAAAAAAAAACCACACGTCACACACTAGGAATGAAACAGGGAAGGAAACCACACAATGTGGTAGTTTCCTCTTGATTTCCATATCCACTTTCTCGTGGAATACGTCCTTAGTCTTTAGTAGTCTTTTACGTGTAAAGTCACCAAGAGCATATTTAAGGTTACTAGGATAAATGAGCACTATACTCTGTGGTACCCTGGCTAACAGCAAAATGCACGATAATGATGTCAACGTATCCCAGTGGATGTTCGGTTCCTAGAGCATCGTCTGCCACATCGTGGTGTTTTGATCATTCTCTGTCATGGCAAAGTACAATTCGAATCTTCGCTTCATAATGTTCTGAGATAACGATGACATTTTTCAAAGTCCACATTACAGTAAATAAGTTACAATTGTAGCACTGTGAGATCAGTGAGTAAAGTAAATAACTCAAGTAAAGCAAGTAAACCAAGTAAGTAAAGGACCCTTTTACACATGTATTAAGGCGCATCTGGCATTCGGTGCCAGACCCATATATTATAGATCCATAGGTACTCGGTAAGTGACATGATCAGTACCATGCCGACCACATTTACTTCCCAAGTCATTCTTGGTACCTATTTTTATGCTGGGTCGAACCTGAGAGCCCTGGTCAATTTGTAAAAATTCTAAATCCCCCAACTGTGGATCGAACCCATGACTATCTAGTAGGAGGGCAATAGTCTAACCCCAACTCAACCGACACTCCCTTTTAAAATGGTACCAAAGCAGTTTCCTGCTACGGTTTCATGATGTGATAGCGCCATCAGACTTTGTAGGCCTGACTTTATACAATATATTTGTCGACGTCTTTCTCTAAACCCGACTTTACGCAACATTTGGTGTCGATTTCTTTCTCTAATATTGGCTCTACACAATATTTAGTGTTAAAGTGTTTCTCTAAACCTGACTTTACACAACATTTATTGACGACTTCTTTCTCGACATCTTGACCAAAGATTCGCAGCATTTATTGACGACTTCTTTCTCGATATCTTGACCAAAGATACACAGCATTTATTGACGACTTCTTTCTCGATATCATGACCAAAGATTCACAGCATTTATTGACGACTTCTTTCTCAATATCTTGACCAAAGATTCACAGCATTTATTGACGTCTTCTTTCTCGACATCATGACCAAAGATACACATCATTTCTCTGGGCATTTTGCAGCAGGCCATAGGGTTTTGTTAGTCTATGTTAGGCTATGAAATATATGAAGAAAGGAAAAACAGCTGGGCCAGATGAAATCACAATAGAAGACTTAGAAGTATTGGGAGAATTTGGAGTAGATATATTAACCAAAATGTGGAATGATATTTACAGCAGTGGATTGTTACCGAGCGATATGCTGAAATCTGTATTTATAGCTATACCAAAAAAGACCAGGAGCAATTGAATGTGAAGATTTTCGTACAATTAACCTCATAAACCATATCACTAAACTTCTACTTAGAATCATAATGAGAAGAACTAGAAAGAAAATAAAAATGGTAATTAGTAAAGAACAGTATGGATTTGTGGAGGGAAAGGGCACAAACAATGCAATATATACATTACGGACACTAATAGAAAGGCCAATAGAGAAACAGAAAGACATATATTTGTGCTTCATAGATTATACTAAGGCATTTGATAAAGTAAAACATGATGAACTGATTAAAATGTTAGAAGATACCAACATTGATGGGAAAGATTTAAGAATAATAAAGAATATTTACTGGAACAAGTAGCTGCAATTAAAATGGGAAATAAAGAGGGTAGTTACGAACAGATAAAGCTAGGAGTACGACAGGGGTGTGTCTTGTCACCAGATCTCTTCTCCCTATATAGAGAAGAAATAATGAGAGAGATCAAAGAGATTCCAGGAATACTAGTTGGAGGTTTTAATATAAATAATATATGCTGTGCAGATGACACAGTGTTGTTGGCGGATAATTCAATAGATCTACAACAATTGTTGGACATTGTAGTAACAGAGAGTGCAAGGAAAGGACTCTCCTTGAATATCAAGAAAACAGTAACAATGGTGAATTCAAAGAAAATGGTGACACAAAAATGTGACATAGAAATATAAGGGAACATTCTTAACCAAGTGGATAATTTTAATACCTAAGGGCATTTATAACATCAGATGGAAGATATTAAACAGAGATTAAGAGCAGAATAGGGCAAGCAAAGGCCGTATTTCAGAAAATGAAGATTATCTTATGGAATAAGTCACTATCACTAAATGTAAGAAAGAGCGTGCTGAAATGCTATGTAGAACCAGTTTCGCTGTATGGCAGTGAATCTTGGAATGTAAATGAACAAATTAAGAAGAAATTAGAAGCAACAGAGATGTGGTCCCTGAGACGAATGTTGCGAATTCTTTGGACTGCCAGAGTAACTAACAATGACTGCCTGATACAGGCTAATGAAACTAGAACATTATATACAACAATAAGAAAGAGACAAACATCTTTCTTCGGTCATGTGATGAGAAGAGAGGCATTGGAGAACATCGTGACAACTGGAAAGATCGAGGGGAAGAGAGGCAGAGGCAGACCAAGAGAAATGATGCTGGATGGATTGAGACGGTGGCATGGAGGAATACCATCAGCAGAGTTTATCCAGAACACCAACGACCGAGATCTGTGGAGAGCCATGAACGCCTAGTTAGTTAGTTAGTTAGTTAGTTAGTTAGTTAGTTAGTCGAGGTTCCAACTTCACGGCAACGGGTCGTCCCCATTATGCTGCATTCTTGTGCCAGTGAATATCACACAAAATTCTCCCCACTGTCCAATGTGAAAAGTGGAATGTCTCGGCAATCCAACAGCCTGCACAGGTATAATGTGCATAATGCCGCCGCCATAATACCAGCACAAAATTAATCCACGAAAACCACAGTTCATCGTCGATAGACTCGGAAGTCACCAGAAAGACCTAATTGACCCGGGCTTTCTCACATGGCTCTGTCTTTTACCGCAGGGCTACCCGCCGAAAGTGTCGCATAAAGTATGAACTCCGTAGCTTCAGCGCCGACTCCCAGAAGTCTCATGAAAAATGCACTCGTGAACCGAAAAGGCAAATCAGTCAATTCAGCAACAGCCGGTAGCCATTGTTCCGAACATGCAGGTCACTGTATAGGACAGATGTAAATGCATTCCACGCGAATTTCACAGCTCACAGTGTCGCCCACGCACTCACTCAGTAGCATGACGACGGAACCATGTACTACCAGTCCAACATGAGGTAAATAGGACTTAGGACTGCAGACCGTAGCTAAAAGCACAAACACGCCACTGGCTGCTCTTTGAGGGGATTGTAGTAACCCAGTAATGAAACTGATGTACTAAATCTAGCGAGACCGGTTCACAACACTAGAAAGACAACGCTTAAAAAAAAAAATCTCACGTAGATCTACCAGTTACCATTACACCCTCTTCGATCACGGTTACCCATCTACCAGTTACCATTACACCCTCTTCGATCACGGTTATCCAATTTGTTAGTCTATTCATATTTTGTGATCCGTATACATTAATAGCAATGGCAAACTACTGAGCGTAATCTTGTCAAGAAATCAACAATCAGCTGATAGATGCTGATGCTGACAGCGATGTCCTGTAAAGGATATGCAAACATTTATTTATTATACATTAATAGCGGTTGCGTTCGTGTAACGGTTGGGATATCACGCTGACAATGGCATGAGCGCGGTCGACCAAGGTTCGATACCAGCTCTCATCGTTCGCTACGGGAGAGAAAGATCGGTCATCTATATCTCCGTGCACTCAGACCTACAAATATACGTATGATGGTCCCACCACTTCACATTCCTACAGCAGCTTCTTGCTACGGGACTTGTTATTTATTTTCTTCTGTATTTCCACGTTAGTGTAGGCGCTGGGTTTTGCTTTGTCCTGCATTGACACGTTTGTATTAGTGTTCTTTAGGCCGGAACAGACGTTAGTACATTTGTCTATCAAACAGCAGCTCTGGTTCAATCCTCAGCAATGGCAGAATTTTTTACCATAACAGCACTGGGGTCGACCCTGCCACATATAAATTGGTACCAGACAATTGTCAGAAGTTTCTTAGAATTTTTGGTGACGATAAAGGGAACTGACCACCCTCATCTCAATATACCGTGAGCAAGAATATGTCAAGACATTTCACACCCAAGCGGCAGTATTTGATATGGGAACTAATTTTTATGTTTATTTACTGCGTTGTGCTCACCAACTTCCCACCACTGATTCCCTTTTATTACCTGCCCAATTACTGTTGCATAATTTTAAACTCTCTACACTGGCCATGTTGAGGCCACAATGAACAGATCTTCTGCTTTATATAAATAATACGTATTAATTGTGACTGCAGAATCTCAACTAGACATTGCGACATTTTGTGCAGTGAAAACATTTGCTTGGCGTCAACAACAACAACGTACTTTAAATTCTGAGCTAAAAATAACCTCTGTGAAAACAGTCGAATGTAAATAAGAGGATATAAACGTCCTTGGAAACTTCGTTAACATTTCATTTATTTCATTATGAATAGATTAACCCATAATTTATTATGTACGTGTATGATGGAATGGCTACAGTGCTTTCGCAAATCAACAGTGCTTTCTTTGATCACACGAATGTTATGTCTGGTTTCAATGACATGAAACATACGATTACGTTTATCAGAAAATAACCCCTTGTGAATGTACATGATTGCATACCAAGAGTCAGAATCATTTCAACAATCGTGAGAACTGAAGTGACCACCAAACTATGTTGTAAAGACGGTTTTACTGAATGAATTAATATGGAATGGGTTTTAGGGAATTAGACGAATACTAAATATCAAGAAACTAATGCTGTTTAAAACTCATCGCATCGAAAAATAATAATTTTATTGAAACTGATCCGCCAAATGAATATATTTCTATTGTCATGTTAGAAGTCAAAATGTTGAAAAGGGACGTTTTTTCCCCAGTAATCTAGAAACCTTAAAAATTGCCAGACCAATCGGTCTGCCTGTTTATCTATGGGTAATTAGACTTAGCAATTACTAATACTATTACATTTGGCTGGCAGCCAGGTGATCATGTTTTCAAACCCCGTCGACTAAGACGAGGCAGGCCCTGGATGGCACAGGCGTAAATATCTATACGTCAGGTGTGTGATTTTGAGACCATCAATCGTGAAAAAGAGTGGGTTGTAGTACCGGCAGACAGTACGGGCTGGCATAATGTAATAGGTCGTGAGTGCAGAGAATGGACAGCGGGCAGGACAGAGTTTGATGTGCAACAACTGATCCAGCGTAATACACATCAAGGTGACATAGTGATCTATACTGATGGGTCAGTGATGAGAAACAGACGAAGTGGTTGGGGTTTCAATGCGAAGGTTAATGGACGATTTTTGAAAAAAGGAGAGTGTGGCATATGAGGCTACGACCACCAGCATGAGAATGGAGTCACAACGGCATTCCGTTGGTTAGAGGATACCACTGCAACACACAGTGTCTTTATCACGTACTCAAGGAGTGTGCTTAGTAAAGTGGAGAAAGGAATGTTTCGCGTGGAATGGCTCACATCGCTTCAGAGGTCACAGATTGTAAGAATTGTATGGAACTTTTGCCCTGGCCATGCGGGAGTGCGGGGAAATGAACAGGCTGATAGGCTGGCAGGGAATGCACTTCTTGATGGTCGATTACCTATGGATAAGAGTAGAGATGGTCGTGCGCCTGTGGGACCAGGTTGAGAAGATGGAGGAACTGACTGAGAACCCGTATGTGGAAAGGATAAGATTGCGGGGTATTGGCAGGGGTTCTGGTAGAACCTCAAAATTGAAAGGGAAGACCATGAGCACTTTCAGTCAGATAGCGATGGGAACGATTAGTAGTGTGACTCTTCGCTGGCCGTTTAACGAGGGGACGGAGCGCATATGGGAATGTCCTGAGTGCAGTGACGTCTGTTCTTAGCTCAACTCAACAACTCAACTTAACTCAACTCAAATAACTTCGAAGCGAAAATTTCGGCATTGACCTTTGCTTCAAGATCGACTCAGCCTGAAATGAGTACCAGGGAAAGTAATGGGAAGTAAAGTGGGTAGACGTGATACAAACCACGTCTCCAGTCGAGTGCCGATTAGACTCAACTACGGGAATAGCACCTTATACCTAATAGAGCCAATGGCATGATAAATGGTGGTTTATTTTATATAACTTAATTAGATCTGAAATTTCAATGAACATTTACCAAAAATGGGGGAAAACAAAAACACAGATTCCATAAAATTAATTATACCAAGAGAAGCTCTTTGATTCTGTTCATTTTCAATCCTTCTGATATCATGGTCCATCTTACGTCTCGTTATATGCAGAATTAACACACAAGTTATTTTTAGACTTAATTATTTGATAAGCTTCTCTTATACATAAATGCCACAAGTATAATTAGGTTTCATATCTGGTACGCCACACAGTCAGCATTCACGTACGTAGTTATTGAGTTTGTAGGCTTAATACGTTGCAACAATACTCGGTTTCGTTATTATGTGTACCTTTATATAGGGTGTATTTTTAATGATTGTCCTGTGTTTGAAAATATTGCCGGGCCAAGTTTTGTATTCACCCTCTGTAAAGTTCATGCAACATAATAGGTAAATACAAAACTTGGACCAGCAATATTTTCAAACACTACACAGTCATTAAAAATACACCCTATATTTAATATATGGAAAGTTTGCACCAATGGTTTCCAAAACATGACAAAGGACACTCGATGGATGACGTGGTCACAATCAAGCCGTCCACCTTTACTTCCCAATCCATGTCTGTTATCCAGCTGGGTCGACCTGGGAGCCCAGGTCAATTAGTACATATGTGGCAGGATGGAGATTCGAAAGAAAAAAAGAACCCCCGGGCTGGCAGGCAGATGTCGCTACCGTGGCTCTTCCAATCCTTTGCGTGAATGGAATAATCCAAAAGGATGATGAGGTTTTGACTTATTATCTGGTCACAAAAACATGTGACTTTAAGTCAGAACCAGTGTGTCGGCAGAAGAAGACATTAGTAACTGCTGTAGACCCCAGCCCGCAGTCTAAAGAAGACACCAGTCCTTTCGTATATCCTACCTAAATATTTGGCCCGTGGCCCCCTTCACAATATTTTCAGAACGTCATTCCCCCCTCCCCCTTTTCGTATTTCCTACCTAAAACTCCCACCCCGCCCCTACACAGTATACGTAATAATGGAAGCTAAATTTAATAGTACATACTAAAACAAGTCTAGACGTCCACATAAAACATGATTTGTTGGTCTATTTACTTTATAAATTGAATTTTAGAAGGGTGAGACAGGTACATAACCGTACAGTATGAAGGGAAAAACAATATCAAGTAATCGGTTCTTGTATTAACGCGATCTTGAAATAATCTTAATTCCCCCCCCCCCCCCCCCCCCCTTCCCCGGAAACCCTAAAATTCCCCCTTGGGGGGGGGGGGGATTCCCCACCGGTTGAGAACCACTGGTCTAAAGCATACACAGAGGCAGCTTTCATTTTAATTCTAAGTAGATCCTACAGGAGACAAAAATCCTCAAGGAAGCATTCTTTATCATCATCATAATCACGTGTCCTGCCGATACGCGTTGGCGGTCATGTTTTACACAATCATCAGAGCTGTGAATCAGCAAAGAAACACTACTTACAGCGTATATGACACTCGTTAGAGCAAAGCTAAAGTCCTTAATAAAAACTGATGTATCCTCCTCCTCCTCATTATCATTATCACCATCGTGTAATAGGAGAGGAAAGGAGTGGGCCAGAATGCCAGTGGAAAAGTCAGACCTGTGCAGGGTCATAACAATACTGGATCGGGAATGCAGAAATTATCCGGCAGGCTGCACTGAATGGGAGGTGCAACAATTGATCCACGATAATTCATGACCAGGCGATGTAATCATCTACATGGATGGCTCTGTGCTAAGAGTTACAAGAAGTGCCTGGGGGTTCGTGGCGAAGCTTGATGGACGATGTTTGGCGCAGGAGAGCCTGGCATATGATACGATGTCTAGTCTAAGAACGGAGGCGGATATTGTGATTGCAACGGACTTACAAAGTATGATGAGAAAGGTAAAGACTTGCATTTAACAATGAGAAACAACATCTGTTTGATTCTCACCCCTCCCCCTTCCCCGGACATGCTTGTATGATGGGAAACGAGTAGAGAGCAGATTGGCTAGGTCTGCACCCCTTGGTGAGGTAATGGTGCATGATAAGGCAGATATGGTCTTCTGAATCGAGTGTATTGTACATAATAACGGGTAGATCCTCACGGCTTAGAGAGAATGGTGCTGCAGGGAGTGACCAGAGGGCCTGACAAACACTTAAAACTCAGAAGAGAGACCAGACGATTATATAATTAGACTGCTACTGGTACCATTAGTATTCGCTGGCTGTTGCAGATGAGGACGGAGCACATATAGGAATGTCCCGAGTCCGGTGATGTCGGTTCACGACACAACTCAACTCGACTCATCATGTAATAATGACTTTGTCTAGCGTCGTTCTAATCACAATTCCCCTGCCAGTCCCCAGTCTCCTTCACGTTGACGCTCGTCGTATCTTTCAATGTCCTGTGTTCACACGTCGAGTTGATTGGCTCCAGTCGAGTCTTCCAGGAACTTAACTTTTCCATAATGTTCTTTCTAGATAACTTTGCCGTTTGATGTGCGCAAAGCACAATCATTCCCGAGACATAACACTGTTCACGAGTCTCTTCTTTGATATTCATATAATGCAGAATGTTTGTATGTTTTCTTCTTAATGTATATTTAAGCCACATAAATACTCAGGTTGTTAGAATACTTATGACTGATAATCCACACAGTTTTGCTTTTTATGGGAAGATTGTAGCTCAGAGTTAGTCAGCGCAGTTTCGAAATTTCCGACACAAAAGGCCAAGGGGTCAAAATCACCCGCAGACGATGTTGGGAAAAAGATCGTTTTGCGCTGATTTCGATTGTTTGAGCGTCGGCCGTCCAGAAAGCAATGGCAACTACTAAACGTAAAATTACCCAGTAAATCCCAAACAGCTAATAAATGATGGGGCTGATAGCAACATCAAGCAAAAATGCAACTAACTTCATAAGAAGATGCATCTTTCACATATACGAGCTGTTTCGTTAACACAAAATGGCGCCTCACGGAATGCTTAAGCGATTATTACTCTTCTGCAAAGGAATACAAGTGCAGAATAAAAAAAAGCTTCAACGACGTGTAAAGCGATTGACAGCTAAAGAGGACACCGAGAGGTAAATTAGACAAGATTGTCATTGAGCGTTCGAGTACATTTATACTTTTGTAACGTCCGTATTGTTTGGAAAAAACAAAAGCTCAGCCCCGTAGCAGGATCATGTTGTTGTTACTGAAGTCTTAGGACCATGTTTTGTGGCTGAGTATACGGAGTAGACGTAGACAATCACATTTTTGGGGCATGTTATGAGGAAGAATAAACTAGAGAACTTTGTAACAACTGGCGAGAATGAGGGGAAAAGAACAAGGGGATCCACGACTTTGCTAATCGTGTAGGATGGGAAATGTGACCGCCCAGTCTCACCTGCATGGCACACGATGAATGGATACGGAGTAATTTGTTGCCAGTCTTTATCTCCCGTAGCGAAGAAGGAAGCAGAGATTAGAGAGCACACTTTGAAACCTCGTCGGACTCCTGCCATCGTAAGCGTACTACCCTAACCATTACATCAACATTCCCACTCTGTACCATATACTGTGTATGAAATACACAAGAACCATGGCTTTAAGAAAGGATATGGTTATAAATCACATTTCTCCACTGACGTACTTTTCTGCCGTGACCGCTCCAGTTTTACAATGAAACCTCTCTGGTAGAGGCCTCCATTGTTTTGCAAGGTTGACCATGCCGGCGGCATCCAGGACGCCGTAACCAAACAGGTGGTTGAAAAGCAGGTGTGCTCCGTTTAGCTTCCAGTGGTGGATGCCGTTTGAGTCATAGAGACTGTTTCTCTTGGAGGTGAGTACTGTCAGATGTTGAATGTCCCGCCACGTCAGGTTGCCACTGAGAGGAACAAGTAGATGAAATTTAGAATAGATTAAGCGACTGTAAAACCTATCTCGATCTTTTTTGTTAGTTTATCATTTAAACAGAGTAAAGGTAGTCAAATGGTAGACGCTGCCGTTCGGATGTAATCATCATCACCATCATCATCGTCATCATCATCATCATCATCATCATCATCATCATCATCATCATCATCATCATCATCATCATCATCATCATCATCATCATCATCATCATCATCATCATCATCATCATCATCATCAACACCTTCATCATCATCATCATCATCATCATCATCATCATCATCATCATCATCATCATCATCATCATCATCATCATCATCATCACCTTCATCATCATCATCATCATCATCATCATCATCATCATCATCATCATCATCATCATCATCATCATCATCATCATCATCACCTTCATCATCATCATCAAAAAAGTAAATTATCCTTTTACATGCATCAGATCGCATTGGGCATGTAGTGCTAGAACCATATATAGTTAGGTAATATATTAACCATACACTTAGTTAGTTAGTTATTTAGTTAGTTAGTTATTTAGTTAGTTAGTTATTTAGTTAGTTAGTTAGTTAGTTAATTAGTTAGTCGAGGTTCCAACTTCACGGCAACGGGTCTTCCCCATTATGCTCCGTTCCTGTGCCAGTAAATATCACACAAAATATGCCCCACTGTCCAATGTGAACAGTGGAAAAGGCAGGAGTCTCGGCAATCCAACAGCCAGCACAGGTACACTGTGCATAATGCCGCCGCCAGAATGCCAACACAAAATTAATCCATGAAAACCACAGTTCATCGTCGATGGACTCGGCAGTTACCAGAAAGACCTCATTGACCCGGGTTTTCTCACATGGCTCGGTCTTTTACCGCAGAGCGACCCGCCGAAAGTGTCGCATAAAGCAGAACTCCGAGTCTTCAGCGCCGACTCCCTGGAGTCTCATGAAAAATGCACTCGTGAACCGAAAAGGCAACTCAGTCAATTCAGCAACAGCCGGTAGCCATAGATCTGAACATGCAGGCCACTGTACAGGATAGATGTAAATGCATTCCACGCGAATTTCACAGCTCACAGTGTCGCCCACGCACTCACTCAGTAGCAAGCCGACGGAACCATTTACTAACAGTCCAACATGAGGAAAGTGCGATTGCAGACAGTAGCTACAAGCATAAACACGCCACAGGCCTTAACGGTTCAACGCCTAACCGCCATGTTAGCGACCGGAAGTCCAACCATACACTTATAATTGTATTGACTAACTGACACACGATGGATGATGTGACCACTATCACGCTGGCTGCCTTTACTTCCCAACACATTTCCTGGTACACATTTGAGACTGGGTTGACCTGGAAGTCCAGATCAATGTTACAGATTCGAATCATCAGATCTGATCCAGAACACAAAGAGCCATGGAGGGAGACACACCAGATGGTCAGCACATGTTGATGAATAGCTATGCAACTGAACCGAGTTCATTGAGAATGGGTCTCGGATATTCATGTGTATCATTTTACCAAACAACAAGAGTAGGTGTGGGAGGGGGGGGGGGAGAGGGAAGATATATATCAGCACGGCTGAATGTATCAGAGCTCACGTTCTTAAACATCCGGTGTGGTGTTGCTGAGGTAGGGAGTTTAGCCCCTACACTTGTCAGTTGGACTACAATGTTGACTTCTCGTTCTTGTCTTGGGGACATACATTACAAGTACCTCTGAAGTCGGAGGGGGTTCGCCTGATGGAGAGGGCCACTGGTAACAAGGAAAGCAAATCCACATGCAAAATTCAGTCCAGCACTACTATTAGGGACGTTCATTTTAAACCCGTTCCAATGGCTTTATTACAAAAGCATGAAAGAAACATTAACAGGTGTGGTCAATCAATCATGTGCCATGCCGGAAAGCGTGGGCGGTCATGACTCGCCATTTCACTCGATCACCAGAGTCGTGAATCAGCTCAGTGTTCCTGTCTCGTCCATGCCATGTGGCCAAGCCATCCAGGTATTTTCCTCTCGGTCTTCCTTTTGGTCTGTTCCCTTCGATCTTGCCAGTTGTCACTAAGTTCTCCAATCCATTTCTTCTCATAACATGTTCAAAAAATTTTGACTATCTACGTCTAATTACTCTAATCAATTTACGATTTTCATTTGTCTCCTGTAGTACTTGGTCATTGGTTTTTCTGTCTGTCCATGGTATTCTTTGCATTTTCCTCAGAAACCACATTTCTGCAGCCACCAGGTGTTTTTCAGCTTGACTGCACATTGTCCAAGTTTCACATCCGTACACAAGAACAGGCTCTATGTATCCCCTCAACACTCTTTTTCTCGTTTCAATTGACATCTTTTTATTGGTCAGAATATTTTCATCTAGCTAAAGGCTACTTTCGCCATGGCGATTCTTGTTCTAATCTATTCAAAGCATCTCCCATCAGATGTTATGACTGTTCCGAGATAATTGTACCGATTCACTTGTTGAAGAATATTCCCATTTACTTGTATATTACATTGTGGTACTTCGTTCTTCCTAGTGACGTCAATAACCTGTGTCTTCTTACAATTTAAATCAGCTGCTCACTCTGTACAACAACCGCGTCTACTAATTGTTATAGATCTTGTGCATTGTCTGCAATCAATACTGTATCATCTGCATATCTAATGTTATTGATGTTTCGTCCTCCAATGCTGATTCCATTTATATCTTCTACATTTCTGAAAATATTTTCACTGTATAGGGAAAAAAGATCTGGAGACATTACACATCCCTGCCTAACACCTCTCTTAATAGGTTGATATTGCCCCACTTCATTATCAATCCTTATGGCAGCTTGTTGTTTCCAATATATGACTTTTTTTATAAGTCTAATATCTTTCTCATCAATTTGTAGATCTGCAAGCATATCTACCATTTTGACATGTCTAACTCTATCAAAAGCCTTTCTGTAGTCAATAAAGCAAAGGTGTGGTAGAATTAAACAAAACATTCATATTGAAAGAATTGTGCACCATGGTTTGGTCAGAAGAAGTCGCCGTAGGCATTCAGGAAAGCATCCCATTGCTTAGGTAGGCGGCGAATGCCATCCGCAAAAAAGGATTGTGGTTGCTCACTGAACCTAGTGTTTACCGCTTTCATTGCGTCTGCATCTGTGTGAAATCGTTGCCCCTTGAGAGCTTTTTTTAGAGGTCCGAACAAATGAATATCACATGGTGACAAATCAGGACTATAGGCTGGATGTTGCAGAATTTCCCACTTCTTCCTTGCTAATGCTTCCTGCACAATCTTTGCGATTTGCGGACGAGCATTATCGTGCAACAAAATCACACCGCGAGAAAGCATGCCGGGTCGTTTATTCTTGATGGCTTTTTGCAGCTTGTCTCGTGTTTGCAAGTAGTGGGTAGAGTTTATGTCGACATCAGGTTCTTTAAAGCAGGCCAACAATAGCTCTTCATGGTAAAAAAATGCGCTTAGCATAACCTTACCAACGGAAACCTGTAACTTGAATTTTTTGGCTTTTGGTGATCCAGCATGCTTTCATTGCATGCTCTCTCTTTTGCTGCTCGGCTCAAAGTGGTGACACCATGATTCATCGCCTGCCACTATGCGAAAGGGAAATGCATCACCCTCCACTCTGTAACGCAGCAAGTGGTTCAAACACCATCCCATGCGTTCCTATTTTTTGGTGGTCAGTCAACATCCGTGGTACCCACTGTGAACACACCTTCCGATATTGTAGTTTCTTACAAACGACCTTTTGAATTGTCCCAATTGACACATCAAATTCTTTCGCTAGCGAACGTATGCTTTGACAACAGTTCATCTGTACTGCTGCATCAATTTTGGCGATGGTTTTTTTCTGTTGCAACAATATGCGTTTGACCTGGCCGTCGAAGATCTGTCGTGAACTGACGTCCTTTCCGAAACATTCGTGCCCAGTCTGTCACTGTTGTCTTCGACACACATTTGTTACCGTACTCTGCCTGAATTATTCGATGGATGTCCACTGATCGACATCCTTCAAATGAAAAAAAACTGAATCACCGCTCTTTGAGCTTCTTTGGACGGATTTTGGATCAACCCGGCCATTTTCTCAACGGTCAGAAACAGAACCTATGCATCATGGAACGATAAGCACGTGCTCTTTTATTCATTGGTCAGTACTTATCACATGACTATGACATGATCATGTTCAATGTACGCAATTACGCGCGGTGCGGCACGAACGGATTTCAAATAAACGCCCCTTATAGAATTAACGTGTATTGACGACGTTTGAGTTCAAAGCGAAATAGCGCAAAAAAGGGGGGAGGGGGAAATCTAATAACTATCACTTACTTGGCTTCTAAAGCCAGAGCAAAAACGCCGGCAGCTTCTGGGGCCGCTGCAGATGTCCCAGAATGACTTGCTGTGCAGTTGTTATATAAGTCTGTTGTAGCCTGTATGTAGAGACAATTTCTTTAATGTCAGTCTTCTTACACTTCATTCAATTATTAAATGCACATACTTTTCAGTTCCATAATAATTACAATAAAATCAAACATCTTGGGGAAATCAAAACATCAGATGGAACATGTGTGAAGGAGATTAAGAGCAGAATAAGCCCAGTAAAAGCTGCATTTCAGAAGGTGAACAATACTTTGTGTAATAATCACACTCATTTCATGCTAGAAAGAAGGAACTGACATTTTGTATAATGCCTGTTGTGCTAGGTGGCAGTGAATGATGGAATGTGAATGAACAAATAAGAAAGAGCTTGAAAGCAGAAGCATCAAATTGTCGTTTCTGAAACATATGTTGCCCGTACATTGGACTGCCAGAGTAATCAATAACAGTGTCTGGGCAAGAATAATGAAATAAGAGAAAGAGGCAAAGAATGTACTTTAGTGATGAAAAGAAAGGAAACATTGGAGAATACGGTGACTACAGGAAAAATCAGCGAAAGAAGAGGCAGAAAAAGACAGAGAGAAATGATGCCAGATGGGCTTAGGCGTGAGGGAATATCATCAACATAGTTGATCCAGACAGTGGGATACATGAACTCCTACGTCACTTGACAAGACACATGATGATGATGAACAGTTTCATTTGAAGAGCATTTCTTTCTATACTGAACAAATTTATATACATTTGTAAAACAAACAGTTTATTGCATATTCTTTATAGTAAACACAAGCATTTATTGGCTGTTTGTGATTTCTTGGCAAGTTTACGTTCATTAGTTTGCCAATGCTTTCTGAACGACCGGCACCCGCACCATTTATGAAAACCAGCGCATGGCGGTATGATTCTAAATCGCCCGCAGATGTGTTTGAAACGCGGTATGCGGGATTACGAATTGCGTTTGTAACTCCTTCGCCACAGCGTCGACTTACTACAGCATAAACTATTAACTACATTGGTATGCACATGTTTTATCTTCAGTGTGTTTTGTACAGCGTCGACTTACTACAGCATACACTATTAAATACATTGGTATGAACATGTTTTATCTGCAGGGTGTTTTGTAAACTTTTCTTGTTTAAACATACGTGAAACATCACAACACCTCTTAAAGATAATGCCTGGGTATGTTCACGAAATACTATCAGCTATTGTTAACAGCACCTCTAAACCGTTTTACCTAAAGCTCACGCTTTCAGAAATGGTTACGCTTCTAAACATGTATAACAATACCTGCAGAGGATATAGACATCCTTCTGATGTCTTAATATAATGTCCTATAGCATCTGGTGTGGGTAGGTGAAGTCTTAGGAAACAAGTCTAACATTGTTTAGGACACACGTCTAACATTGTTTAGGTCACAAGTCTAACATTGTTTAGGACACAAGTCTAACATTGTTTAGGCATAAGCGCATGAAGGAACAGGTGGTTAGTAAAACTATTTTCCTCACGCAACGAACGACGAGAGCTGACATCGAACCCCCTCCCCCACTCCTCCCGTAACCGTCTCTCTCTTTCCTCTCTCTCTCTCTCTCCACTCTCTTCCTCTCTCTCTCTCTCCACTCTCTTCCTCTCTCTCTCTCTCTCTCTCTCTCTCTCTCTCTCTCTGGTAACACTGGAAGTTGTACGCATGCAGCAGTGATAATAGCAATGATACACATGTCACCATGATAATTAGCAATGCTACATATGCCGCAACGATAATTAGGAATGATACAAATGCCTCAACGATAATTAGCAATGATACAAATGCCACAACGATAATTAGCAATGATACAAACGCCACAAGGACAATTAGCAATGATACCAATGCTACAACGATAATTAGGAATGATACAAATGCCACAACGATAATTAGCAATGAAACACATGTCACAACGATTATTAGCATTGAAACAAATGCCACAACGATAATTAGCAATGACACAAATACACAACGATAATTAGCAATGATACAAACGTCACAAGGACAATTAGCAATGATACCAATGCCACAACGATAATTAGGAATGATACAAATGCCTCAACGATAATTAGCAATGAAACACATGTCACAACGATTATTAGCATTGAAACAAATGTCACAACGATAATTAGCAATGACACAAATGCACAACGATAATTAGCAATGATACACATGTCAGAACAATAATTAGCAATGTTACAAATGCCACAACGATAATTAGCAATGATACAAATGCCACCGTTATAATTAGCAACGGTGAAAATGCTGTAACCTTAACAAAAAGTGGTACAAACGTTGTAAGTATATCAAGCAATGGTACAAATATTGTAACTGTATCAAGTAATGGTACAAATGCTATAACGTATCAAGCATTGGTAAAAATGCTGTGATCATATCAAGCAATGGTACACATGCTGTAATCATATCAAGCAATGGTACAACTGATGTAACCATAATAGGCAATAGTACAAATGACCCAACGATAACAAGTAATGGCACACATGCTGTAACCATAACAGACAATGGTACAAATTCCCCCACGATAACAAGTAATGGCACACATGCTGTAACCATAACAGACAATGGTACAAATGCCCCAACGATAACAAGTAATGGCACACATGCTGTAACCATAACAGACAATGGTACAAATGCCCCAACGATAACAAGTAATGGCACACATGCTGTAACCATAACAGACAATGGTACAAATGCCCCAACGATAACAAGTAATGGCACACAGGCTGTAACCATAACAGGTAATGGTACAAATGCCCCAACGATAGCAAGTAATGGCACACATGCTGTAACCATAACAGACAATGGTACAAATGCCCCAACGATAACAAGTAATGGCACACATGCTGTAACCATAACAGGTAATGGTACAAATGCCGCAACGATACGAGTAATGGCACAAATGCTGTAACCATAACAGGCAATGGTACAAATTCCGTAACGATAACAAGTAATGACACACATGCTGTAACCATAACAAACAATGCTACACATTCTGTATCGATAACAAGCAATGGTACAAATGATGTACCCATAACAAGCAACGGTACAAAAGCCGTTGTTCGTGCCTTGAGGCGTACTTTCTATATGGTGATATGTCATATTTGTACAGACCAGTCGGTACTCCATAGGCAATGTAGTCAGTGACACGCCGGCCATCTGTAATTTCCAGAACAACTCCGGGTACCAGTTTTAGGACGGGGCCACCTGGCAGCCAGTCCAATTAAAAGAAAACTGACCGCCTGAATATAAATTCGAACTGCTGACCAACGGGCCGGCAGGCAAGGGTGCTAGAAACTGGGCTACGGCGGCTACTAAATGTAATGAGAAAACCTAGCAATGTTGACGGCCGTTCTATTAACCTAACTCCAGCTGGACACGGAGAGCTGCTTGTGTAACGTAATCAAACACGAAGAAACGTGACAATGAAAAATTCTGATCCATGCCTTCGGGCGATGATAGATTTGGCTATCTCGTTAATTGTATTTATGATTATTGGATTGAAAGATCCGTCGAATGTTTGATTGAATGATTGGTTTGTGCAACTGAGTGATTGTCACAATGTTCTTTAATCCTCTCTTCTCGTGCCTCTTTTATCACAATCATCAATATTATCATTATCAAGCTACCTCTGAAGTCGGAGTGGGTTCGCATGAAAACGAGGGACACCGGTAAAAGGGAAAGCAAACCCACATGCAAAATTCAACCCCTTACTTCTTTAAACAGTGTGCAGGGACTACGCTTGAGTTTAAGCTCGCGAACAAGAAAGACAGAAAGAAATTATCAAGCTCTATACTGAAGGTCGCTACAATAAGCCTGTTCCATCCTTAGTCCTGCGTCTCCACGATAAACTCGTACAGGCTTCTTGCAGTCCATCCTTTGATATTAACCACCCACATGTGATATTATCTTTCCCGTGCACACTTCCACTCCGTATTTCAGTGCAGCACATTCTTTGACAACGAGATCAATCTCTTCATGTGGCCAAAGGTCCTTACTTCTCTGAACGTCATCATATTCAGTTATGCTTTCAGCAATCCCAGTTTATGTAATACTTACTTATTTGTTCTTTTCCTCTGCTATGCAATTCATTACATGCGTCTGTAACCACATTTCTAAAGATTTCATTCTATCCCCACATTGTTTACTCACTATACATGGTTTGGGCCATGCAATAATCAAGTGTAAATGCAACATCCAATAACTCTTAAATTTAATTGGCAGACTTAGCTTCTTCGAGTTAAAAAACAAAACAAAACACTTTTTCATGTAATTTAGGACATTTCTACTTTTTTTCTCGTAACATGTCAAGAAAATTATGTTTGTCTTGTCTTGTGTTATTTTTCTAAGATAGTATTACAAAAATAGCGAATAACCCCTGCGGGATAATGTTGCAGAGAATCGAGTGCAATCACAATTTTGTTAAACAAAGATGCCATTATGCTGTAAATCCGTCTCATTTACAATCAGATAATTCCTTTCAAGATACCTGGAACAAGTTGTAATTTATGAACAGCAATTGCTGCACCAAAGGACTCCTAATTTTAATCCTCACACTCAGTTATTTAGAGTTGAAAAGCTGTTCCATATTGTTTAATGTTACTTGAGACACTTTTATTCTTTCTTTTCTTATAACGTGTACAAAAAATGACTTTTCTATTGTCTTTATGTCGATTTTGAACGTGTCGATGCTCAACAAGGATCATCTGTTGACCAACCAACCACCCAACCAACCAAATAAACAACCAACCAACCAACCACCCAACCAACCAACCAACCAACCAACCAACCAACCAACCAACCACTCACTCACTCACTCACTCACTCACCCACTCACTCACTCACTCACTCACTCACTCCCTCCCTCCCTCACTCACTCACTCACTCACTCACGCACGCACGCCCGCCCGCCCTCCCTCCCTCCCTCACTCACTCACGCACGCACGCACGCACGCACTCACTCACTCACTCACTCACTCACGCACTCACTACCTCCCTCCCTCCCTCTCTCACTCACTCACTCACTCACTAATTTACTCACTCACTCACTCACTCACTCACTCACTCACTCACTCACCCACCCACCCACTCACTCACTCACTCACTCACTCACTCACTCACTAATTCACTCACTCACTAACTCACTCACTCACTCACCTACTCACTCACTCACTCACCCACTCACCCACCCACCCACCCACTCTCTCACTAACAAAAAATTTATAGCA